>BSYR01000040.1:1210000-2423333 GCA_030270665.1 Hibiscus trionum | reverse complement strand
CAAAAACGTGACCCTGTTCCGAAATAGGGTGGAAGCGTTTCTGTACGGGTGTCTTGCTTTTTCACTGAAGCCCGTGTTTCGAAACAGGTGACGTCTGTTTTGAAACACAGGCCTGAAAATGGACTTTTTGGCATCTCTAAAGGGTCTCAAGTTCTGGGCTTAGGCCCGGTTTGTTGTAGGGCTCCTCGTGAGCCTTGTGTTCCACTGTCGTGATCACTTAGGAAACAATTATGCCTTTAGACAAGATGTAAAACAAAAAAAAAATTGGGTCGCTAACTGAGGTAGGACCCTAACGGGTTTCACATCGGTTTTCCCCGTGTAGCCCACTCGGACCGGTCAGTCGACTAGACCGGGGCGAAGGGTTACAATTCTAAACCGACCTAAATTCGCTTAGAAAATGGTATCCTAGTTTATTTTTTTGAATGAATTTGCCTTTAAAAAGACGTGATAAGGCTTGGTTTATTAATCGAATAATAGTAACAAAAAAGCGAAATTAAATATAAATTTGAAAAAGTGTAAATAATTATTAAAGAAAATTAAAATTTCGTAATTACAAAATAAAAAAAGTAATGTCTTTCATAAATATAATAAAAACATAATTAAATATAAATTTGAAAAAAATGCCCTAATGATGTCTATGTCCACTCGTTCTGCAGCGGGGTGCACGACGATCCCGTGGCGGATTCCTCCAAATGTCATGTGGTCCAGGTTCGTTCTCATCAGCAGCAGTAGCAGCAGCAACATCATCATCATCATCGGCTCTAAAGATGTCCTCAAAACGCGGACTCCTATTGGGACCGGGGTGGGTGGAGAACAAGCTGCCCGGTGGCGTCTGCTAGACAATGTTGTATTCGAACTGTGATGCCAACGGTGGAACATCGATCACTGGAGAACCACTCATCGGTATGAAGGAACGATAGGCATCTGAGAAGCCGAACTCGGGTGGAGGCCTCATCTGCTGAAACGTGGAAAGACCACTAAAATTCTGAAACGTTGTTCCAGAAGATGATGCCCCTGCAGTGTTAGTTCGCGGTCTCGGACCGTGCTGCCTCGACTGGCTCTGGCTGGCTCGACGTTGAGAGCGTGGGCGGTTTTGAACCCAATCAGCGTGATGATGGGCTCCAATGAATTTCTGTCTTCCCCTGCCGCGTCAACCAATGTAATTCGTCCAAATTACGTGGCAGATGCAAAACCCCTTGGATGTACCCAAATTATCGCAGAACCAGGTCTGTAGGATGCCACTCGACAATTTCGTAGTTGATGAGTGGCACTCGCAGCAACCATACGTGAGAGGACTGCACAATGACTGGCAGAGTAATCTACTGAATCGCAAGACTAGCGTACAGAGTCCACACGAACTAAAAAATTATTTGAACGTTAGTTATATAAAATTTAATTATCGAAATAATATGAATAACTAGAAATAAATTTTCAGATTACCATATCGTGGCGCATCTTGTCGATCACAAGCCCTGTAGTCTCACTGTTTGGTTGGCAGCCCCTGGTGGGTGAGTGCACCGCCCCACCTGTCATTAATGGAACATAAATAAAATCGTTAAAAACTTATTCAAAAAATAGATTCAATTAAATAATTTTAATAGTACCTCCGAAGAAGTTGAAATATGTAGGGGGTGGGATGTCTAGGCTGCGGACTTAAAAAACGGCATCCGAATCCAAGCCCAAGACTGAAGGAGCAAAAGACATCCTCCGATTGCTTGTCTGTTAGGGTCGACGGTTCTGCAAAGCTCCTTGAATAGAAAGCCCAAGACCGCTGCTCCCCAACATTTTACTCTTGATTCCCTAATTAGATGATACAACCCCATAATTTGTATTTTTATGAGTGGTTTGGCAACAGAGTATGTGTAGAAATTGTTTGATTAGTGTAAAAATTTTGTAACTCCGACATAACATTTATAGGGTTGAACAATGTCAAAATAATTTGTCAAAGTCACATTACATAGGACGCATTTTTTCCTGCGGAGAGAGAAACTGCATTTTATAGGACGCGATTTTATACATTATTTAAAGAAGTCGCGTTTGACAGGTCGCGATTTTCGACATTAGTCAAAGAAGTCGCGTTTTACAAGACGCGATATTATACATTATTCAAAGAAGTCACGTTTTACAGGACGCAATTTTTCCTGCTAAAATTGGCGAATCTTCATAAAACGTTAATAATATAAATAAAATTTACATATTATTTATGACTCCGATAACATCACTATGATCAGAAAACATTACATAAAGCTCAAGCTCAAGGGCCCACCTTGAACAAAATTGATGGTGAGATTCCACCATCATCTCCACATCAACGTCGTCCATAATGTGGAACAATGAGTACGTTAATGGTTCTAACGACGTCAGTATTCTATACTTCAACGGTTCCATCTTCTGCCCAGGACTATGTGGAACATGTTTCTTCACTTCATTCATCAACTTCTTATACGATAAGTTGTATGGCAACAGAAGCAATATACTACTTGACGATTGAAAAACGACGCTGAGAGATGCATCATCGATTATCTGCCCATTGTAGTATATCAAAGTTGTAATAGTTTCTCGTCTCGACATATTATATCGATCGAAGTCCTTACAAATTAAATTTCAACCTTCCCGATATATATATATATATATATTGAAGAAGTTGTGTTCTATAAAACTCAATTTTCAGACGGAGGATACAATTTACTTCAAATATTCAAATGATATTACTTACCTCCCATTGCCTCACTTATTCAAATATGTATTCAATTCGGTTTGATATAAGGGTACAAAGTACTATTATTATTCATCCAGACCAAAATATTTGTTTTTTCAAACGTGTTAGTCCAGCTTTGTCAGCGTCTGACTCGATAATGAACTCGCGTTCTACAGAATGCGTGAACCAAAAGAACTCACGTTCTATAAAACGCGAGATCCACAAATCTGATAGCATCTCGCTTTCTGCAGAAAGCAAGTTATGTGCTTCCCTGACACGTCTGCAAAAACGAGATTCTCCGGGATTTTTCAGATGAATAAGATACCAGAAGTCGCTTTGTTCCCTTATATAAAGCATAATGCAATACTGATATTGTATAGCATTCACAAAACAAGTCTTTCAATTTTTTCAAGTCTTTCAATTGCTGGAAAAAATGTCAAGACGAGGAGGTGTTGCTGCTCTAGTATACTATGATGGCGAGATAATCGCCGATGCCTCACTCGGCGTCGTTTTTCAGTCATCGAATACTGTAACACTAACGATTCCGATGAAATTATCCTACAAGAAGTTGATTAAGGAACTAGAGAGCACTGTCCCACATGGCCAAAACCAAAATCTGTCTGACTTGAAGTATCATCTGCCAATCTCTATAGATCCCACATGAGGTCCGACCATGAAGCATTTAACCCCTTCGATGATTCCTCGTATGGAGGATACTCAGCGTATGTCCCTAGCACGGAGTACGTTCAACCATCTATGGGGAAACATTCTTGTGTTGGTGTTCTCGAATTTGATCTTGGAAATATAGTTCATGAGCAGTCTCGCGATCGAAGACCAACCTGCTTGCCTAAATGGGTAGCGATCGATGACGCTGAACTATATCGGTTCAAAGTGGATAATTCTGATGAAGAACCACTTAGGGAACTCAAACCCGAAGGCGACGAGCAAGGGCCTTTCTATGAAGAACCAGAAGACGTGATCATTCCAACAATTGATATGGATGCGTTGGAAGGCAACGAAGAACACCCGACAACAAGCAACGTTCTAGTATCGACCACACCTATTTCTTATTACCAGCCACCATCCCACTTCATGACAGTTGATATGGATGTGTTGGACGTTCCAGAATTTTCACAATACCAAACAATTGATGGCAGAATCAACCGTGTTGATGGTGAACTGGCCATTGGGATGACGTTCCTTACAAAAGAACTAGCGGTGGCCGCAATTAAGCAGTACAACATTCACCGGGTTGTTACGACGAATGTGAAGAAAACCCAAGCAGGTTTCTACAAGGCGGTGTGCGCCCACAAGAATCAAGGGTGTAAGTGGAAAATTTGTATATCTCAATTGAAGAAGGTGGGCGGCCTGTGGAGAATCACAAAACTAGAAGGGCTCCATACATGCACCGTTACTAGCCTAAGTCAGGATCACAAGAACCTGTATGTGCACATCCTCCGCAACACCTTCATGCCACTAGTAAAAGCAAATCTCCGGATGACGATTTGCGTCTGTCAGACTACAGCTCAACAGGTCCACCGCTACTATCATGAATACCATAAAGCATGGTATGCAAAGAACCGGGCCGTAGAAAAACTCTTTGGCCAATGGGAGTAATCTTACAATGAGTTGCGCCCGTGGCTAAACCTGATGAAGAAACACATACCTGGAACGGTTGTCGAACTTCATACGATTCCGACATACGAAAATGATCGTGTCGTTCGAGGTGCTTGTCAATTCCACCAGCTATTTTGGACATTCCCCCAGTGCATTAATGCATTCAAGCACTGCAAAGCGATGGTTCAAATCGACGGTTGCACGAGACGACAATCGGAAAACCGTTCATGTAGCATTCACAATTGTCGAAAATAAGGATCTCGAGTCTTGGGTGTTCTTCCTTAAGAACCTACAGAAACATGTTGTTTGTCCTGTAATGCTGGTAAGGGACGATGAGATATGTCTTATTTCCGACAGAGGCACAGTGATCTTGTAGGCAATAGAATGTTTGGGCGATTCTTGGAAGCCTCCTTACATTTACCACCGTTACTGCTTGCGACACATTGCGGCGAACTACTTGCAGTAGTTCAAGGACCATGATGAACGTGCTCTTGTACTTCGAATGGGTACGTCTTTTAGGTCATTTTTATTTACGATATCTTTGCATGTGTTGTTCGCCCCTAACTATTCAACTATCATTCCCTAGGCAAATCGCATTACGTACAGAAGGTAAAGGAGCTTTTCGAAGAACTAAGAGCCAGAAATAAAGATGGCGCGGACTACCTTGCCAAAATCCCGAGGGAAATGGCTTAGATCATATGACAGGGGTAAACGATATGGTCACATGACAACAAACATAGTTGACGCGGTCAACTCAGCACTCAAGGGAGTGCGACATTCGCCTATCACTTCTATTGTGAAAGCGATCTACTATCGTTTGGCTACCCTATTTGCAAACTTGGGAAGACAAGCAACTGAGTACATGACAGGTGGCCAAAAAGTCCACTCGGACTTCCGCCAAAAATTACAAACTGAAGTGCGCCATTCAAATGAGATGACTGCAACTCTCTTCTCGCGATAAGGACATTTGTTCCGTGTTTTAGAATTTTCAAGGCCGTTGGAAGGCATGCAGCACAACGCGTACGTGGTAGATCTTAGGCAAAGAATCTGTGAGTGCAGAGTATTGCAAACATTCAAATACCCGTGCGCACACGCCATTGCTGCTTGTTCAAACCAACGGATCAACTACATGAGACTGCTTGATCAGGTATACTTACTCGAAACGATATTCAAGGTTTACGAAAAAGAGTTTCCTCCCATCGAAAATGAAATGGATCCTTATACCGTTGACGCTAAACCGACCATACGCCCAGATCCAGCACTAATAAGAGAAAAGGAACGTCCACGATCGACACAAATTTACTGTGCTGAGGATCTAGTCAAACATAGAGAAAAAATCGGACAAAAGAAACATTGCAGTATATGTAAAAATCCTGGACACACAAAGAACAAGTGTCATAATCGCTCGGCCCTCGTATTAACTAAGTCTTATTCGTTTTAAAATTTAGTCTTATACGTTTTAAAAATTATCTTTTTCGACTTGTCGTTCTTGCAGAAAACCACACTTTGGAACCATTTTCAAGGCAAATTTTATACCCTTCTCCATATATCGTGCGTGCCAATATCAGTCTCAAATAGAAGACAAGTTCCACTACAACGCCTGCAAGGTCAAAAATTGTGATAATTCTCTGATTAAAAACCCTGAAAATTTGGCAGAAAGAGCCTATAAGGCCATCTTATACTTTCATTCATTCACTAAACAAGCTACGATACCGTTTTCGACGCGAATTTTAGTCGGTTTAGAACGGACCGAACTGGGCCATATTGGTGTCAAATGAAAGAGAATTTCCAGTACTACGAACCTTAACTCAATGTTTACCAAAAATATACGATTAATAAGCCCGAAATAATGCTCGAACATGCCTATCGAAGCTTGGTCTGGAAGCCCGAGTTGCAAAGAACTCGCTTTCTGTAGAAAGCGTGTTCCCTGCGATAAATTCAGCCGCCTCTTCAAATTCTCGGGGAACTCGTGTTTCGCAGAACGCGAGTTTTCGTAAAGTTTGTTATTCTGAAAAGTGTTGCCACGTATGTTGAACTCGCGCTCTGTGTAGAGGGAGATCGTGTCTCGCGATCCCCGAAACGCGAGTTCTTCATACGTGGCAGATTTGGGGGTCATTTTTCTTAATAATAGTCTGTGGGGGCCATTTTTCTAGATATTTATTTAAAATAAATTTTTGGTGTAATGTGCCCCGAAAATCACCCCATAGCAGCACATGTCACGGCTAAATATGTTCACAATCTAGTCAATATCTTATGGTTTGACCATTTACAGAACCTCTGGTCTAGCTATTCTGCCAAATGATGACACTCTCATCTGTTCGCCGAGCTAGAATGACAGTAGGTGGGCAAAAGAGTCAATCCTGAACTTTGACACATGTCACAATCTTGGTACTCGCGGCTATAAATTGGAGAAAGGATTCCCGACTAGGGCTGTAAATGAGATGAGACAGATCGCGAGCTACTCGAGCTCGAACTCAGCTCTAGTTCTTGACGAGCCGAGCTGAGCTACTTGATACCCGACTCAAAAAGCTCACGAGCTACTCGAAAATATAATATACTAATTTTTTTATAATTTAAAATCTAAACTCTTTAACTTAAATCCCTAAATATAAACCTTAAACACAAGTATTAAACCCTAAATCTAAATCCTAAATCCTAAACCCAACAACCTAAACCTCTAAACCCTAAACTAACACCCTAAACCCTAAAATTAACAAGCTTGAGTTTACACAACTTGTGTATCAAATTTTTTTCTTCATAGGACTTTAAATGAGACGTGACAGATGAAGAGTTACTCGAGTCCAATGCAGTCAAAGATCAGTCAACACTTGACTCGAATGGGCTCGAATCAAGCTCGAATTCGACTCGGGTTCTAAACGAGCCGAGTCGAACTCAGATTTATCAGGCTCGTTAGAAATTACTCAAGCTCGAACTCAACTCGAAATCTTAACGAGACGAGCCGAACTTAACACTACTCGAGCTCGACTCGACTCGTTTACACCTTATTCCCGACCCACCTTACCCTCTCCATCTTACTCTCTCTTCTTTACAATTACCACCACACTAACCACAGTTCTCCGTCTAACCACCAACCACCTTGATCTTCCTCTCCACCTCCTTTATTCGATGCTCACTAAATTTGTGCATTAACGAGAATTATTAGGATTCCAATTAATCTTTTTCCCCTTTATTGAAGAAAGAGTTACATAATGAGTAAAATGACCAGTTTTGAAGGTTGGGGCAGAAAGAAACTAAAAGAAAAAAAAATTCCCAGTGGAAATGATTGCAACCTTCTTGAAAGTGACAAATCGTGTTTCCTTCCTCTTAGAAAACGGAGTACTAATTAGGTTTTCAGTTTACATGTTCTTCCTAACCAAACAAATAATCCATTTTCCCCAAAGAAAAGTCAGACGGAAATGGGAGAGAGGTATGGCCTGCACATCCTATACAAATTACTGTGTGATTGAATAATTACTGTTTGTTTTCTTGTGGGGGATGTTTTTTTCTTCCTGTCCAAATGCCTGTAGGTCTGGTCTCTCTCTCTTTCAAAGTAACTTTATATAACCTAAAGACTGAATTTTTAAGAAAAGTTGATCTATTTGCAGAAAGCAATAGCTTTTCTTCTCTCTATCTCTACATATCAGTAAAGGCTGAATCTTTCCACCACCTGTACAGCTAAAACAAGACTGATTGATTCAAAACATACATACTTATGTTGGACAACAACTCTTCAATTTCAGTTCCATCTTCCTCCTCTGATAAGCCTTTGGAAAATGGGGTCACCCACAAAAGAAAAAGGAAGCCTGCAGGCACACCAGGTTTTTATTCTTTTTCAGGGTTTTCATTTTATAATAATAATAATACCTTGTTCTTTTTTTTACATAATTCAACCGATTTGTGTTTGGTTTGTTGTTGTAGATCCTGATGCAGAGGTGGTTTCTTTGTCACCGAAAACCTTGTTGGAATCCGACAGGTATGTCTGTGAGATCTGTAACCAAGGGTTTCAAAGGGACCAGAACCTTCAGATGCACAGGAGAAGACACAAGGTGCCATGGAAGTTGCTGAAAAGGGAATCACAAGAGGTGAAGAAAAGGGTTTTCGTTTGTCCTGAGCCGACATGCTTGCACCATGATCCTTGCCATGCTCTTGGAGATCTGGTCGGAATCAAGAAACATTACAGGAGGAAACACAGCAACCAGAAACAATGGGTTTGCGAGAAATGTTCTAAAGGGTACGCTGTTCAGTCCGATTACAAGGCTCATCTCAAGACCTGTGGCAGCCGAGGCCATTCTTGTGACTGTGGCCGTGTCTTTTCCAGGTTCATGGTTTACTAAATTCAATTTCATTGACATAACCTAGATTCTCTAATCCGACATAATCTCATGTTGTCTCTTTTGTTGTTTCAGGGTGGAGAGTTTCATTGAGCACCAAGATGCTTGCACTTTTCGACGAGTTCAAACCGAGTTACAGGCTTTGCAGCCTGTCTCTTCATCTCGAACGGCTTCAAGCACAAGCCCTTCGAGCGATGCCAATTTTGGCATCGGCCCGTCGCGTGGATGGCTGATGCCGAAATCTACTTCAGCCCATCAGCAGCAACACCAACAGCAACACAATCTTGAACTTCAACTTTTACCGACGAGGGATTCTGATGAGAATTACACTACTCATTTGAAGCTAGGCGAAAAGTATGCAAGTAGTGAAACAACATTGGAAGCAACAAGGTTGAAAGAGTTGGCGAGTGGACAGCTAAAGTTAGCCATGGCCGAAATGGCCTATGCAGAAAAGGCAAGACAAGAAGCTAAGATGCAGATTGAGATGTCCGAGCTCGATTTCGCAAGTGCAAAGAGGATAAGGCAACAAGCACAGCGCGAACTCGAGAAAGCTCAAGCCTTGAAAGATCAAGCGACAAAGAAGATAAGCTCCACCATCATGCAGATCACTTGTCAAGCTTGCAAGCATCTGTTCCAAACATCGACAGCTGCTGTCCCAGACGATGAGACCTCACTTGCTATGAGTTACATCTCTTCAGCCACAACAGAAGGTGAAGGAGAATGAATGATATGATCGAATATCACATCAGCCCTCAAAAATATCTTTGTTCTTGATCTGCAAGTTGAGCTTTTCTTCTTTTTCAAGTAAAATTTTCACTTCTAATGTTAAAAAAGGGGTCTTTTCATGCAGTTATTGAATTGATTTCATATATCTTTATTGTTTAATAGAAAAAAGAAGTAGACATTGCAATCTATATGAAACTCTGATATGAACAATTTAATCATGCCTTTTGATATTTCCTCAATCTCTTACTGCAGTGCTATAATACCTGCAGGTATGCCATGTGAATGTTTTAAACATGACTGTACTCTTCAGTTTTTAGATTATTCATTCTATCCACTCGCCTAACTGTGTAAATTATGTAAATATCCTTGAACTTTATTATCAAACCTGTTTTGGTCATTAAAATTACAAAATGTTCAATTTACTCACTAAAGTTTAGACATTGGACGTTTTTAGTCATTCTTCCGTTAACTTTTTGGCAACGTTATGACGTGGACGCCATTCACCGTTCGTCGTCGTCGGACGCCGCCGTTAATGATCGTAGATGATGGTCGTTTGGTCCGAAGTTTCACCAGTTGCTTCGTCTCAGCCTGTCGAGTTTTAATTTGACCTCCATTTCACAAGAAAATGCCTCGAAGTTCACAAATCGGGTAAAAAAGTTTCATTTTTTCTCTTGCCGATCTCCCACTTCCGACATCAAAACCAATTCATTTTTCAGTATATTGTTTCCTCTGTGCCGATGTAGCTTTTTACCGTTCAGATCTTGGAGAAGTTCCTCCGTTCTTCATAAATGGACGTCGTCTAAAAGCTAACGGAGAAATGACAAAAAAACATTCAATATTTAAACTTCAGTGAACGTTTTGAAATTTCAGTGACCAAAATAGGTTTGAGAGTAAATTGAACGTTTTGAAATTTCAGTAAATGGATTGATGAGATTAAACACTCCTATTTTTTTCTCCTTAAAAATCTCCTTATTTTCAACTTTTCATCTCATCCATTTCATTTATTCAATGGTCATGAATTAGTGTAAAACTAAATAAATTTTGCACACATAGAGAGAGATAAGATCCGTTTACACAGTGTAAAACTCTTTAAGTTTTACACATTTTTTGGACCGTTGGATGAGTGAAACGCATGGATGGGATTGACAAGTCGTCGTTTAACCGGTCAAAATAAATAAATAATTAACCTCTTTCAACAATTAATAAAATAAGGAAATTAAGTAGTATATGGAAAGAGGGTCGATCCGCAGGGAGATTAGATGGAATTGTTGACTTGAATTTGTTGAATCCGAAATCCCAGGAATATCTGGAAAAGCAAATAAATAAAAGAAGGGGGTGATATGATTTGTGATGAAGTAATAAAATAAAATGCACAAATTAAAAATAAGGAAAACCAAGTATATGAAATAGCCTCGAGCTAGCCTTGTCAATTCCTTCGATCATTGAAATAGATTTTTACTCCGGGGATCATGTCGGTTACAATCTGCGAGGCCCAACCCGTCGCAACTTGCTTCTCTCTCGAGTAACCAATCCTCCCAAGACTATCTTCGAAGGTTGATTCTTAAACAAATTAGCCACGTCTATCGCCGTTAAAGTGTTTAGTTTTGAAAGCAGGAAAAGCCCGACTCAGAAATTGTCTTAAAAAGAATCGCTTCTGATTTTATCTTTCCTTAGCGGACCGCCGCTAAGAGTGTTCACAGGAAGTCGAAATTGCCACAGGCCGATCCTTCCTCCCAACTATGTTTTAAACGATTCCAGATCAACGAGCTCTTTTTGATTTGAAAAACGATTAAAAACTTTAGTAAGGCCGATTGCCAAACTATCTAAACCGAAAGATAAAAATGTATTCCCGAAGGAATTTAGGCAATGTTCAATTCTCACGATTAGAATTGATTTAGCTAGCTCTTGGCTCAAGAAATTTAGCTAAGCATGATATTGATTATTATGCTTAACTTGGTTTTGAAAAAATAATTAAATAACATAAAATAAATGAAACAAAAAAATGAAGAAAAAGAACTTGAATTAAAACTAAAAATGTTTACAAAGGTAAAAACTAAAATGATTGATGGATGGATGAATGATCTAAGCCTTTACCAAGGGTGGTATTTATAGGCTTAGATTTACAAAGATAAAATGATGAGATAATTCAAAATAATAAACAAAAGATAAAATAATTCAAATGTTTTGAAATTTAAATGCAGGAATATAATCGGATAAGCTGATAAGATCTCTCAGAACGTTCCAGAAGCTTCTAGAAGTCGCCACGTCATTGTCACGTCACTGCCACGTCAGACGCGTCGTGCCCGGTGTCGTGCCCATGATGCCAGTCATGACAGAATTATAATAAAAACTGCAGAAATGCCTCATTTTCACTGCTATTTCCAGAATTGGGTCCCTGCACAAAATATAACGAAAACAACATGGATTAAGCAGCAAGAAGTCCCAATAGCTAGAAAAATAACAAATGAAATGTGTCATATTTGAGCACTCATCAGGGATTAACAGTAAATATGTGAAGATTATCACTTGAAAAAAAAAGAGTAAGGAGTTAATCTGAGCCATCCATTCCCCACATCTAACGATCCAAAAAACGTGTAAAACTTAAAGAGCTTTATATTGTGTAAGTTGATCCTAACTCATATATATAAACCTAGATTAAGCAGTAAGCACGGACTTATATTGACTGTTAGTTGAAATGCAAAAACAAAGAAAGACAGGTTCCTAAAAATTTGTAAGTTGTGTTGGATTTATCTTCCCCCTGATACTAAAGCCAGTTGATATGGGCTTCCTCTTTTTAAATTTTTCTCCTTTTGTTTTTGTGGGAAGCATTATAATAATGAGAAGAAAAAAGAAGAGTTCAAAAAATAATGCTTGGTTTGCTTGTTAGATTTTAAGCAGACACAATCTTGAAAGGATCTGCATGTAAATGCAACTTTGATTATATTTAAAATCGATTTTTTTACAAGAGCTTGAGGATAATTTTTATTAGAAAATAGGAAGGAAGCATTCAAAGATGTGACCCAAAGATCCAAGCACCAAAATTGAATGTTAGAAGAGAAAGAGGAGGAATGTCATTTTCATTGCAATTGTGTCTGTTTAAATGCTTACAAATAAAAAAGAAAAATGAAAAGAGCATGTTTTTCAGTGCCACAGTTGAAATGGTTATAGGCAGGCAATAGTCCTTCTCAAACATAAACGATACATGCAATTCACATAAAAACACAAACACACACACACTTTATCAGTTGCAGAAAGCTAGTAGAGTGGTCACTCAGCAGCAGCAACTTTGGCGGATGGTCACACACAGTATCTCCTGCAATAGTAGTTGAAATTAAAAGTTTTTACAAGTGTCTTAATTTTAGGATTCAAAACTCTAGTTTAAGGTTTAGAGGTTAGATGTTTAAGTATATGCTTTAAAATTTAGGGTTCATGTTCACAACTTAGAGTTAAGATGTTAGGTTTTAGGGTAAAATGTTTATGGATTTAGGTTTTAACCTATATGCCCTAAATTCTAACCACACCCCCTAAATTCAAGACTACTACACTTAAACCCCTAAACGGAGTCCATAAACCCTAATTCTTAAAACTAAGACACTTGTGGAAACAAAAAGTTTTCACCTTCTATGCATGCAATAATGATCATATATATATATATAGTTTAGGGTTTCTTTATTAACAAGTGCATGCCAAAGGGTGAATGTGTTTGAAGTTTTGTGGTGTTTTCTGAGAGGGGGTTAAGGCTTATTTAGGTATTGGGTTGGGGACCACAGGCAGCTCTCCCCTCCCCTTTTAATGCAGTTTTTTTTAATATAAATTACATGTTTATTTTATAGTCTATGTTTAAGATTCGTGACTCTTCCTCTTAACAGTGTCTTTTTCAAGTTTCGAACTCAAATTCTCTCATTAAGAAAACATTAATTGTGTCTTGCCATTGCTTCTTTTTCCTTTTCTTTTGTTGGTTCCATGGATAGATAGCTATTGAATGATACTTTCTTTTATTTATTGGCAGCTAAGGGGATGAAATTGAAATATATATAAAGGGAAAGTCCGGAGAGGTAAAATTCAAAAGTTATAACTTTTTTAAAAGAAAAGTTAAAATACATTTTTGGTTTTTTTTTTAATATGTTGGTGCGATGCAAGGGTAGCATCTGTTCAATTTTCTTAGTCTTTTCAAAGATGGCACACACAACATGGCATTACTAGTGCTCAAATCCAGGTCCTAAGGGATGATAAACATCTACCTTTGCCACCAGGACACAAGGGAATGAGCTACATTTTTGGTATCTGAATTTGATTTCAAAATTCAATTTGATTTTTAAATTTTTTGTCCAATTAGATTTCAAAACTTGGTTTAGATGTCAAATTAAACCTTGAAGCCAAGTTGATTATATTTATCTAAGAATATTTTTAGAAGAGAGTCGGATATCTATAATTTATGTAAATTTTAAATTTAAATCCATTATCTAAAAAAGTAAAGAGGTTTTTAATAATGAATATTCAGAGTTAACATCCAAATTTATTTAAAATCCACTATGAATAATAATTACAATATCCTAATAAAAAACAAGTTGTATTTCTTAATATATTTCAATACTATCTAATTTACTTTACTGTGAGAGATGAAATAGTAACATCTTAGACTTGAATAGAGTTTGTCTGTTTCTTTTATCCCCTTTGTATGTTATATTGTTATGATTGTAATATAGTTAGTTGGTTAATTGTTAGTTACAGGGTAGTTACATTAGAAAGTTAGTTAGTCAGCTGAATCATTGGTGTATAAATATCCTTGTAATGTATTCAATTATATTCAATGAAAGCTGAAGTAAATATTTCCAATATTGTACTCTCTAAAATTCAACATGGTATCATGAGCCCATTCTTTCTTTAGTTTTCACGTTTCGGACTTCTTTTTTGAGTGTGGACCATTTTCTTTCCCGGATTCAGTTTTGTATATCGGGTTTTCTTTGTTTTTTGCCTCTTGTTTTTCCCCCAATTTCTAGGGTTTTTCTTGTTTTCCCCGTTGATTTCACGATATGCCGTCCGCGTCGGAGGAAACGGTGGTGGATTTTCATCATCCGTTGTTCCTGCACCCTTCTGATACGCCGGGGACTTTATTGGTGTCGCATCAACTCACCGGTCCGGAGAATTACAGCGTTTGGAGCCGCTCGATGAGGATTGCTCTTTTGGCGAAGAACAAGCTTGGGTTCGTGGATGGAGATTGCAAGAAGGAAGCTTATGACGAGGCTTTGCAGTCGCAATGGGAGCGTTGCAATGCTATCGTCCTCTCTTGGTTTCTGAACACTGTAAGTCGCGAATTATCTGTTGGTATCGTTTTTAATTCAAGTGCTTCTCTTGTATGGGAAGATTTACGGGAGCGTTTCGATAAGATTGATGGGTCACGAATTTTTTTTCTACACCGAGAGATTGCTGCGCTAACTCAGGGCGATTCCACTGTCTCTGCGTATTATACACGTCTCAAACTTCTTTGGAACGAGTATAATTCGCTTGTGCCTTTCTCTGCGTGTAATTGTGAGGCTTCACAGAAAAACCTTCAGATTCTGGTTCAACAGAAGCTTTTCCAGTTTCTCATGGGCTTGAACGAGACGTACTCTGCCATTCGGAGTCAAATCCTGCTCAAACAACCTCTGCCGACGGTGAATCAAGCATATGCTATGATTGTTCAAGAGGAGTCCCAGATAGGGGTGTGCAAAACCGGGTTCGGTTAACCATTAGCAAATTATTTCGGTTAACCGATAAGTTCGGGTCACTAAATTCTCGACCCTAAACCGTATCCATTCAACCGGTTAACCGTTTAGTCGGTTAACCGAAAAATTCGGTTCGGTTCGGTTCGGGTAACAGTTTTTTATTTTGTTTATTAAAAATATAAATTTTAATAATATGTTAGAAAAAAATACATACTTTTTAAAATCGACACATGATATTATTATCTTTTCTAATACTAGCAAGTTAAACACTTAAACTTGATAAAATAAAATTATGGTTTTACTTTTGGGGAATGAGAAAATAAAATAAAATTTAATTTTTTTAATATAAAATAATAAAATAACATATAATATAATAATATATATTATATAATCGGTCGGTTCGGTTACCCGGTTTATCCCAAAACCGTAAACCGTAACCGAACCGGTTTCTTTTTAAAAAATAAAAACCCGAACCGAAACCGAATATTTCGGTTCGGTTAACCAATTTTTCGGTTCGGTTTTTTCGGGTTTCAGAATCGGTTTCGGTTTTTCGGTTTTTTTGCACACCCCTAGTCCCAGAGGAAGCATCTCATCGGTATTTCGCCTCTGTCCGATTCGACTGTTATGTATTCTCAGTCTCTTGGTGGTCCAGCGCGTCGTCGATTCAATGGTATCTGTGACCATTGTAAACTCAAAGGTCACAAGAAGGAGAGTTGCTACCGTTTGATTGGCTTTCCTCCGGAGTACAAGTTTACTAAGAAGAGGCCTTCTCAGGCTGCACTTGTTAATTCTCAGACTCCTTCTGATCTGTTACCTGATGCTGGTCCTGATGCTTCTCCCAGTGCTCCCACTTTCACTCGAGATCAATATTCTCAGATTTTAAGCTTGCTTTAGAAGCTTCCTGCGAATGATGCTGTGGTAAATTCTGCAGGTATTTCCTTCAGTTTTTCATCCATTACTGATAAGTCTCCTTCTTGGATTTTAGATACAGGTGCTACCGATCATATTTTGTCCGATTTCAAGGGTTTGTGTTTGGTATGCTCGACTTGGTCATGCTTCTGTCTCTACTATGAATAAGATTTCTCCTTTAACTACTGTTGACTTTGATAAGGCTAAGATTACTTCAACTTGTCCTGTTTGTCCCTTAGCTAAGCAAACTAGATTTCCTTTTCCTCTTAGTCACTCTGTTTCTGCTAAGCCTTTTGACCTTATACATGTTGATTTGTGGGGGCCCTATAGGGTGTCCACTCATAGTGGTCATAGGTTTTTTCTCACTGTGGTTGATGGTCATACTCGCATGAGTTGGATTTTTTTGCTTAGACTTAAGAGTGACACTGTTTTGGCTCTTAAACAGTTCTTTGTTCTTGTTCAAACCCAGTTTTTAGCTGCTATTAAAACTGTGAGGAGTGACAATGGTTCTGAGTTTTTCAATACCGAGTGTTCCTCTTTCTTTTCTTCTTTGGGTGTTGTTCACCAAAGCTCTTGTGTCTATACTCCTCAGCAAAATGAGATTGCTGAAAGGAAGCATAGACACATCCTAGAGGTTGCTAGGGCTCTTTATTTTCAGTCAAAGGTTCCTTTAAAATTCTGGGGTGAGTGTGTTTCCACTGCTTGTTACATCATAAATAGGTTGCCTTCTTCTGTTCTTAATTGGAAGTCCCCTTTTGAGGTTTTATACAATAAGGTTCCAAATTTGTCTCATTTCAGAGTTTTTGGCTGTCTAGCTTATGCCACTAATCCAAATCATTCTGATAAATTTTCACCTAAGGCTGTGCCTTCTGTTTTTCTTGGGTATTCTAGTACCAAAAAAGGTTATTTGGTGTTCAATCTTGTCTCTAAATCTTTCTTTATTAACAGAGATGTCATATTCCATGAAACTGTTTTTCCTTTTTCTTTTCCCCATCCTTCTTCTGTTTCTTTTTTCCCTCCTCATCCATTTCTTTCAGATGCTGATTTTCTTATTCTTGACCCTCTTCAAACTTCTCGTTCTCCTATTAATGCACCTGTAAATTCTGAACCTCATGTATCTCCTGAACCTCCTGCACCTTTTGAACCTCCTGATCCTTTTGAACCTCCTGAACCTTTTGAACCTCCTGAACCTCATGTTCATTTACCTCCTGAACCTCCTGGACCTCTTGAACCTTCTGCACCTTCTTCATTTTTAGACCCTGAACCTCATACCCAAATACAACCTGACCCTATTCATTCTGATCAACTTTCTCATCTTGTTGTTCGTCGTTCATCTCGTATTTCTCGTTCACCCAATTGGCTCCATGATTATGTGCAAACTTACCATTCTTCCTCTCCTCTTTTGACTGGTTAGTACCCTCTTTCCTCTTTTATTTCCTACTGTCATTTGCCTTCTCATACCCAAGCTTTTCTTGTTTCTACTTCTCATATTCCTGAGCCTCTCACTTATCATGAAGCTGCCCAAAATCCTTTGTGGGTTCGAGCAATGAATGAGGAGATTCAAGCTCTTGAGTCTAACAAAACATGGCCGGTTGTGCCTTTACCTACTGGGAAGGTGCCTATTGGATGCAAGTGGGTCTATAAGGTCAAGTATCAGCCTTCGGGTGCTGTGGAAAGATACAAGGCTCGTTTAGTGGCTAAGGGCTATAATCAACGAGAGGGTGTGGATTTTGTAGATACCTTCTCCCCTGTGGCTAAGATGACTACAGTTCGTCTTATTCTTGCTCTTTCTTCTGTTTTTGCTTGGCCTTTATTTCAAATGGATGTCTACAACGCTTTCCTTCAAGGTGATCTTGTTGAGGAAGTCTACATGGATCTGCCTGCTGGTTTTTGCAGCCAGGGGGAGCGTATGGTATGCAGGCTGCAAAAATCGTTGTATGGGTTAAAACAGGCATCTCGTCAATGGAATGCAAAGTTAACAGAGGCTTTAGTGACTGCTGGTTATTGTCAAAGTAAACATGACTACTCATTGTTTACAAAAAACAAGATTCAAAGATAGTTATTCTCTTGGTTTATGTGGACGATTTATTAATCACGGGAAATGATCAGGAGATGATAAAGGATTTGAAGAATATTTTGCACAAGAACTTCAAAATGAAGGATCTAGGGGAGTTGAAATACTTCCTTGGGCTTGAAATCTTGAGGTCAACAGAAGGAATTGTTCTCAATCAGCGTAAGTATGCTCTTGAACTGATTGAAAGCACTGGATTAGGGGGTGCTAAACCAGCAGTAACGCCATTGGAATCAAATCAAAAGTTGACTTCAATTGAGTATGATATGGTAACACAACAGAGTACTGATGAAGATTTGCTGATTGATACAACACAATATCAACGTCTCATTGGCAGGTTACTCTACTTAACACATACGAGGCCGGACATTTCTTTCTCAATACAACATTTGAGTCAGTTCATGCACCAACCCAAGAAGACTCATTTTGATGCTGCTTTGCGAGTGGTGCGGTATATCAAAAAAAATCCAGGTCAGGGAATATTGTTAAGTGCAAAGAGTGACTGTCAGCTCCTTGCGTACTGTGACTCTGATTGGGCTGCATGCCCTATGACTCGAAGGTCTGTAACAGGCTACTGTGTGAAATTGGGTGACTCATTAATCTCGTGGAAGTCAAAGAAGCAAGCTACAGTTGCTCGATCATCAGCAGAAGCCGAGTACAGAAGCATGGCTGTTACTACATCAGAAATTGTGTGGTTAAGAGGGTTGCTTAAAGAACTTGGTTTGGCTACAAATTCACCAGCTAAACTCTTTTGTGATAGCAAAGCTGCTCTACAAATTGTAGCTAACCCTGTTTACCACGAAAGAACTAAGCATATCGAAATCGATTGTCATTTTGTTCGTGAACAAATACAAAACAAGTTGATTGAAACAGAGTTTGTTCCTACAAATGAGCAATTAGCAGATGTTATGACAAAAGGACTTCCGAAACATCAACATGATTATATTGTATCCAAGTTGGGGGTAAAAGATGTTTTTCACCCTCCAACTTGAGGGGGAGTGTTATGATTGTAATATAGTTAGTTGGTTAATTGTTTGTTACAGGGTAGTTACATTAGAAAGTTAGTTAGTGAGCTGAATCATTGGTGTATAAATATCCTTGTAATGTATTCAATTATATTCAATGAAAGCTGAAGTAAATATTTCCAATATTGTACTCTCTAAAATTCAACATATATTAATGATTTCATAGAACTTGTATTATTAATAAAACAGAAATAATCAATAAAACAATGAAAATTATTAATACACATGACATAAAATTATTGATGGAACATATAAAAAGACATAGAAAAGGGATAAATGTATTTTGTTTCTTAAATTCGAGTTTCATAATATTTAAATTATTTCGTGAATTATTTTGGTTTAATACTAAGGGGGCTTTCGAAAATCTAGCAAAACTGTGGGCTAACCATGTATTGTGTATAAACTGCGAGTTTAGTCTCTATACTCTAAGATGATCATTTATAACCCTTATACTTTTCAAAATTTGAAAATTTAGATCCTAACCCAAACAATAGGCATGGAATCTGCTAAGTCAAATTCTACAATTTCTCCATGTATTTTGTGCGAGTTGTAGATTTAATTCATGTTATGAAATTTAATCAATTTAAGTCCCTATATCTAGTCATATTGTCTTTGTTTTATTTGAGTTAGGGTTGAAGTTTAAAAATTCAAAGAGTACAAGGACTAAAATTGATCAAATTATAGTTTAGAAATCAAATTTTTGAATATATACTTAGTATAAGGACTAATGGCATAAATTGATCTTTATCTATATATGAGATTGGATCCTCTTACATCATGTAAAATTTAAAAGTTTTACACCTATTTTGGACCGTTGGACAAATGTAAATTGGATGCCTTAGATTAACGGTGGGAAATGAGAAGATTATTACAGGAAAAAAATAAGAAAATATTCTTAGCCATTTATTTACCTTTATCCAATGTTCCAAAATAAGTGTAAAAATAATTGAATTTTACACAGTGGAAGTATCATAACCCTATATATATGGGGGATAAGATCCTGTTGCACTATATAAAACTTGAAAGTTAATGGATGAATAAGATTAACAGTAGAAAATGTGAAGATTATCACTTGGAAAAAAAATAATCTGAGTCATTTAATGTCATCATCCAACTGTCCAAAAATGTGTAAAAGTAATTGAGTTTTACATAATGTAAGTGGATCCTAACCCTCTATATAGGAAAATTCCGCCACGCTCGACGAACACCGATGAGCACCATTAATTCAATTTATAAATATTAAAAATCTAAAGGACTCGCTGTATAATTATAAATTATTTAAAAATCCGAAGGTAAATTAATTAAAATATATTATTTTGTTTTTAATTTTCTTTTAAACATAGATCAAAAGACCAATCCACCCCTAAATTACACAACCCTAATTTTTGTTCATTTAAAATTTAAGTCACTGTGGCCGACGCTGGCCTGCGGCTGTTTCAATGAATGAATTCTGACAAATCCATGTTGGCTTCCTTCAAATCCTTGTCTTGCATGGACATAATTTTCTTACTCATCTCTTATTCCTTCAATGGCTGCATTGCTGATCCTGCCTTGATCGACAATATCTGCAACCCATTCGAAGACTACGCATTTTGCATTTCTCGAGTCGGCAACAACCCTCACGCCGCGACAACCAACCTACATTTGCTTTAGTGGACCAAAAATTCACATATGCCATCCTGCTTTTAGTCGTCATTGGCGAACATGGATTTGTTAAAATTCAAATAAACAAAAATTAGGGTTTTGTAATTTAGGGGTAGATAGGTATTTTGATCTATGTTTAAAAAAATTAAAAATAAAATAATATATTTTAATTAATTTATCTTTTAATTTTTAAATAATTTATAATTATACGGTAAATTCTTTACAATTTTAATCTTTATAAATTGAATTAATGGTGCTCGTCGTTAGTAGTACTCGTCGAGCGTGACAAACTCATCCCTATAAGAAGATATATATATATATAAAAGAAGTTATAGTCGGAGTGGAAAAGTTGTTTTGTATGAAAAATGTATATTTATAAGATATGAGTAGTTTTTTTCCAGATATTTGTTTTGTTAAAATTAGTAGTAATAAAAACCTATTTGTTTTTTTTTGTTTTGTTAATATTGATGGTAATTTCACAATTTGAGTCGGTTACATACAATTATCAAACCAAATGGATTATAGCTCTATAAGAAGGCCCAACTTCATCCCAAAATATTTATCCTTTTTTCAATAGGACTTGTTTTTAATGGTATTCAAAACCAAAATTTTCCATGGGCCTTGTTGCCCCTCAACTTATTAATTTAGTCATTTTATTCATTAAACTTTTATTGCATTTTCTAAGATCTCAAATGTTTTTATTTTTCTAATTAAATTTACTCAAATGTTATAATCCTTAAACCCGGTCTAAAAGAAAATACATAATGTAAAAAATCATAATTAAAAAATTTACCCTCAAAAAACCAATTCAAACTATTATATATAAAAATAATTAAATACTTAATACTTCGTCAAAACTCAAATGTTGATATAATAACTGAAAATTTAATAATATATTACGAATATAAAGTCTGAAAATGCATGCTAAAAATAATAAGTTGTAAACCCAAAAATACATCAATGTCCCATTAGAATGGAAATAATAAATAAAGTATGTAAATAAATAATAAAGTTCATACTAAATGATAAAATACACGAATAAAATAAAGATATCCTCTGAGTACCAAGATAACCTATAAGAAAAAAGTATATGGGAGTAAGCTATGAGGCTAAGTGTATCTCTAAAGGGCAAGCAAATCACATACTCAATTTTAAAATAATTTTATGAAAAAAATATTTATAAAAGCACGGTAAATCATAACACAATGTTATGATGTCACAAGCACAACATAATACCCAGGTACTTACTTCAATCACAGTAGTGACAAAGTCAACCGGTCACATTGGAGGTAGTTCCTAAAACTTCTTCACCTACTTTTCATCAATCACTATGTAGTTTTATATCAGTTGTTTAAAGGGTGAAAGTCACTACTACCTTCGTACAATCCCTTCCATGCATACAATAATATGACAATGATTCTTAAAACAAAATCACAACACAACTATATAGTACTAAATACGAAGATCACAATGTTAACATTCTGATAGTTTAATTAAAACTTAGTCTGACATGGTATGCATGATATCTCAAAACTCATTATAATCTCAACACAGAAAGATAGTCATTCAAGTTGTAAAATATTATTTCACAAAATATATAGCATAGAAAAAGAACACACCTTAGCTAAAGCAAACTCAACCTATTGAATAACGTGTTTTCCACATCAAAACTATTGAGTCCAGTTTTATTGGAATCTGCGAGAATAATCTTACATTAACACTATTACTATGTCACCTAAATATAAACATAAATGTTAATCGAAAGAATACCCACGTGTAGACCTCGAAGCAGATGCATGATCAGAACGAACAAGCGAAAAGGGTGATAATTCGCATTCCGAGAGTTGATGCTTTATGAATTGCACAATAAACTACATCAAATCTCATACTCAATCTCAGAAAAATTTACTACGTACAAAATAAGTTGCAATTAGTAAAACTAGGTTTTCGAGTTTGAATTAGGCGAAACATGATGCAAATTCGGACTCAAGACATTGAATTCGGCCGTTGAAAAAGTCAACGGTCAAGTATCAAAGTCAACAGTCAACACGTGCAGTGTTTTTGGGTCATATGGGTCAACGTGTCACGTTCAGATCCGGGTCTGGTCAACGGGTCAAAACGATTTTCTGCCGGTTTGGTTCAATCGACCGGTTCGATTCAAAACTAATGGTTTAATCCAGTTCGGTTAGCAAAAGCCCGATTTGGTTCACAATTGGGCCACCCATTTTGGCCATTCGAATGGCCTTTAATTTTGGACTCTCTGCGGGCTCATAGGTTCCAGGCCACTAGCAGGCCATAACCATTTCAAAAAAAAAAAATTGGAAATCCGTATACAATTTTAATTTTTTTTATATATATTCTTTAATTGAAAATTTATTTTTACTTTCTAAAAGTCTATAAGATTACTTTTTAATATTTTATAGATTCACCTTCGCTAATATAAAGTTATGTGTCTGTCTTTACTTACCTTTATTTTGTAGGATCTGACGGAGATGGCCTGGGCTGGTCCATAGGGTAATCTTAAAAAATAATTTACTGCAATTAAAGCAAAGTTAATGATGCTTTTTTTTTTAATTTACTTTAAAGGAGAGTGGGGTATGGCATGTGGAAATACCATCATCACTTCATCCCAACATATCTTTGTTGTAAAGCCCTTTCAGAATACTTCCTTTTTATTTGCCAATTGCCAATACTGACTCACTCGGTGCTCTTTCTTTTACACTCATAACGAATTGAGTGTTTTTAATTATTACCTCTCACTCCCACCTTTCTTTACCGGGTCAACTCAGGAGAAACGAAATATCTATCATATTTAATTATTATTGACCAAACTAATATTTGATCGATAATTCAAACCTTGATGTAGTGAAAGATAAATAGTAGTCCAAAAAGAATTAGCACGCCAAGGAAATCATCCTTCATCATTTGAAAAGACACGATAGAATCCAAAGGATACTCGTAATAAAAAAAAATGTTGATCTTCCTACCAGATTCGAATTCAAATAATTATATTCTTAATGTATGTGTGAGTTTTATGAAGAGTTAAAATTGAACATATACAACACACATTATTCTCTCAAATTTCTTAGCTAAAGATTCACGAAAAAGATAAAAGATAAATATTTAGATTCTAATATTACATATATACACACATTGCAAAAGAAAATTATTGGGTTAAATGACATGAATGAAATGATATAATTTTAATTTAATATATATACATTAAACTTAAATAATAAATAATATAATATAATATATATATTTAATAATTATCAGACAACCAATCATTTTGGATTCCCGATAAAAATCAGATAAGTGGGGAGCGGTTCTTTTTTGGTCCCTTTGGCGTGCAATTAACGACAATTTGGTCCTCATTTCCTTTCCATTTCTAACAATATCTAGGTAGGACCAATTCAATGATAAATTTTGAGCACGTCCATGAGTTGTAACTTCAAACATTTTAAACGACCGAAAAACTATAGTCTAGCCTTAACGAGGTCTTTGAAAGGTATTTCTTAAATTTATTCTGGTTTGACTTTCAATATATAATCTAACTGAGTTTTGTAACTTTTATTGGTGATTACAATTTATTTGGATATACCAACTATAAGTTAATCTAACAGAATGCGACATTAAGACTATTAATAATATTCACAGCTCCAATTATAACATTGTAAATGAAACAAATTAAGTTAGGAAGAGTTATCCTGTAATAAATCATAGTAATACATAAATTACGATTAATCCGTCAATATCTCACATACAGAGTTATTATAAAAAAAATCTATTCATATGTGTATTATATATAGTTGTAATGGTATCTTATATTTATTTTTTTAAAAGGGTAAATTGCACATATCATCACTCAACAATCTTCTCACCCCTATTTTGGTCACTCAACTTTCACTTTTTCTTATTTAATAATTGAACTTTATACATCAACTGTTTTTGGTCACACACGAATATTTTATTATTATTATTGATTTTTTAAATATTATTTAATATAAAAATAATTTTAAAAAAAGAAAAAAAATTATATTGTACGCTGACCACCATTCGTCGCCGCCGGCCGTAGATGGTGGCTGTTTGGTCTCATATTTCACCGGTTACTTCGTCTCACTCTCCTGAGTCCGAATTTGGCCTTCATTTTGCTAGAAAGTGCTCCGAAATCTATGAAAAAGAGATCGAAAGTGAGGAGATTGAAAAGTTTATATCGAGATTCGCGAGATTCAGGATATTTTTCGGTGAAACAACTACCGGATTCGGACTCAGCGTGTCAAAACGAGTCACTCGGTGCAATTTGGGGTCAAACGGCCATCGGTGGCCGACGGGTGATGATAGCGGCGACGATTATTTAAATAATTTTAATTTTTTATTATTTCTTTTAAATTATTTTTATATTAAATAATATTAAAAAAATCAAAAATAATAATAAAATATTCGTGAGTGACCAAAAACGTTTGATGTATAAAGTTCATTTATTAAATAGGAAAAAATGAAAATTGAGTAACCAAAATAAGAGTGAGAAGATTGTTGAATGATAATCTGTACAATTTACCCTTTAATAAAATAGTTGTTTTAGTTATCACTCTCTACGTTAAGAATATAAAAGGTTTTTCTTTTCTCAATAAGTGTTTTAATTTATTAATTTATGTTATTTCATAATTAATTAAAGGTTTAAGAGGGTTAAAAGTCTTTGAACTTTTGAAAAAAATTAATTAAGTCTCTGAACTTTTTTTTTTGCACCCAATTAAGCATTTGGATCAATTAAGTCATTTGACCAACATTGATTATTAAATCTAACAATTTTTTTGGATCAGTTGGTACAACACATCGTGTCACAGTATTGTCACTTAAAATTTTTTAATTTTATTTAAAAAATTATTTAAAAGTACTAAAAATTCTAAAAACTTTATAAAAATCATAAACAATATTTTTTTAAAAAAATCTGAATTGCCACATGAAAAAACTGTAGCGTTATTATGCGATTGTAATATTTAAAGAAAAAATTGTCAAGATTTAAGGGTTAAAATTGTCAAATTTAATTTATTGGTTTAAGGGATTAATTGAGTGCAAAAATAATTCAGGAGCTTAATTCATTCTCTTCACAATTTCAAAGGTTTCTTACACTCTTAAACCTTATTATTAATTTTTTTGGGTTGCCCACCCGGTTTCCCAGGACTTTGCTCTTACTAATCTAGACTGACTCGCGTCGCACACCTGACTTTGCTGGTGAGTCTCACAACGATAATTTTCTGCATAAACAAAGCCTCAAACTCGAAACTCGCTTAAATTATACCAAGCTGCATATCACTTGGACCAACTTGTTGATTAACTTAAAATTAATCTTTCACATGAAATAAAACTTTAAAAAAAGAAATTGTTTCTTATCAAGGAAAAAGAAATTGTTTTTTTAATAAAAGAGAAAGAAATTGTTTAGAACTCTTTTAGTCAAGCAATATGATTCTATATGCTGGAATTTATTGAAGTTATCAAACATTGTTGGAATGCTATAAAAAATCATATTACTCGTGAGAGTTAGCAGTTAATTATAGGATTAATAGGTTCAAAATATACTGTAAATGACAGCCTAGGTTAATCCACGCGTGTGCAATTAATTAGAAAAAAGTTCACATGGTATCCTGTAAATATCTATTATGAAAACAACACAAACTAATTTGTTTTATTAGCAATCTTACAGTTCGAACCACTGACCTTACTTAAATGTTCTAATATCTCACCTTGCTAGATCAATTGGTAGTTGATATCTACAACTTTTCAATTATTGCAATAGTAAAGATGTCAACTAAATTAATACTCAATTAATATATAATGGCGGAACTTAATATTATTTAATGAAGAGACTATTTAAAAAATTTAAATTTAGAGGGAGACAATAATGAATTATAATATTTTATATGGGTTGAAAAAAATAATTTTACCATAGAATATTTTAATTTTTAAACACTAGACCCATGAACGTTCCACCATTGAATATAGGTTAAATGCTTAAATACGAACCATTTTAGGAATTACTCATATGAGGGCCTAACTTTTCAAAACGATTTAACCTTTTTCAAATTTATTCAAATAAAAGTCTAAAATTTTGAATTTACTCAAATGATAAAGGAAAAATTGTTGTCGAAAACGTTAGGCCTCAATCAACCATTTTGATAGATTGTGACTGTATTTGAATAATTTCTAAAATATTAGACTCTTATTTGAAATTGTATAACAAAAAGCTTTAAATATTCTACCTTTATCTGAAAATTTAACCAGTAATATATATATATATATATATATATATATATATATATATATTATTTTTTTATTAAAATATTACACGCGTGAAGGGAGCGTGCATTAACCTAGCTAAATACAATAACAAAGCGACCCCATGGAGAATATTATAATAATTACACCAAGTAGGACTATATGGTATATTCAACGTTAATAATAATAACATTATACATTATCCTGTCAATATTGATAATAAAATAATAATGACAATATGTAGTATTGAGCAACTTTTTATATTGTAAAAAATAAAAAAATGAAAAATTATAGTGCGAGCTTGTATATTTGATCATCGATTATCATTTGAATAAAATAGATTTAATAATTCATGTATTTGTAATATGTTCATGTGTTTTTAATGTTGAATTTTAAGTTTAACATGCTAATATTTTTATAATTTTTTTGATATTGTATTCATGTTATTATGTTTTCCCATTACTATTTGTATTATAATATACGAAAAATTCTGTCACGCTTGACGAGCACTGAGAGCACTACTAACGACGAGCACCGATAAGTACTATTAAATTAATTTACAAAGATTTAAAATCTAAAAGACTTATCGTGGAATTATAAATTATTTAAAAATCAAAAGGTAAATTAATTAAAATACATTTATTTTAATTTTAATTTTTTAACAATATTATTAAATCAAAATATATATCCCCAAATCACAAAACCCTAATTATTTTTCTTTGAAATTCACGCCGTTGATAGCCACTGTTGCCGAAATTGGGTGGCCGAATGGACATGAATGCCGACGAGTGGCCGAAGACAGAGGCGATTGGCGGCAAAACACCTAAATCGAATTAAATTTATTTGCCTAATTCATGCTTTCGGAAATTTTTTCTTTGCCTGCTCATTCTGTTCGCATCCCAAGTTTTAATTGTTGCTACCGTTTCGTTAATTTTGTTATAATTTGCAGGGATGGCGAGCTTCCTCGACGGCAGAGCACCGATTTAGGTGCGAATGTGACCGGTAACGGTGACTACCGACGGCGGAGGCGGCAGCGTAAATTTTAAAGAAAAATAATTAAAGTTTTGTGATTTGGGGATAGATATTTTAATTTAATAATGTTTAAAAAATAAAAAAATAAAAATGTATTTTAATTAATTTACCTTTTGATTTTCATATAATTTATAATTCCACGATAAGTCTTTTAGATTTTAAATCTTTATAAATTAAATTAATAGTGCTCATCGGTGCTTGTCGTTAATGGTGCTCATCGATGCTCGTCGAGCATGACAGACTCACCCTATAATCTATTTATGTTTTTTTCACGCGAGATTCACATAGACAAAAAGATTATGAATGTTGTCTTGTTTCCCACAAGGGTTTGGATGGAAATCGTACGCCCCTTAATTATCTTTTCTTTGGTGTCTTACTCTAAAATAGTGGGTTTAAAGTTTATGGTTTAAAGTTAGGGTTTATGTTTAGAGTTTAAAGAATTAGGGGTAGATGTATTTTTAGGGTGTATGATTTAGGGTTTAGAATGTGAAATTTAGGGTTGGAGTTTGAAATTTAATTTTTTAGTGTGAGACATAAAAATGGACATACTTAAGGGGCATAGTATTTTTGTTCGAAGGGTTTTGGTGGGCTGCCCTAAATTTAGGATTATAATAATTAATATTAAACATATGAATGTATAATTATAAATTGACGTGAAACCCTATATATGGTTTTCTTCATTAGCCACGCTTACGTATATTTTGCTAATGAATGCTTTTACCATATTATTTTAGGGTTTATTGTTATTTTTATTATTTTTATTTAAAGTTTAAATCTTAATATTATAAACGAAATAAATTAGATTAAAAATATCATTTTTATAATAAATATCTATATTACCAATTTAAATTAATTAGTCGACTAATAAATTAAAGAGCAGTAGATATACAAAAACTTTTCTTACTATTCTTTCGTCAGTGAAGCTAGGGGCGGAGCTATAATATGTATGTATACATAAGAGATTTTTAAGTTGGTGGAGAAAAATTGTGAGGGTTTATTTTCTTTTAAGGGTCGTCAATTTTTTTTTTAAATTTTCGTAGGTGTCAACTGACACTAATTTCATCGAGCTGGCTCTATTGATGGGTGAAGCTAAGGGTGGATGACATTGTGACAAGCCTTAAACCCTTAAATGATAAAATAATATTTTAATCTCTTAAAAATCATAAATTTATAATTCAGTATAATGATAAAATTACAATCTAGCTCTAAAAAATTAATAATTCAAATTAACATCCATTTTCTAAACATAATTTCTGCCTTCGTCTCTGTATTACTTTTCAATACAATACAATTTCCACTATTTTTTTTCCAATCGGAGTAAAAACAGTAATATATCTAGATAAAATTTTCACATGGTGAGATTTAAATCAAAATAAAATTTAAACTTAAAATTTACACATAATATTCAAATATAACGAGACTTAAACCTAAAACCTCAACCTTACCATTGAATAAAACACTATTAGCTTTTCGCCATATATTTTAAACATGCTTTAATTTAATCTAAACTTTTTTAGACCACATATATATTGCATTAAAGAGGATTAAGCCAGTTGTTTGGTTAGCCAGAAAAAATCAGAGAGAAAAAAGAAATAAAGAAAGGAGCAATTGCAAATGAGGGCATCATCACTTCTCATGCCTAATATTCGTCCAGCCATTAACCACAAGAGCTAATTGATTGTTGTTTGCAACGTGGGCCTTTATTTTTATTCTTTCACAATAAACTAATTTCTTTTTTTTAAATAAATTTAAACGATTAATAAACTTTTTTATAGTTATTTTTTAGTCAAATTTATTGGCGGACTAAATCTGATTAGGTAAGGACAAAGTTATGTTTAGCCCAAATTTTTTTGGTATAATTGCATTTGAGGTCACTTTTAGTTTAAATAGCTGTAAAGTAAGATTTTTGTCCCTCCCAATTTTTAGATTTAAAGGCTTAATAGACTATTGTCCCTCCCAATGTTTGATCATAGCTCCGTCCCTCAGATTAGGTATTACAAAGAATTATATGAGAGCGACCCTCCCAACCCAATTACTTTATTTACAATGTCAAGACCGAATATCTTATTTTTTTTAAAAGATCTAACATTTCATCCCACTAAACCAACAAATTATTGATATAATTAATGTTTTCTTTCCAAGTGGACCATAATTATATACCTATATTCCCTTCACATTCCATGTTATCTAAGGGGCCCCTAATCAGCCATGCTTTTACTTCATTAGTTTTTAATATGCCATAAAACAATATTTTTTTTGAAAGGTATAAAACAATATCTATATATCTAAAAGTATTTTTTTTAACTTTTACTGTATTTGATTCCATTGTTTTTTTTTACAACTTTTTAACTTTTTCAATGTAAAGCAAATTATAATTCGAGAATAGAGAGAGATTGAAGTTGCTTTGTGTTGGACGTTTATATTTCTTTTGTATAACTAAAGGTTGCATGTTGATTGATTATTGTTGGAAAGATTTGAAGATTATGGATATAGTACGTTTTAAGTATATTAATTTTTGTAAAGGCTTATACTCAAATAATTACTTAAATTATAGGTGTCTAAATTATTTCTCGGTCCAAGTAGGTGCCTAATGTTTCATTCTGTAATTCTTTTAAGGTTTTTCCATCAACAACCGTTAAAAAAATTTCGTCATCCAATAAAAACGTGATACATGACCTATTTCTTAATTTTCAATTTATTTTTGTTAAAAATATCGAAAAATCATTAACTATTGTAAAGAACCCCCAAAGCTTTAATATTATTCAAAACAATCCCAAATCCCTAAATCTATAATGCTAGGCTTTTGGGCCTAGAAACTTTTGGCATTGGTTCGGGGTTAGTAGAACCTAAATTAGAGATTTAAGTTTTCGGGAGCGGTTCAGGGAAAACGTAGTTCGAGGTATGATAAAATTATGGAAAAAATTCCTAAAATCTGCTAAAAATGTATAGAAAGGTTTCGTAAAGGCAATTTTTGAAAATGACTTTTGGAAGATCGAGATTTTGGTTTAGTGACCATTTTGTAAGTAGTGCAAAATATGTTTTTAAGGATTGTTTTAAAAGAGGGCCAAAGCTTAGAATATTTAAGGAGCTACCATTTAATTAATGAACCTTTTCTTTTATTTTGACCATTTTAAATGATTTAATAAAAAGGAAATAAAAAGGAGATTTTAATAATAAAGGGATTTTAATTATCTAAAAGGCTAATTGACGTAACTTTTATTCTCTCATTTTTCAAAAAGCCAAACACTCTATTTTCTCTCTAAAGTTCCAGAGATCTTCATCTTTTAACTTCTTTTTGTTTTACAAATGATTTCCTAAGCGTTTTCATCATTACTCTCAAAGCGATCTTAAAGGACTTTCATCAAATCTTGTCGTTTGAAGGAAAAGGCAAATGTTAGAGGTAAATTTCATTCAAATCCTTTAATCAAGGTTCTTTAATAAAATTCCTAAGTCTTTGGCTCTCTAGATATGATTAATAACAATGTTTTGAGTTTTAATTGTTGAAAATTTGATGAATCTAGCTTTAAAAGATGTTTTATCAAGAATCCCGTATGGGTACTGCTTTGATTAGTTAGATATTGATTTTAGTCATGATTTGGACGTTAAATGATGTTAAAATGAAGATTTTATCATAACAATTGCGAAATAGATTAGATAACTAGTTGTGTAGGTTGTTAGATTTGGATTTTTGGCTTGATAATGTGGTTTTGGTGTTGCTGGAAGTTTATGGATGCAATTAGGTTGTTTTTAGATGGCAAGTGATGATTAAAATTGGATGGAAGTGTTAGATTTTGGCTGGGTTGAGTTTAGACAGTAATCGAAGGTGTTTTCGGTTGTTTTAGATGGGCGATTTTTGTTTTGTTTTGGGGCAGAGCAGTGAGATAACATTGGTTGCTGGTGATTTTAATGCATTGAGATGCATTAATTCTCTGTTTTTGTGTGGCATAAACAGGGGAGTTTGTGTCAAACACAATCGATGAAGTTTCGGAAGCTTGATTTCTCTTTGGCAAAGCAAGCGAGGCGTGATCGGTGAGTAGAATTGGGTTTAAAGTGTTGTCAAAGACTTGGAAATAAGATTTGGGGTTTAGATTGAGTTTGAAACACTAATCTAATCCTGGAAGTAAGTTTGAGTTGTTCCGCTCTCAATTCTCGGCTAATGTCCCATTGATTTTCATGTTCACGCTCTTGTTTTAAAGATAGATGATAATCCACTATTTATGCATGATTTGAGAAATATTTTGATGGCTTAATTAATCCTATGAGATAGAATGTTGATTTCAAAGAGGTAGAGTTGTTGTGGAAATGCTATGTTTTAAATATGCATTTGATATGAGATGAAATTGTTTTATGTTGATGCATTGAAAACAATGGGTATTTGATGTTTAAAATGTTATATATTGGCATAAAATGAGATTATAGTTACCGGATATTGGTCGACCAATAGGATGAGAAGTGCACTATAATATACAAAATTCGTATGTGCTCTTTGGTTCGGGCAATGGGAGTAGTGCCATCTCGTTCCAAAGTAAGAGTGTGGTGATGAGAGATTCCACCACGGTAAGTCTTGGTGAAACACCCAAGCTTTGTGGCGATGAGAGATGCCGCTATGAGAGTCCGGTGATGTGAGATTCCACCGGTGTAGGACTTGACGATGTGAGATTCCGTCAAGCTATCCGCATATCCGAGTAATGTTGCTAAAATGCCAATATATGAGATTAATTATGAGATTCACATGTACGTTGATATAAATACTTTTATGAAAATGAGATGCATATGAGATCATGTCTTGAGAAATGTTTTTGATGAAACAAGTATGTAAGGCTTTGCCTTGAGACTTTGCATTTTGGGTTAATGTATGAGATAGATGGTACATACGATTTAAATGATGTGAATTTTGCTTTGAAAATGATTTCAAGCATGAGATAGAAAGAGCATGATGAGATAGAGATTTCTAAATGAGAAATGGTTTTAAAATGCATTGTTGTTGTTGGTTTGTTTTGAGCATCCCTCACTAAGCATCATTGCTTACGCTCTCTTTTTTCAACAATGCAGAAAAATAGCTTTTGGGGCAGCAAGGAAGCAAGAAAGAATTACCAAAGAGTGACACTTTGCTCAAGTATGGTTTTACGTTTATACGTTAGTAATAAATTGGCAATGTGAGGATACTTTGTGTTTGGGAGATAGTGTTTTGGAACTCCCTATTTTTGGAGAAGATTGGGATGCCCTTTATGACTTGTAAATGACCTTTGCCTTATGATTTTTGCTCCGGTTTGAGTTTTGACTCTTTAATTGCTTTTTGCACAGGAAGCATGCCTATAGATTTAAATGTTGCTTATCTCTATGCCTGGTTGATGAAATTGCCATATATGATTGAGGATTGTTATTAAAGTATGATGTATGCGTGTTTGATGTTTGTTAGAGTGCTTTAGAGTGGATTAAAGTATGAAAAACCAGTAAAGTATGACATTACAAGTCCATGGGTAGTAAGGGTACCGATACGAACCAAGCAAAATTGAAGGGCGTATCGATACACGAGGGCGTATCGGTACAGTCTTATGCTACTGGTTTTTGGGGTATTGATACGGGCTTAGAGGGTATCAATAAGGTCTTGTTGAATTTGAATCTGGGAACATGCTTGTCGTGGGCGTATCGATACTGTCTCTAAGGTATCGATAAGGTTGGTTGTTAGGGTAGTTAAAAGTATCTTCGATTGTTCTAAATCTTTACATTTCAACCTCTGATGATTGTGAATGTAAATTAACGAGTTTGGATGATTGTTTAGAACTAATTTTTGACAAAGTGGCATGTAATGTAATTAATTAAAGGTAGGTAATCTAAAATTGGAAAGAGACGTTGTGAATTAGCAAATTTACAATATGATCCCTAAATTATGCTTGTATACAATCGAAACCCTAAACATGGTTTGTATGAGTTGCAAATGGTTCTGCTGTGTTGTTTATCACCTAGGATTATAACAAGCATCTAGAAAAGATAAAACGAAAAAATAGGGTCGTTTATTGGACTAAACTTCACTGTTTACTTCAATATTCACCGTGTGATCCGTTCGGTTCGGTCTATCGCCTAGGCCAGGTCGAGGGGGTTACAAAATTCCCCTCCATCACCGTCGAACACCACGTCGTCGTCGTCGAACTGGTTCTCCTCCTCTTGCTGTACGAGCTGCAAGGCCTAGTTCATCGTTTATCCATCAGTCGTTCGGTTGAAAATTTCACGTTCGACGTTCATGGTTCGTTTGGCTGCTTGTTCTTTGATTTCTGACGATGAAAAGGTTAGGGATATCGATCGTGGAGGGTCGGTGAAGGAAGGAGTCGCTGGTGGTGGTTGAATCAATGATAGTAGGAGATGAATTTAAGGGTTTAATAATTTAGGGTTAAGGTTTCAGAGTTTTTTTGAAATTAAAGATTTTAGGGTATTTAATAAAATTAATATTTTTTTATTTTCTTTTTTAAAAAATCAAAGATGATAACAGAAATATTCCATGTAACGTGTTTTTATTGGATAACAAAAAATTTAATTTTTTGTCGCAAAGAAACTTTATAAAGGCTACATAATAAAATGTTAAGCACATATTTAGATCGAAAAATACTTTAAACGCTTATTTGAAAAATTATGGATAGTTTAGACATTTATTTGAGTATTAAACCTTTTGTAAGGTTGAATGTTTGAATCAATTAAATATCTACTTTTGGTAAGCACAATTTTTTAAAAAAAATCAATACGAATAATGGGCATACAAGGGTTAATAATATGGGTTTGAATAGTGGGTATCAGACGATTAATATTCACATTCAGACCGAATTCACCGTATATCGTAATTAAAATATTTAATTCTGAAATCCTAAAATCGAGGCTTAAGTCTAACGACAAAGGTTGAAATATAAATCATTTGTATCTCACCATATTTGATTTATTTTCATTTAAACCTCGATTTTATTCAAAATCATCTTAATTTAAGTCCAAATATATTCTAAAAATTGAATTTAATAGATTGACCCAAAGATCGAATTGAAGCCAAATTTGGAAATCACTTGTTGCCAAGAAAGTAAAAAGAAATCACATCAAAACGAAACCGTTAGAATGAGAAATGAAAAAAAATACCGACAAACAATTAGTCTAACGAGATTAGGCGTTAGGTCCTTTAAGCAAAGTCACATGTTCGAATATTAACATTGTGAATGAAGAAAATTGAATTGGAAGAGTAGTCACCAACTCACCATATTAAGTCTTATAAAACTTGATCCGAATTAGTTAATTAATGAAAGATCAGGGGCGGGTGATAAGTCAAGCCAGAGGACCCTTGGCACCCCAAGGTTTGGAGAAATTTGAATTGTACCTCTAAAATATTTTAAAAATTTTAATTAGGCCCCTCAAGTTTGTTAGAAATTCTCATAAACTCTTATATATTTTTTAATTAAATTTCACAAATTGTTAACTTTTTCATTAAATCTCTCAATTTTTTTAACTATATCCTTTTTTTTTCTATAAAATTCTCATAAAATTCTCAAAATTTTCAAAAATTTTGACCAGACTTCCAAAAATTTTAAAAAAATTGATTTAAACCCCCAAACTTTCGAGTAAAAATCTCCTGCCCCCTAACCATGCCTCCTTCTATGCCCCCTGCCTAAAAATACTTAAAAATTAAATCTTGCCCTATAACCCTAATTTTCATATCCTAAACCCCAAACCCTAAACCCTAAAAATACACCCTGCCCCTAATTCCCTACACCCTAACCCTAAGCCCCAACATTAAACCCCAAACTCTAAACCCTAAACCCACTATTTTAAAGTGGGGGCACAAATGGGGGCATACTTTAGGGGCAGATGATTTCCAACCCAAACTTTCGCACTAAAATCCGGCACTGAGTGACATAGCGATGGTTAAACAAAAATGGAACAAAAACAGTCACTTACAATGGAACTGAATTATCTTCTTCCTCATCTGATCAGATATGAAACAGAAAAACATTCTCTCCAAATTTAACATTTATCTTTTCTCTGTAATAAAAAGCAGCCGATCTTATGACAGACATTGTCTGTGGGTCCTCTCCTTTTGACCATCTGTCTAATCAATGCTTTGATATTTTTAATGTTTTGTCCTCTACGTTTTCTAGTACTTTCCCAGCACCGTGAGAGTATGAACGTATCCATCAATCAAAACAAATCTGTATATCATAAAGAATTCGATGTTACATGAATTTTAATTTCTTTTTTTATTAGAAAAGCAACCTCCTTTTCTAAAGCTTCTCTTCTACTTTGCATCCGCAACAATTGCTCATCATATTCATATTCACCACTCCTTTCTTCCTCTCAATTGTGCTTTTCATCAATGGAGATCAAACCAGTTAAACTTTCCCATCACCTCCCCCTGCTACTTATTTTTACAGTCTACATTTCGGTTTCCGCCGTGGTTCCGTCGATCAGAACCGATGCAGCGGCTCTTCTCGCCTTCAAAAAGATGATCGATAACGATCCGACCGGAGTTTTATCTGGTTGGAAGCTCGAATCGAGTCCATGCGTATGGTATGGAGTTAAATGTTCATTAGGAAGAGTTGTTCAGCTTGAACTTAACCAATGTAGCCTCTATGGGACTATATCTTTTAATCCTTTGGCTACATTAAACATGTTGTCTGCTTTGGTTTTGTCCGGGAACATGTTCACTGTAAATTCAACCACTTTGATGTTCCTACCATACGGATTGAAGCGACTCGAGTTGTCCGACACCGGTCTCTTTGGTCCGTTCCCTGATACCGCCTTCTCCAAGCTTCGGAATCTCGAATATGTCGATTTGTCCCATAGTAATCTAACAGGGTCATTGCCTGATGATCTTTTGTTATCGAACCCTGATAAGTTGCAGGTTCTTGATCTTTCATTTAACAACTTAACAGGGTCCATTTCAGGGCTGAAATTGGAGAACGCATGCAATTCATTGTTGGTCCTTGATTTGTCCCGGAACCGTATCGTCGATTCGATCCCTGTTCGTCTCTCAAATTGCACAAAGCTCACCGCATTGAATCTTTCATCGAATTCTCTCACCGGGGAGATCCCTAGCTCTTTCGGAGAGCTTAAAAGCTTACAGAGGCTCGACCTTTCTTCTAACCATCTCACCGGTTGGATACCTTCCGAGTTGGGGAATGCATGTGACTCACTTTTGGAACTCAGGCTTTCTTACAACAACTTGTCTGGTCCTGTTCCAGGTTCATTGTCTTCATGTTCTTATCTGCAGCTTCTTGATTTGTCTAATAACAACATAACGGGTCCTTTCCCGGATTCTATCCTTCAGAACCTCAGTGCATTAGAGGCATTGTTGTTGAGTAATAACATCATCTTCGGGACGTTTCCGTCTTCGATTTCGTATTGTAAGAGCTTGCGAATTGTGGATTTGAGTTCGAATAAATTCTTTGGGAGCATTCCACCTGATATATGTCCTGGAGCTGCAGCACTTGAAGAGCTGAAGATCCCGGACAACCTTGTAACAGGACAGATCCCAAGTCAACTGTCACAATGTCCCCTTTTGAGGACGGTTGATTTCAGTTTAAACTATCTCAACGGATCGATCCCGGCCGAGTTTGGGGCTCTTGAGAATCTTGAGCAGCTGATAGCATGGTTTAATGACTTGGAGGGACAAATACCGAAAGAATTGGGAAAATGCAGTAAATTGAAAGATCTGATCCTTAACAACAATAGACTCAGTGGTGAGATTCCTGTTGAGTTATTCAAGTGCAGCAATCTGGAATGGATATCACTCACTCGAAACGAACTCACCGGCTCGATCCCACGAGAATTCGGCATGTTGTCAAGGTTAGCCGTTCTTCAGCTGGCAAACAACAGCTTGAGTGGTGAAATACCAGGAGAGCTAGGAAACTGCAGTAGCTTGGTTTGGTTAGATATAAACAGCAACAAGCTCACCGGAGAAATCCCACCGAGACTGGGCCGGCAGCTCGGGGCTAAATCCTTGAGTGGAATCCTTTCAGGCAACACTCTGGTGTTCGTAAGGAACGTCGGGAATTCGTGTAAAGGCGTTGGAGGGTTGTTGGAGTTTGCCGGTATAAGGCCTGAAAGACTGTTGCAGATCCCAAACTTGAAAAGCTGTGATTTTACAAGGATGTATTCTGGGGCAGTGTTGAGTCTTTTCACACAATACCAGACGTTGGAGTATTTGGATCTCTCCTACAACCAGCTTCGTGGGAAAATCCCGGACGAAATCGGCGAAATGGTGGCTTTACAAGTTCTTGAATTAGCACATAATCAGCTATCCGGAGAGATTCCTTCGTCGCTAGGCCGGTTGAGGAATTTAGGCGTGTTTGATGCATCACATAACAGGTTGCAGGGCCAAATCCCAGAGTCATTTTCCAACTTATCTTTTCTGGTGCAGATTGACTTGTCCTATAATGAATTAACCGGACCCATTCCGCAACGGGGTCAGCTGAGTACACTTCCAGCAACTCAGTATGCTAATAATCCGGGACTTTGCGGAGTTCCATTGCCTGAATGTCGAAATGGAAACAATCAAGCTCCTACAAGCTCAGATTTAGATGGCAAAAGAAGTAGGAAGCCTGCTGCTGTTTCATGGGCTAATAGCATTGTCCTTGGGATACTTATCTCCATTGCATCTATATGCATTTTGATTGTATGGGCGATTGCGATGCGCGCCAGGCGGAGGGAAGCGGAGGAAGTCAAGATGCTTAATAGATTGCAAGCAGTTCATGCCGCTACGACATGGAAGATCGAGAAAGAGAAGGAACCGCTGAGCATCAATGTCGCAACGTTTCAGAGACAGTTAAGGAAGCTCAAGTTCTCCACACTCATTGAGGCTACAAATGGTTTCTCAGCAGCAAGTCTCATAGGTAGCGGTGGGTTCGGAGAAGTGTTCAAAGCCACTTTGAAGGACGGTTCGAGTGTCGCGATCAAGAAGCTCGTTCGATTGAGCTGCCAAGGCGATCGAGAATTCATGGCTGAAATGGAAACGTTAGGGAAGATAAAGCACAAGAATCTGGTGCCATTGTTGGGATACTGCATGATTGGAGAGGAAAGGCTGCTAGTGTATGAGTTCATGGAGTACGGCAGTCTCGAAGAAATGCTCCACGGAAGAGCGAAGGCGAGAAATCGACCGATACTAACATGGGAAGAACGGAAAAAGATTGCCCGAGGTGCGGCTAAAGGACTCTGTTTCCTCCACCACAATTGCATCCCTCACATTATTCATAGAGATATGAAGTCAAGCAATGTGTTATTAGACCATGAAATGGAAGCCAGGGTCTCAGATTTCGGAATGGCAAGGCTCATAAGTGCTCTCGACACTCACTTAAGTGTGAGCACACTTGCAGGCACACCCGGTTATGTCCCACCAGAATACTATCAAAGTTTCCGATGCACGGCCAAGGGCGACGTCTATTCGTTCGGAGTTGTCCTCCTGGAACTCTTGACCGGAAAGCGCCCGACTGATAAAGAGGACTTTGGGGACACCAACTTGGTGGGGTGGGTAAAAATGAAGGTGAGGGAACAAAAACACATGGAAGTGATAGACCCTGAAATACTGTTGGCAACCAAAGGAACCGATGAAGCCGAAGCAGAAGAAGTTAAAGAGATGATGAGGTACTTGGAGATAACATTGCAATGTGTGGACGACTTCCCTTCGAAAAGGCCAAACATGTTGCAGGTGGTGGCATTGCTAAGGGAGCTGATGCCTGGATCAACCAATGGAAGCAGTAACAGTGCTTGAATAATGTGTTGTTTTATTTGATCATTATGGTTAATGTAAGAATATAAAAGCTTGTAATATTTTGCTTATGCAATTGCAAACTACAAGAGCTTATAGTATAGATGGAAACAACTCCAGAGACAATTCATATTGCAGAAGAAAATCCAACATGTTTCATTTCACTTATTATTTTGAAAAAGTTTCAAACCAAAGGACTCGAACAACAGATCGATTTCAGACGAGACATATATATGTATGATGAACTTCAAATCTCTCCATCCCAGAACTCTTGAAGAGACCTGTAAGGACCATTATCTGACAGAAAATGTTGAGCTGCATATCCTTTGCATTGTGGAAGTTGGCTGATTTTATGCAAATCATCATCACTGAGCTCCCAATCAAAGATATCAAGGTTTTGTTTCATCCTTTCCTTGTTGAAGCTCTTCACAATTACACATACTCCTTGTTGATATGCCCATCTCAAGCAAACCTGTTCAATTTCATTCCAAACTAAGCTGCCATAACTTTTATATATCATTAGTGTCCATTTTCTTTCCTAATGAGAAAAAAAATACCTGAGCAAGTGATTTCCCCTTGGCTTGAGCAATTTCTTTGAGTACACCGGATTCCATCACCCGATCGGTTCCCCACGCCGTTCCTCTGCCCCCCAAAGGAGAGTAAGCCTCCACAAGTATGCCCTTCTCCTTGCACAAGTCCCTCAGTTTCTTTTGTTGCCACATAGGGTTCATCTCCACCTTTCAAGATTCACCACATACATCAATTCGTATACGAATCCGTCATGGATTATCAATCGAAAAACATTGAAATTGAAATCGAAATCGAAATCGAAATGATTCTTACTTGGTTGACAGAAGGTGGAATTTTGGCAGTGGAAAGGATGGTGTGCAGCTTCTTGCAGGATAAATTGCTTACTCCTATAGATTTGGTTAGGCCAAGATTTTTACATTCCTCCATTCCTTCCCATACAGAGCTTAGATCTGTAGGAACGATGTCCTCCTCCTGGAAAGGGAATTCGTATTTACCCGGCTTCAAGCTCAGTGGCCAGTGAATCAGATACAGATCAAGATATTCCAGCTTCATATTCCTATTCAAACCAACAAAGCATTAGCAAACCAACAACATGAACACAATGAATGAAGCAAAGGGATACTAACTGGAGTGTTTTCCGAAGAGCAGAGACGACACGATCACGGTGAGCATCGGTGCACCAGAGCTTGGAAGTGATGAAGAGTTCATCCCGGGATTTGATTAATCCCAGACGAAGAGCATCGGCCACTGCTTCACCTAGAGGCTGCTCGGTTTGGTAGATTGTAGCGGTGTCGAAGTGGCGGTAACCGAGTCGGATAGCTTGGATGATGGTGTGTTTGAGGGCATCATTGGAAGTAGCACCGAAAGGGAATTCAGCTGTGCCGAAGCCTAGTAGGGGAATGCGGGTTGAACCAAGAGGGAAACTTGGGATGCTTACCTCTGCCCTTGTTTCCTTCTTCTTCGACTCCATTTTGCTTCTCAACAACTCTGGTATCTGTGTATATGTATATATGAAGTTTCAATCAACATGGACATCCATGGCCGGTTTACTTTTTTTCCTTCAAAATATCTAATCAAAATTCAAAAATAAATAAATGCCTTTGTCGTCTACACTCCCCGGTCCCCACTCTATTTTATTTGGGAAATACACCATTCTCACCCAACTATTATTCTTTTCTTGTTTTGGTCGCTCAACTAATTTTTTTATCAAAACCGTCATTAATGTTCCGTTCCGTTATTGTTTTGGTCACCAGCCGTAAAATATTTAACAGAGATTGTCGCATTGCATGGTTTAATAATAATTTTAGTCCCTAAAATTATCACCTTATTAATTTAATCCTAATACGAAATAACGCATCAAATATTTGGACTAAACCCCAAATTCCCCATCCTTTTCTTCTTCCTCTACAATAGTTATTAAACTGATAAAATATAATAATTTGGGGTTTAGTCCAAATATTTGATGAGTTATTTCGTATTAAGATTAAATTAATAAGGTGATAATTTTAGGGACTAAAATTGTTATTAAACCATGCAATGCCACAATCTCCGTTAAATATTTAACGACCGGTGACCAAAACGATAACGAAACAAAATGTTAGTGACGGTTTTGACAAAAAAATTAGTTGAGTGACCAAAACATGAAAAGGTTGATAGTTTTCCCAAATAGGTGTCGAAAGTATTTTTCGGCTCAAATAAGTGTCTAATATTTTTTTTTCACATTTACTATTTTAGGTGCTTGATTTTAATGGCCATTTAAAAATTTCGTTAGCCAATAAAAACATGACATGTGGAATGCTTTGTTTTCTTTTTTTAAATAAAATTTTCAAAATACCCTAAATTTTTTTAAAAAATCTCAAAATAGTCCCAAAATTCATAAGTCCCAAATCTAGATTCCAGCTTTTACCTGTGCCCACCACTTTTGTCGCCGAACCCTAACGATCATTTTTCCATTTTTTCGTCGCTGAAAGTCGACGACCGACATGCTTAACGTCGAAACAAAGCCGAACGACGAGAGAAGAAAAAACAAACGATGCGGGCTAACGACGACCGATAAGACGGCTAACGGTGTGTGAGTCTTGCAACGAGCGGAGGGGCCTTCATTCCGTCGTCGGCTGGTGATGAATGACGACTATAATAGTCGAATTTGGGGATCTAGTGATTTTAGGGTTATTTTGTGAATTTTGAGAAATTTAAAGATTTAAAAAATATAAGTTAAAAATAAATAAAAAAAAAACAAAAAAAACCACATATCATGTTTTGATTGGTTAAAAAAATCTTTTAAAACGGCCGTTAACGGTCAAACACCTAAAATAATAACCGTTAAAACGTATCTATTAAGACATTTTAGGAATTAAATATGTTAAAGAGGTCTAATTACTATTTCTAAATTTAAAACTTAGTTTATATGCTACTCCATTTTTTTTTGAAATTGAGTCTTTGTATTTTTTAAAATTTTATTTCTTAACAACTGTTTAATTTTATTGTCTGTTGACATATAGTAAAAAAATATATGTAGTCTCATATATTTATAATTTTAATAATTTGAATTTTAATCTTTAAAAATGAATAAAAATTTCATTAATTGAGAGTACAATTTTCCAATCATCAACATTTACAGTTTTATAAGAGTCAATTTGATAGAGATTATAAATGTTGGGGATAAAAATTAATTTTCCATTTTTATATCCATTAAACAACAATTAATGGTAAAATTGAATAAAATTAAGAAGCATACCAAGATTTTCAAATAAAATAATATACATGGACTCGATAACTAAAAATATAACATATTAGGGACTAAATTTTGAAATAGTGTAGGAATTTTGACATATTTAAACCTAATTTCATCTTAGAACAATAATTTTAGGTCAAGTTATTCTTTTAGTCCTTATACTATTTGACATATTTAAACCTAATGTCATCTTAGAACAACAATTTTAGGTCAAGTTATTCTTTTAGTCCTTATACTATGCTTAAATTATAGGTTTAGTCCTTATACTCTAATCTGGTCAGTGTTGGTCCCTATACTTTTTAAATTTGGAAAATTTGGTCTTATCCTAGACAACAATCATTAACCTTATTAGGGTAATTTGCATTCTAAATCACTGAACTTAACTTTCAATTTCATTAAGATCAAAAACTTTTAATTTAATCGAAGTGCATCCTTCAACTTTTATTATTAATCAAGTAAGTCACTTATACCAACACCGTTAAATTATTATAATGAAAAAAAATAAAACTGACATTTTTACTTAATATATTTTTCTCATATCATTATCAATTAATATTTAATTGATATTTTAAATATTTTTTATTAGAATGTATTCCAAACATATCATTTAAATAATTTAAAGGAAAATTAACAAAACTTTCTATACATTATAACAAAACAAATTAAATTGTCAATCAAACTTTTTATATGATGTTATGCAAAAGAGTCAATTTAGTTTTTTCATTAGAATTATTTAACCGTGATGATATAAGTGACTTAATTTTTAATAATAAAAATTGAATGACGTAAATTAAAGGTTTGTGACTTAAATAAAAAGTTGAAGTTCAGTTTACTGATCTAGGATATAAATTAAATAATTTATTAAGTCATATTATTTATAATTTACATATAAAGACTAATATAAAATTTAACATAACTTTAAATTTATAATTTAGATATAATACAAAGATTAATGACAAAATTTGAACAAAAATTTTAGCTGTAGAATCATTTCGAGTGAAGGCGTAATAAAATCAGATTCGATTTGATTTCGTTGATTTGTTTATAAATATTTTAAAACTTTTTTGAGATTCTTTTTATAAAATAATTTTATTGAGAGTGGACTTTTTAATATTTTAATTGAGATAAAAATGTGTTTGACTTGATCATAAAATAACATTATGGTTTTAATTATTTTCGTTTGTTATAATTTACAGTTTTTGTTGATGTCATCAGCCCTGCCAATATAGGATTTTCTATTCTTGTTGAACATTATTTTATTTGTGTTATTAATTGTTATTTTTTTATTAAATGAAATAATCATTATTTGATTTAGTGAGATAACGGATATTGTAACACCCGGGTTCGGGGGTCGGGTGAAATTAATAATTTAAAAATAGTTCGGGTTTCGGTTCTAAATTTTAAATAATAAAATAAAGGTCTGGGCCCCGGGTTTTAAGACATGTAAAATTTAATTGGGCCATTTTCTAAACAAACCCAAATAGCCATGGGTGCCATCCATTGTAGTTATCTCAATTCATTAAGGGTGTTTTGGTCTTTTGACTTCCCCATTTTAAACAAACATAAAATAAACCCTTTTTGGCCCATCTTCTTCATCTCACCATCCCCATTTGACGTCAAAGAGCTCCCCACTCCTCCTTGTTACTATTCCATTCAATAGCTTGCTCATTTTTGAAGGTTTTGCAAAGGTAATTTCGTTTTTGACTTACCCTCGTTAATCTCTACAAGTTGATACCTTTTGTTTTCATTTTTACACATGTTTTGAGATTTGGAGTTTGGGGGATTTTGAATTAAAAATGTTGTCTTTGAAGTCCTTGACTTAAGTTTTTGATTTGATGAGGTTCTATGAGTAGTCTACAACCTAAAAGGTCCAACAAAACTGATTTTTGCAAGGTTTTGGGTGTTTTCCCGGAATGGGGTTTTGGGGAGGTTTTTGGGAGGTCTTAAGTTGAGTTTTGGGGGTGTTTTAGGTGGAATCTTGAGGGCTGATGGTTATGCTATATGTAAGCCTTGTTTTGAAGGCTTTAGGAAGTAATGTTAGGGTTGAAATCAATGGTTTTGAGGGGTGCTTAAGGGCTGCTCGGATTTTGGAATTTTGAGTTGATTTCAATGGGAAACTTGATGTTTATGCTTGGTATGTAATCCGGGCTGATTATTTAGGAATATGGACTGATTTGGGATTGTTTACTTGGTGTTGGAATGTATAGAAACGAGAAATTTGGTTGGTGAAGCTTCGAGGACGAATCCGGGGATTTCAGAGTCTTGAGCTTGGTCTTCGATCTTCTCTTGGGTAGCAACGGTGAGTAGAATTATTGGTTTTTACATTGTGCTCGATATGGATTCTTTTGGGGTTTGGGTGGAACCTTGAGAGGTCACCTAAACCCGTGTGTAAGCCTATCTACTCTCATGTTGTTGTGATATGTTGATTGTGTATACGCTGTGATTATTGAATGCATTTTAAGTTGTTAATGTTGTAGTCGTGTCGAGTTCGTGCCTCACGTGTTGGTGGTCTAAACTACGGTGATGTGTAGTCCCACCGGTAGTGACTAGTAGGGTAGTACTTTGATGTGTAGTATGGTTATGCTATATGTAAGCCTTGTTTTGAAGGCTTTAGGGAGTAATGTTAGGGTTGAAATCAATGGTTTGAGGGGTGCTTAAGGGCTGCTCGGATTTTGGAATTTTGAGTTGATTTCAATGGGAAACTTGATGTTTATGCTTGGTATGTAATCCGGGCTGATTATTTAGGAATATGGACTGATTTGGGATTGTTTACTTGGTGTTGGAATGTATAGAAACGAGAAATTTGGTTGGTGAAGCTTCGGGGACGAATCCGGGGATTTCAGAGTCTTGAGCTTGGTCTTCGATCTTCTCTTGGGTAGCAACGGTGAGTAGAATTATTGGTTTTTACATTGTGCTCGATATGGATTCTTTTGGGGTTTGGGTGGAACCTTGAGAGGTCACCTAAACCCGTGTGTAAGCCTATCTACTCTCATGTTGTTGTGATATGTTGATTGTGTATACGCTGTGATTATTGAATGCATTTTAAGTTGTTAATGTTGTAGTCGTGTCGAGTTCGTGCCTCACGTGATGGTGGTCTAAACTACGGTGATGTGTAATCCCACCGGTAGTGACTAGTAGGGTAGTACTTTGATGTGTAGTCCCATTGGAAATCCACTAGTCGAAACGGTGATGTGTAGTCCCACCGTAAGTGTATGTTGGTTGTGCTTGTGCAAACCAAGTGTTGTGGTTGAGATAGACCTTTGTGCATTCCATTGCTTTCTTGCATATAAATCGTGTTTTGGAAAACTGCATGTTTTGAATTGTAGAGCCTCTCTCACTAAGCTAGTTGGCTTATGCTCTTTTTGTTTCCAACGTGCAGATCGTTAGAGTTCGGGAGGTGAGCGGGAGAGGGAAGAGCTTTTGAAGTTCTCAAGCAAGTTTAAGTATGGTTTGCTTTTGTAATAATGCCTAGACAATGGGGTATAAAGTTTTAGGAGTTGGGATCAAACTCCTTAGGAGATTATGTTTGATTATGTTAAATTCATGTTGTGATGTGCTTGCTTCTTGGATTGTGACCTACGATTCTCATGTCGTTTAATTGCACATGCCTAAACATGTATAATGTTGGCCTATGTATGCCTTGTGCTTGCTAAACATGCTTCTTTTGTGAAATTGTATGGAGTCTTGATTTGTATGTTCTTTGTTAGTTTAAATGCCTCCCATGTTAAGTCCTGATTGTGGTTTGATGTATGTATGTTTGTATGTGCTTAGGAGTGTCCAAAAGTGCATCTAGAATCGTATGTGAGGTTACCAAGTATGAAATGAGGAGTTGCAGAGCAGGGGTATCGATACGGTTAGACCCGTATCGATACGGCCTTCTTGTTCCAGGCCATGCGTTTCGATACGCGGGGAGACGTATCGATACCTTTTTGGTCACTGGAGTTACTGTCCAACTTGGTATCGATACCGGCCTTTGGCGTATCGATACGGTCATCTTAGCGTTGACCGTGAGAAGTCAACCGTTGGGGAGGGTATCGATACACTCTTTGGGTGTATCGATACGGTCTCCACGGGTTGACTCTGACCATTTGACCTAGTCAAGGTGTATCGATACACCCCTTAGGTGTATCGATACCGCCTGCAAATAAGTTTAAAATTTGGCTGTTAAATGTTGTTTGGGTTCGTTTGAATGACTTGTGTATGTTGTTCCGCTGTTTGATCACTTAGGACTTTAATACTCCTCTAGACAAGATTAAAATAAAAAAAATAGTGTTGCTAACCGAAGGGGAGCCTTAACGGGTTTCACTTTGGTTTTCCCCGTATAGCCCATTCGGACTGGTCATCCGGCCAGACCGGGACGATGGGGTTACATTTATTGGTATCAGAGCCTGAGGTTTCCGAGACCTCGGGTAGGTAAGTGAGGTGAGTTAAGGTATTATGAGTATTTTGCCATGAATGTCTAAATTTTGTCTCTAGCACGGTGTATGAATGCATGCTATAGTGGCCTTGTTGCTGTTTGAGTGTTGGTTCGAGTCCCCATTGTTAGGCATTGTTGTCAAAATAAAAAGGGAAAATTGTTTTGGTTTAGAGAGCTTGAGAACCGGAGTCCTTTGCCCCTTGCTAACCTAACGTTTCTTTGTTGTTGTGTGTTTGTTGTTTTAGATTACTTTAATTGCTATGGTGAGACCGAGGGGACGACCTAGGGCGGGCGACCAGGCACCCGAGAACGCGCCTCCTGCTCTTAATGCTCCCGGTGGTAATGGAGGGAATGTCGGAGGTGATGGTAATGGGCCTCAGGCTGAGGCTAATGTGGGAGGTAATGGGGCTCAAGCGTGCCAAGGTCAGGCAGGCCCAGATGTGGCTCATTTGATCCAGACTATAGCCGGAGCTTTTCAGACAGCTTTGGCTGGTATGCAAGCTGCAGCACCACCTCAGGGTGCGGGGACAGGATTACCCCTAGAGAGGCTTCGTAATTTGGGGGAGTTGAGTTTCGTGGGTTGTCTCCGGAGGGTTCGGAAGGGTGGCTTGAGAGCACTACTCGCATCTTGGGTCAGATGGAGTGTTCGGATGCCCGTAAGTTGGGATGCATCGTCTCATTGCTTCAGGGAGACGCTTATACTTGGTGGACCACTGTTATTTCCGGTGTGGCCGAGGCGGATGTCACATGGGAGTTTTTCAGGAATGCCTTCAAGAGGAAGTACCTCGGGGTTCGGTACTTAGATGAAAAGAAAAGGGAGTTCATGGCTTTGGTTCAAGGCAATAGGACCGTATCTGAGTATGAGATCCATTTTGTGAGATTGAGCCCGTACGCGCCAGAGTTGATTTCGGATGAGAAGGAGCGATGTGAGCATTTCAGATATGGGTTGACTACCGATGTGAAGACCTACATGTTGGCCTCCGACTACACTGAGTTCGATGTCTTGGTTTCTAGGGCCAAGGATATAGAGCAGAACCTGAGCTCTAGAGCACGTGCTGGTGGGTCTGACTCCGGGAAGAGACATGCGAACTGGGATAGAGATCATGCCAAGAGGCATAGGGATATGAGGTACCAGCCGGATACGAGGCCTAGGGGTGGTAACCATGGTCAGGGCCGTCAGGGCCAAGGGGCCGTTGGGCACATTCCGGAGTGCACTAGGTGCGGGAGACGCCATCCAGGTGAGTGTATGGGTATGTTTGGGGCGTGTTGGAACTGTAGCTCCCGAGACCATTTGAGGCGTGATTGTCCACACCCAGTTAGGGGAGGACCGGCTCCAACGAGGGGTTTTAAGCATCAGAGAGGTCGTAGGCGCGGCCGTGGGAACTTCCAGCCGAGGAATGAGGGTCAGAGGAACTTGGCTCATGTGGTAGCAGTCCAGCCTGAGGGAGGAGGACCGGCTAGGGTGTACGCTCAGCGAGAGGCTGGGAATGACACTGATGTCATTGCAGGTAATTTCACATTACAGTCTTTGAGTTTGCTTTCTCTAATAGATTCGGGGTCAAGGCATTCGTATATTCTGGGTGAGCATGCAAAGTCATTAGGATTACCTTGTGATTGGCTAGAGGTAGGTGTAAATGTCACTAGCTCTTTTGGTGATACAGTGGTAGTTAGGAAAGTGTATAGGAGGTGCCCCTTGATGATTCAGGGCCACGTATTTCCGGTTGACATGATGGAGCTACCCTTTTATGGCTTTGATGTGATTTTGGGCATGGATTGACTTGTATAGCATAGAGCTAGGGTTGACTTCGAGACCAAGAGAGTCTCTTTGAGGCTCACCGATGACTTTGAGGTCGTGGTAGTTGGGGAGAATGTCAAGTTTTTGTCCAATGTGGTTTTGGCTTTGGAAGCTCAGAGGTTGTTGAGTTCAGGGTGCCAGGCTTACTTGGCTTACGTAATGAACCCGGATATGAGTGAGGTGAGACCTCAGGACATCAGGACTGTATGTGACTTTCCGAGTGTTTTTCTGGAAGAGCTACCAGGCTTGCCTCCAGATAGAGCAGTTGAGTTTGCTATTGAGACCTATTCTGATTCCGCACCGGTGTCGATTGCTCCGTATAGAATGGCACCGAAAGAGTTGAAAGAGTTGAAGACACAGCTTCAGGAGTTGACTGACAGAGGCTTTATTAGGCCTAATGTTTCCCCGTGGGGTGCTCCGGTTTTGTTTGTGAAAAAGAAGGATGGTAGCATGAGAATGTGCATAGACTATAGACAGTTGAATAAGGTGACGGTGAAAAAAAAATATCCCTTGCCAAGGATAGATGACTTGCTAGACCAGTTGAGGGGTGCTTCCGTGTTTTCAAAGATTGACTTGAGGTCTGGGTATTATCAGTTAAAGGTAAAGGATGTGGACATACCGAAGATAGCCTTTCGTACACGTTACGAGCATTATGAGTTTTTGGTGATGCCTTTTGGGTTGACCAACGCTCCAGCGGCCTTCATGGATATGATGAACCGAGTGTTTCATAAGTTCTTGGACATGTTTGTGGTAGTGTTTATTGGTGACATCCTAGTGTACTCTAGGACCGAAGAGGAGCACGATGAACACTTAAGGTTAGTGCTTTAGACCCTACTTGAGAATCAGTTGTATGCCAAGCTAAGTAAGTGTGAGTTTTGGATTAGGGAGGTGGTCTTCCTTGGTCACGTGATCTCAGCTAGTGGGATTAGTGTAGATCCCAAGAAGATTGAAGCCATTGTGAATTGGAAATAACCGAAATCAGTGACAGAAATCCGCAGTTTCCTAGGCTTGGCGGGATACTATAGAAGGTTTGTTGAGGGGTTCTCGAGGATAGCGGCTCCGTTGACCAAGTTACTACAGAAGAATGTTCCGTATAAATGGTCAGATGCGAGACAAAAAGCGTTTGAGAGATTGAAGAAAGCCTTGACCGAAGCTCCTATTTTGATTCAGCCCGAGCCGGTGAGAGAGTTTGTGATTTACAGTGATGCATCTTACGTGGGGCTAGGTTGTGTGCTTATGCAAGAAGGTAAGGTAGTGGCATATGCTTCGCGGCAGTTGAAGGTTCATGAGAAGAATTACCCCACACATGACCTAGAGTTGGCTACAGTGGTATTCGCGTTGAAAATTTGGAGACACCATCTTTATGGTGAGAAGTGCACTGTGTACACCGACCACAAGAGTTTGAAATATTTGATGTCCTAGAGGGAGTTGAATCATAGGAAACGAAGGTGGTTAGAGCTCCTTAAAGATTATGATCTTACCATAGAGTATCATCCGGGCAAGGCAAATGTGGTGGCCGATGCCTTGAGTAGGAAGGTGGCCGTTGAGTTGCGAGCAATGTTTGCAAGGTTGAGTGTGTCAACGGATGGCGGGTTGGTAGCCGAGCTTCAGGTTAAGCCATCATTGGCTCAGATGATCCGTGAGAAGCAGTTGCGAGATGAGTCTTTGGCACCTCACGTGCAAGATATAGCCGAAGATAGGCCTACTGAGTATTGTTTTGGAGAGAATGGGATCCTATGTTTCAAGGATAGGATAGTGGTTCCGGAGGATGCCGAGTTGAGGCGTACGATCTTGAGTGGGGCTCACAATAGTCCTTTTGCTATGCACCCGGGTAGCACGAAGATGTATCGAGGATTGAAGGAAGAGTATTATTGGATTGGTTTGAAAAAGGATGTAGCCGAGTTCGTAAGTAGATGCATGGTTTGTCAGAGAGTCAAGGCTGAGCACCAATTTCCCTCATGGTTGTTGCAACCGTTGAAAATTCTAGAGTGGAAGTGGGAGCGTATCACTATGGACTTTGTGTCAGGACTTCCGTTGACTCCCTCGAAGAAAAATTCAGTGTGGGTGATTGTAGATAGATTCACCAAGTATGCTCACTTCATACCGGTTCACACTACCTATACATTAGACAAGTTGGCCGAATTGTATATTCGTGAGATTGTGAGACTACATGGAGTGCCAAAGTCGATTGTGTCAGATCGAGATCTGAGATTTACCTCTAGATTTTGGGAGTGTTTGCATCGAGCCTTGGGCACTTGGTTGAACTTCAGCACTTCGTATCATCCGCAGTCAGATGGGCAGTCTGAGAGGGTAATTCAGATATTGGAGGATATGTTGAGGTGTTGTATCATTGACTTTCAGGGGTCATGGGAGAAACACCTACCATTAGTGTAGTTCGCGTATAACAACAGCTTTCAGTCGAGCATTCAGATGGCTCCCTATGAGGCCTTGTATGGTAGGAAGTGTAGGACCCCGATTTGTTGGGCCGAGGCCGGACAGAAACTTGTGCCGATGCCCGAATTGCTTAAGGGAACCACCGAGAAGGTGAAGTTGATATGTGATCGCTTGAAAGCAGCTTCAGATCGACAAAAGTCCTATGCCGACTTAAAAAGGAAGGAAGTAGAATACTCCGTAGGGGATAAAGTGTTTTTGTGAGTCTCACCTTGGAAAAAGGTGATGAGGTTTGGGAGAAAAGGCAAGTTGAGCCCAAGGTACATAGGGCCTTATGAGATAGTTGAGAGAATTGGTCCGGTTGCGTATAGATTGAGGCTCCCAGTTGAGCTAGAGAAGATTCATGATATATTTCATGTGTCGATGCTTAGGAGGTATAGATCGGATCCGTCCCATGTTATGCCAGTGGAAGAAATAGAGTTAAATCCGGACTTGTCTTACAATGAGGAACCAGTTGAGATACTTGCTTCTGATAGCAAGGTGTTGCGTGGCAAGACTATAGAGTTAGTCAAAGTCTTATGGAGACATAGAGGTGTGGAGGAGGCCACGTGGGAGAGGAAAGCAGACATGCTTGAGCAGTTTTCGTATTTCTTTCCGTCAGGTAATTTCGAGGACGAAATTCCTTAAGTAGGGGAGAGTTGTAACACCCGGGTTTGGGGGTCGGGTGAAATTAATAATTTAAAAATAGTTCGGGTTTCGGTTCCAAATTTTAAATAATAAAATAAAGGTCTAGGCCCCGGGTTTTAAGACATGTAAAATTTAATTGGGCCATTTTCTAAACAAACCCAAATAGCCATGGGTGCCATCCATTGTAGTTATCTCAATTCATTAAGGGTGTTTTGGTCTTTTGACTTCCCCATTTTAAACAAACATAAAATAAACCCTTTTTGGCTCATCTTCTTCATCTCACCATCCCCATTTGACGTCAAAGAGCTCCCCACTCCTCCTTGTTACTATTCCATTCAATAGCTTGCTCATTTTTGAAGGTTTTGCAAAGGTAATTTCGTTTTTGACTTACCCTCGTTAATCTCTACAAGTTGATACCTTTTGTTTTCATTTTTACACATGTTTTGAGATTTGGAGTTTGGGGGATTTTGAATTAAAAATGTTGTCTTTGAAGTCCTTGACTTAAGTTTTTGATTTGATGAGGTTCTATGAGTAGTCTACAACCTAAAAGGTCCAACAAAACTGATTTTTGCAAGGTTTTGGGTGTTTTCCCGGAATGAGGTTTTGGGGAGGTTTTTGGGAGGTCTTAAGTTGAGTTTTGGGGGTGTTTTAGGTGGAATCTTGAGGGCTGATGGTTATGCTATATGTAAGCCTTGTTTTGAAGGCTTTAGGGAATAATGTTAGGGTTGAAATCAATGGTTTTGAGGGGTGCTTAAGGGCTGCTCGGATTTTGGAATTTTGAGTTGATTTCAATGGGAAACTTGATGTTTATGCTTGGTATGTAATCCGGGCTGATTATTTAGGAATATGGACTGATTTGGGATTGTTTACTTGGTGTTGGAATGTATAGAAACGAGAAATTTGGTTGGTGAAGCTTCAGGGACGAATCCGGGGATTTTAGAGTCTTGAGCTTGGTCTTCGATCTTCTCTTGGGTAGCAACGGTGAGTAGAATTATTGGTTTTTACATTATGCTCGATATGGATTCTTTTGGGGTTTGGGTGGAACCTTGAGAGGTCACCTAAACCCGTGTGTAAGCCTCTCTACTCTCATGTTGTTGTGATATGTTGATTGTGTATACGTTGTGATTATTGAATGCATTTTAAGTTGTTAATGTTGTAGTCGTGTCGAGTTCGTGCCTCACGTGATGGTGGTCTAAACTACGGTGATGTGTAGTCCCACCGGTAGTGACTAGTAGGGTAGTACTTTGATGTGTAGTCCCATTGGAAATCCACTAGTCGAAACAGTGATGTGTAGTCCCACCGTAAGTGTATGTTGGTTGTGCTTGTGCAAACCAAGTGTTGTGGTTGAGATAGACCTTTGTGCATTCCATTGCTTTCTTGCATATAAATCGTGTTTTGGAAAACTGCATGTTGTGAATTGTAGAGCCTCTCTCACTAAGCTAGTTGGCTTATGCTCTTTTTGTTTCCAACGTGTAGATCGTTAGAGTTCGGGAGGCGAGCGGGCGAGGGAGGAGCTTTTGAAGTTCTCAAGCAAGTTTAAGTATGGTTTGCTTTTGTAATAATGCCTAGACAATGGGGTATAGAGTTTTAGGAGTTGGGATCAATCTCCTTAGGAGATTATGTTTGATTATGTTAAATTCATGTTGTGATGTGCTTGCTTCTTGGATTGTGACCTACGATTCTCATGTCGTTTAATTGCACATGCCTAAACATGTATGATGTTGGCCTATGTATGCCTTGTGCTTGCTAAACATGCTTCTTTTGTGAAATTGTATGGAGTCTTGATTTGTATGTTCTTTGTTAGTTTAAATGCCTCCCATGTTAAGTCCTGATTGTGGTTTGATGTATGTATGTTTGTATGTGCTTAGGAGTGTCCAAAAGTGCATCTAGAATCGTATGTGAGGTTACCAAGTATGAAATGAGGAGTTGCAGAGCAGGGGTATCGATACGGTTAGACCCGTATCGATACGGCCTTCTTATTCCAGGCCATGCGTTTCGATACGCGGGGAGACGTATCGATACCTTTTTGGTCACTGGAGTTAGTGTCCAACTTGGTATCGATACCGGCCTTTGGCGTATCGATACGGTCATCTTAGCGTTGACTGTGAGAAGTCAACCGTTGGGGAGGGTATCGATACACTCTTTGGGTGTATCGATACGGTCTCCACGGGTTGACTCTGACCATTTGACCTAGTCAAGGTGTATCGATACACCCCTTAGGTGTATCGATACCGCCTGCAGATAAGTTTAAAATTTGGCTGTTAAATGTTGTTTGGGTTCGTTTGAATGACTTGTGTATGTTGTTCCGCTGTTTGATCACTTAGGACTTTAATACTCCTCTAGACAAGATTAAAATAAAAAAAATAGGGTTGCTAACCGAAGGGGAGCCTTAACGGGTTTCACTTCGGTTTTCCCCGTGTAGCCCATTCAGACCGGTCATCCGGCCAGACCGGGACGAGGGGGTTACAGATATTTTATTTCTGACATTACTTTCATTAGGCAAATGTTAAGATTCGAACACAAAAGATGAGACAACATTAGTATCTTTGAGCAATCGATCAATTAGTCGATCTCATAAAGAGCTACATTTTGATACATAACATATGTAAAATAAATTACACGGTCATTCCTATTTAAACTACAAATTAAAATCACTAACCCTAAAATTATAAATTTTAAATTTTAACTTTAAATTATAAAATTTAAACTCCTAAATCTTAAACTATATATTTTTCGAGAAACGAATGGTTTAGCGAATGCCTTAGCTCGGGAAGGGGTGTCGCGCGGCACTGTGTTTCAGGCAAGTTTGTAAGGGATTGCATGTGTGCTGTTGTGTTGTTTTGCTTTGTGGAGTTGTTCTGATTTGCCCTTCTTTAGGCGTGTAGTTGATCCCTTTTGGTGTGAGCTATGACCATTTGTTTGGTCTCTTGGTGTTGGTTAGTTCGACGTCAACGAGTTATATTATTTTCTTCCGTTAAATTTAGGTAAGTTTTTAATGAGGCGCTCGTTTGACGTTAATTTTTTAATAAATATACAATGCTTGTTGATACAAAAAACTTCTAAACCCTAAAATCGATAAACTTATATTATTTTTGTCTGTCTTATCACGGCTTTCATCTATCTTGCGATAGTATAACGTCTGTGCAATAATTATTGAAACACACGTCCTTGATTAAGGAAGGACAATGATCTTGTATCGTCATATATTTTTATAACATTTTATCGATGCTTTCATAATTATTAGTACGGGTGCAGTTTGTAAGTTTAATTTTGTTTTTTTTGCTCAACAAATATGATTTTATTAAAATTATCGAACATGCCAAATCTAAATATGTGCCTCATTAAAAACCTCTCTAATCTTAATTGGAGGAAAATAGTACACACAACTGGGAAAAGAACACGACACAAGCTCTCAAAAAACACCGAATTTACACAAAGCTCGAAAGAGTGCAACAAATTTTTTTTACGCAAACTCAAAATTACCCGAAAAGAAAAATACCAGTCCAGAATTAAGCACCTCCATACCAGCAGCCTTCATGTAACCAAATCCAAAGAAAATTGACACTAAGATTACTGCAGATTCTGAAGCGAACTCGCCTCATGTCCATTCTTCTAAAAATGAGGCTAAATTCTTAATCTGGTTTAGACTTTCCGAAGCAATCTGTCATCTCAATAAATTCTTAATCTGAAACTGTGGTCTTTACCTCAATCTTTCACACGAAACTTAAACATTTGCAACTCGACAATACCCTTTGCAGAAAAACAAAACACCCATCGCACAAATTGAGCCAAGAAACATCGTAATAACAGAACACAAAACAAAGACGTGCTCAGGCTTTCGGTCCACACAAAAGCAGTACTCCTCAACAAAACTTCACACTTCCAATCCTGCCAAACCTTTTTCAAAGATAAATCCAACTCAGATATCATTCCTAACAAACTATAAAGCCAAAAAAATTAAGATTAGAGAGTTCCTGACGTAATCGAAAGAAACTAAGATTAGAGAGTTCCTGACGTAATCGAAAGAAACTCTTTAACCCAAACTACCAGAAAGGCACAACAACTCAAAATTGATCTCGACAACAAACCTAATTTTTCCACAAAACTCTTCAAACAATTGAACTTCTACAATAGTAGCCAAAACACACATCTCAATATGCAAACCCCACATCAGACTTTTAGCCTCAATAGAAAAACACTAAATGTCACACTCAGACCTCGCAAATAGTTAAAATAAAAAACTCATCACAGATAGTACAACAAAAATCATCTAACCGGATAAAGTTTATTGTATTCCTATAGATAAACATAGTCAAGGGAAGACTTGGATCACTGGGCAAGACGATCTGAAAGCTAATACATCAAAAATCAAAATGTCATCCCAAAACACAATAAGTTCCAACACACCATTCTTTATTTTAATTTTTTTTAAAAACTCAAATTATACATTTGATTTCTACAAGTAAACAATGAATTATTGAACGAGTGCTTATCCATTTTGCACGTCTAAAACAACGTGATGAGTTGAGCATCATGCTAGTTGTAGGATCGGATGATAGGGATGGACCGAGGGGTAGGAAGAGCAGTCGCTTCTAAAAATTTTATATGTATTTGCTATTAAAAATTTATTTCTCCCACCCGTAAAATTTTATAAATTCGCCTTTAAAATTTTATAAGCTCATCTCCACTAATATAAAATCTTTTTGTCCATGTCGTATGTTTTTATTTAGTTTTCTAAATGGTTTAAAGGTGATTACAAGGTAGTATCTGCTCATACATATTCTTAAGCCTTTGATAATGCGCATACACCTTGTAGACAAAACGATTTGAACTCGTGTCTCGTAGAATGAACATCATCCGCTTTTTTACCGGGACACTTGTTAGTTCAATTATTTTTAGTTCTTATAATTGATTCATATTGTTTATATTTTATATCTAATATAAAATTTAACATAATTTTAGCTGTTGAATCATTCCGAGTGAAGGCGTAATAAAATTAGATTCGATTTGATTTCGTTAATTGGCTTATAAATATTTTAGAAGTTTTTGACATTCTTTTTTGATAAAATAATTTTATTGAGATTCGACTATTTAATATTTTAATTGAGATAAAATTGTGTTTTATGTCATCAGCCCGGCCTAGAGGGCAAATTTATACAAATATTCATTTTTTATTAATTAATTAAAAAAACAATCTTAAATTTATTATATAGAAAATGAACATTTTATTAACCCACATAAGGATTTCACATTCTACACAGTTATTTTTAAACTCGCGTTTTGTATTTAGCGAGTTCAATCTTACGTGAGTGAATTTTTCTATTTACGTAAGATTAAACTCGTTAAGTACAAGACGTAAATTGTATAAAAGACAAATTCGCCTTATGTGGATTGAAAGAGATATTTTTTAAAATAATTGAATTGGAGGTTATTTTTTAATTAATTATTAAAAATATTTGTATAAAAAAGTCTGCCTAGAGATCCAGTCACATGGTCCCAAAATCGCCGAGATTCAAATCGCTCATCCCAAAGCACTTCAACTAATAATATTATAAGATAGGGTTTTCTATTCTTGTTTAACTTTATTTTATTTGTGTTATTATTTGTTATTCTTATTAAATAAAATAATTATTAATTGATTTATTGAGTTAAGAGGTCAGATTTTTTAAATAAGGTCATATGTTTGAAACTTAATATTATGAATGGGAAGAATTGTTCACATAACGAGACTCTATAGTATATGATATGAATTAATTGATTAAATTGAACAGTGATGATTATACCAATTTTTTATTAAATGAGTATTGTCATTCCTATTTTTTTTAACCACCGGTATCAAACTTATTGTCGACTAATCTGGACCGTGTTTTACAAAAGTCTAATATGGGGTTGACCATCCCAACCCAATTTTTTTTTCCATTCACAACATCACTATTTGAACCCCTGACCTTGGTTAAGGGACCTAGCGCCTCATCCCGCCAGACCAACTAGTTGTTGGTACACAACCGTTCTTATTTAAACTATAAAAATCCTAAACTCTATCCTAAATCTTAAATTCTAACCCATAGAACCTAAACCCTAAACTAAACTTCTAGATTCTATAGATTCATCATTCGAATCTCCATCTTTACCCATAAAAAATATGTCTCAAGTTTCCAATTTATCATAATTTTCCAACATTCTTCATCCCCAATTCTTCACGCCACGGTTGGAATTTAATATGCTTAAATTCTTGAATTTTTATTCCTTACAATTTGGCCATCAATTCTACAAATTAAATACATATACGATCAAGCTATAATTATAGAATCTTCATTTCAGCAATAAAAACGAAGGAGGATAAAGCTCGGTCTAGCATTTCGATTTGTTCCGTAGATTCAATATATCAGTGCGTATAGTTACGAGTTTTGAAAATGGTTCGGGACCTTTAATCCTTTAATTATATATGACACGTTGTGTGATTGTTTGAAAGCTCAATTAGAGCATTTTGGATGACATGGTGTGGCAAGATGATAAGCTTGGTAAGCTTAACTTTTTGAACTTTGTTTTATAAGTATTAATGCTTTAGTTTTGATGTGATTTATTATAAATGAAACTATGTTAATAAGTTAAATTACGGACATGAATTATTCCTAATGGCCAAGTAGAATGATATGTTAAACTATGGATATAAATTATGAATCATGATAAAATGATAAGTAATGGAAAAATATTATGGGAAGCTATGAAATATGACATTATGAAATTAAGTTATGACACTTTGGAACTTCTAGCTCACTGTGAAATTATGATATGAACTTTAAAGCTTTATGCTATTTTGAAACTATGTTATAATACTATGGGAGCTATACGCTCATTTATAAAACAAGGAATGATTAAAGGCAACTTTGGACACATATTGACTTTTGGTATAATTGAAATGCCATAGAATTTATTGAGCTCATGTGTAGGGTGGGTACCCAATGGATTACTATCCTTATTGGCGATAGTAAGAGAAATGTAGTGTTTGGTCATTGATGACAGTTGGAGGGTTGACCATTCTCTGTTAAAGGATTACTATCCTATTCTTAATTTTTCAATTTATTTGGCGACAGTTGGTTGAAAATCCGTGTACCTTTATGTGTAATTGTGATCCAAGTAAAAACAAAGGAATACTTATGATAATGACTATGAACTTATAAGAATGAATTTTGAATAAGGAAAACAATGAAAGCTTATGTTAAATCTTATGAAACTAGGTATGAACATGGATATGAACTTGAATAAGGGTAATATACCGAAATCATCACTAGACTTTGCTCTCTGACCTATTTTGATCATTGGAGTTTTAAAGCATTCAATTTACTCACTGAACTTTATACATTGATTTTTTATTACCCCTCAATTAACCCTCTAACACGTTATGACATGAGCCATAACATATGAAACTTCAATGACCAAAATAGATCAGAGAGCAAAGTTTAGTGATGATTTATGTATTTTACCCATTAATTTTTATTATTTCCTATTTCGTGTCGTAAAGGTGTTAGAGAGTTTATGGAGGAATGATAAAAAATCAATGTATAAAGTTCAGTGAGTAAATTGACAATTTTAAAAATTCAGTAGCTAAAATAATTCAAAGAGCAAAATTCAGTGATGATTTACGTATTTTGTCCTTATTTTAATGAATTTTTTGTTAAAAAAACTCAAATTATACATTTGGTTTTTACAAGTAAAAAATGAATTATTGAAATGGTGCTTATCCATTTTGCATGTTTAAACAAACGTGATGAGTTGCTCTTATTGAAGAAAAATGAAATTTAGCATGTTTTAATTAGAAGGCAACAGCTGGAATGGGATGTCGAGTTTGGCACAATTCGATTTGCTAAATTAATTCATAAATATTCAAAGAAAATTGTAAAAAAATTCAAAATTAAAATTTTTATATTTTTTTGAAGATTTATTTTTAAATATTCAAAAAACAAGTTTAACTATTTTTTAAAAAAAATTAATGAGAATTTTTTTAAAAAATTAGAAGTATATTTAATTAAAAATATTCAAAATTTTAAATATTCAAAAAAACAAGTTTAACTATTTTTTTTTTAAAAAATTAGAAGTGTATTTAATTAAAAATATTCAAAATTTTAGCTAAAGGGTCAAATTTTCTCTTATACTAAACCTAAATCAGCAATGTTTTTTTCTATTTTTTTGTAGCAATTTTTCCCTCGAAGTTATTCAATTGCATCAATTTTGCCCCTTTGACGGTGACTATTAAAGTGTTGACATGATAATTAAAGTTGCTGACGTGATTGTCTATTGTGTTGATGTGGTAGTTCACGATGCTGGCGTGGTTGTACACATGTGATGATGATGTGGCAGAAGGGCTAAATTGATTTTTTAACCGAATTTGATAACATAATTGATTATTTTACCGAGTTTAGAGGCATAATTGATTTTAATTGAATGTTCGATAACTTATTTAATATTAAAGCAAAAAATAAGAAACTATTAATTTTTAAAAATATTTAAATAATCATAAAATATAAAAAATAAAAACACTATAATGAATTTTAAAAAAATAAGTACAAAACATAAAATTTAAAATATCGAAAGTTATATATATAAAAAATCAAAATATTTATAAAAATTATCGAAAAAGTATTCGATTGTTTCTGTTTGTGCGAAGCGTACTAATATTTTATTGAACAAATTTCAATTGAATCATCCTTCCATTAGAGTAGTAATAAAACCAAAATTCTCCTTTGTTTTCTACATCAAAAATTAATGAGCATCAATTTGATATAGAAAAACAAAAGAAAATTTGAGTTTATTGTTGCTCTAATACAAGGATGGTTCCACCGAAATTGTTTTAACGAATGATAATACTCATACTGACAAAGTCGAAGAATTCTTCGATGAAATTGTGAGAGTTCTCACTTTAAAAAATTAAAAAATATTTTTTTTTGATTTTTTGTAAGAGTTCTCACTTTTCTTATTTTTAAAATTATCAGGGACCAAAGGATATTTACCCAAATTTGTTAATCAATTTTTCATATATTCCGTTTGTAAAAGTTCAACTAAAAAAATCAAATTATTTATCAAATTTTATTCAAAAACTAAATAAATTGATTAAATTAATTTGAATTTTAAACAAATTATTTATCTATTTTTAAAATTTTAATAATTTCTTAAATTATCATTTTTTATCTTAAATATTAAATAAGCTATCGAACATTCAATTAAAATTAATTATCTCACTAAACTCGGCAAAATAATCAATTATGCCCTCAAAGTTAGTTAAAAAATCAATCCAACCTTTTGCCACATCATCATCACATGTGTACGACCACGTCAGCATCGTGGACTACTACATCAGCATAGTGGACCGCCACATCAGCACTTTAAGTATCAGTAAACAATGAAAATGGTATATTATCTGTTAAGAATTTGATATGCGGCAAAATAATGAAAACAATAACGACATAGAATAAGACATGTGCAAAATATGAGATTTAACGTGGTTCAGCATTGCCCACCTCCACAGACGAGAGAAACGAATAATCCACTATCAACGTAGAGAACGCGAAGATTACAAATACATGATAACTAATTAATCTCATTACCCGGTATACATATCCAAAACTCGGTATAACCAAAACACTCTTCTCAACATCTCCACAGTACTCATCTTTATAACATAGTCGTTATTGTTGCAGAAATCTTAAAAATGGTTACATCCCTCTAGAGTAATTCTCTCTCACATAATTCAAAGGGTTAAACTTAGTCTATATTTATAGACTCAAATACTTGGTTACCAAAAAACCTTATTCAATAAGATCTCTTACCTGTTATAGATATTTAATCATTAAAATAAACCTTAATTATCAAGTAATCTTCAACCACTAGAACTACAGTAAAACTCAACTTAATTACTAACTAGAATTTAAGTTAAAACATAACATGATCTACGCTTAAACAAAAACTTTGATATATTTTTACCATACTTAATGACATGATTAATGCTTGTGCATTGCTTAGTACGACTGTTTCATCGAGATTTCTGAAGCTCGTGAGAATGAATTAATATCTTTACAGCTTGTTAGTAGGGGTGGCAACTCGATGGGTTGGGATGGTTTTGTATTTTTTTTACTCTATCTTCAATATTTGCAGGTACAATTTCAAGAAATTTTCGTTAAATGTGTGGGAATATTTTCATCTTTATAAGTCATATTCATCTCTTACAGATTCCCGGAGGTTTCGGTTAGTTTTCATAAAAAAATAAACAAAACTTAATACATTAAAACAACTACTCAACATTAAATCTCTATGTTGTGAAATAAGGCAAACGAACAAGAAAATAAACAAGTAAGAACACAAGAGATTAACGAGGTTCAGCAATGTGCTTATGTCCTCGGGAGCAAGAGTGGCTATTTTTTCTTATTGATTCAATCAATCAAATTAGGTTAAAAATAATAGACATATATATAAGTAACCCTCCACGGTACATTCTGGCTCACTCCGTCTCCGCTCTAGCATTTGTCCTTTAACAGTATATGAGCCATACTTAACAAATCTCCACCTTGACGAATATCACACCCCTTAGGAGAAAAACTTGGAGTTTCTCACACATCAAAGTGGGTTGAGCTACCATGTTTCTCTAGCATTTGCAAACATTCAACAAGTCCAAACAATGCATTAATTTGTCAGTAGTAACAGACTTGGTCAACATATCAGCTACATTATCTATGGTATGCACCTTCTGTAACAATATCTCACAAGATGCAATCAACTCTCTAATCTTGTGAAACCTCACATCAATATGCTTAGTTCAAGCATGATACACCTGATTCTAAGCCAAATGAATAGTACTTTGGCTATCACAATGCAATTGAACTTCACCTTGTTGAATACCCAATTCCTTCACTAGCTTAATGAGCCATAAGGCTTCTTTTGCAGCTTCAGCTATTGCCATGTACTCAGCTTCAGTTGTTGATAATGCTACAATAGACTGAACAGTTAACTTCCAACATATAGGCCCTTCACCAAGAGTAAAAACATACTCAGTTGTAGACCTTCTATCATCCAAAAGACCTGTATAGTCTAAATCTACATATTTTACAATCAAAGGATCATGTTGTTGACTACCAAAAACAATTCAATGTCCCACAGTACCCTTCAAATACCTGAAAATCCACTTGACTTCTTCCCAATGTGATCTACCTGGTTTACACATGTATTTACAGACTTGACCAACAACATAAGCTAAACCAGGGTGAATACATACCATTGCATACATCAGACAGCCAACAACATTGGCATATGGAACCTTTGCCATCTCTTCAATCTTCTTATTTGTCTTCGGGAACTATTCTGAAGAAAGCTTAAAATGATTCACCAATGGAATGCTCACGAGCTTTGCATTGCTCATTCCAAACCTGTCTAACAATTTCTCAACATACCCTTGCTGAGATAACCACAGTTTCCTTGAGCCTACATCTCTGTGAATCTTCATTCCAAGAATTTTCTTTGCAACTCCCAAGCCTTTCATTCCAAACTCATGGCTCAATAAAGCTTTCAAACCAACAACATCATGCATATTCTTCGCAGCCAACAACATATCTGTTGGGTTTTTTTTTTTGCACGCTCGAATCGATCACCGAAACCGTCAAGTGGGTTGTGTTTGGTTCTTGGATGAATTGGCTAAAACCGAAAGAAAGGTAGACAATTTGCACGATGATTTTAGAGTGGTTCGACTACTCAACCGAGTCTACATCCACTACCTTAGCACACCACTAAGGATTTCCCAATTCACTCAACAATGAATTCGTCCCCTTTTCCAGGCTCAGGAGGAAACCGTTACAACCCTATCTTTTCAACTTGGCTAAGATAGAACCAACTCTAGTTTTTCTCTCAAGGCTAAACTAGAACCTCTCCTTTTACAAGGGTAAAAAAATGTAAACAAATAAACCTCACAAGGTGGGTGTTTACAAGAATTAAGCTCACACGAAAGAGTGAAGGATAAAAACAATAAAATCACTCTCTACAAATATTTACAAGAGAAATGAATAAAATAAAGACTTAAACTCGATTTCTCTTGAACATTAAGCTTGGATGTTATCTCTTGCTTTCTTCAAGTGTTCCAGCCTTCAATTTATAGTCCCAAATGAGTTTGTAGCCGTTTATAGCCGTTGGGAATAGAGCCGTTTATAGCCGTTGGAATATAGCCGTTTATAGCCGTTGGAATAGTGCCATTTATGGCCGTTGGAAATAGTATCATTTATGGCCGTTGGGAATAGTACCATTTATGACCGTTGGAATAGTATCATTTATGGCCGTTGGGAATAGTACCATTTATGGCCGTTGGGCTATTTCAAAACACACCGTATCGATACGGCTAGGCGTATCAGTACGGGTTTTGGCTACTAGAATTTTGGTAGTTTGAAAACCCTAAGGCGTATCGGTACGGTCCAATACCGTATCGGTATGGTTACTTGAAAATCATGGTTTTGACTACTTTAAATACACTTTAAAACCATTCCAAAGCCTTTAAAACCCTTAAACATATTTTCAAGTTGTTTTTGACTAAAAACATATTTTAAATTCTTTTCAATTTAGTCCAAAACATTTTTCAAATATTATATCAAAACCTTAGTTCTACAATCTTCCCCTTTTTGATATAATAAAACCAACTTGAAAAATTGTTTGGGATTCTCCCCCTTTAGCTTTAAAATTGTGAATAAGAGATTAAGATATGAAATCAAATAAAGCTCCCCCTTATTCATTTGAAAATTCAATTTTTCAAACCATTTCTCCCCCTTTTTGTTATATCAAAAAGAATTTAAAATGACATTTAAGTTCAAGATAACATAGGAGGCAAATTTTTTTTTTTTGACAAACTTAAAAATTTGGTTTTTAAAAAATTGGCTCCCCCTTACTCAAAGCATCATTGTTAGGCTTAACAAATAATCCAAGTCTTTAAACAAAAGTTAGATAACCAAATGTATAAAATAAAAGCATTAAGCTTAAAAGTTACCTAATCTTCTTCTCATGTGTGATTTGAGCATTCTTTGATTTTGCTTTGCTTGTCATTGCTCCAACACACCTACAAAAGACATTTACTTGATTTTTGGTATCCAAATTGCTTTGGATCCATTTACGTTAGTCACAATGTCTTTAGTTCCCTTGGGAACCCATACTTGTCTAATCCTATAAGACTTTCTATTCCTAATAGGACAAGTATGTAAGGAATGACCATGATAATGACAATGTGAGCATTTTGTCATTATGGGATGAGATGAATTATTAAAAATAATTTCTTTTTCTTTTGCTAAGCTTTCAAGCTTAACTTTCAAATCAAGATTTTCTTTTTCTAAAATTACATTGCTTGTTTTTGAAAACTCTAAATCATTTTTCAAAATTTCATTTTCTTTTTCAAAATCCAATTTTGTTTTCAAAAGAAAATCATTTTCAAATTCAAGTTTAGAAATCATTTTCTTAAATTTGGAATTCATGGTCTCAAATTCCAAAAATAATTCATCAAATGCATCTTGTAACTCATCAAAAGAATATGAATTTAATTCATTTGAGTTAGAAGATACCTTAGGCTCCTCGAGAGCCAAAACACCATCCACCTTTGGATTGGAGAGAGGGTTTGCACATGATTGATCATCATCTTTCTTTTCTCCCTTCTTGTTGCCATAAAGCTTCTCAAGTTTCTCCCACAATTCTTTGGCACTTTTGCATGCTGAGATCTTCTTGGAAACTTCTTCGTTGAGGCCACAATAGAGAATGTGCATCGCCTTGGTGTTTAGCTTTGCCTTCGTGTCGTTGGCACTCCTTTGCTTTTTCTTCTTCTTTGGAGCTTCCAAATACCCATCTTCAATGATGTCCCAAACCTCATAGTCTTGAGACTTGATGAAGAGTTTCATGATATTTGCCCATTGGAAGTATGATCCTCCTTCGAAGAGTGGAGGACACGAGATAGAGCGGCCTTCTTCAAATCTTGCCATTTTCTTGAACGGTTGGACTTCGAGCAATAGATCTTTACTCCCGGATGTTAGTCCTTCGATGGAGACGAGGCTCTGATACCAATTGTTGGGTTTTTTTTTGCACGCTCGAATCGATCACCGAAACCGTCAAGTGGGTTGTGTTTGGTTCTTGGATGAATTGGCTAAAACCGAAAGAAAGGTAGACAATTTGCACGATGATTTTAGAGTGGTTCGACTACTCAACCGAGTCTACATCCACTACCTTAGCACACCACTAAGGATTTCCCAATTCACTCAACAATGAATTCGTCCCCTTTTCCAGGCTCAGGAGGAAACCGTTACAACCCTATCTTTTCAACTTGGCTAAGATAGAACCAACTCTAGTTTTTCTCTCAAGGCTAAACTAGAACCTCTCCTTTTACAAGGGTAAAAAAATGTAAACAAATAAACCTCACAAGGTGGGTGTTTACAAGAATTAAGCTCACACGAAAGAGTGAAGGATAAAAACAATAAAATCACTCTCTACAAATATTTACAAGAGAAATGAATAAAATAAAGACTTAAACTCGATTTCTCTTGAACATTAAGCTTGGATGTTATCTCTTGCTTTCTTCAAGTGTTCCAGCCTTCAATTTATAGTCCCAAATGAGTTTGTAGCCGTTTATAGCCGTTGGGAATAGAGCCGTTTATAGCCGTTGGAATATAGCCGTTTATAGCCGTTGGAATAGTGCCATTTATGGCCGTTGGAAATAGTATCATTTATGGCCGTTGGGAATAGTACCATTTATGACCGTTGGAATAGTATCATTTATGGCCGTTGGGAATAGTACCATTTATGGCCGTTGGGCTATTTCAAAACACACCGTATCGATACGGCTAGGCGTATCAGTACGGGTTTTGGCTACTAGAATTTTGGTAGTTTGAAAACCCTAAGGCGTATCGGTACGGTCCAATACCGTATCGGTACGGTTACTTGAAAATCATGGTTTTGACTACTTTAAATACACTTTAAAACCATTCCAAAGCCTTTAAAACCCTTAAACATATTTTCAAGTTGTTTTTGACTAAAAACATATTTTAAATTCTTTTCAATTTAGTCCAAAACATTTTTCAAATATTATATCAAAACCTTAGTTCTACAATATCATCAACATACAAAGAAGAAAAATAAAAGAACCATCATCAAGGCTCTAACATAAACACAACAATCATACTCACATCGCTTGTAGCCAATTTGAATCAGGTAGGAGTCGAACCGTTTGTACCATTTTCTTGGAGACTGCTTCAACTCGTACAAAGATTTCTTTAACCTGCAAACCAGATGCTTATCTCCAGATTGAGGGAACCCTTCTAGTTGCTGCATATAAATCTGCTCATCTAGATCACCATGCAAAAAGGCAGTTTTAATATCTATCTGCTCTAAATGCAAATTTGAACTAGCTATGAGTGCAAGTACTGCCCTGATTGAAGTATGCCTAACCACATGAGAAAAGATTTCATCATAATCAACTTCTTTCTGCTGTGAAAAACCTTTTGCTACCAATGTAACACCCGGGTTTAGGGGTTAGGTGAAAATAATATTTTAATATTATTTGGGCTCGGTTTTATAATCTAAATAATGTTCCGAGTATTGGTTTCAAATTAATTAACTGTGTTGACCATGTTTTGAAATTTAATCCCAAATGGCCATGGATTATATGCTCTTGTGAATATCCCATTTCATTAAGGGCAAAATGGTCTTTGGGCCTTTAAATTAAAACAAAACAAAAACACCAAATTTCTACTATTCACTTCCTTCTTCAAAACACACCAACGGGAAAACAAAGAGCTCTCTACCCAAACACTATTCCATTCAAAAGCTCCTCCATTTCAACTCCATTTTTGAAAGGTAATAACGTTTTTGACTTCCCCTCATCTTCCCCTCTTTAAAAGTACCTTCTATTTTCATTTTCATGTAGGTTTTAGAAAATGGAATTTTGGGAAGTTTGGATTAAAAATGAAAGGTTTATGTTGTTAAAGTAAATGTGTTGATTTAATATGTATAGTTATGTTATATAGAGGTCAAATGGTATGACATATGTGAATTTCAAAGGGTTTTGAGCAATTTTCGGATTTGGGTAAACTTGGGGTTTTTGGAGGGTTTTAAAGTGGTTTTTGGGGTTGTTTAATGTTGGTTTTTGAGGGCTGGTGTTAGTATGATATATGAGGGTCACTTTGGGTGTAATTGATGGTTATTTGGATGCTTGAAATGGAAGATTTCAGTGGGTTTTGTGTGTTGCTCGGAAATTCTGTTTTGGGCTTGGTTTTGAGTGTTGGTTGCTTGAAAACGTTAATCCGGGTTAGTTCCGATGATGGGATATTGATTATGGATGTTTTGTTTGTGTTTTGGATTGATTAGAATCGAGGTTGGGCATCGGTGAAGCATCGGAAGGGAATCCGGGAATTTGAAGACGGTCGCTTGCTTGGTCTTTAAGCTTGGGAGCTTAGGTGAGTGGTTAAATGTTTTAAATGGATTTAAAATGGTTGGTTCGAGTATATGGACTAGGATGGGCTTGGTAGACCCACCTAGAGTTAGGATTAGGGTGGTAGCCTAATCCTAAACTTGATCTAGAGCCTTTGGATGAACTCATTTGTGTGTTTGTGCATGTCTCGTATGAAATGTAATATGATTGCTATGTATATTGTGTTATACATGTGTGATGAGACATGAATTGTGATGCTTGAGACATGCATGATGATGGTTGTTGGTGAGTACGTGCTAAGCACGGAATTGATTGAAATGAGTAATGTGAAGTGAGTAAATATTGGCACTAGTATACTTGAATACAAATGATCAATCATTAGGATGTTAGTGTGTACACATGAGTCAAAAGTCGTGCGTGGCCTTGGTGGCGTTGAGTCACCAAGGAGGAGTACGGGTACGCCCGGAAGTTGTATTTAAATATAGTCGGTGATGAGTGGAATCCCATCGACGGGGCGTGAGGATGAGTGGAATCCCCTCCGCGAGACCGGTGATGAGTGTAATCCCACCGTCAGGTAATGGTTGTGTTGTTGGATGTGAGTTCCAACGGTTATCTGCGTATTTGAGTTATAGCTAGGTGCCAATGTTGATTGATAAATGTATCAATATGTTGTGATAAATGATCCTTATGTGGATGTTTGATGTGGCTACTTATGTTGAGGAATTTAGAGCTTGTTGATCATGACATTTACTTGTATTTATTGCTCATGCATCTTATCTTGTGGCCCTTTTGGATCCTTGGTATGTTTGTGAAATGCCTTGGCTAGATCATGCTCGGACCCTGCAATGTTGAGGTTTGTTTTTAGAGCTTACCCTCACTAAGCATCATTGCTTACGCTCTCTTTGTTCAACATTGCAGATCCTTAGTTCGTGGGTTGCTTGAGCAAGTGGAGGGCCTCCAAGTGTGGTTGTTGGCTTGAGTTCATCAAGTATGGCTTTTAAATGTTGAACATGTAATAGTTTAAGCAATGAGACATGTGTCTTTTGATGGATGATTGTTGGTTGTTTAGGAGCTTGTTTAGACTCCATGTTATCATGTTTTCGTATGGCTTGTGTTGCCATGTTTGAATTGTATCCATGCCTAAATTGCCTATTCTAAATGTTAGCTATGTGTCTCTTGAGGTTGCCTTCATGTTTGAATGTTGATGTATGAACTTGAATGCTTGGAATGCCATCTTGGGTCTATTGCATGCTCTCCTTGATGTTTATGCTTGTTGAGTGTTTGTACGGTTGCTTGGTAGTGTACGAATGTTGTATGAATGCTTGTTTGGTTCTAGGGAAGTCCTAAATGGCTCTTAGATTCGAGTCTTGATCGTTTTTGCTGAGTTTGGAGGGTTTTGCCGTGCAGGGGTATCGATACGGTTAGTATGGTATCGATACCGCCTTCTTGTTTCAGGCATCGTGTATCGATACACGAGGGGGCGTACCGATACCATTTTGGTCACTGGAGCTACTGTCCATCTTGGTATCGATACGGGCCTCTGGTGTATCGATACCATTTTGGTCACTGGAGCTACTGTCTAGTTCGGTATCGATACCACCCCCAGGTGTATCGATACCGTGTCTTGGCTTTGACCGTGGGAAGTCAAACGTTGGGAAGGGTATCGATACACTCCATGGGTGTATCGATACGGCCTCTACGGGTTGACTTTGGCCAGTTGACCTAGTCAAGGGGGTATCGATACACCCCTTAAGTGTATCGATACCGCTTGCAGTTTAAGCTTAAAATTGGGCTGTAACATGATTGTTTGAGTTCGTTCGATTGTTTTGTATATGTTGTTCCGCTGTATGATCACTTAGGGTTTAATATCCATTTAGACAAGATTTTAAAATGAAAAAAAATTAGGGTTGTTAACCGAGGGGGAATCCTTAGGGGTTTTCGCTCGGTTTTCCCCGTGTGGCCCACTCGGACCGGTCATTCGGCCAGACCGGGACGAGGGGGTTACAACCAATCGAGCCTTGAACTTTCCCCCTCTTTTTCTGATAATGTCGGTTTTCTTTTATACACTCATTTGCAACCAATAGCCTCTCTTTTTTTCTCTCAGAAAGCTTAACTAGCTTCCATGTATGATTTTTCTGCAAAGACTTTATCTCTTCAACCATTGCAACCATCCATTTGCCTTTCCCTAGACTAGTAATTGCCCCCTAAAAAGTATCCAGATCATCACTGCTAATGTGAAGTGCAAAATACACAATGTCTTCAAAACCCAATCTGCATGGAGCCTTTATATTGGTGCCTCTCTCTCTATCTCTGGCTAAATTATAATTATGCAAAGGAACTGTATTAGAACCACCAGATGTTGAATTAGAACTTTCACCATTCTTAGTTGTTACACCTTTCTCAACTGCTCCTGGATAATGTTCAAAATCCACTAGCACCTTGTCTCGGTTCTGCTGCAACATGAACTGCTTGTCAAAAATTGCATCTCTACTGATCACTATTTTCCTTGCAACCAGATCCCAAAACTTGTATCCTTTGACACCTTTCTCGTAGCCCAGAAAGATGCACTTCTTCGATTTTGCATCAAGTTTTGATCTTTCATCTCCAGGTACATGCACATAAGCAGGATAACCAAAATCTGCAAGTGTGAAAAATCAACTACTTTGCTACCCAAAGATGCCCGTGGTGACCTGTTAATGAGATAGCATTCCATACTCACAGCCTATGCCCGGAAGCTTTTAGGAAGCCCTACATTCAGTCTCAAGCATCAAGCCCTTTCAGTTAATGACATGTTCATCCTTTCAACAACACCATTCTGTTGTGGTGTCTTGCGCACTGAAAAATGTCTCTGAATCTCATGCTTCTCACAAAATTTTTGAAACTGTGAATCTGTGTACTCTGTGCCATTATCTTACCTTAAGTATTTGTTCTTTCTACCAGTTTGGTTCTCCACCTCAGCTTACCACACCTTGAACTTGGCAAAAAATTTAGATTTCTGTTTCAAAAAATACACTTAAAATTTCTTAGAAAAATCGTCAAAAAAGTAATATAGTACATAGATCCACCCAATGATGAATCCCTGGTAGGCCCCCATACATAAGAATGCACATAATCAAGAATCCCTTCAGTTTTGTGCTTTCCAGTCGCAAAACTAACTTTAGTATGTTTACCAAGAACATAAAACTCACAAAGATCAAGCTTGCAACTTTTAACACCATGCAATAAATTTCTTTTATGCAATTCAACCATTCCACGTTCACTAACATGACCAAGATGCATGTCCACGGTTTTGTATTATCATCATATGACTCAATAGAATGAGCTCCACCTACAACTGTACTCCCTAACAGTTTATAGATATTCCCTGCAGTTATCTTTCCTTTCATCATAGTCAATGCACCTCTAACAATTTTAATGGTTTCTCTATCCTCATCTGATTTAGGAATAAAATCATTCTTATGCAAAATGCCCAAGGAAATTAATTTTTTTTCAAATCTGGTATATGCCTAACATCACATAATGTTCTAACAGTACCATCATACATCTCAATTCCGACTTCACCAATACCAACAATATTGCAACATCTATCATCGCCTAAATAGATGGAACCAGAATTAACAAACATATAAGTTGAAAACCACTCTCTGTTAGGCGTTATATGATAAGAGCATCCTGAATTAAGAATCCATGCTTCTGTGAACTGAGTTGTCGAAATAGAAAGCATATCACCATCAGTGTAATCTGAATTGTCATTCTACACCACATTCACAGTTTTGGATGATGCATCATGTTTATCATCTGTCTGCCTTTTTAACTTTGGACAGTCTCGCTTCATATGTCCTGGGTCCTTACACTTGTAGCAATGAATCATCTTCTTACCTCTATACTTTGATCTAGAATTTCGTTTTCCATAACCTACATTCTCCGACTTCCTTCCACAGTCTTGATTACCCTTAACATGTAAACCATCAGCATGAAAACTTTCACCTGTATTCTGCTTCCACTGATTGTGAGCCAACAAAGCTAAAGTAATCTCTTCAACTTTGATTGTTTCTTTCTCATATGTAAGAGTAGTCACCATGTGTTCATAAGAGGGAGGCAACGAACGCAACAAAATCATTGCTCTGTCTTCATCCTCAATCTTCACATAAAGTTGAGTCAAATCAGTGATTATTTGATTGAAGACGTTCACATGTTGTGCCAAATCATGGCCTTCTTGCATCTTCAGCCCATACAACCTCTACTTTAGATACAGTTTATTTGTTAGAGATTTGGGCATAATCTGACTCTCCAATTTCTTCCATATTTCTGATGGAGACGACAAATTCATTATGTGATACATAACATCATCTGCCAAACATAACCGTATGGTTCCAGTCGCTCGCTCCTGCAGTTCTTCCAAATCTTCATCATCCATCGATGCTGGTTTTTCAGATCGCAAAGCCTTTAAAATCCTTTCCTTCGCTAACAGATTCTTTACCCTCGTCTGCCACAATCCGAAGTTACCCTCACCATTGAATTTTGCCACTTCGAATTTCGCATTGGACATAACCATCTCAACCTGGCTCTCTGATACCAAATGTTTTGAAATAAGGCAAACGAACAAGAAAATAAACAAGCAAGAACACAAAAGATTAACAAGGTTCAGCAATGTGCTTACGTCCTCAGGAGTAAGAGCGGCTATTTTTTCTTATTAATTCACTCAATCAAATTAGGTTTCAAATAATAGGCATATATATAAGTAACCCTCCACGGTACATTTACCAAAATACCTCGTACCGTACCGCGGGGGCTTCTCCCCGGCACCCCAACCCACTTAGTCCAAGCCCGCAGACTAACTCGAGAATTCCTTTATGTGACAGATGCTCTCGCTCACTCTGTCTCTGCTCTAGCATCAGTCCTTTAACAATATATGAGCCATACTTAACACTTTGAAATTACAAATATAAATTATAAATTATAAATTTAGTTTTTTCCAACAACAAGCAAACCATTTACAAAACAATAAAACATGATTAAAATATTAACTAGTGAAACATGGTAGTATGCATTACCTTTAAAATAAAAAAATAACTAATAATCTATACTTTCAAATCATGATTCGTTTGTTCTAAAAGGAACTATATTCGATAATATTTCCAACCATATAAATTATCTCTTTTAATTTTACTCGTACGATTTATGGAAAATTTCTGAAGTCACTGTCGATGTTGTTTTGGGAAACAATCTATTATCTTTTCTTCTAATGTTTGTTCACTCAAAAATTAATAAATAATAACTCATGATATATAAATTGAAATGAAGAGTTGTGTGTTTTAAACGAATCTAGACTTTCGAGTGATTATAGAAATATAAGGCTCGCTTTCTGAACTATCTTGTAGAACTTTTGGTGATTTATCAAAATCACTTCTAAAACTGTGTTCTAAGAAATATGCTATTAAATTTTTATGACCTTTCAACATTCAAATATTCATATATTTTAAAAAGATTTATATCTAATACACTGGCGATGGAAACTTTTAGGCTCCACAAGCGCCTTAGTTTTAGGGTTTAGCGACTCGGTTTAGGGTGTACAGTTTAAGGGTTTTGGTGTAGGGGTTTAGAATTTAGGTGTTAAGGTTAAGATTTAGAGGTTATGGTTTAGGGTTTAGGGTAATATGTTCAGGAATTGGGTTTTAACCTATAAACCCTAAATTCTAACCATAAACCTTAAATTCTAAACTACTAAATCTAAAAAACCCCTAAACCCTACACCCTAAACTAAGTCTCTAAACCTTAAAACTAAGCCATTTGTGAAAACTAAAAGTTTCCACCGCCGGTGTATCAAATAATTATCCATTTTAAATACATATCGAAATCGACCACCGTGTGTTTTAAACAAAACTAGACCGAATCGCGTCTACAACGATGTATTAATCACTTTCTAATTGTTTTTACGGAATTTACTAATATTTTTCAAATTTACTTCAGTCCGTCATACTCAAGTTATGATAAATTAGATTTTTGTTGGAAAATAAGAAAATTACCCTTATGTCATCCAACTTTATAAAATATTATAAAATATTATGGACCTATGCGGATATTTTTCGGGAATTCGCACGGTGATTTATATCGGTACGGTTCGATTATCCAACGATTTGGATATGACAATCTTCGTTCCTTTGCCTATTTAAGCTTCGATGATAAAATTCTTCCCGCTTTTATTCCTCTGGGCGGAGATTTTAGTTATTTCCTATATCCACTGATTCTAATCCCCACAGTTTTCGTATTCACCTGATTATCACCCTACTCGTCGGTCTAATAAAAATTATATAATTATTCGAAAATCACATAACTATAAAAGTCATAAAATTCGGTTTTAAAAGTATGTTTAAATCGGTCTTGACTCTGAAATATAGTTTGTATGTATATAATAATTTCCGTCTATTGCTTACATCTATAAATTTAGGTAAGTTCATTATTCGTACGTTTAATTTAAAAGTCGTAAAGTCTATTTGAGGTGTCAACCGACACCTAATTTGTTTAGAAAATTATTTTTATAATAGATGTTGTGTTTAAAAATTATTAAAAATAAACTTAATTTCCTTTTGAAAGAATAGTTACATCACTTTCTAAAATTTTGACATCTTATTTTAAAATTTATATTATTTCCTAAAGTTTTAACACCGTAATTTAATCTTTATGGTCCCTCCCGCCACAGTTTTATGTGCTGAAAAATGATAATTAAAAATTTTCGACGTTAGTATTTGAATAAAAAATGTAAAATATATTTAAAAAAATCATCAGGGTTGGTTCAAGTGGTAAGTAACTTGGTATCTCTTAAAGCAAGTCTCGAGTTTGAGACTTTGTATACAAAGACAGAGCCAAGATTGAACTACGAGGGGGGGGGGGGGCATATCGAATAACTCTGAAATGAATAGGGTCTTAAAAAGTAATTAAACCATGAAAATTAAGGGTGTTTAGGTTTAGTTTTGCGAATTTTAAAATTGAAAGGTCTTAAAAAATAATTAAACCAAAAAAATAAGGGTCAATGTTTAATTTTATAAATTTTAAATGATAGGGTCCTAAAAGAATAATAAAATAAACAATATTGGGAGGGGCTAGGATTTAATTGTAATAGTTTTAAAACTATTTGGACCTAAAATGTAATCAACCCATCAAATTGGGGGGGATTGCCCCACCCGCCTTACACGTAGCACCGTCCCTATTTGTATATGCAGAAAATTCCCGTTAAGGAACTCACCTACTAAAATTAGGTGTGCGACGCAGATCAGTTTAGATTAGTCGTGACAAAACTCTAGAATCAGGAGTGCGACCAAAAGTTTAAAAATAAAAAGAAATTAAAAGATAGATGAAATTAGGGTTTATGAAAGTACGTATCAATTTGAAACTCAACACCTATAAATGTCAAAGTTTTACTGTTTTGGATGTAATTTGTGGTAGGGTGTGCGAAATAAAACGTAACCGTTAATCGTAACTGTTAGTCAGCGTAACCGTTTATTCTATAGGTTAATTAACCTAATCATTAAATGTTATACGGTTTCAGTTAACCGAACCGCTAAAAAATATGGTTAATAGTTAACCTATATGTATTTTTTAAACTAAGTATGAAGTTTGTGTTTAAATTCTCTTCATTTAAGTTTTTTTTAAATTAATACAATATTTATTGAGAAATAAATTTATTATTGTAAAAGAAAATAATGAACATTTAAAAATAAAATTGCAATAGGTTATAGGTTAACCTATAACCGAATCGTTTCTTAACAATTAACTATTATAATGATTAACCTTTTAAAAAATTATCAGTTAACCGTTTTATTAACAGTTAAGTTACGGTTAATAACTGGTATAACAGTTAACCAACTGTTTAAACTAAACAGTATGGTTAACCTACCATAAACACCCTAATTTGTGTGTAAGTTTTCTTCTCAAAAGTGGTGGGTATATACCAGATTTCTGACATTTCTATTATTAGTCGATCTCATAAAGAGCTACATTTTGATACATAATATATGTAAAATAAATTACACGGTCATTCCTATTTAAACTACAAATTTAAATCACTAACCATAAAATTATAAACTCTAAATTTTAACCTTAAATTATAAAATTTAAACTCCTAAATCCTAAACTATATATTTTCCGTGAAACGAATGGTTTAGCGAATTCCTTAACTCTAGAAGGGGTGTCGCGCGGCACTGTGTTTCAGGCGAGTTTGTAAGGGATTGCATGTGTGCTGTTGTGTTGTTTCGCTTTGTGGAGCTGTGCTGATTTGCCCTTCTTTAGGCGTGTAGTTGATCCCTTTTGGTGTGTGAAAGGATTTAGGAATGAAACTGAGTTTGAAAAAGAGAGTCAATGCTCTCACCAATTTTATTAATAATGCATGTAATATCTCAAATGAGACCAGGTGTATTTATACAAGAGAAAGACTTATGTGAACCAGCAAGGAACGGCTAACTACCATACTAACAACCTAACCATTTCCTAACTTCCTAACCATTTCCTAACTTCGTAACCACTCTTGCCAGCTCATCATAGTCTATTTATACAACTCACATTCTAAACTATAATATTCACCCTGCTGAGTGAGACCTCAGCAAACAAAAAGAACACCTGGAACCCTGCAAGCAAAAGAAAAACACAAACACCAAAAACATAGCATGATAAAATAGAAATCAAAGAACAGACGATATCTGAACGACTGATAGCCGATCCCGAAACCGAGAAAACGAAGCTGCAGAAAGAGGCTTGGTTAGAATATCAGCTAACTGCTCAGATGATAGAATCTCATTGACTAACAACTTTCCTGCAGCAACCTGTTCACGAATAAAAAACAAATCAAGTTCAACATGTTTAAATTTAGAGTGAAAAACATGATTAGCCGAGACAGCAACAACACTGGAGTTATCACACCAAAGAGTGGATCTCCCATCAAGAGGAATACGCAGTTCTCGAATGAGGGATTCAAGCCACAATAGCTCAGCAGTGGCACAAGCTACGCTACGATATTCAGCCTCAGCTATAGATATCATAGGAGTAGGCAACCCATTTGCTGTTTCCAAACCACACCGATGCAGTAAGTCACGTATATATTTATGCTGACTTAGAATAAATCCATTAGTAGTATATGATACCTCAATCCCCAGAAAATAAGAAAGCACCCCTAAATCTTTCAAAGAAAATACCCTATTCAACTCATCAACAACAACTTGAATAGAAGATCGATCATTACCAGTTAAGATAATATCGTCAACATAGACTAAGAGATACATTACCTTGCCCGTCGAGTGTTTAACAAACAGCGAAGAGTCAGACCTGGACATGACAAAACCAATAGAGACCAGATGAGCCTTTAAAGTCTCGAACCAGGCACGAGGAGCCTGCTTCAAGCCATAGATAGCCTTGTTCAGTTTGCAGACAAATCGAGACTTGTCACCCTGCTCATAGCCCGGCGGTTGAGTCATGTACACATCCTCAGCAAGTTCGCCGTTCAAAAATGCATTGTTGACATCCAGTTGTCGAAGTTCCCAATTTCGAGTGACAGCAAGTGATAAAATGGTGCGAACAGTGACCGGTTTAACTACCGGACTGAACGTTTCGTGAAAATCACAGCCGGCTTGTTGCAGAAATCCCTTTGCAACCAACCGGGCTTTAAACCGCGACACCGAACCATCCGGATGCCTTTTGATCTTGAAAATCCATTTACACTGAACCACACGACAATCTGGAGGAAGCTCAACAATAGACCATGTATTATTCCGAATCAAGGCATCTTATTCCTCTGAGCCGCCTTGCGCCAGTGGTCACTCTTCAATGCCTCCCTGATAGTCCGAGGCTCCACAAAATTATCCACAGAGCCACAAACAGCTGTGTGAAATATCTTTAGTTTGCGAACACCATTTTTACTCCGAGTGACCATCGGATGAACATTCTCAGTAACTGAAGAAGCAGCCATTCCAGGAACCACACGAACAGGAGACGACACACCAGCCACGGGCACCGGTGGAGCACCAAACTGAGAATCAAGGTCAGCAAGAGCAATCAGAAGACTCTGAGAAGAACGAAGCGGCAGAGAAACATTTGACGGATTAGAGACAGGCGAAGAAGGAGGCGGCTGAGAACTATCGAACAAATTAGAGACATGCGAGGAAGAAGGCGGCGGAGAACCATTGAACGGACCAGAGACAAACGAAGAGGGAGGCGGCTGAGAGAGAATAGATGAATCAATTAGGGCAGAAGGGAAAGAGGGCTCATTCTCAGAATCCCTAGTAGAGGACGAGGTCGGGTCGCCCGGAGCCATGGGCCCATCCTCAGCAAACGATCCAGGAGATCCAGTCGGAGGAGAAAGCCTAGACCACGGACCAGACAACGAACCAATAGTCCCAGGCCCAACAACATCTGGTTCAGCAGACCGTAGAACTGGAGACGAAGTCTCCACTGGCTGAGCCGGTTCATCAGGTGACAAAGTGGGCTGCTCTCCAACAAAACCCACAACATTTGACGTTGGAAGTGAATGCTGCCTCAACATTACGGCCATAGTAGAGCGGGCCCCTCAAACGATGAGACAGGCTGCTCAAGCGAATCAACGGGGCCAAAATTAGAGGAGCCTACCACCAAGTGAGACGACTCAGAAGATTGGGCTACATCTACAACATCGATCCTAGGCCCAGGCTGACCATCACACTGAACAGACGATGAAACACCCATACCAGGTCTAGGCCCGTCACCACTATGCCCAGGTATCTCTAAGCAACGGGCTGCAGTATTTGTCTGGGTTGAGACACGACGACCACTATGCCCAGGTCCAGGTCCATCACCACACGGAGAAGAATTAGTACACTCTTCAATAGACGGATAAATCAATAAAAGAAAACTGTTTTGCCCAAGATTAGAACTATCAGTACGAGAACTGAACCCAGTAGATGAAGACCCTAAACGAGGGAATACTGTTTCATCAAATATGACATGCCTAGAGACAATAATTATTCCAGATTGATCAAGACAACGATATCCCTTGTGACACAGACTATAACCAAGAAACACACATTGATGAGTCCGGAAATCAAACTTATGAGAATTAAACGGTCAAAGAAGAGGATAACAAGCACAACCAAAAACTCGTAGAAAATTATAATCCGGTTTTTGTTTATATAACACTTCAAATGGTGAACAGTTGTGCAATACTACGATGGGTAAACGATTAATTAGAAAAATGGCAGTGACAAAGGCATAGCTCCAAAACTTAGTTGACAACCCTAATTGAGCTAGTAAAGTAAGTCACATATCGACAATATGACGATGTTTTCGCTCGGCTTTGCCATTTTGCTCCGAAGTGCTGGGACATGACACACGGTGTAAAATTCCATTTCGACCCATCCAAGCAACTAAAGCTTGATATTCACCCCCACCATCGGTTTGAAGGGCCTTAATTCTCACACCAAACTGGACTTCAATCATTTTATAAAAATTGATAAAGCAATCAAAAACATCCGATTTCTTCTTAATCAAATATAGCCACGTGAATCTACTAAACACATCAATGAACGAAACATAGTAAGAAAAACCATCAGAAATCAATGGGACAGGACCCCAAACATCTGATACAACAAGCTGAAAAGGACTGGTGTAAACAGTCGAAGACAATGAGAAAGGTAACTTGTGTGCTTTCCCTTGCAAACAAGATGAACATACAACAGGTAAAGTATCATTATTTACAACAATATTACTAGAACGTAAAGCACTTTGAAGAGTGGCCAAGGACGGATGTCCAAGGCGTTTATGCCACACATCTAAAGACAAACTCTTCGAAGAGACATTTAAAACTGTAGGAGAAACAGATGAAGACAAAGGTGTCCTTATTCGATCAACATTAGAAGGCACAGAGCTGAGTTCATACAGACTTTTAGGAGTGAGCCTCCCTTCTAGAAGAACAGCCGAAGTCTGTGCATCCTTAACAAAATAGCTATGAGAATGAAACTCAAAATATACAGCGTTATCTCGAGCAAACTGAGAAACAGACAGCAAGTTTCTTTTAACATCAGGAGCACACAACAAATTATGTAAATATAAAGGCGTACTAGGAGAAGAAACCAGCACAGAACCCACATGCGTTATTGGAACAGCAGACCCATTCCCCATAAGAACAGAACTCATACATGAGTATGGAGTGTCTGTCTGCAAATTGGCTCTATCATTTGTAATGTGGTGAGTCGCTCCAGAATCAGCACACCACACAACTTCACGCGACCCAGCTTGCCCAAGAGAATTCCCCGAAAACGAGGGGCCTGCACCAAACACTACAGGAGAACCAAAAGGTGCTGAAGGAACTACACCAGACGCATTAGAAACAACATTCGAACCAGTGGAACCAACAAATGGAGAATGATGCTGCACTTGGGAAGGACCATAAGACCCGTAAGAGCAATGAGGAGTGACAAAATTGGGAGAGGGCATTTAAGTAACAAACCCAGAGGAAGGACTAGAAAACGAATGCGAAAACACTTGTGCTGGAGCAGAAGAAAACCCCGAAGAATGAACCAGAGGAACAGGCTGATTCCCAGAAGAGTTAGACCCAAACGAAACTGAACGCTTCACACTATAGTTTGATTTAGGACCATTATTACTAGAACTATTCCCTGGATATCCCTGATCAAACATGTACCAACACTTTTGAGCAAGATGCCCAAAACGTTCACAAATCTGACATTGAGGTCGATTGGAGTTCAAACGACCACACCCTCGACCTTGATAGGAGTTTCCAACACGCTGATCTTTAGGAAATCCAGAGTTATTTAAGGAAGCATTAGCAGCTGAATATTCTTCCTCAGTATCTTTAGTGGCCCTTTTCGACTCTTGTTGAACATCAATGTTAGCTTGAACAGAAAAATCAGCAGATAAAAAATCCTTCTGTCACATTTCACAATCAATCAACATCTCAGTCAAACTTTCAAGAGATTGAGGCTCCTTCGAAGCAATAGCAAGAACTGACTCAAACTCAGCTATGAGTCCAGAAAGAACAACACTCACATGTTCTTGCTCTGAAACAACATTACCAGAGGCATTCAACGAATCACAAATCAATTTAATTTTCATAAGATATTCAGTAATAGTGAGACATCTCTTCTTCTGAGAATGCAAACTATGTCTTAAAGAGGACAATTTCGCTGTAGACTTAGCAGCAAACAACCGTGAAAGGGAGCTCCAGATAGCTTGAGCAGTAGTCAATCCTGTAAGATGTGGAAGAACATCTGGACTGACAGTAGACATGAGCCAGGAAGCAAGGAGCTTATCCTGCTTCAAATACATTGAAAATAAAAGATTGAATACACGTTGGCCAGCATCATTCGTAGTGTCCTTCGGAGGAGGTGTATGTTCAGAAAGAAAATCAAGCAAACCATATCCTTCAATAATAAGCAACACTTGATGCTTCCATAGGATATACGTGCTTTCAGAAAGCTTGATTGTCTCAAGCTTAGGAAGTTGTTGAGGGGTGGACAGAGAGGACATCACATCACCAGTAGACGCAGAATCCCTAGGATCTAGATCTGAAGAAGTAGATTCAACCTCCATGGAAACAAAAACTGACGCACTAAACAGCAGAAAATTCTCACAGGCAAATCGTCGAACACTAAGTGCGCACAAACCGCATTAGAAAGAACCAAACAGATACCAGTAGGACAAACTAACCAGTCCCTGCCAAGAAATCACTAGACAACACTAATCCAGAGACCATACAATCAATCCAATACAGAGCTACGCAAATCTCAAGGCAAACAACCACGGAGATAAATTTTCTGATTTTAAAGATATCACGAAAATCACTACTCTGCTCTACTTCAATTATCAACACGAAACAAAGATGCTTATGATCGAAAACAGATATCTTGAATTGAAAAATAGAAAATCAACAACACATATTGAAAGAACAGTGAGTACGTAAATCTCACCAATTCAGACCAGTCCGCGATGAAAAACCAGAACGCCAAGACTGAGAGAAGAATAGGAGTGGATTATCGAGTCACTGGTACAATCTGCAGACGTAGCTCAGCAGGATTCTGTAGAGATTACTCTATGAAAACAAGAATCCAAAAAGAACGAAAGCATTTGGGCAGAAAGGAAACGAATAGAGCGAAGCGGAAACCACCAGGATTTTGGCGAAAGATACCATGAAAGGATTTAAGAATGAAACTGAGTTTGAAAAAGAGAGTCGATGCTCTCACCAATTTTATTAATAATGCCTGTAATATCTCAAATGAGACCAGGTGTATTTATAAAAGAGGAAGACTTATGTGAACCAGCAAGGAACGGCTAACTACCATACTAACAACCTAACATTTCCTAACTTCCTAACCACTCCTACCAGCTCATCATAGTCTATTTATACAACTCACACTCTAAACTATAATAGTGTGAGCTATGACCCTTTCTTTGGTCTCTTGGTGTTTGTTCGTTCGACGTCAACGAGTTATACTATTTTCCTTCGTTAAATTTAAGGAAGTTTTTAATGAGGCGCTCGTTTTACGATAATTTTTTAATAAATATACAATGCTTGTTGATACAAAAAACTTCTAAACCCTAAAATCGATAAACTCATATTGTTTTTGTCCGTCTTATCACGGCTTTCATCTATCTTGCAATAGTATAACGTTTGTGCAATAATTATTACAACACACATCTTTGATTAAGGAAGGACAATAATCTTGTATCGTTATATATTTTTATAACATTTTATCGATGCTTTCATTATTATTAGCGGTGCAGTTTGTAAGTTTAATTTTGTTGATAATTTCTTTATTACAATTTAATCGTCTAACCGAATAAAGACATGAAAATGTGTTTACTGTATTCCTATAGATAAACATAGTCAAGGGAAGACTTGGATCACTGGGCAAGACGATCTGAAAGCTAATACATCAAAAATCAAAATGTCATCCCAAAACACAATAAGTTCGAACACACCTTTCTTTATTTTAATGTTTTTTTTTAAAACTCAAATTATACATTTGATTTCTACAAGTAAACAATGAATTATTGAACGAGTGCTTATCCATTTTGCACGTCTAAAACAGTGTGATGAGTTATGCATCATGCTAGTTGTAGGATCGGATGATAGGGATGGACTGAGGGGTAGGAGGAGCAGTCGCTTCTAAAAATTTTATATGTATTTGCTATTAAAATTTTATTTCTCCCACCCGTAAAATTTTATAAATTCGCCTTTAAAATTTTATAAGCTCATCTCCACTAATATAAAATCTTTTTGTCCATGTCGTATGTTTTTATTTAGTTTTTTAAATGGTTTAAAGGTGATTACAAGGTATTATCTTCTCATACATATTCTTAAGCCTTTGATAATGCGCATACACCTTGTAGACAAAACGATTTGAACTCGTGTCTCGTAGAATGAACATCATCCGCTTTTTTACCGGGACACTTGTTAGTTCAATTATTTTATTTCTTATAATTGTTTCATATTGTTTATATTTTATATCTAATATAAAATTTAACATAATTTTAGCTGTTGAATCATTCCGAGTGAAGGCGTAATAAAATTAGATTCGATTTGATTTCGTTAATTGGCTTATAAATATTTTAGAAGTTTTTGACATTCTTTTTTGATAAAATAATTTTATTGAGATTCGACTATTTAATATTTTAATTGAGATAAAATTGTGTTTTATGTCATCAGCCCGGCCTAGAGGGCAAATTTATACAAATATTCATTTTTTATTAATTAATTAAAAAAATAATCTTAAATTTATTATATAGAAACTGAACATTTTATTAACCCACATAAGGATTTCACATTCTACACAGTTATTTTTAAACTCGCGTTTTGCACTTAGTGAGTTCAGTCTTACGTGAGCGAATTTTTTTATTTACGTAAGATTAAACTCGTTAAATATAAGACGTGAATTGTGTAAAAGACAAGTTCGCCTTATGTGGATTGAAAGAGGTATTTTTTAAAATAATTGAATTGGAGGTTATTTTTTAATTAATTATTAAAAAATATTTGTATAAAAAAGTCTGCCTAGAGATCCTGTCACATGGTCCCAAAATCGCCGTGATTCAAATCGCTCATCCCAAAGCACTTCAACTAATAATATTATAAGATAGGGTTTTCTATTATTGTTTAACATTATTTTATTTGTGTTATTATTTGTTATTCTTATTAAATAAAATAATTACTAATTGATTTAATGAGTTAAGACATCAGATTTTTTAAATAAGGTCAGATGTTTGAAACCTAATATTATGGATGAAGTAAATTTTTTTGAAACAAATTAGATTATATTAAAAGTGATAGGATTACAAAGGATCACACCCAAACATTGAAAATTCAATGTATAAAGATAAGGGAAAACTACACCACTAACCACCAAACAAATTGGGGATACCTATTTGGACCACCAAACTATAAAAATCGTCAATCAGACCACCGAACTTATAAAATCAACCTATTTTGACCACCGCCGTTAAAAATCTAACGGTGGAGTGACGGAACTGCCACATGGCAATTGATAATTTTTTTTTAAAATTACACATTTGGTCCCTGTTATTTACACATTTTTTCAATTTAGTCCTAATTTAAAGTTAATAAAATAATAAATTATTTAATTAAGTGGTGACACGTGTCAACACCTTATTGGAGGATTTTAATTATTTATATTTAATTTTATTAATTTATTTTCCCCTCCAATCAGGTGGTGACACGTCACCACTAATTTAGAGGAGAAAAACAAATTTTCCCCCACATGCACCCAGCAGGATTCGAACCCATAGCAGTAAGGGGTAAAGCCAATGGCTTTGCCACTGCACCAAGCACAATTTTGGGTTATAAATCTCCAGATATAATATATATCTCTTATTAGTTTCTACATTTATAAGCCAAAAGCTCAAACCCTAAACACTGATTTCACATATATAAATCATAAACCCTAAACTCTAACCCTAAATATTTCAAATTAAACCCCAAACCCTAAAAATTTCAAATTAATTTCACACTAAATATTTCAAATTAAGCATTAAATCCTAAACCCTAAATATTTGAAATTAATTTCATGCTAAATATTTCAAATTAAACCCCAAACCCTAACCTTAAACCCTAAAAATTCAAATTAATTAGGGTTTGGGGGGTTTAATTTGAAATATTTAGGGTGAAATTAATTTCAAATATTTAGGGTTTAGGGTTTAAATTAAAATAGTTAGTGTGTAATTAATTTGAAATTTTTAGGGTTTGGGGTTTAATTTGAAATATTTAGCGTAAAATTAATTTCAAATATTTAGGGTATGAGGTTTAATGCTTAATTTGAAATATTTAGAGTGAAATTAATTTGAAATTTTTGGGGTTTAGGGTTTAATTTAAAATATTTAGCATGGAGTTAATTTGAAATTTTTAGGGTTTGGGGTTTAATTTGAAATATTTAGTGTGAAATCAATTTGAAATATTTAGGGTTAGAGTTTAGGGTTTAGGATTTATATATGTGAAAGTAGTGTTTAGGGTTTGAGCTTTTGGCTTATAAACGTAGAAACTAATAAGAGATATATATTATATCTGGAGATTTATGACACAAAATTGTGCTTCGTGCAGTGGCAAAGCCATTGGCTTTACCCCTTACTGCTCTGGGTTCGAATTCTACAGGGTGCAGGTGGGGGAAAATTTGTTTTTCTCCTCTAAATTGGTGGTGACACGTGTCACCACCTGATTGGAGGGGGAAATAAATTAATAAAATTTAATATAAATAATTAAAATCCTCCAATAAGGCGTTGACATGTGTCACTACTTAATTAAATAATTTATTATTTTATTAATTTTAAATTAGGACTAAATTGAAAGAATGTGTAAATAACAGGGACCAAATGTGTAATTTTAAAATTTTTCCATCAATTTCCACGTGGCAGTTCCGTCACTCCACCGTTAGGTTTTTAACGGTGGTGGTCAAAATATGTTGATTTTATAAGTTCAGTGGTTTGATTGACGATTTCTATAGTTCGGTGGTCCAAATAGGTATCCCCAATTTGTTTGGTGGTCAGTGGTGTAGTTTTCCTTTAAAATACAATAAAACCTAAGGGTATGAAAGACATTAAAGAACAAACCTATCACTTTCAGAAGGGCTTGAAGCAACTTCTGAAAGAAATCCAGAAAACTATAACTTTAATCAGAGTGCTCTATGAAGACAACAAATTCTTTCGCTACTTGTTCTTGGCATATCGGCACAACCACAATAGGGAATCATAAGCATTTATAGATCGGCCTCCTTCGCTGAAAAACACTCGCTAAAATTTACTGTCAAAAGACAGACTAAAATTGCCATAGGCAGACGAAGGAACTGCCATAGAAGCAGACAAAAGAACTGCCATGAAAGCAGATTTGATATAAAATTTGCAAAGCAAAAAAAACAAGAAAAACATAAAAGTAAAACATTCATCACCAAAGATGAAGGTTATTATATACAAAACCAGCAAAACGGCCAAAGGCCGTTACCGATGAAAAAGAAGATCAACGAAGAAGATGAAGAACTTGCAAATTTCTTGTAACCGCTGCAGAGAAAATGAAAGGAGTGGTTTGATTCGTTAACTCTTAAAACAAAAAATGGATGAAGTAAATTGAATTGGAAGAATTGTTCACATAACGAGACTTTATAGTATATGATATGAATTAATCGATTAAATTGAACAGTGATGATTATACCAATTTTTATTAAATGAGTATTGTCATTCCTATTTTTTTTAACCACCGGTATCAAACTTATTGTCGACTAATCTGGATTGTGTTTTACAAAAGTCTAATATGGGGTTGACCATCCCAACCCAATTTTTTTCCATTCACAACATCACTATTTGAATCCCTGACCTTGGTTAAGGGACCTAGCGCCTCATCTCGCCAGACCAACTAGTTGTTGGTACACAACCGTTCTTATTTAAACTATAAAAATCCTAAATCTTAAATTCTAACCCATAGAACCTAAACCCTAAACTAAACTTCTAGACCCTAAAATCGATAAACTTGTATAAACTTTAATTTACACAAATTGTGTATCAAGTATTATCCATATAACAAATTATTTTTTGTCTACCTTATCTCGATTCTCATCTACCTTTGTGGTAGTTTGACGTTCATATGGTGGTGATTATGTAGCACCCAAAAATCGGCTTAGTAGTATTTGGTTTTCGATGACAAAAATTATTTTCTGAACTTTAAGTTAATCGAGTTTAGTTTGGAAAATTTAAGAAACCAATGACTATTTTTGCAAAGATGAAAAGTATACCCAACCTGAATGGGTTCAACGAGCTTCAATTCACACCCTCTTGCCTGCGCACAAGGCACACTCTCAACTCAAGTCTTTCAATGACAAGCAATTGGATTAATGTATATAAACACTTCCTAAACTTGATATCCTACCAACGTGGATATGGGTTCTTCATTTTCCTTATACACAATTCACAAGTACCCTACTTTGAGCATCAATTTCTTATTCATCACTCAACCATTTTGAGCATATGAGATACCGTTGTAAAGATCTCGTGGAGTAGAATACGAACCTATATATTCATTATTCGAATCTCCATCTTTACCCATAGAAAATATGCCTCAAAGTTTCCAATTTATCATAATTTTCCAACATTCTTCACGCCACAGTTGGAAATTAATATGCTTAATTTTTTGAATTTTTATTCCTTACAATTTGGCCATCAATTCTACAAATTAAATACATATACGATCAAGCTATAATTATAGAATCTTCATTTCAGCAATGAAAACGAAGGAGGATAAAGCTCGGTCTAGCATTTCGATTTGTTCCGTAGATTCAATATATCAGTGCGTATAGTTACGAGTTTTGAAAATGGTTCGGGACCTTTAATCCTTTAATTATATATGACACGTTGTGTGATTGTTTGAAAGCTCAATTAGAGCATTTTGGATGACATGGTGTGGCAAGATGATAAGCTTGGTAAGCTTAACTTTTGAACTTTGTTTTGTAAGTATTAATGCTTTAGTTTTGATGTGATTTATTATAAATGAAACTATGTTAATATGTTAAATTACGGGCATGAATTATTCCTAATGGCCAAGTATAATGATATGTTAAACTATGGATATAAATTACGAGTCATGATAAAATGATAAGTAATGGAAAAATATTATGGGAAGCTATGAAATATGACATTATGAAATTAAGTTATGACACTTTGGAACTTCTAGTGATCAGTGCATAAAAGTTCTATATTTTACCCATCATTTATCCTTATTTTTGCTGCACTCAAGCATGTTTAACTGCATTTTAGGTTAAGTTTTGCATCAACATCAGATTTAAATAAAACTGCGCAGATACTGCTAAATTTGGTTACTTTTGCAGGTATCTGCTGTGGCAGCAGTCGTGACAGTATCCAGGGCAGTAGTCGTGGCAGCATCCAGGGCAGCAGTCGTGGCAGCATCCAGGGCAGCAGTCGTGGTAGCATCAAGGGCAGCAGTCGTGGCAGCATCCAGGGCAGCAGAGGAACAGAAGAGCTGGACTGAAGAAAACTGCCTCATACATCACTGTCGTGACAGATGCCGTGACAATTGTCGTGGCAGATGCCGTGACAGATGATGTGACAGTTGCCGTGACAGATGCCGTGACAGCTGTCGTGACAGAGGTGGCGACAGTGAAGAAGAAGAGATGGAAAATGCGAAGTGGAGTTCGACTGATAGAGGATTTCAAGCCTAATTTTTAGAGACCACTTGCATAATTTTTGGAGCCCAGAAGCACAAGAAAGGCCTTGCCCAAAGTTTGAGGAGAAAGTCAAAGCAAGAAGATAGGGCGAACTAAAGGACGTTTATTCATAGATTTAGTCTTTAATGAATTGTACTTTAATTCGAACTAGTATTCTTGGCCATTAAGAAAACTTGTACCCAAGGCCTATATATATGCTTGTAATTCGACCTAGAGAAACATCATCACATTCCATACCTCTCATCTAAAAACCCTAGCCGTTTCTCTTTCTTCACCATGTTCTAAAACCTCCCCTAGGGCAAATGGTTGATATTGTAAAGTAGTTGTAAGGATTGTTCTGTTCTTAGGATTTTTTGTTCAATGAAATAAAACTTCAAGTTTGCTTATTCTGGTTTTCAACATCTTGCAAGAGTATCGGGAGAGCATTGTGAGATTATTCATTTACTTAATATCGGGAGAGTTAAGTATACGAAAGGAATAAGTGCGGGTTCTCCAGTCTATGGTTGAACTATCTCGGACCTAGGGATAGGACGAGGTTAAGCGGCTAAGGAAGAATTCATAAACATCGGTGTTCATACTTCGATTCACGCCGGGAGGTATCATCCAAGACGTGTTCATCGATAGAACTTGGACCTAGGGATAGGACAAGTCAATCCAGGGATTCTTGCCGAACTTGAAGAAACTAAGTTGCTTATCGCTGCCGCGACAGCAACGGACCACTGCCACGACAGGTGCTGCCGTGACAAGAGCCAGACACAGAACAGAAGTCCTTGAACAATGCAATACCTGCACTACGAAGCAATTCAATTCCTGCCTGTTTTATAATTCTGATTTTTTCTCTTTTACTTGATTATTTTCGTGACAACCTTAATCAATTATTTAATCTGTTTTCTTTTCCCCTTGTGCAGATAGCGAAGGAAAGGGTTAGCCCAGTCCCCGTGGAGACGATATCCGATACTCTAGTATCACTTTATTACTTGCGACGTGTACACTTGCACTCATTGCAATAGACTCTTTTACACGCAACAAGTTTTTGGCGTCGTTGCCGGGGATTGGCAACACACTCTTTCCCTAGCTTCTGCACTTTTCTTTTCTTTTTCTTTTTATTTTTCTTTTTCTATTTTTATCAAAAACTCATGTGAAATACAGGTCTAAGGAGCATCAACATGCCAGGAAAAACCACTCGAGAGCTAATGTGGGAAAGTTCTTGCAATTACCGTAAAGGTAATCATGCATCAGAAAGTTGTCCCCATTTTTTCGGTGAATATATGGACAACCAACAATGGAATCAACAAGAACAATATATGCCACCACAACAACAACAGGGACAACAGATGCTGATGCCGCAGCAGCAAAAAATTTTATGGTACGATCAAAACCCGCAAAATTTTTTTTACCATAACAGTTTTGCTGCAGAACCCGACATGCCCTGGCAATGTCATCATCCTCAAGAGCAGTCAAAATCCTTAGAAGACACACTGCAAGCCTTCATGACACTCACTCAAGAATTGTCGGCTTCTATGGAAAAAAGTATCGCCAAGATGGATGCACTCTTGAGCAGACCGGTCCTCATTCATGCCACGAATGAACCTGAAATCCTGAGGCAAGATGACGAGGATGCCCATGTGAAGGAATACCCAACACATGATGAGTCTGAGCAACAACTTGCCATGACAATGATCGAGGAGCCGGAATGGAGCAACAGCGCAATAACGCTGAGTGAAATTCAAGAAAATGTCACTACGGCAACCACATCCAAGGCAAACTCTCAACCCACTACCTCGGTTATGCCCGACCAAGATTGCACACATCCATCCCTGTCATGGCACTCGCACGACCACCTAGAAGAGCAACCCGATGACAATGCCTCGCTAATGGAATATGAGCAGGTAATCAACGAACCTTTTGAATTCTTTGAAAACTCACAAATTCCATTGCAGGTATTTGAGGAACCAACGCCGGTGGATTTAGAATCATGGAGATCTCTACTGATGGAGACCTTCGAGTGGCCAACATAATTTGATATGGAGAGTTATGGTACTTTCCAATGTCCCCTTGACCTGCAAAGTAACCTGACAACGGACTGTCAAAATAACTGGTTGCCGCACCAGCAAACACGACAGCAAGGAATACATTCAACCACAACAACATTCAACGAAAATAAGGTAAGTTTGTGGTCGAATGTCAATTTGATTTTTTCTAATCATATATTCATGCCCTCAGAAACATTACCAAGAAGGGAGGACTTCATGGACTACAAAGGGAAGAGAAAGAAAAGAGCCCCCACCATGAGAATATTCACCAAATGGAGGGTACAGATGGACTTCAAGAAGTACCGGAAACGACCCCTCAAGCATCAATAGAATAGGGAGCAATTACTTTAGGAGATGCCCCTCAAGGCACTCCTAATTTAACTTAATTTATTTTATTGTATTTTATTTTTATCTTATTTTATCTTTATTGTTTTAGGAATTAGAAATTTGATATTAGTTTTTAGTTTGTTTGTGTTATTAGGTAAACAGAGAAAACCCTTGCAATGACGACACAAGCAACCTGAGGAAGCTCTGCCTCCACCCCTGCTGCGGCAGCACTCATACTCTCAGGGCAGCACCCACAACTCCTCCGACAAAGTTCAAGGAGATCGTCCGCCGACAGCTCCTCATCCAAAGCTCCAGCAGCAACGACGACAACCGCGCAACTTAAGTTTTCTTTTTCCTTTTCTCTGTTGCCTGCTGTATATATTATCTTTTTGTGATGTTTCACTTTTCTGTCATTTTTATTGTTTTTCATTTTTATGTCTTGTGTCATGCATTGAGGACAATGCAACCCTTGAGTTTGGGGGTAGGCAGTCCTCCTAATTATTAATATAATAATGCATTTAGTTTTAATTGTGTCGCATTTATTTTTATGCAAAAAAAATTGGCTTAATTTATTGAACTTTTATTATCTGCCGCTGTCATCTCTGTCGTGACAGCCCCTTAAAAATATTTTAGGAAGTAAGTAGAGCCTTAGTATAGTTTTGAAAAAACTAAAATACTTTGTGACTTACTTGATAACAGACTTTCTCTAGCATACTTAGAATAGAAAACTTAGAACTTAGAGTAGAAAGAGACTAGAAACTCAGGAAACCTAGATGTGCCTATCACTGGCTCTAGGAAAATAACCAGAGAAAAACTTCTAGTGGTGCCTATCACCGGCTCTAGATAGTTAACTAGAGGTGCCTGAAATACTGGCTCTAGTAAAAAACTGAAAATTTAGAAAAAGAAGGAAAACAACTAGAGGTGCCCGATACTGACTCTAGTAAAAAAAATTAAGTCTCGAAGGAAAACTCTAAACAAGCTAAGTATAATATTCTAGTTGCTAGGGAAGTCTATATTCATGTATGTTCACAATAAATGCACACACATGCACAAGAACTATACTTTTGCTCTAAGTAGATCCTTAGATATTTGAACAGGTGCTAAACATGATAAGGATGGTGTTGTGGGTAAGGATTGTTCACTAACTTAAGCCAAGAAAAATAATAATAAATAAATAAATATAAATATATATATATATATATATATATATATATATATATATATATATATATATATATATATGTATGCATGCATGTTAGTTAGGTTGCATTTGCTTGAGGACAAGCAAAGATTCGAGTTTGGGGGTGTGATCAGTGCATAAAAGTTCTATATTTTACCCATCATTTATCCTTATTTTTGCTGCACTCAAGCATGTTTAACTGCATTTTAGGTTAAGTTTTGCATCAACATCACATTTAGATAAAACTGCGCAGATACTGCTAAATTTGGTTACTTTTACAGGTATCTGCTGTGGCAGCAGTCGTGGCAGCAGTCGTGGCAGCATCTAGGGCAGCAGAGGAACAGAAGAGCTGGACTGAAGAAAACTGCCTCATACACCACTGTCGTGACAGATGCCGTGACAATTGCCGTGGCAGATGCTGTGATAGTTGCCGTGACAGATGCCGTGACAAATGACATGACAGATGTCGTGACAGCTGTCGTGAAAGAGGTGGCGACAGTGAAGAAGAAGAGATGGAAAATGCGAAGTGGAGTTCGACTGATAGAGGATTTCAAGCCTAATTTTTAGAGATCACTTGCATAATTTTTGGAGCCCAGAAGCGCAAGAAAGGCCTTGCCCAAAGTTTGAGGAGAAAGTCAAAGCAAGAAGATAGGGCGAACTAAAGGACGTTTATTCAGAGATTTAGTCTTTAATGAATTGTACTTTAATTCGAACTAGTATTCTTGGCCATTAAGAAAACTTGTACCCAAGGCCTATATATATGCTTGTAATTCAACCTAGATAAACATCATCACATTCCATACCTCTCATCTAAAAACCCTAGCCGTTTCTCTTTCTTCACCATGTTCTAAAACCTCTCCTAGGGCAAAGGGTTGATATTTTAAAGTAGTTGTAAGGATTGTTATGTTCTTAGGATTTTTCTGTTCAATGAAATAGAACTTCAAGTTTGCTTATTCTGGTTTTCAACATCTTGCAAGAGTATCGGGAGAGCATTGTGAGATTATTCATTTACTTAATATCGGGAGAGTTAAGTATACGAAAGGAATAAGTGCGGATTCTCCAGTTTATGGTTGAACTATCTCAGACCTAGAGATAGGACGAGGTTAAGCGGCTAAGGAAGAATTCATAAACATCGGTGTTCATACTTCGATCCACGCCGAGAGGTATCATCCAAGACGTGTTCATCGACAGAACTTGGACCTAGGGATAGGACAAGTCAATCCAGGGATTCTTGCCGAACTTGAAGAAACTAAGTTGCTTATCGATGCCGCGACAGCAACGGACCGCTGCCCTGACAGGTGCTGCCGTGACAAGAGCCAGACACAGAACAGAAGTCTTTGAACAATGCAATACCTGCACTACGGAGCAATTCAATTCCTGTCTGTTTTATAATTCTGATTTTTTCTCTTTTACTTGATTATTTTCGTGACAACCTTAATCAATTATTTAATCTCTTTTCTTTTCCCCTTGTGCAGATAGCGAAGGAAAGGGTTAGCCCAGTCCCTGTGGAGACGATATCTGATACTCTAGTATCAGTTTATTACTTGCGACGTGTATAGTTGCACTCATTGCGATAGACTCTTTTACACGCAACATCTAGCTCACTATGAAATTATGATATGAACTTTAAAGCTTTATGCTATTTTGAAACTATGTTATAATACTATGGAAGCTATAAGCTCATTTATAAAACAAGGAATGATTAAAGGCAACTTTGGACACATATTGACTTTTGGTATAATTGAAATGCCATAGAATTTATTGAGCTCATGTGTAGGGTGGGTACCCAATGGATTACTATCCTTATTGGCGATAGTAGGAGAAATGTAGTGTTTGGTCATTGATGACAGTTGGAAGGTTGACCATTCTCTGTTAAAGGATTACTATCCTATTCTTTGTTTTTCAATTTATTTGGCGACAATTGGTTGGAAATTCGTGTACCTTTATGTGTAATTGTGATCCAAGTAAAAACAAAGGAATACTTATGATAATGACTATGAACTTATAAGAATGAATTTTGAATAAGGAAAACAATGAAAGCTTATGTTAAATCTTATGAAACTAGGTATGAACATGGATATGAACTTGAATAAGGGTAATATACCGAAATCATCACTGGACCTTGCTCTCTGGCCTATTTTGATTACTGGAGTTTTAAAGCGTTCAATTTACTCACTAAACTTTATACATTGATTTTTTTATTACCCCTCCGTTAACCCTCTAACACGTTATGACATGAGCCATAACATATGAAACTTCAATGACCAAAATAGGTCAGAGAGCAAAGTTTAGTGATGATTTATGTATTTTACCCATTAATTTTTATTATTTTCTATTTCGTGTCGTAAAGGCGTTAGAGAGTTTATGGAGGAATGATAAAAAAAATTAATGTATAAAGTTTAGTGAGTAAATTGAACATTTTAAAAATTCAGTAGCTAAAGTAATTCAAAAAGTAAAATTCAGTGATGATTTACCAATTTTGTCCTTATTTTAATGAAATTTTTGTTAAAAAACTCAAATTATACATTTGGTTTTTACAAGTAAAAAATGAATTATTAAAATGGTGCTTATCCATTTTGCATGTTTAAACAAACGTGATGAGTTGCTCTTATTGAAGAAAAATGAAATTTAGCATGTTTTAATTAGAAGGCAACAGCTGGAATGGGATGTCGAGTTTGGCACAATTCGATTTGCTAAATTAATTCATAAATATTCAAAAAATTGTAAAAAAATTCAAAATAAAAATTTTTATATTTTTTTTAAGATTTAATTTTAAATATTCAAAAAAACAAGTTTAACTATTTTTTTTTAAAAAAATTAGAAGTGTATTTAATTAAAAATATTCAAAATTTTAGCTAAAGGGTCAAATTTTCTCTTATACTAAACCTAAATCAGCAATGTTTTTTTCTATTTTTTTGTAGCAATTTTTCCCTCGAAGTTATTCAATTGCATCAATTTTGCCCCTTTGACGGTGACTATTAAAGTGCTGACATGGTAATTAAAGTTGCAGACGTGATTGTCTATTGTGTTGATGTAGTAGTTCACGATGCTGGCGTGGTTGTACACATGTGATGATGATGTGGCAGAGGGGCTAAATTGATTTTTTAACCGAATTTGATAACATAATTGATTATTTTACCGAGTTTAGAGGCATAATTGATTTTAATTGAATGTTCGATAACTTATTTAATATTGAAGCTAAAAATAAGAAACTATTAATTTTTAAAAATATTTAAATAATCATAAAATATAAAAAATAAAAACACTATAATGAATTTTAAAAAAATAAGTACAAAACATAAAATTTAAAATATCGAAAGTTATAAATATAAAAAATCAAAATATTTATAAAAATTATCGAAAAAGTATTCGATTGTTTCTGTTTGTGCTAAGCGCACTAATATTTTATTGAACAAATTTCAATTGAATCATCCTTCCATTAGAGTAGTAATAAAACTAAAATTCTCCTTTGTTTTCTACATCAAAAATTAATGAGCATCAATTTGATGTAGAAAAACAAAAGTAAATTTGAGTTTATTGTTGCTCTAATACAAGGATGGTTCCACCGAAATTGTTTTAACGAATGATAATACTCATACTGACAAAGTCGAAGAATTATTCGATGAAATTGTGAGAGTTCTCACTTCAAAAAAATAAAAAATATTTTATTTTATTTTTTGTGAGAGTTCTCACTTTTCTTATTTTTAAAATTATCAGGGACCAAAGGATATTTACCCAAATTTGTTAATCGATTTTTCATATATTCCGTTTGTAAAAGTTCAACTAAAAAAATCAAATTATTTATCAAATTTTATTAAAAACTAAATAAATTGATTAAATTAATTTGAATTTTAAACAAATTATTTATCTATTTTTAAAATTTTAATAATTTCTTAAATTATCATTTTTTATCTTAAATATTAAATAAGCTATCGAACATTCAATTAAAATTAATTATGTCACTATACTCGGCAAAATAATCAATTATGCCCTCAAAGTTAGTTAAAAAATCAATCCAACCCTTTGCCACATCATCATCACATGTGTACGACCACGTCAGCATCGTGGACTACTACATCAGCATAGTGGACCGCCACATCAGCACCGTTAACTGCCATGTCAGAACTTTAACGATCAACGTCGGTCAAAGAACAAAACCTCAAATCTCCTAGGATGACATTCACTTTTCCGCTAGGACCACTCTTTGGATTCGAAAATAAAAGACCTTTAAGTATCAGTAAACAATGAAAATGGTATATTATCTGTTAAGAATTTAATATGCAGCAAAATAATGAAAACAATAACGACATAGAATAAGACATGCGCAAAAAATGAGATTTAACGTGGTTCAGCATTGCCCACCTCCACAGACGAGAGAAACAAATAATCCACTATCAACGTAGAGAACACGAAGATTACAAATACATAATAACTAATTAATCTCATTACCCGGTATACATATCCAAAACTCGGTATAACCAAAACACTCTTCTCAACATCTCTACAGTACTCATCTTTATAACATAGTCGTTATTGTTGCAGAAATCTTAAAAATGGTTACATCACTCTAGAGTAATTCTCTTTCACATAATTCAAAGGGTTAAACTTAGTCTATATTTATAGACTCAAATACTTGGTCACCAAGAAACCTTATTCAATAAGATCTCTTACATGTTATAGATATTTAATCATTAAAATAAACCTTAATTATCAAGTAATCTTCAACCACTAGAACTACAGTAAAACTCAACTTAATTACTAATTAGAATTTAAGTTAAAACATAACATGATCTACGCTTAAACAAAAACTTTGATATATTTTTACCATACTTAATGACATGATTAATGCTTTTGCATTGCTTAGTACGACTGTTTCATCAAGATTTCTGAAGCTCGTGAGAATGAATTAATATCTTTACAGCTTGTTAGTAGGGCTGGCAACTCGATGGGTTGGGGATGGTTTTGTATTTTTTACTCTATCTTCAATATTTGCAGGTACAATTTTAAGAAATTTTCGTTAAATGTGTGGGGATATTTTCATCTTTATAAGTCATATTCATCTCTTACGGATTCCCGGAGGTTTCGGTTAGTTTTCATAAAAAAATAAACAAAACTTAATACATTAAAACAACTACTCAACATTAAATCTCTATGTTGTGAAATAAGACAAACGAACAAGAAAATAAACAAGCAAGAACACAAGAGATTAACGAGGTTCAACAATGTGCTTATGTCCTCGGGAGCAAGAGTGGCTATTTTTTCTTATTGATTCAATCAATCAAATTAGGTTAAATATAATAGAGATATATATAAGTAACCCTCCACGGTACATTCTGGCTCACTCCGTCTCCGCTCTAGCATTTGTCCTTTAACAGTATATCAGCCATACTTAACAAATCTCCACCTTGACGAATATCATACCTCTTAGGAGAAAAACCTGGAGTTTCTCACACATCAAAGTGGGTTGAGCTACCATGTTTCTCTAGCATTTGCAAACATTCAACAAGTCCAAACAATGCATGAACTTGTCAGTAGTAACAGACTTGTTCAACATATCAGCTATATTATTTATGGTATGCACCTTCTGTAACAATATCTCACCAGATGCAATCAACTCTCTAATCTTGTGAAACCTCACATCAATATGCTTAGTTCAAGCATGATACACCTGATTCTTAGCCAAATGAATAGTACTTTGGCTATCACAATGCAATTGAACTTCACCTTGTTGAATACCCAATTCCTTCACTAGCTTAATGAGCCATAAGGCTTCTTTTGCAGCTTCAGCTACTGTCATGTACTCAGTTTCAGTTGTTGATAATGCTACAATAGACTGAACAGTTAACTTCCAACATATAGTCCCTTCACCAAGAGTAAAAACATACTCAGTTGTAGACCTTCTATCATCCAAATGACCTGCATAGTCTAAATCTACATATTCTACAATCAAAGGATCATGTTGTTGACTACCAAAAACAATTCCATGTCCCACAATACCCTTCAAATACCTGAAAACCCACTTGACTTCTTCCCAATGTGATCTACCTGGTTTACACATGTATTTACAGACTTGACCAACAACATAAGCTAAATCAGGGTGAATACATACCATTGCATACATCAGACAGCCAACAACATTGGCATATAGAACCTTTGCCATCTCTTCAATCTTCTTATTTGTCTTCGGGAACTATTCTGAAGAAAGCTTAAAATGATTCACCAATGGAATGCTTACGAGCTTTGCATTGCTCATTCCAAACCTGTCTAACAATTTCTCAACATACCCTTGCTGAGATAACCACAATTTCCTTGAGCCTACATCTCTGTGAATCTTCATTCCAAGAATTTTCTTTGCAACTCCTAAGCCTTTCATTCCAAACTCCTGGCTCAATAAAGCTTTCAAACCAACAACATCATGCATATTCTTCGCAGCCAACAACATATCATCAACATACAAAGAAGAAAAATAAAAGAACCATCATCAAGGCTCTAACATAAACACAACAATCATACTCACATCGCTTGTAGCCAATTTGAATCAGGTAGGAGTCGAATCGTTTGTACCATTGTCTTGCAGATTGCTTCAACTCGTACAAAGATTTCTTTAACCTGCAAACCAGATGCTTATCTCCAGATTGAGGGAACCCTTCTGGTTGCTACATATAAATCCGCCCCTCTAGATCACCATGCAAAAAGGTAGTTTTAACATCCTTCTGCTCTAAATGCAAATTTAAACTAGCTATGAGTGCAAGTATTGCCCTGATTGAAGTATGCCTAACCACATGAGAAAAAATTTCATCATAATCAACTTCTTTATGTTGTAAAAAACCTTTTGCTACCAATTGAGCCTTGAACTTTCCCCCTCTTTTTCTGATATTGTTAGTTTTCTTTTATACACTCATTTGCAACCAATAGCCTTTTTTCTCTCAGGAAACCTAACTAGCTTACATGTATGATTTTTCTGCAAAGACTTCATCTCCTTAACCATTGCAGCCATCCATTTGCCTTTCTTTGGACTAGTAATTGCCCCCTAAAAAGTATCCAGATCATCATTGCTAATGTGGAGTGCAAAAGACACCATGTCTTCAAAACCCAACCTGCATGGAGCCTTTATATTGGTGTGTCTCTCTCTATCTCTGGCTAAATTATAATTATGCAAAGGAACAGTATTAGAATCACCAGATGTTGAATTAGAACTTTCACCTTTCTTAGTTGTTACACCTTTCTCAACTGCTCATGGATACTGTTCGAAATCCACCAGCACCTTGTCTCGGTTCTGCTGCAACATGAACTGCTCGTCAAAAAATGCATCTCTACTGATCATTTTTTCCTTGCAACAGAATCCCAAAACTTGTATCCTTTGACACATTTCTTGTAGCCCAAAAAGATGCACTTCTTCGATTTTCCATCAAGTTTTGATCTTTCATCACCAGATACATGCACATAAGTAGGACAACCAAAAATCCGAAAGTGTGAAAAATCAACTACTTTGTAACACCCCAATTTTGGGCTTAGAAGTTTTGGGTTTGGATCGGGTCGGTCGGGTTGCGGTTCGAATATAAAAGGGTGATTTTAGGAAAGCCTAGTTCGGGTTGCATTAAAAATATGGAAAAATATCTTAAAATCCTCTTTTATTATATATAAGAGAATGGTGAAATCAATTTTACAAAATGAGGTTGGGAAGTGTGACATTTTGGGTTAGTGACTAAAATGTAATTTTTTGAAAACTTGGTGACTGTTTTAAAAAGGATTGAAACTTTGAATCTTTAAGGAGCTATTTACCCAAGAAGAGTTTCTCCAGATTTTTCTTAATATTAAAGGTTTTATTAATGGTTTTTAATTAAAGGTAAAAGGAGGGAAAAAGATATTTTGTTCACATAACTAACTTTTCTCAAAAATTCCTATTTCTTTTCTCTCAACTTTTCTCTCAACCCAAACACTTTTCTCCAGCAAATTTCCCTCTGATTTTGACAACCAAGGATGAGATTTCAACCTTCATTTGATCTCTAATCTTTTCTACATCAAAACCTTAGCATTTGCTTATTGAATTTTCAAGAATCTTGGTTCCAAAAAGGGAGAAACTCACATTTAGAGATATGAACGTCCTTCTCCTCTAAATACTCAGTTCTTTACTGAAATTCCCAAGTTCTCAATCCTTGATTTGTGTTTTATTAAAGGTTTTGTAGTTGTGTTCTTGATCTTGGCTTTAAAATGCAAGATTTGGTTAATTTTTGATGAAATTCGTATGAAATGATTGGGCACTATTTTGAGGTGTGTTTTTAATGTAAATTGGATGTATAATTGATGAGAAATTGAGGTTTAATCAATGCAATCCCGAATAGGTAGATTTTCCTAAGTTTTGCTTGAGTTTTTGGTGGTTTTTGGAGTAATCCTGGTGATCTGCTATAGCTGGAGGTATAAGGACGTGATTAGATCCTTTTTGGATGTTAATTGATGTATAAGAATGATTGGAATTGATGGATCTTGGCTGGGTAGTGTTGTAGAGATGTTTGGATGTGATTTCGGTTGTGTTTGGTAGCCGAAATGTGAGTGTTGATTAGAGCAGCGAGTTTAGGTGTCTTGGTTGAGGATATTAATGCATGATGGTGCATTAATCTATTGTTTTGATGTGTTTAAAACAGGGGAGACATCGTCGGATCCTTGTGGTGTTGATCCGGAAGCTTGATTGGTGTTTCGGCAAGTGGCGAAACGGAATCGGTGAGTGAAGTTTGGTTTTCAGCTTTGAAACCAATGTTTGAAGGTTTTGGGAGCTTAGTTTAAGTCTAAACAACTTAGCTAAGCTCAAGAGTAAGTTTTCGGAAAAACTCTCTTGTTGATGAGCCATGAGTTGGTTGAATGCAAAGTGATTTGTTGCATGTTTAAATTCTGTTTTTTTGAAAGCATATTTTAGCATGTATATTGCTGGTTTTATAAGCCATGTGTTGAAGGATGCTCTAGGTAAGGGATCCTTGTTTTGTACATTGTTAAATATGGTTTTGATGCATATTGATGCATGATGATGAATGGCTTTATTAAATGCTTTAAAACAGTGGATTAATATTGTTAAATGATGTATATTGGCAAGTGATGTGGTTTGTCTAAAAGTACTTGAATCGGATATAGTTAGCCGGCTATAGGATTGGGTGCACCGTGAATAAAGTCGCCTTGGATGTCGAGGGGTTGTGATTGTACCATGCTCCATCCAAGTACACTAACGAGATGGTTAAGAACCCCATGGTGGTTAAAAGTCCATGGGTGGGTCTTGTGCTAAGGTCATAATGGTGGTTAAAATTCCATGTGTGGACCTTGTGTATGGTAAGATCACAATGGTGGTTTAAAGTCCATGTGTGGATCTTGTGTTGTATGTCCCGTGATCTCGTTAGTGATGTTATACAACTACCAATGAGTGATGTGGAGGGGTTGTGATTGTACCATAGTCTCCATCACGGGTGTTGAGGGGTTGTGATTGTATCATGCTCCACCTTGATATTGGTAGTGTGTATGAAGCGTAGGGGACAACGCTTGTAATCCGCGTATCCGATTGTCGATTGTGTTTTGGAACATGGTTATGATTATCACTTGAAAGCCAATATGACATGATAATGATTTGAAGCATGAAATGCTTGGTTTATATACATATGTGCATGATCATTGTGGCTTGAACTAAAGGTTTGAAAAGGAGTTTTTATAAATGCATTATTGTGATGTTTTAAATGAGCATTCCTCACTAAGCTATATGCTAACGCTCTTTCTCTTTCTTAAACCAATAATGCAGAGCATTGAAGTGCTTAAAGGGGCAGCAAGTGGTCAAGAATCTAAGTGGAAGCTTAAGCTCATGTATGGTGACTATTTACATAACTTGTTTAGCTTTTGGCATTTGGCAATGGGGAACCTATGATGTTGTTTGAGAGATGTTTTGGACTCCCTAAGTTGGTTTTATGCTTTTGATAATGATGGAACATGTAAATGGCCTTTTGAGGTTGGTTTAGTGTTTTTGATGTTTGTATGGTTTTCAATATAGGATGCATGCCTATAGAATTGGGACTTTCCTTATTTGATGCCATGATTATGATTGGTTGATGCCATTATGTTCCTTAAGTATATGATGACTTGCTGGTATGATTTGAGGGTCTTTTGAATGCGTTTGATGGGTCAATTGTGTAATAAACCAGCTAAAATTCTGTAATCTGGGCAGCCTGTTTCGGAACAGATGCTACCGTTTCGGAACAGAGGGCCTGAAATGGCCTTGGCGTTTCGAAACGGGTAGAGCCGTTTCGGAACAGTTTTGCCACTGCCAGGCCATGTTGCGCAACGGGTTTCGGAACGGTCCCGCGTTTCGGAACGGATCATCCCTGTTCCGAAACACCCGATCGTTGGGCACTGAAATTGACGGTTATATGTTTTGAAACCTTTGCGTTTTGGTCCTGAACTTGGTTCATGCAATTTAATGAGTTTGAGATGCCCGTTTGAGTTGAAATTTGGCAGAGAAGCATGAAACATGACTAATTTCATATTGGTAACTCAAAAGTTGGTTAAGTCCTTATAATTTTCAGAATTTGCATTTTGGTCCCTAAATTCATAAATTGTGCAATCGAGTCCCTAAATGTTTTCCGATTGTTACGACTTTTGAGTATGCTGATCTTATGAACATATCTAGGGTTAATACGCTTTTTGATAAGTCTAAAAAGTAAAAAAAAGGGTCGTTAATCAAGGTTGACTTTCGGGTTGACTTTGGTTTTCCCCGTGTAAACTTCTTAATTCGGTTCAACCGTCTAGGCCGGGTTAAGGGGGTTACATACTTTGCCACACAAAGATGCATGTGTTGACCTGTTAATGAGATAGCATTCCATACTCATAGCCTCTACCTATAAGCTTTTAGGAAGCCTTGCATTCAGTCTCAAGCATCGAGCCCTTTCAGTTAATGACATGTTCATCCTTTCAACAACACCATTCTGTTGTGGTGTCTTGCGCACTGAAAAATGTCTCTGAATCCCATGCTTCTTATAGAATTTTTGAAACTGTGAATCTGTGTACTCTGTGCCATTATCTGACCTCAAGTGTTTGATCTTTCTACCACTTTGGTTCTCCACTTCAGCTTTCTACACCTTGAACTTGGCAAAAATGTAACGCCCCGGTTTAGGGCTCGAGAGTTTATCGGTGTTGATCTAGGATTAGTCTGGGTTAAAATTAGATTTAAAATGATGATTTTATAAAAGTTGCCATAAATTACAAAAATGCCATTAATGAATTTGTATATGGGAATTTGAGTAAAAAGACTAAAGAAAAGAAGTTTGAAAAAAGGGGTCATCTTCTCCAAAAGAAAAACCTCTTTTACCACAAAACCTCTCTTAAACCCTAAACCACTATTCCATTGCCCAAATCCCTCTCTCAAGCAAGTTTTCCAAGGTAAGCATTCCATTGTTTTAATTCTTATTCCCCTAAGTTGTCACTAGTTAGATCTTCCTTAAAAATCCATTCTTTTGGGGTTATTTCAAAATGCTTTGAGTTTGAAAATGGTAAAATGGAAGGATTTTCGCGTGGGTATTCTAATGTAATGTTTAAGGGTATTTTTAATCATGTTTGGGTGACTTAAAAATTTGCAAATGGTGGGAAACCTGAAATGGGTATAAAAAGGGATTTTTATGTTAAAAAGGTTGAGTTTTGGATCGAAGACGTGGCTGGTGGTTCCTTTGATGTTGGGGGATATTTCTAGATGATTTTAGATGTGTCTTGGTGGTTGAAATGCCTGGATTCAGTGTGGGGTTTGTCTAGAACGAAAATGGTGAAGTTTGGATGAAATTTGGGTTTGAATCAATGTATTTTGGTTGCAAGGAGTAGATTTCCGGGTTGTTGCGGGTTTACAAGTATTTTAGCACCCTAATAGTTTGTTTTGGGTTGTCTTGAAGCAGCGGATATTGATTTGGGTACTTTGGGTGCGATACCGGGTACTACGGAGGCTTGAGATCGGTGTTTCGGCTTTCGTTTGGCTCTATCGGTGAGTGGAAACTGTTTTGAGACTTTAAATGCGTTCAATGAAGGTTTTTGGGGTTTTGGTTGAGTCTTAGAGACAGACTTAGACCCGAGTGTAAGTTTATCAACTCTCGCTTATTTGGTTGATTATGGGCGTTCTTGATTATGTGTGTTGTGGTGTGTTTTTGGATTGTTTTTACTCTCCGTTTAATGTTGTTGTGTAGTCGTTGTTGGTGCCGAGCCTCATGTGATGGTTGTCGTTGCTACGGTGATGTGTAGTCTCACCGATAGTGACTAGTAGAAGAGTACGGTAATGTGTAGTCTCATCAGAAAACTACTAGTTGTTGTGAACGGTGATGTGTAGTCCCATTGGGTATTAGTTATACATGGGCATACCATGTACTGTTGATGTTTGTGTTTCCTTACATCTTTCCTTAAATGGTTTTGCTTTAAATCTAAGAATATGGTTTAAAACTGCATTGTTGTTTTGTTTTAGAGCTCCGCTCACTAAGCATTAAGCTTACGCTCTCTTCTTTTCCAACAATGCAGATCGTTAGAGGCTTTGGGAGGCAAGTAGACAAGGGAGGAGTTTCTCGGGGTTCTCGGGTGGCTCAAAGTATGGTTTCATTAGTTTGTAATAACACTTAAACAATGGGATTGCTAGGCTTGTTGTTAGAGAGTTGGTGTTCAAACTCTTGTACTTGTCTTTGTTTATGTTTCTAGCATGCTTTAAATGATGGTACTATGTTATGTTGAGGTTAATGTGGCCATGTATGAATTGCTTTGTGTTTTGGAATGTTAGTGTTTTTGAATCTAAGTGTCTTTGTGAGCCTTGGACTTGAAATCCACTTTATTGCTTGAATGCATGTCTGATGATGTGATTAGGATACTTTGCATTTAGAATATATTTATGATATGTTGTTATGCAGTTTTTGATTATTCGGGACAAGTTTAAGGACGTTTGGAGGTGTCAAAGTATGATTTCAGGCCAAACTGTGTGCAGGCATTTCGAAACACTCGATATGGTTTCAGAACGGTCGAAAACTCCAGGGGTACTCGTATCGGAACGGAGGTGGTGCCGTTTTGATACGATTTGCCACTATGAGCCCCCGTTTCGAAACTCATTCCGATATATTTTTCCACTGTAGACTCCAATTCTGGAACAAGGTGGGACCGTTTCGAAACGGCTTGGTCTTACTATTTAAATGGACCCCGCGTTTCGGAACGGGCAAGCCTGTTTCGAAACGCAGGCAGTTAAATCGGTTGAATAGCATCTTCAAAGTTTCCTGAACGTTACATTTTAGTCCCTATGGCTTGTATGCTCCCTAATTGAGTTTATATGTATCCTTTATGATGGTTTTGCCCCGTGTGCATTGAACTTGATCAATTAAGCTACTTGGTAATTTAATTGTCGTATGCTCTGCTTGGATTGTATTCGTTTTCACTTTTCGTTGTCGCCTTCATCTCTAGGATTAATTGTGACATCTAGACAAGATAAATATAAATGAAAAAATAGGGTTGCTAATCAGAGTGAGGCCTTAGCGGGTTTCGCTTTGGTTTTCCCCGTGTAACCCGTACGGTCCGGACTGTTGGTTAGGCCAAGATGAGGGGGTTACATTTGGTGGTATCATAGCCTCGGTTACGAGGTCTCTCGGGAAGGTAAGTCAGGTAAGTTGGTTTGTTTGGTTGTTTGCTATTGCACGGTTTATGAAATCGTGCTTTAATGTTCTCATTGTTGGTTGAGGTTTAGTCGAGTGTTCCCATTTCTAGGTGTTGTTATTGAAAAAAATGGTTTTGGTTTAAAGAGCTTGAGAACTTGGATCCTTACCCTTGCTAACCTCATATTTTCTTATGTGTGATGTGTTTGTTGTTTAGATTTTATCTCATTGTGATAAGACCAAGAGGACAACCTAGAGCGGGTGACCAGGCACCCAGGTATGTGCCTCATGTTCCTCCTACTCCTGATGGTAATGGAGTGGGTGGCGAAGGTAATGTGCCTCAGGCCAGTGTGAATGCTGGAGGTGATGGTAATGGACCTCAGGCCGGTGCAAATGTTGGGGGTAATGGAGCTCAGGTAGGTCAGGGTCAAGCAGGTGCGGACATGACCCATTTGATTTAGACTATAGCCTTGGCTTTTCAGACAGCTTTAGCTGGTATGCATGCTGCAGCACCACCTCAGGGTACGGGGACTGGTTTACCCCTTCAGAGACTTCGTAGCTTGGGTGGAGTCGAGTTTCGTGGTTTGACTCTCGGGGGTTCAGAGGCTTGGCTCGAGAGTACTACACGCATCTTGGGTCAAATGGAGTGCTCAGACACTCGTAAGTTGGGTTGTGTTGTCTCCTTGCTTCAGGGAGATGCATACACTTGGTGGACCATCGTTACTTTAGGTATGGCAGAGGCGGATGTCACTTGAAAATTCTTCAGAACTGCCTTTAAGAAGAAGTACCTTGGAGTCCGATATCAGGATGAAAAGAAGAGAGAATTTATGGCTTTGGTTCAGGGTAGCCAGACGGTGTCCGAGTATGAGAATCAGTTTGTGAGGTTGAGTCAGTATGCTCCTGAGTTGGTTCCCAATGAGAGGGAACGGTGTGAGCGTTTTCGTTATGGGTTGACTAGAGATGTGAAGACTTATATGTTTGCCTCTGACTACACCGAGTTTGATGTTTTGGTCTCTAGGGCCAAGGATATTGAGCAGAACTTAGGCTCGAGTGCTCGTGCTAGTGGGTTCGATTCCGGGAAGAGACACGCGGATTGGGACAGAGATCATGCCAAGAGGCATAGAGATAAGAGGTATCAGCCCGATTCGAGACATAGGGGCGGTAACCATGGACGGGGCCATCAGGGCCAAGGAGCTGTTGTTGACACTCCTGAGTGCACTAGGTGCGGGAGACGCCATCAGGGTGAGTGTATGGGTACCTTTGAGGGTATGATGGAACTGTGGTTCCTGAGATCATTTGAGGCGTAACTGTCCACACCCAGCTAAGGGCGAACCAGCTCCAGCTAGGGGTTTTGAACATCAGAGAGGTCGTGGGCGCGGTCGTGGTAACTTTCAGTCGAGGAACGATGGTCAGAGGAACTTAGCTCATGTGGTGGCAGTTCAGCCCGAGGGTGGAGGACCGGCTAGGGTGTATGCGCATCGAGAGGCTAGGAATGACACGAATGTCCTCACAGGTAATTTCTCGATACAGTCTTTGACTTTACTTTCTTTGATAGATTCGAGATCGACACATTCGTATATTTTGGGTGAACATGCAAGGTCCCTAGGTGTACCGTATGAGTGGTTAAAAGTAGGTGTAAATGTTATTAGTTCTTTCGGTGATACCGTGGTAGTTAGAAAGATGTATAGAAGGTTTCCCTTTATGATTCAGGGCCACGTGTTTCCGGTTGACATGATGGAATTACCATTCTATGGTTTTGATGTGATTTTGGGCAAGGATTGGCTCGTAGAGCATAGAGCTAGGGTAGACTTTGAGACCAAGAGAGTCTCATTGAGGCTAGCGGATGAGTTTTAAGTTGTAGTGGTGGGCGAGAACATTAATTTCTTGTCCAATATTGTTTCTGCTTTAGAAGCTCGGATATTGATGGATTCGGGTTGTCAGACATACTTGGCTTATATGATGATTTCGAATATGATTGAGATTAGACCGCAAGACGTCAGAACAGTTTGTGATTTTCCGAGTGTTTTTTCAGAAGAGTTGTTGGGTTTGCCTCCATATAGAGAAGCTGAGTTTGCTATTGAGACGTATTCTGATTCTGCACCTATGTCTATCGCTCCGTATAGAATGGCACCGAAAGATTTGAAAGAGTTAAAGACACGGCTTCATGAATTGTCAGATATGGGTTTCATTAGGACTAGTATTTCTCCGTGGGGTGCTCCGGATTTGTTTGTGAAGAAAAAGGACGGCAGTATGAGGATGTGTATAGACTATAGGCAGTTGAACAAAGTAACAGTGAAGAACAAGTGCCATTTGCCTCGGATAGATGACTTGCTTGATCAGTTGAGAGGTGCTTTAGTGTTTTCGAAGATTGATTTGAGATCCGGTTACTATCAGTTGAAGGTGAAAGATGTGGACATAGCGAAGACCGTTTTCCGTACGCGTTATGAGCACTATGAGTTCTTGGCAATGCCTTTTGGTTTGACTAACGCTCCAACAACATTTATGGATATGATGAACTGAATGTTCCACGAGTTTTTGGATAGGTTTGTGGTAGTGTTCATAGATGATATCTTAGTGTACTCTAGGATCGAGGAAGAGCATGATGAACATTTGCGGATAGTGCTTCAGACTTTGCTTGAGAATCAGTTGTATGCCAAGTTGAGTAAGTGCGAGTTTTGGATTAAGGATGTAGTCTTCCTAGGTCACGTGATCTCGGCCAATGAGATTAGTGTGGATCCCAAGAAGATAGAAGCCATAGTGAGTTGGAAACAACCGAAGTTAGTGACAGAAATCCGTAGTTTCCTAGGCTTGGTGGGGTATTATCGAAGATTTGTCGAAGGATTTTCGAAGATTGCAGCACCTTTGACTAAATTGCTTCAGAAGAATGTTCTGTATGAGTGGTCGGATGCAAGACAACAAGCGTTTGAGAAGTTGAAGAAAGCTTTGACCGAAGCTCCTATCTTGATTAAGCCTAAACCGGGAAAAAATTTTGTAATTTACAGTGATGCTTCGTATGTAGGTTTAGGTTGTGTGCTTATCCAAGGAGGTAAGGTTGTAGCTTATGCTTCGAGACAGTTGAAGGTTCACGAGAAGAACTACCCCACTCTTGATATTGAGTTAGCCGCATTAGTGTTTGCTTTGAAGATTTGGAGACATCACCTTTATGGTGAGAAGTGCACCGTGTATACCGACCACAAGAGTTTGAAGTACTTGAGGTTTTAGAGAGAGTTGAATCTTAGACAGCATAGGTGAATAGAACTTCTTAAGGACTATGACCTTACAATAGAATACCATTCAGGTAAGGCAAACGTAGTGGCCGATGCTTTGAGTAGAAAACTGGCAGCTGAGTTGCGAGATATGTTTGCGAGATTGAGTGTGTCAAATGATGGCGGTTTGATAGCCGAGCTACATGTTAAACCTTCATTGACTCAGTTGATTCGAGAGAAACAATTGCAAGACGAGTCTTTGGCACCTCACGTACAAGATATAGCCGAGGATAGACCCACAGATTTCTACTTTGGTGAGAACGGGATCCTATGTTTCAAGGATAGGATAGTAGTTCCGGAAGATGCCGAGTTAAAGCGTATTATCTTGAATAAAGCACATAACAATCATTTTGCTATGCATCCGGGTAGTACGAAGATGTACCGTGGGTTAAAAGAAGCGTACTACTGGGTTGGGTTAAAGAAAGATGTGGCCGAGTTTGTGAGTAAGTGTATGGTATGTCAGAGGGTTAAAGCCAAGCATCAGTTTCCTTCAGGTTTGTTACAGTCATTGAAGATTCCGGAATGGAAGTGGGAACATATCACCATGAACTTTGTGTTAGGTTTACCGTTGACTCATTCGAAGAAGAATTTAGTGTGGGTGATAGTCAATAGATTCACTAAGTGTGCACATTTCATACTTGTTCATACTACCTACACCTTAGATAAATTGGTTGATCTATACATCAGTGAGATAGTGAGATTGTACGGGGTACCGAGGTCGATTGTATCAGACCGAGATCCGAGGTTTACAGCTAGATTTTGACAGTGTTTGCATCGTGCCTTGGGTACTTGGTTGAACTTCAGTACTTCGTATCACTCGTAGTCAGATGGTCAGTCGGAGAGAGTTATTCAAGTGTTGGAGGACATGTTGAGGTGTTGTATCATCGACTTTCAGGGTTCTTGGGAGAAACACCTACCTTTAGTAGAGTTTGTGTACAACAACAGTTATCAGGCTAGTATACAGATGGCACCGTATGAGGCTCTATATGGTAGGAGATCTAGAACACCTATTTGTTGAGCCGAGGCCAGACAAAAGCCTGTACCGATGCCCGATTTGCTTAAGGGCACTACCGAGAAGGTAAAGTTGATCTGTGATCGTTTGAAGGCAGCTTCAGACTGCCAGAAGTCGTATGCCAATTTAAAGAGAAAAGAGATAGAGTATGCTGTGGGCGAAAAAGTGTTTTTGAAAGTCTCACCTTGGAAGAAGGTGGTGAGGTTTGGTAGGAAGGGTAAGTTGAGTCCGAGATTCATTGGACCATACGAGGTAGTTGAGAGGATTGGTCCTATTTCGTATAGATTGAGACTCCCGACCGAGTTAGAGAAGATTCACGATGTGTTCCACGTTTCTATGCTTCGAAATTATAGATCAGATCCGTCTCATGTAATGCCAGTGGAGGAGATTGAGTTGAACCCCGACTTGTCATATGATGAAGAGTCAGTTGAGATTCTTGCTACGGACAAGAAAGTGTTGCGTGGGAGGTCTATCGAGTTATTCAAGGTTTTGTGGAGACACTGAGGTGTGGAGGAGGCTACTTGGGAGAGAAAGAAAGACATGAAAAGACAATTTCCGTATCCCTTTCCGTTAGGTAATTTCGGGGAAAAAATTCCTTAAGTGGAGGAGAGTTGTAACGCCCCGATTTAGGGTCCGAGAGTTTATCGGTGTTGATCTAGGATTAGTCCGGGTTAAAATTAGATTTAAAATGATGATTTTATAAAAGTTTCCATTAATTACAAAAATTCCATTAATGAATTTGTAGATGGGAATTTGAGTAAAAATACTAAAGAAAAGAAGTTTGAAAAAAATGTGTCATCTTTTCCAAAAGAAAAACCCATTTTTCCACAAAACCTCTCTTAAACCCTAAACCACTATTCCATTGCCCAAATCCCTCTTTCAAGCAAGTTTTCCAAGGTAAGCATTCCATTGTTTTATTTTTTCTTCCCCTAAGTTGTCACTAGTTAGATCTTCCTTAAAAATCCATTATTTTGGGGTTATTTCAAAATGCTTTGAGTTCGAAAATTGGTAAAATGGAGGGATTTTCGTGTGGTTATTCTAATATAATGTTTAAGGATGTTTTTAATCATGTTTGGGTGTCTTAAAAGTGTTAAAAATATTGTAAATGGTGGGAAACCCAAAATAGGTATAAAAATAGGATTTTTAGGTTAAAAAGGTTGAGTTTTTGGGTTGAAAACGTGGCTGGTGGTTCCTTTGATGTTGGGGGGTATTTCTAGATGATTTTGGATGTGTCTTGGTGGTTGAAATGCTTGGATTAAGTGTGGGGTTTGTCTAGAACGAAAATGGTGAAGTTTGGATGAAATTTGGGTTTGAATCAATGTGTTTTGGTTGCAAGGAGTAGATTTTCGGGTTGTTGCGGGTTTACAAGTATTTTAGCACCCTAGTAGTTTGTTTTGGGTTCTCTTGAAGCAGCGAATATTGATTCGGGTACTTCGGGTGTGATATCGGGTGCTACGGAGGCTTGAGATCGGTGTTTCGGCTTTCATTTGGCTCTATCGGTGAGTGGAAACTGTTTTGAGACTTTAAATGCGTTCAATGAAGGTTTTTGGGTTTGGGTGGAGTCTTAGAGACTGACCTAGACTCGAGTGTAAGTTTATCTACTCTCGCTTGTTTAGTTGATTATAGGCGTTCTCGATTATGTGTGTTGTGGTGTGTTTTTGGATTGTTTTTACTCTTCATTTAATGTTGTTGTGTAGTCGTTGTTGGTGTCGAGCATCACGTGATGGTTGTCGTTGCTACGGTGATATGTAGTCCCACCGGTAGTGACTAGTAGAAGAGTACGATGATGTGTAGTCCCATCGGAAAACTACTAGTTGTTGTGAACGATGATGTGTAGTCCCACCGGGTATTGGTTATGTGTGCATACCATGTATTGTTGATGTTTGTGTTTCCTTACATCTTTCCTTAAATGGTTTTGCTTTAAATCCAAGAATATGGTTTAAAACTGCATTGTTGTTGTGTTTTAGAGCTCCGCTCATTAAGCATTAAGCTTACGCTCTCTCATTTTCCAACAATGCAAATCGTTATAGGCTTTGGGAGGCAAGTAGGCAAGGGAGGAGTTTCTCAGAGTTCTCGGGTGGCTCAAAGTATGGTTTCATTAGTTTGTAATAACACTTAGACAATGGGATTGCTAGGCTTGTTGTTAGAGAGTTGGTGTTCAAACTCATGTACTTGGCTTTGTTTATGTTTCTAGCATGCTTTAAATGATGGTATTATGTTATGTTGAGGTTAATGTGGCCATGTATGAATTGCTTTGTGTTTTGGCATATTAGTGTTTTTGAATCTAAGTGTCTTTGTGAGCCTTGGACTTGAAATCCACTTTATTGCTCGAATGCATGTCTGATGATGTGATTAGGATACTTTGTATTTAGAATATATGTATGATATGTTGCTATGCGGTTTTTTATGATTCGGGACAAGTTTGGGGACGTTTGGAGGTGTCAAAGTATGATTTCGTGCCAAACTGTGTGCAGGCGTTTCGAAACGCTCGATATGGTTTCGGAATGGTCGACAGCTCCAGGGGTACTCGTATTGGAACGGGGGTGGTGCCATTTCGCTACGATTTTCCACTGTGAGCCCCCGTTTCGGAACATGTTTCGATACGATTTTCCACTGTGAGCCTCCATTTCGGAACCTGTTCTGATACGTTTTACCACTGTAGACTCCCGTTCCAGAACAAGGTGGGACTGTTTCGAAATGGCTTGGTCTTACTATTTAAATGGAGCCCGCGTTTCGGAACGTGCAAGCCTGTTTCGAAATGCAGACAGTTAAATCGATTAAATGGCATCTTCAAAGGTTTCTTAACGTTACATTTTAGTCTCTATGGCTTGTATGCTCCCTAATTTAGTTTATATGTATCCTTTATGATGGTTTTGCCCCGTGTGCATGGAACTTGATCAATTCAGCTACTTGGTAATTTAAGTTGTCATATGCTCTGCTTGGATTGTATTCGTTTTTGTTTTTTCGTTGTCGCCTTAACCTCTAGGATTAATTGTGACATCTAGACAAGATAAATATAAATGAAAAAATAGGGTTGCTAATCGGAGTGAGGTCATAGCGGGTTTCGCTTCGGTTTTTCTCGTGTAACTTGTTCGGTCCAGTCTGTTGGCTAGGCTGGGACGAGAGGGTTACAAAAAACTTTAGATTTCTGTTTCAAAAAATACACTTAAAATTTCTTAGAAAAATCGTCAAAAAAGTAATATAGTATATAGATCCACCCAATGATGAATCCCTGGTATGCCCCCATACATCAGAATGCACATAATCAAGAACCTCTTCAGTTTTGTGTTTTCCAGTCGCAAAACTAAATTTTGTATGTTTACCAAGAACACAAAACTCACAAAGATCAAGCTTGCAACTTTTAACACCATACAATAAATTTCTTTTATGCAATTCAACCATTCCACGTTCACTAAGATGACCAAGATGCATGTCCACAATTTTGTATTATCATCATATGACTCAACAGAATGAGCTCCACCTACAACTGTATTCTCTAACAGTTTATATATATTCCCTGCGGTTATCTTTCCTTTCATCACAGTCAATGAGCCTCTAACAATTCTAATGGTTTCCCTATCCTCATCTACTTTAGGAATAAAATCATTCTTATGCAAAATGCCCAATGAAATTAAATTCTTTTTCAAATCTGGTATATGCCTAACATCACATAATGTTCTAACAGTACCATCATACATCTTAATTCTGACTTCACCAATACCAACAATATTGCAACATCTATTATCGCCTAAATAGACAGAACCAGAATTAACAAACATATAAGTCGAAAAGCACTCCCTGTTAAGCGTTATATGATAAGAGCATCTTGAATTAAGAATTCATGCTTCCGTGAACTGAGTTGTCGAAATAGAAAGCATATCACCATCACTGCAATCTGAATTGTCATTCTACACCACATTCACAGTTTTGAATGATGCATCATGTTTATCATCTGTCTACCTTTTTAACTTTGGACAGTCTCGCTTCATATGTCCTGGCTTCTTGCACTTGTAGCAATGAATCGTCTTCTTGCGTCTATACTTTGATCTAGAATTTCGTTTTCCATAACCTTCTTTCTCCGACTTCCTTCCACGGTCTTGATTACCCTTAACATATAAACCATCAGCATGAAAACTTTCACTTGTATTCTACTTCAACTGATTGTGAGCCAACAAAGCTAAAGTAATCTCTTCAACTTTGATTGTTTTTTTTTCTCATATGTAAGAGTAGACACCATGTGTTCATAAGAGAGAGGCAACGAACGCAACAAAATTATTACTCTGTTTTCATCCTCAACCTTCACATCAAGTTGAGTCAAATCAGTGATTATTTGATTGAAGATGTTCACATACTGTGCCAAATCATGGCCTTCCTACATCTTCAGCCCATACAACCTCTTCTTTAGATATAGTTTATTTGTTAGAGATTTAGACATGATCTGACTCTCCGATTTCTTCCATATTTCTGATAGAGACGACAAATTCATTACGTGATACATAACATCATCTGCCAAACATAACCGTATGGTTCTAGTCGCTCGCTTCTACAGTTCTTCCCAATCTTCATCATCCGTCGATGTTGGTTTTTCAGACCGCAAAGCCTTTAAAATCCTTTCAATTGCTAACAGATCTTTTACCCTCGTCTACCACAATCCGAAGTTACCCTCACCATTGAATTTTGTCAGTTCGAATTTCGCACTAGACATAACCATCTCAACCCGGCTCTCTGATACCAATTGTTTTGAAATAAGGTAAACGAACAAGAAAATAAACAAGCAATAACACAAGAGATTAACAAGGTTCAGCAATGTGCTTACGTCCTCGGGAGCAAGAGCGGCTATTTTTTCTTATTAATTCAATCAATCAAATTAGGTTACAAATAATAGTCATATATAGAAGTAACCCTCCATGGTACATTTACCAAAATACCTCGTATCATACCGCAGGGGCTTCTCCCCAGCACCCCCAACCCACTTAGTCCAAGCCCGCAAACTAACTCGAGAATTCCTTTATGGGACAGATGCTCTCGCTCACTCGTCTCTGCTCCAGCATCTGTCCTTTAACAGTATATGAGCCATACTTAACACTTTGAAATTACAAATATAAATTATAAATTATAAATTTAGTTTTTGCCAACAACAAGCAAACCATTTGAAAACAATAAAACATTATTAAAATATTAACTAGTGAAACATGGTAGTATGCATTACCTTTAAAAGAAAAAAACTAATAATCTATACTTAAAATCATGATTCGTTTGTTCTAAAAGGAACTATATTCGATAACCTTTCCAACCATATAAATTATCTCTTTTAATTTTACTCGTACGATTTATGGCAAAATTCTGAAGTCATTGTCGATGTTGTTTTGGGAAACAATCTATTATCTTTTCTTATAATATTTGTTCACTCAAAAATTAATAAATAATAACTCATGATATATAAATTAAAATGAAGAGCTATTTGTTTTAAACGAATCTAGACTTTCGTATGATTATAGAAATATAAGGCTCGCTTTCTGAACTATCTTGTAGAACTTTTGGTGATCTTTCAAAATCACTTCTAAAATTGTGTTCTAAGAAATATGCTATTAAATTTTTATGACCTTTCAACATTCAAATATTCATATCTAATACACTGGCGATGGAAACTTTTAGGCTCCACAAGCGCCTTAGTTTTAGGGTTTAGAGACTCGGTTTAGGGTGTATAGATTAGGGGTTTTGGTGTAGGAGTTTAGAATTTAGGTGTTAAGGTTAAGATTTAGAGGTTATGATTTAGGGTTTAGGGTAAAATGTTGAGGGATTGGGTTTTAACCTATAAACCCTAAATTCTAACCATAAACCATAAATTCTAAACTACTAAATCTAAAAAAACCCTAAACCCTACACCCTAAACTAAGTCTCTAAACCTTAAAAGTTTCCACCGCCGGCGTATCAAATAATTATCCATTTTTAAATACATATCGAAATCGACCACCGTGTGTTTTAAACAAAACTAGACCGAATCGCGTTTACAACGATGTATTAATCACTTTCTAATTGTTTTTACGGAATTTACTAATATTTTTCAAATTTACTTCAGTCCGTCATACTCAAGTTATGATAAATTAGATTTTTGTTGGAAAATTGGAAAATTACCCTTATGTCATCCAACTTTATAAAATATTATAAAATATTATGGATCTATGCGGATATTTTTCGGGAATTCTCACGGTGATTTATATCGGTACGGTTCGATTATCCAACAATTTAGATATGACAATCTTTGTTCCTTTGCCTATTTAAGCTTCGGTGATAAAATTCTTCCCGCTTCTATTCCTCTGGGCGGAGATTTTAGTTATTTCCTATATCCACTGATTCTAATCCCCACAGTTTTCGTATTCACCTGATTATCACCCTACTCGTCGGTCTAATAAAAATTATATAATTATTCGAAAATCACATAACTATAAAAGTCATAAAATTCGGTTTTAAAAGTATGTTTAAATCGGTCTTGACTCTGAAATATAGTTTGTATGTATATAATAATTTCCGTCTATTGCTTACATCTATAAATTTAGGTAAGTTCATTATTCGTACGTTTAATTTAAAAGTCGTAAAGTCTATTTGAGGTGTCAACCGACACCTAATTTGTTTAGAAAATTATTTTTATAATAGATATTGTGTTTAAAAATTATTAAAAATAAACTTAATTTCCTTTTGAAAGAATAGTTACATCACTTTCTAAAATTTTGACATCTTATTTTAAAATTTATATTATTTCCTAAAGTTTTAACACCGTAATTTAATCTTTATGGTCCCTCCCGCCACAGTTTTATGTGCTGAAAAATGATAATTAAAAATTTTCGACGTTAGTATTTGAATAAAAAATGTAAAATATATTTAAAAAAATCATCAGGGTTGGTTCAAGTGGTAAGTAACTTGGTATCTCTTAAGTAAGTCTCGAGTTTGAGACTTTGTATACAGGGACGGAGCCAAAATTGAACTACGAGGGGGCATATCAAATAACTCTGAAATGAATAGGGTCTTAAAAAGTAATTAAACCGTAAAAATTAAGGGAGTTTAGGTTTAATTTTACGATTTTAAAATTAAAAGATCTTAAAAAGTAATTAAATCAAAAAAATAGGGGTCAATGTTTAATTTTATGAATTTTAAATGATAGGGTCCTAAAAGAATAATAAACTAAAAAATATTGGGAGGGACTAGGATTTAATTGCAATAGTTTTAAAACTATTTGGACCTAAAATGTAATTAACCCATCAAGTTGGGGGGATTGCCCCTCCCGCCTTACACGTAGGACCGTCTCTATTTGTATATGCAAAAAAATTTCGTTAGGAAACTTACCTGCTAAAATTAAGTGTGTGACGCAGATTGGTTCGAATTAGTCGTGACAAAACTTTAGAATCATGAGGGCAATCAAAAGTTTAAAAATAAAAAGAAATTAAAAGATAGATGAAATTAGGGTTTATGAAAGTACGTATCAATTTGAAGCTCAACACCTATAAATGTCAAAGTTTTACTGTTTTGGATGTAATTTGTGGTAGGGTGTGCGAAATAAAATGTAACCGTTAATCGTAACTGTTAATCGGTGTAACCGTTCATTTTATAGGTTAATTGACCTAATCATTAAATGTTATACGGTTTCAGTTAACCGAACCGCTAAAAAATATGGTTAATAGTTAATCTCTAGGTTAACCTATATGTATTTTTTAAAACTAAGTATGAAGTTTTTGTCTAAATTCTCTCCATTTAAGTTTTTTTTAAATTAATACAATATTTATCGGAAAAATAGATTTATTATTGTAAAAGAGAATAATGAACATTTGAAAATAAAATTACAATAGATTATAGGTTAATCTTTAACCGAATTGTTTCTTAACAGATAATCACTATAATGATTAACTTTTAAAAAATTATCAATTAACTGTTTTATTAACGGTTTAGTTACGGTTAATAACTTGTATAACAGTTAACCAATTGTTTAAGCTAAATAGTATGATTAACCTACCATGAACACCCTAATTTGTGTGTAAGCTTTCTTCTCAAAAGTAGTGGGTATATACCAGATTTCTGACATTTCTATTATTGTAAAGAACAAGGTTAATTATCATGCATCTTAAAGGAGACTGTAAATGTAAAGTCATTCAGAATTTGTATTAAAATCAAATTTTATCCTTCGAATTTGATTTAAATTAATTAAATCATTCATCGAATATATATCTATCTTAAGGGGGCGTTTGGTTCGCGGAAAAGATCATTACCAGGGGGAATAATCTTTTCCGGAATCACATACCCACGTTTGGTTCAAGAGCATTCCCTCCCAAGGGTAATGAAATATTCCCAACAGTAGTTATTTTTGAGTCTTTTCCTGGGAATGTCATTCCCTCCGCCTCCATTTTCTTAGGTATTAGACAATTCCCTCCCCTTTGGACAAGAATATCCCTAAAAAATATAGTTATTTTAAAATGATCTTTCCTTTTTGTATATAATTACACAAGTATAAATCTATTTTATTTTTTAGTGGTTTAGGGTTTTAATACTTATTATAAAATAATATGATGCATATAAAATAAAAATATATCAAAATTTTATTTTATTTCAATTTTTTTATATATGTGTTTGATTCAAATTTTATTATTGGTATGTGTTTTATTACATTTATTATTTAGATCAATTTTCATAAAAAGGTTTTCATATTATATTTTTTATATTTTCTATGAACTTTTATGTAAATATTTTGACTTTAATCTTAAAATTTCAGTTGGTTAAAAAAATATATATTTCAAGGACAATTTGGTAAAACATGCATTTTTTCTATCTTATATTCCTTCAACCAAACAATATAATCTTACATTCCTGCCAAACAAATCAAACAAGGTAATACAACATTCCGGGTAATATGTTAAGTAATGTAATATTCCGGTAATCTCATTCCCAAAGATAATCTTACATTCCGTGAACCAAACGACCCTTTAGGGGTTTATAGTTTAGGATGGAATTAGAATGTTTAAAGATTTAAAGACCAATAAAAAAAAGAGAGACAGTTTAGGAAGTATGGTGCAATGACTGCAATCAACTTTACTTTAAAAATGACAAATTCCTACTAACCTGCTTAGTCCATATAGTTTCATTTCATCATCTTTTCAAAAAGCATAGACTCCACAAAATTTGTTTACTTTTATGCTCTTTATTATGACTTAACACCAAAAAATCAAATTTTAAATGTTAATTTTAAATTTTAAACTTTAAAAGATACACCATACTCCAATTCTTTAAATTCTTATCCTAAACCCTAACCTTAAACATTAACTCTTAATGTAAAAACATAAATAAAATTACTGAAAAAGAGTAAAGAATTTCTATTCAAAATAGACCTACATTTATTTCATGAAAACACATATAAACATACGTGCTTTGATAGATAATGTTGCTGCTAAAATTAATTTCAATAATTGAAAATGAAATGTTTAGTTCCGTCGCTAATTACATACAATCCAAATATAATAAACACATGATTTTGTAGATCTCCCATTAGGCATGATCAAAGCATGTCTCATTTGCTACCTAACAACGATCAGGGCACTCTTCCAGTTAATTTTCTAACAAAAATCATAGAATTTTTTCTACGACGGTGGGAAAATGGCAAGGGGTAACAAAACCCACTACTCGCACTTGATAGACCGGTATATGTGACGAACGAAGAGCAGCGAGGCACGGAAGCCCACCGTCCCGAGCATGAGGAAGAATCCGTAGCAGATGCAGGCCATGTAGCCGAAGAAGAACGAGGTTTGCATAAAACCGGACATGTCGGATCGAGCATAGTAGTAATACAGGCAGTAGGCATAGATAAAGATCCCAGTCGATCCACCACAGAGGAAAGACCTGTTACAAATTAAGAACACGAGACTATGTCAAAATCGCAGAGCGAAAAGCGATAGGGGGACAAATGTAGGAAAATCGAGTTTATGTACCTCCACCACCATTCATGATCTTCGGCAGCGAGTTGGAAATATGTCAAAGCAACAGTTATAAAAGCAGTGACAATCAGAAGGATTATGAAGACAATAAACAAGATGCTGTATATGGTATAGATCCTGTGGCCCCAGACACTGGCAAATATGTAGTAAAGCTCGATGTAGATAGCGCTGAACGGAAGGAATCCGGCCATTGCCATCTGAGGAATGGCACTCCTGTACCAAGGCAGCGGTGGAATCTCTCTGGGATACTTTGTGGTTCGGCAAGGAGCTTGGAACTCGGCCTTGCTATTTTTGCCAGCAATGCCACCCAGAACAAGCAACGGAGATGTCACAAGTGTCCATATGAGGACTATTACTACAATCGTCCCGAAAGGTAGCGCGGCAGTTGCACTGTATGCAATAGCAACAGTGTTGAGGAAGCAGAATGTAAGAAACAAGGGTCCGCAGAAAAGGCATCCAGTCAATAACAGATTCCTAACCTGTTAAAAAGAGAAATAAGGTTAATAAATTAGTCGACTTAGAAACCTAAATTATAGAAGCACCATATCGACATTTCGTACGGAAAAAACCATCTAGACATACCCAGTTCGTCCTTTCAAGCTGACAGTAGAAAGAAGTTGCTACGTATCCTGCAATCCCAGACGTGAGAGCATATATGACAACTAGGGCAGTAAACAGAGCTCCTCGGTTGTACGGATAAAAGACACCAACCAATGCAAGCATAAAAATGAAGACCGTTCTACGAGACATGCAAAGGTTCAAATAAATGGGAGAGAGGAGCATCGAAATTGACATATAGATCTTAATGCATTAAATTTTGCTTCACAAATCTAAAAGGAACACAAATGGGATTCTTACAAAGTGAAAAGCTGTGTTCCAGATCCGAGAGCAGCAGCGAAGAGAGATTTGAACTTTGGGAAACGGAATACGTCTCCATGAATATACTTCCATCCGGTCTCTTCTTGGTCATCGACTGCTTCTTCATCTTGACCATACCTTTCATCACAAATCAAATAGTTAGAGCAACCAACAACCAAAACGAAAGAAATGAAAATATGTATATAAAAGATATAATGGATCTCACTTGATGAAATCGTTCTTCAAGACCCGCATGAGAATCGTTGCAAGGAATCCAGTCAAAAGCAGGACAGTCACACAAGAGTTAATAATCGAGAACCAATGAATCTCCAAATGATGTGGCAGAGAAGAAGACATGGAGTACTTCTCCATCCTCTTCTCAAAGGGTGTATCCGTTTCCTTCCATTTCACAGTGTACATAAACTCAGCATCAACTTCCTTATCCTCGGTCAAGTCCACGAGCGAATGAGGATCCATCCTCGCGCTGACCTCGATAACACGATCCTTGTTATAAAGCACATCAAACTGGATATGCTTGTAAAGGTAATACTTGTACTCGCCGGGATCGGCTTTCCCTTCCTTATCAACTTTGCCAATAAAACCCCATATAGGCAAATCATCATAGTACATTTGGAAGTAATAATCTTTTTCGACCGCCTTTCGGAAAAACACAACCTCATCCTTGGAAAGCTTCTTCTTACATACAACAGATGAATCTTTTTCCTCTCTAAAATTCAGCTTATAAGGCGCACTCACGAGTCGATCTCCATTCAATACCTCGCCTAACGCTTCTTTCTTCTCCTTTACATGATCTAAATTATACATTAAAAAGCAACCACCATTTTATTAACAATCTAAATCAAACTGCTAAAGATCTAATTAAGGAAAAAAAAAGAACCTGGGGAACAAAAGGGCAGATCAAAGTAGCGATAGGTTTCACTGCAATCAAACAAACAAACAAAACAAAACGCTAAATGTAATGAGATTCGAGCTCTAAATGTTTGAAACGTGGGTGTTATGAAATGGGAATGAAGGCATTGGATCGGAAAGCAAGTAACTTTCAGATCCAGTGAAGAAGAAAGGCAAATGAAAGTGTTAATCACCTGGGGTTGTGGAAAGGGCCGACCTTGTTGGCGTAGAGAGGAACAGGGTCACCTTCTTTGTAACGGTGGTCGGAGGCGTCGGATCTAACATGGGAAAGACAACAGAGGACCAAAACTCCGAGGATTAAAACCGCCGGACAATTGGCGCCGATGTTTTTCATTCTGAGTCGGGATAAGGAGTGGAAATGGAAGAGGTGTGAAGGGAAGCGTGAAAATTGGCAATGCAGGGACTATATATATATGAATGAAGAGCATGAAGAGAGAGAAGACAGTTGGGTATATCACATTATATATATGGAGAGAAATGGCATTTTCATTTCCCTTTAGCTTAATTATATGGAGAATAAAAAAACAATCTTTACTTAAGCCACTTGGTTTTCTTTTCCTTTTGAAAACTTTCCATTTCCACAAGCAAAATTATAACGTTGCAATTTATGAAAAAAGTCTACGTTACCGTAGAATACATATCAAATACATAAAAATGTAGTATATGAGCTTCAAACTGACTTGAGCTGAAATGGCCTGATCAAGCCTCGTAAAACATCCCGACCTCCAGACGCTGCGGTAGCGGCACCCCGAGAGCAGGCAGTGCAGACCTGCAGTTGTTGTGCAACACTTCATAGAAGGCAAGCATTAATCTATCAAACAAGGTTGTGTTCTTGCCTATGTAAAACCTTGCTTTTCCTCGAACATGAATTACGCCGGCAATTTTAGCCTCTCTCAGTTCCGAAATCTCTTCCTCACCCTGTGTGAGATCCGAAGGTAAACAACCGGAGCTGTTTTCGATATGCACTTCCAAGCTGTCCATAATTTGGCTAACAAAGTCATCTCCCTCGAGGTTTAGAGAATCGGCATAACCATATTGAATCACACATGCATAAACTCCTTTAAGGCCCAACTTTTTCACCACTATCCTCTCCTGTGGAGCAACTTTAGGAACCAGTAAATATCTAAGTGTTGTAAAAATAGTGACCTTATGAAGTGATCTCATGTTTTTAATATAATGTCCGAGGATGGGAGTCAGTCCATTCTGTATGTTCGAGTAAAAGAAACACAATCCAGGAACCCTTTGCACGCTCGGGTCTGATAATAGCACTCCAAGTCTTCCCAAGTCAATCTTGTGAGTTAGTTCATACTGTATCTTCCTCTGTCTCCCGTAGTACCAACCGAACATAATGAAGGCAAGAATAAAGGATATGGCAAATGGAATCCATCCACCTTCGGGAATTTTAGTCAAAACCGCACTCACGTAGACACCTTCCATTGTAAAAAAGACAATGAAGTACATTGCAACCAGTAACAGTGGTGTTCTCCATATGATGATCATGACCAGCGTCAACAATATAGTTGTGATGAGCATGACTAGACTAACAACAACACCTGAAAAAGAAAGATCTTATACATTAGCTTGTTTTGTAAGAAAATGTTTACTAGCTTGCTTAACCGGGAAAGGCTGAAGGTTATTTTACCATACCAAAAGCATTGCCGATATCTTGTCCATCTCCAAATACAAGTATAACCGCAACACAGAGAATCATAAGGATGTAATTGACTTCCGGAGAGTAAACTTCTCCCTCTTTGTTGGAAGACGTGTGCACCACCTTGACCCGAGGAAAGTAATCCAGTACGACAGATTGCTTGATGACAGAAAAGGTGGCGGATATTAGTGACTGGCTCGCCACAACTGCAGCCGATGTGGCTATGATAAATATTGGCCAGTAAATTGTTTTCGGTATAAACTTGTAAAATCCATCAATATGATCATTGGGGTTCCTAATCAAATACGCTGTTTGTCCCGCGTATGTCAGAATCAACGACGGATATATTGTAAATAAGAAAGCTATCTGTTGGAAAGGAGTGAGAAAGCCATTTCAGACATGGAAAAGGAAGTCTAAGAGGTGATAAAAGCTATACACGTAATTTACCTGAATGGAACTTCGGTTAAAATGACCCAGGTCTGCAAATAATGCTTCAGAACCTATATAAGGGTATTGAAATCAATTTTAAGTGGGACATAGAAAAATATCGTAACTGATGCAAATAAGTGATATTAAAGGTTTATAATCTAATATAGCAATGTGCAGATAGTGGTTTGTGTTTGCAATGCTTGGAAATTGAGCAAGTAACATACAAATAAACATGCGTGATAGAAGCGGACCAGTAACTTATTTACCAACGATGAATTAGTAACTTAAGTATCAAAGAATTACCTGTGATGCAGAGGATGGTACCACCAAGCATCAGCCAGCCTTCTTTTCCATTTCTCCGAAAGAAATGGAAAATGTAGTGCGGTGATAAAGCCTTGAATATGCCGGGGTAGTGATGTATAATACTATAAATTCCAACAAGAGGAGTGCTCAAGGTCCATGCACCCATGATAGGGGAAAACAAAAAACTCACTCGGGAAGTTCCGAATTTCTGCAGCAAGAACAGAATAAAAAGAACCACAGCAGAAAGAGTTTCGACTAAAGCTGCAATTCACAGATCAGCAACTTGTAAAGCAAGAGGATGAATGCTCACAAAATTATCAAGTCATGAGAAATTTAACAATTTATGCTTTTAGAAAGCTTAAATACTCACATTTGCTGACAGAAGGAAATGGTGCTCTAAGTCCATCCATTGCCGACAACACTAACAAAATATTTTCAAGTCAAGTACAAACTACTCAAATACTTACAAAGAAAAGAGGAACAAAGAAACAAATCAGGACACATACCTGAGATTGCCGGAGTAAGAATACCATCACCGATTAGCATACATGTGCCTAACATAGCAATGAAAAGCAACACCCTTCTAGCAACAATGCTTCTTTCAAAAACTTTTCCAAGCCTACTTTTCTGGCTGCCGTCCTCATTAAGTACAGAACGTGATTGATTTGAATTAAAATCGGAATGTTTTGAAGAAAGTACTCCGATATTCATATGTCTACAAAGTAAAGAATACAAGGCAAAAGTTCCACCTGCATCCAATCAGTTTTTGGGTAAATGAAGAATATCAGGGCAAGCATTAGCACATCCAAGAAACTAAGTCTACTACTAACCATAAGCACTTAAAACCCGGGAAGCGAAACGAGAACATCGAATTTAAAACAACTACTCATTAAAGCACAGATCTTGGAAAAGAAAACACACAGAAACAAACCCAGGAGGCCAGCTTACAATCACATGGATTCCAAAAAGTTTAACAACACAAATTTATTACATCCATACCTTCACCATGATCATCTGCCTTAAGAGCTATACAGGCATACTTGACAACCCCAATGAGAGTAAGAGTCCAAAACATGATGCTATAAATCCCCAGGTAATCTGCTTCAGTTGGAGAATTCAAATGCATTGACGGATAAACATACAGCGGGGATGTCACCAGCCCTCCAAATACAACTCCTAGAGTCTTGTATGCATGGAGCAGATTGCTCCATTTACTACTCTCCTGATTTTCAAGACAATTGAGTCAAAAATATACACAAATTTGGTTTCAAATCCATTGGAATTCAAAGCCCAGAGTTTTAAATCGAACCCAGAATCTTGAAGTTGGAAACAAGTAAGGATTCACCGGATATTTGGAAGAACATGAGAAGTGGTGTGTAAGAAAAAAAAACTACCTTGTTATCGGAAGACTGAAGGACTAGTGTATCGGTAGCGTTGTCGTGCGGGAAGTGAAGTGAGTCGAAGTAATGAGTGGTGTCCGAACCGGAATCAATAACAAGTTCAGGTAGAGCAACGGCCGCCGCCGACTGTGTTTCCATTATGGTGAACAACCCAGTTTTTGGCGCTTTTGTTGTATACCAGAATCCGTGAACAACCATACATGTAAAATATATATATAAGGTCCAGGGCCCAATGGTATGATCAGCAGAGGTTTTATGACGTGTAAGTAGGGCCAGCAAATAAGACAAGACAGATGGCGAGTTACTCGAATTCGACTCGGTTAAAGTTCGGCTAACACTCGATTTGATTGAACTCGGATACTCGACTCGAAAAACTCGCGAGCTACTCGAAAATACATTAAACTATTTTTTAATTTTTAAAATTAAAATGAACTAAAATGTAGGCCAGGTGTTTTGTATTGTTATATTATGTTAGTTTAATTTTTAGTTCAACTTTCTATATATTTTCATGTGTACTTTTTTTCTCTTACTATGATTAGAGGTTTTTAAAGAGTCACATGAAAATATTTTTTTGTATGATTCTATTTACAATGAAATAATAATAATAATAATAATAATAATAATAATAATAAGGGTAAACTATATTAATGACCACCAAATTATGGGATTGGTGTCGATTTGACCACTATATTTTCAATTGTGTTAAATATACCACATAACTATTTAACTGGTTTCAATGTAGCCACCTGCCGTTAAATCCTAACGGGAAGATAATGTGGCAGTTAAAAACAAATTGGTATAATTACACATATAATCCCTATTACTTAGGCATTCTATCAATTTAGTCCTATTTTTTATTTAATAAAACAATTAATTATTTAATTAAGTGATGCCACGTGTCACCACCTCATTGGATGACTTTAACTATTTATATTTGAATTAATAATTTTATTTTACCCCTCCAATAAGATGGTGACACGTGTCACCACCCATTAAGGGAATAAAATAAATTTTACTCTATAATGAGAGTAGTAGGGTTCGAACTACATTTGTTATATATGTCAAAAGCAGACTATGTGTGTTTGGCTCACTCATGTACCGAACAATGAACCTTTCCCACGGACTATCGGGAAATTCACAAGATTTAGCCTTCACAGACACAATCCGGCCATCCCACCAGCTTTCATTATCTCCATTCTCATCTAGGGCCATCATATCTGTCATCCCTTAAAGCATATTCAACAGACACAACTCTGTCCAGTAACTTGCTGTAAAGGCATACATAGTACTTTAGAAGCAATACCACTGACCACAACAATTAAACAAAGAAAAAAGAGTATATTTCTACCTCCTTTGTGTAGCTTCGAGGGCTTTAGTAGCTTCCTCTTGTGTTGCAAACTGCACAAACGCAAAGTTCCGCCTAATGCGAGCATGAAGAACCTTCCCATATGGCTCAAAGTGCCTCAGTACATCGCGTTCCCTAGTACGAATCGGATCAAAGTTGATAACAAAAACAAGGTTTTGGTGGGCCTCTGATTTGGCACTGACCTAGAATCATCACGATGTCGACCACGTTCACCCTGACAAAAAAAACCATTTTCAGAAATTACTGCTTTCATTCCGATTAAAACTCAAAACCAGCAGGTGTAGAAAAGAGTAACCCAGAGAGAACAATAACACACCTTAGCCCACTCCACAGACAGCCGCCGCCGGTCATAACCAAAAGGAATATTATCAAGTCCGCGTATAGCATCTTCCGCATCACGTTCTTCCTCGAAATAAACAAAGGCGAACCCTGCAATATAATCTGAAATTAGTGGCACAAGTGACAATCTGCATAACCAATGCTATACTTGCACAACTAGTGGCACATTATTATCCAAATCACGGGATTTCTTTCTGCTTTCAAGAACTAAGAAAAACATATACGACACCTGCATACATGTGAAGCAAGGGCTGATGTACATAAGGATGTAGAAGAGTTGCATGATGAACTAAATCAAGATGGTGACATATTAAAGGACAAAATCCAAGTTTTCATGTCTGAGAATCATTGCAAAGCATGCTTGGCCATTCAGATAGCGAGGGTTGAGTTCAGAAATGAAAGGCATGGCATGAGAGAATTCAGTGATCTTCTATAATCAGTGGTAGTAGGCATGAGAATTGAGATAATGGAAGCTGGTGGGATGGCCGGATTGTGTCTGTGAAGGCTAAATCTTGTGAATTTTCCGATAGTCCGTGGGAAAGGTTCATTGTTCGGTACAGGGGTGAGCCAAACACACATAGTCTGCTTTTAACATATATAATAAATGTTGTACAATAAATCACAAATGTGTGTTTGGCTTGATGGTAAACATGTGCACCTCTCACCTAGAGGACACTAGTTCGAATCTTACTACTCTCATTGTAGAGTAAAATTTATTTTCTTCCCTTAATGGGTGGTGACACGTGACTAAATTGATAGAATGCCTAAGTAATAGGGATTAAATGTGTAATTATACCAATTTGTTTTTAACTGCCACATCATCTTTCGGTTAGGAATTAAATAATTATGTGGTATATTTAACACAATTGAAAATATAATGGTCAAATCGACACCAACCCCATAGTTCGGTGGTCATTAGTATAGTTTACCCTAATCCACTAAACATGCTTGTAAATGAAACGAGACAGATCGCGAGCTACTCGAGTTCGACTCAATCAAAGTTCGATTAATACTCAACTCGATTGGACTCGACTCGAGTTCTTAACGAGTCGTGTCGAGCTCAGCATACTCAAGCTCGAGTTAAGCTCAAACTCCACTTGAATTCTTAACAATTCGAGTTGAGCTCAGCACTACTCGAGCTCGACTCGGCTCGTTTACACCGCTATGTATAACATTATATAATAAGTTGAATATTATTTTAAAAGAAAAATATTATATATGCTAACTGAAGGGTTTTGTAGGAAATCAAACAGATCTAATCATGTAGAAAAATGCAGCGAAAAAGAATCTTACGAAATTTTTCAAGATCTCACGCAATCATATTAACGAATGATAACAATCATATTAACGAATGATAGACATAATTATAAAGGTTGCCTCGATAAAAGATTCTGCAATCACGTTGTGCTGAGGCGCTGCCTTTCTGAAAGACGATCGCCCTCTACAAGTATCCACACGCGAATGGACGACGAACGGCTATCCGAATAAAATTCTTTTAAATAAATTCTTTTATCTTATAAGGAATTCAAATTTAATCAAATCTAGATAATGAGATTATTTAATAATAATATTTATTTAATAATATTTTTGAAAAATATTAAAACAAATAAATATTCTATACGAATTTAAATTCTTTAAATTCGAATAAATAATCTCTAACAATATAATTTAAAATAATCGTGTTATCTTAAATTTATTATTGAAAGTAATAACCACAATCATTCTTATCCATTCTTGGTATGCGACCATATAGGTTCAATTAATGTTGGCAGTAGATAAAATCATGTTTTATTCTACAAGTCATAAGTGGGCTCTAGCAAGACATTATGACTACACAAGTTAAATAAAAAGCTCATAATCCAAGACAACCTTTAATTTAGTTTATGTCATAATCATTTTATCTCACGATATCTTGATAGAATATAAGGCATGGAAAATGTTAACCTTATATTGTTCTATCTTTAGTTTCTCGATGCCCAATTGAACTGACTAAACGAATGACATTGATCTCTATCAATTCATTTGAGCACGACCATGCATTTCTCAGTCTCAATAATCGAGGGGTCCAGAGATATCTCTTATGTTAAGAGGGATAAATTCCATCTTAATTACTCACATCTCACTACATGATTCTTTATTATGATCAAGCATAACTGTTATAATCGTCCGGTTAAAAATGGTGTTTAATTATGTCAAAACATAATAGTCATCATGTTGAGAACTGTAGTAATTTCAGGTCTAAGGGTTAAATGTCACAACTGTTTTAAGATTGATATATAATTTTAATCTATGAATTTGATTTGAATCTCATTCAAATATTCATCTAATGAATATCTATCAAACTTCATACTAATCTTTATTATTGTTCCCACAATAATAACTAATTAGGGATATTTTGAATAATAATATTCAAGGAAACAAAAGCATGCAAATTTATAAATTCAATAATCAAAATATAATAGGCCATATAATAGGCCATAGGGCACTATAGCTAACACTAACGGTGGAAAATTTGTTCTCCACAAGCGATCAGATTTTAGAGTTTAAAGGTTATGGTTTAGATTTTAAGGTTTGTGACTATATTTTGTGGTTTAAAGTTTAGTGTTTAGAATTTAGGGATTGGGTTTTAGGTCCCTAAAAGGTACATGTGACAGCTTTAAAATCCCGCTTGCAGAAAAAGTTTTTCTACCAGCAGTGCAGCAAATAATTACCCTATTTAAAAGTATATAATATATTTATTGTTGTGAATAAAACAAAGAAGAACAAGAATAAGAACAAGAACGAAGAACAAAGAGATGAGAGAAAGAGGGAGATTTGTATTATTCTCAAATATAAAATTGTGTTTACAATGCCTTCAGTAAATCATCTATTTATAGGTATAAGAAGTACATAATACATTAAACTCTAATTAATGTAGATAATATTCCTAATGATAAAGTAAGTCAAATCTCTATGATAAAGTTCTTATCATGATAGGCATCCGCATAGATAAATATTCATAACACTCCCCCTTGGATGTCTATGAAGATAATGTACCTCGTTAAAACCTTACTAAGATAAAAACACAATGGGAAAAAATCTTTAGTGGACGAAAAAGAGTACACACATCTATGATACGCATAACATGTTGCCTCGTTAAAAATCTTACCAGGAAAACCCATTGGGATAAAACCTCGGTCAAGGAAAAAAGAGTGCAACGCGTGTTTACTCCCCCTCATGAAAACACCACAGAAGGTCTTTGAATCTTCATAATTCAATATTGAATACTATTTTCTAAAGATCGTGAGGGATGAAACTTTGGAGTAATATGTTTCATGACATATCCACATTTCAATTGAGATATACATCTTGCATTATCTCTACACAAGATAGTTTTGTATCAAATCTTGTGAAAGTAAATCTAGATATCTTTTGGATATGTTGGGTCAATGGTCTTAGCCAAAAATATTTTTGGCTTGCCTCGTGCATAACAATTATTTCTACAAGATTTGAGGAGGCATCGACGAATGTTTGAAGATCTAAAGGTAATGATCTTTGTATATCCATGGATATTTCTTGACCAACTAATGTATGATGCTTCCAAACGAATTATTTATTTATCTTTCTTTCGAAGATAAATTTATTCACACCCAATAATCTTGCAATCATAAGGATACTCAATAGATATGCTTTATCCATATTGAATCTTCTTTAAGATTCTTTCAGTTGATGTCCATTCATAGACAATGAGATATTTAAATGCTCGATCTCCAGGTCGAGATAAAATTTGATGTCAAGATTCTTTTTCTCAAATAATTTCATTAATTGCATTGAAAGCACTTCATGAGTTTCCAATTTGAAGCTCTTTAGGAGTTCTAATGAAACTCAATTTATCATAATGGATCTTGATCCAAAACTCCTTTTATAAAAATACATAAGGGAATCTTATCATTCTTACAATATTTCCTCAATTAGTACTCATTAAGGCGATTATACCAAATGCGCCAAAATATTCAATGAGACATGTTTAAATAAATTTCTTTGGAAATTTCCAAATGCTTCTAGCATTTTAAATCCATCAAGGAAAATTTTCCTTTTATAGGGATCCACAAAATAATTAGACGCATATAAAATATTTCATAACTGCAAAGTAATTGCATCCACCAAAAACTCTCCATAAATCATAATTCAAGTCGTATTTACGACTACTTATTTGTGTCTCACTTGCATTACACCTTTAGGTGTTTAGACTGTTGGTCAAAATACTTCTCTTTTATAAGTTCAAAGCGTCTTTCTATATTGGCCAATCATTTCAACATCTATAGATTCCTATACAAGATCCTTATTTTCTTTCTTTACTTCTATAAAAGTATTCTATATAAAATTGTTTGTAAAATTGTAGTCTACAACTTTTCTATTTTAGTTCCATTCTCGTAGTGACATAACTTATTGAGATCTCTTCATGATTTCAATCTTTATTTCAGGTACCTGAAACTCTTCTAGAGTTTTATAATTAGTTATTGTTGAGCTTGATGGTCACAGCTGAAGTGCTTGCCAAGTGGTGGAGAAGGTTGATTTCAGGGTGTGTATGGTGGTGGCAAAAGATAAGAAAAGTTGACACGAGATTTAGAGTTCGTTGGCTTTCTAACCCAAAGCCTACATCCACTACCTTAGCACACCACTAAGGATTTCACCAATTCACTAAGAATTCTTCCCCCTTTCTAGGCTAAGGAGGCAACCTTTACAAACCAGTTAATCTTTCTACCCAAAGATTAACCAAGACACTCTTGTACAAAAGAGAATTCAAAGCAAACTAGAAATCCCTCTAATAGGTATTTGTTTGCACAATTAAGCCCTCACCCAAAACCTAAACACTTGAGCAAATTTGACAATGTTTAGCTCACAAGTATTGTCTATACAAGAAAAGTACAATAAGCTCTAAAGATAATTTTTCATCATAATGTTGTTGACAATAGAAGCATTAACCATCTCTTGATGCTTGGAGATCCCTATTATACTCCTAATTGAGTTTGTAGTCGTTGAGGATTGTTGGGTTGAATTAGAGCCGTTGGAGCCTTTATTTCCCACCATAAACTTAGAGCATTTTCATCTGGTATATGAGACTTGATTACTCTCATTAGGTTAGTAAATATGCCAGGCAGTTGACATACAATAATTTGAATTATCTTATGAACTTTTAGTTCATATTCAATGATCTAGATAATGATAATTTATTTCCTTCTTTATCCAACTGATTATTCTTTCCCCCTGATGTTGAGAAAAATCATTTCATAAATGATTCTCCAATTAATGTTTAAGAATTTAAACATAAAAGGAGACTCATACTCAATATATATTCTCAACCCTTTTATTTACCTATTTTGTGCGTTGTGGTGGAGCAATTCAACAATATATCGCACATTCAAAATTCTAAAATAGGAAATATGACTTCTAACCAAAAGTCAAACCATAATGGGGAGTTTATTATAACTCGTTGGCTTGATGCGTATAAATGTTGCTATATGTGAAATACCATATGAAAAATAATTGTTTTGTTCTCATAGTTTAGCTATTAAAGAGGAGGCATCCAATTAAAAGTTTGCTAAACTATATTTTTCATAACCAATAGGCTTTGTAATTACTGATATAGCCTAAAATATAAACTCACAAGCTTTTGCAAGACGAATAGTCTAATTCAATAACTTGAATCCTTTTAGAATCAATCTCAAAAACTTCTGGTTGTAAGTTGATAAAACAATGTAGATGCATCTACTAAAATCATATAAAACTTATCACATTTGTGGATATATGGGCTCATATTTCGTTTAGATATGCAAGACATGCAATCTCAACTTCAGTACAAGAACTTCAAGTACTAATTCTTTTGGTAAGTGGGATCAACTATATCCTTTGAAAATAAACAACACAAGAACTTTAGGTTCTTTTAGTAAGTAGGATTTAATCAGTTCCTCTAAGCAACACAAGAACTTCATGTTCTTTAATAAGTGGAATTTAATCAATTCCTTTGAGAATAAGCACCACAAGAACTCCAGGTTCTTTTAATACATGTGCATGTAAATCTCAACAATTTCTGCACCATTATTGATCAGGATGGTCTAACTGATCATGCCAATTATGTGTATGTGTGTGTGTGTCTGAATTTGTAAACTTCTTGTTTACCGTAACATGTAATTCAATCTCACTCGTACATGTCTAGTACGACTATCAAAATTGTTCTTTTGAATAGGAATATATTTAGCTATTTTGGAGCTTTCAATTGAAATTATCTTTTGGTAGCAATATATAGCTCTTCTAGAGCTTTCAACTGACTTTTTGGCTACCAGAACTTATATCCACATTGGCTTATTTCAAATATCAATTGATATGTTATCTATAATTCACAAAGAGATATTTTGCGAACTCATATTGCTCTCTTAAAATTTCTACTTCTAGTGGTGACGATATTATTACTATTAACGGTAATTATTGCAATATTCGCAATTTTTCACTTTTCATAATGTGCTTTCTCTCAAGAATTTATTGTTCTTCTAGAGCATCAATATTTTCAGTACTTTGAGATATAATATTCATATTGTTTCCTTGCATTTAAATGGGAAAATATATCTTATGCTTATGTTGAGCATAAATCGTCACCATAGATTGTATTTGACAAGTAATCATGTTAAACAAAATAAATAAATATCATAATATATAAAGATAAATATAAAACGTAAATAATTAATGTGTGTAAAGTAAATACACATAAAGAAAAATAAATAAAAAGAAAAATAATTTTCTTCAAAGTTATGAGAATAATTAGAAGATGATTTATTTCCTTCGAGGGTTATAAGAAAATCAACAACGTCCAAATGAGTTAGACCAACAATGTCCAAATAAAGTTGGACTAATATCATCTTCGTAATTTTTCGCAAACAAAATTTGCTTTTATTTTCTTCCCTTTATCATTCAATGAGTGTTGATATTTCAACGTACAACAAGTACGAGACCAATGATTTATAACATCGCATTGGTAATAAAAAAGATTTTACTTCATTAGAATGATCTTTATCACTCTTGTCATTCTTATAACCTCACCACCGGTGGGTAGAAGTATCCTTAAAATGAACATATTTTTCATGTCTATATTCATGGTTTCAATCATGAAACAACTTCTAATATGGCTTTTATTCTTTCCATAATATAATCTCACATTCACTTTAGGGAATTGAGTAGAGCCGGTGGGCCTTTGAAACCTTTTTCACATATCCTTATCACAGAGAATAAAGATTAAATCCTCATACGCGGCATTGTTAAACCAGTCCACAAGGTCCTTTAAAAACCTCCTTTGAGACTAATAACCTCGCAAAACGGGATGTTCAGCCAATATACTTGGATTATATCGAAGTTATGTTACCAATTAAATAGTGATTTACCATGTTTGCATTCTCTTCAGGGAATGAAACGGATCCAATAATTGCATTGAATAAACATCATGCTTGCATTCACTTTAGGGAATGCCTTCCACAAAATTTTTTGGATCAAGACGATTTTTTAGTAACTTGAACTTGGGAGAAGTCTATATCGATTTTTCGACAAGGAAGAATGATTTCTTTTGAGCAAATATGGACTTTATAACAATCTTCTTGTAGATTCAAAATCATCATGATTTATCGCACTTTAAAATTGTATTCTAAAGGATAAAAATAAAAATAGAGTTTACCGATATTGATTTTTGTCTCGAAGACAATGGGGACGTAGCAAATGAACCAAGGCAGCTTCTCATAATGTCATGTCTCTTTCCAAGCCATTTAAACACGTGTAAAACTCAAAACATGGTTAAAAATTAATTTAGAATGACGTAAGTAATAAACTGTTTTGGAATAAAATAGGATTAAAGAAAGTATGTAGTGACTAAAGTAAATAGAATAGAAACAATAGTGAATCTAAGATGAAATTTTACCTTTCTTTTTAAAGCATGTGCATGGGATTAAGCAATCAGGCATTATTTTTTTAATACGGGAGAGATAGAGAAATATACACATGCCTTTCAGCCCTATACATATAAATCTTACAGCAACATTTACAACCATAGTTTCTTGCGCACACCGCATCAATACGTGCAAAGTATTATTTACTTTAATCAAATATTTTTGCGCGATGATTTAAGAGAGTCAATCCATGAAAAGTAAAAGTACATAAATATCCCTATAAAAAATATAACTTTCAACATTATCAAGATAAAATAGAATAATACTAATAAACGTATTATTTTAAAGAAAATAATGTCACTCTCTGGCTACACTAACACGAGCAACCAATGATTTTTCAAAAAATAAAAATCATGTTAAAGATTAAGAGAGAAAGATAATCGATAATTAAAATATAATTGAGGGAGAAGAACTTATCTTTGATTCATACTAGAATCAAATTCTTTTTGGCAAACTCTTTTAGAATTTGAACGACAAACACCTCAGTTGGTTAGAGTCTCGTGATGATAACGTGTTGTGAATAAAATAAAGAAGAACAAGAATAAGAACGGAGAACAAGAAGAACAAAGAGATGAGAGAAAAATGGAGACTTGTATTATTCTCAAATATAGAATTGTGTTTACAATTCCTTCAGTAAATCATCTATTTATAGGCATAAGAAGTACATAATACATTAAACTCTAATTAATGTAGATAATATTCCTAATGACAAAGTAAGTCAAATCTCCATGATAAAGTTCTTATCATGATAGACATCCACATAGATAAATATTAAAGGAATTGATTTCAATATTTTTATTATTTAATAGGAAAGCACGACGGGGAAAACATGATGGGAAAACAGTAAAGGCGGAAAAAGGAGAAAGACGGGTTTGGACCTTCTATATTCATAATATTTCTGAGTCCCTCCATTGGAAAGGGGTATAGCAATGTTTTGACCGACACGGGGAAGTAGTGGACGTGTTTGTTCCGATCAAACGAGCATGGGATGGAGCGCGATTTGGATTTGTACGTATGCAATCGGAAACTGATGCAAAGAGGGAAATAGAACGTCTGGATGGTTTTTGGCTCTATGGATCGAAGATTAAAGTGTCATTGGCAAGGAGGGAAAGACGTATATCCTATTGGAGACGTAAAGAGGAGGGGCGAGGGAAATCAGATACTGTTGCGTACGAAACTAGGATGCTGCATAAACAATCATATAGGAGAGTGGTGCAGGGTTATGTGGATTAAGACAAAATTGCGACGCTTCAACATTGCGCTATAGGCTGGTGTCGGCGGCCATTGGGAATTCGAATGGTGGCAAAAGAATTGGAAGACTTGGGTTTCCAAGGGTGTTCCATTATGCGTATTTTGGGGGCGAGAGTACTTCTGATGTTCAAAAGTGATGAAGCGAGACGAGAAGTGGTTAGCAAGGGACGATGGGATCAGTGTTTTGAAAAATTGGTTGACTGGTCACCGGAAGTAGATAAGGGAAATAGATGGGTTTGGTTGGTGGTATGTGGTTTACCGCTACATGCATAGTGTATAGGTAATTTTGAGAATGTGGCTGCAATGTGGGGGAAGCTTGTCTGTCTGGAGGATGGGACGTTGGAAGCAGAATCCTTCCATAGGGGGCGAATGCTGGTCGAGACGGATCAAGTGCGTCGAATTGATGAATTTCTTGATCTACAAGTGAATGATGACAAATTCTGTATCCGAGTGTGTGAAATAGAGATTGGACGTGAACAAGGGGCAGGCTGTAGTTGTGACGATATCAGCGTCGCAGAATCTATAGAGACGGATATGAAGGAATGTGAGCTGAAAAAGGGGGAAATATGGAGGCACAATCCAATGATGATAGGGAGATTAACAAAGGGAAGGGGGAAACTTTCGTGACAAATGAGGGTGTTATAAATAATCATTGGCAGCAGAATGTTTTATGGGAAGAGACTTGTGGCGAGGGAGGTCGGATAGAGGAGTTGCCTCTATTATCTAATGACAGAGTTAGTGATGATGAGATAGGGATGGTACAAAGGGATGAAATTGCGAGTCCGAGGGTTTGGTGTCCTTTTGATGCTAGCAGGTGTGGATTAGTCGATTGTCATGTAGGCCAAGTTCCGATGAATGATGACTTATTTGGGCCTTGTGATATGGAACCGATAGGCATTAAGAAACAGAGTGTAAACAATGACGTAAATAATTGTTCTAATTTGATAGTAGAGTCTATGTTGCCAAAGGAACTACTAGACGAGACACAACAGTTGGGAAAGAAGCGTGTTTCAAGGTTCTGCCGGAAAAGGGTGTCGAGTGGGACTTCATCATATTCGGATTCTGTACTACAAGAACAAGATCTCTTGTGAGAGGCTAAAGAGACGGTGAAGTTAGGAGAGTTGCTTGGTGCAAAAATTTTAGGTAATGAGAACGAGGTTGTTCAGGATATTGCACGGTTAATTGAAGAAAGGGAACGCGATAAATAGGTGGTACGATGAGGGTGTTGTCGTGGAACGTTAGGGGTTTAGGGTCATCGACGAAGCGGAAAGTCATTAAGGATTTGTTACGGTAGCACAAATGCGAGATGATTTTCATTCAGGAGACTAAATTGGAGGATGTTACACCACAGATAATTCGTAAGGTATGACCGTCAGATAATTTTGAATTTATTTTTTCTCATTCAGTGGGTCGATCGGATGGAATTGTTCTTATATGGGAAGCACTGCAGGGTGTGATGGGGTTTTGCGTGATGCGTACGGTACGGTGTTGGCCATGTTTTCGGGTCCATTGGGGGTGATGGATTCAAATGATGTCGACATGAGGGCGATAGCGTATGCGTTGGACATGGTGGTCAATTCTAATTGGAGTGCTAGTCTGTCGATAGTTATTGAGTCTGACTCGTAGGTTGGAATAGGTTGGGTGTTGCATCGTCGCATCGTCCATGGCGGTTGTGGCATTGGTTTAATCAGATAGATGTGGCTTGTCGACAACTATCATGTGTGTGTTTTAGTCACGTGTTTCGGGAGGCGAATGGAATGACGGATGAGTTGGCCAAGGGGGTGTTGATCGCCATTCATGGTTTCGGGTTGTATGTTAGTTTGTGCTATGCGGTCATGATTTTGTCGTGGATGTGGTTTTGGAGTGGGAGGGGGTTTTGGATTGAGTTGCTGCCTTAGTTTTGTTTCAATTGTATAGGCACCTTGTTTTGCCTACGTGGAGTTTATTGGCCCGTTGATTTTGTGTAGTGCTATCTCTTGTCATATTACCTGAGGTACTACTTTCCTCCAAATAAGTTTAGGGGGGTTTTAATGAGGCCCTCGGTAATACATTGTATGATGTTCTTCTTTAATAAGAATCATACATGTTTGGATAAAAAAAATAAAGAAGTCAGAATTGATGGAAATAAAGAATTTGCAATGAGTTATAGTTAAAGGATTAAATTGCAAAAAAAAAGGATTAAATTAAATAAAATGAAAAATTGAGTGATTGATTTAAAAAAATAAAAAATTTATTTTAGAACTAAAATATGGTTTTTTAAAAGAGGAGCATGTGGTTCGAATTAGGTCAAAAAAGAATTAAAACGAATGAGAATTTAAGAAATAATGAAGATTTGAGAGATTCGACTCTAACTCTAAATCGATCCTTAATGACTAAAAAATTTGAATTATTCGAATTGATGAGTATTATTTGATTATTCAAATTTTATTTAAAATTATTTCGAATGTAGTGGAGTGTATGAATTTTGAATTGAGTCAAATCAAATAGAATTTATAAATTCAAATCAAGTAAAAATTTTACTTTATTAAATCAAATTGAGTTTTGCTGATTTTAATTTGATACAGCGAATTTAATCAAATAAGAAAAAAATTGCTCCTAATGTGTCTAGAACTCACAACCTAGGGGAGGGAAAGAAGATACATTTTAAAAATTTTAGAGGTTAATTTTTTAAAAAAATTTGAGTATGTCGGTTTTATTAAAAGAAGAAAAAACTAAAAATACAATGAGAGTTTACCGTCACTATAATAAAACATATTTTTAGCGGCGTTTTTCGAGTGAACGTTGTTAATTTGTACATCTCGCGGTGTTTAAATAAACAACGCCACAAATTGATAAAATTCACGGCATTTATGGAAAAAAGCCGCTATAGACGCGTACTTTAGTTGTATTTGTTAAACAAACGCCGCAATAGAATTTAATGGTCTTTTGATTGAAACGCCACAAATACTCGCATTGTAGTGGCGTTTGTCTCACAAATGCCGCAATAGGTGTTACATTTAGTGGTGTTTTGTTGTAAATGATGCAATTATACAGTACTTTAGCGGAGTTCATTTGTAAGAACGCCACAAGTGTTTAGTACTTTAGTGGCGTTTGTAATAATAGGTTTAAAAAACACGTTATTTTCATATTCAGTTTTCTAAATTTCCCAAATAAACAAACCCTAAAAACAATTAAAAGAGTTGAAAACCCTAAGTCAGCAACTCATGTGAATAAATTTGATCCGGAAATATTTCTAAAAATCTGACGTTTACATATCATAAACAAGACCATACGAGGGAAAAAGGTAAAAATACTAACTCAAAGGCTCGAAACAAAATGATACAAACATCACCAAAGCTCAATGATGAAAGGTAAAAACCAAACAACATTAAAAAATGCATATTACAATAATAATACACGTTGACAACACTGTCATTACTACAACTCAATCGCGAACTAGAATGGTGATTGTGAGCTCCTATCCAAATCCGGTTCGAGGGTCCAAAATAGTGAGATCAACAGGATAATAAAAAGAGCGTCATCTTGGTCAGACGTGACGACATTAAATCAAACCCTGATAAAAAAATGAAAAAGAAGCGGCCAAGCGACTGATTAAGAGGAAAAAACATGCCAAAAGGCAGAAGATACGTACCAAAAGGTCGAGAAAATCGCGTCACAAGGACAAAATGATTGAATTTAAAAATTAGAACATAAAAAAAGAAAGAAAAAACACTACCTACAGTCGGCAACGAGCACTAAAACTGATACCGCCAATGGCCACATAAAAATTTAAAAACAAAGAAAAAGTTACAGCGGTTTGGAGGAAAAAGGTAGAGCGACTAGGTTTTTTTTTCTTAAACAGGTTTAATATAAATTGGAGGTTAAAAAATTCTTTTTTTAATGGTAAAGTGATTACAATGTAGTATCTGTTCATATATATTCTTAACCTTTGACAATGTGCATACACCACGTAAACAAAGCGATTTGAACCTGTGTTTCCTAATATGAACATCATCCGCTTTTTCATTGAGACACTTGTTGGGTTCAAAAAGTTTTTAAACCTATATAATATATAATACATGTATATGTTAACAATGTGTAATACAATTGTCAACAGTCTTACCATCCTAGTGGTTAAGTAACATTAACACGTTTTTATCTCGATTTCAAACATTATTCTTAAATTTTCAAAAAATGGGCTACATAATTATAGTGAGGATTGAATAGTGTTAAGGGAGATTATTAAGCTATGCATCATTGTTAAAATAGTTCATCCTTGTATTGGTATAATCATTGCCTAAATTAATATGTAGTGTCAAATTAAATAAGTATCGGTGTTAAAATAATAAAATGTCAAGTATCATATTAATTTTGTTATTCTAATGAATCATACTTCGTTTGCCATATTCTCATCTTAAAACGTTGAAATCTTTCATCAGAATAACTTTTTCGTCATTTTTAGAATAAAGTCTAATTAAAGTGGTCCTCTACTTACCCATTTATTAAGCCATCGAATAAGTAGAATGATGCATGATTGAATTAGTTTGTTACAACCAGCCAGGACGTGACGTAAGTGTAATGGATTTGGAATTTTGGGGTTTCGTGGAAGACTTGAAAAAGTGAATTTGGGGTATTATTATATGAAAACCTTTTTTAATACTTATTTATGAAAATGACTTTCAGCCAGTATTATTTAGAAAAATGATATTTAAATCGTCCACATAAAACGACTTTGCGTTGCGCACCATGATCTCGCGTTATACACGTAACGAGGTCCGTCTGACGTGGACCGCCTATACATATTTCGTAATTTAAAATTACTAGATAAGATATCGCGGTTTCCAAAACGCGAGGTCCGCGAGATTTTGAAGAGACGCATTTATGTATCGCGGTAATTATTTTATGGACCTCGCGCTTTACGCATAGCTTAGAGACGTATTATTAGAACTTATCTTCCATTTGAGACCGATATTGGCACGTACGAGACATTGCACGCTATATAAAAAGCGCGTTGAAAATGGTTCGAACGCTAGTTTTTGTTCAAGAATAAGAAGTTGAAATGGCTTGGTAGGCATGTTAGAGGTGTTTTCTCGGGTTATTATTAGAATAATCTTCATAATATTTTAGGTTAGAGACCTAGTATTGGAACTTATCTTTCATTTGAGACTGATATTGTCATATAACAGACATTTTAAATGGTATAAAAATGGCCCTGAAAATGGTTCCAAAGCCTGGTTTTGGGCATGAATAAAAAGATAAAATGCCTTGAGAATCATGTTTGATGGGTTTATCCGGGAAGTTAATCGTCGCATTCGCGTAGTCCTTAAGCTTAGAGGCGTAGTACCGGAGGCGTATAATTGTAATTAAAAAAATTATAATTAAAAAATAAGAAGCTAAAAGTTTTAGTCGCGCGGTAATTGTAATTATAAATCGTGGTGAAATTATTAATTTGAAACAAATACAAAAAATAAAAAAAAATTATTGGAGCCCTAAGATGTAGACAAATGACGTCATAGATCGTCCAAGTTGTTGGAGCCCTAAACCTTCGTCCACGATGTGGGCAGTCGAGGACTAGATTCGCGGATTTCGTGAGTACCCGATAATCAGCATCATCCACGAACATATATCTCCAACAACGTTACATGTAGTGGTCTTGAACCACTCATTCCCTGATATTGCGATTTTCTATATTGCTTCAACCAAAACACGGAAGACACATATCGTCAATATTATTAATCGACCAAAATAATGTAGTCACCATATAAATTCAACTACTTATACCAACAGATCGCAATATCTGGAAAACGCGAGGTCCGTTGAAATAAGCGCGACAATTCACTTAAAAATCCGTTGAAGATCGCAGAAATTTATTTTCCTTTTGGACCTCTCTATGTGCCAAACGCGAGATCTTTGCAGTGATTGCCGCGATAAATTAATGTGCCTCTTCAATTGTGCCTCTTCAAAATCTCGTGAACCTCGCGTTTTGAAAATCACGATGTCTTATCCGGTAATTTTAAATTACAAAATATGAAAAGACAGCCCACGTCGGACAGACCTCGCTATGTGTACAACGCGAGGTCATGGTGTGTGTTTCGCAGAACGCGTTGTCGCCTTACGTGAACGATTTGGGGGTCATTTTTCTAAACAACACTGGTTGTGGGTTATTTTCGTAAATAACTATTAAAAAGGTTTTTCATATAATAATGCATGAATTTGGTGAAAGACTTAAAAGAGTGAAAATGGGCATAAAGACAAAAGTAACCATTACATCCTAATATTACTAAACTAACAAAAGTTTTATATTTCCCACACTAGCACCATTACACCTAAAAGTACGGTGAGCTCGAATAAAATATATATTTTTTGAAATTTGCCGTAGAACCACAACGAGTTCCAAATTTTTTTAAAAATTTGTGTTTTAACTTAATTAATCGCATTAACGGATGATTAGCAAATCCTAATTGGAACTCGTCGTGTATGCATGGCGAGTTTCAATTAAATTTTTTAAAATCAAACTTTTTTACTAAATGACGAAAATGGAAAAAAAAATTAAACTCACATAGCATGCACGGCAAGTTCCAATTAGGATTTGCTAATCATTCGTTAATGCGGTTAATTAAGTTAAAACACCAAAAAAAATTGAAATTTTTTGGAACTTGCCCATGGTTCTACGACGAGTTTCAAAAAAAAATTTTAAAATAATTTTTTATTCGAACTCGTCGTGCTTCTACAGCGGGTTCACTGTAATGGTGCTAGTCTAGGAAATATAGAATTTTGAGTCCTACTTTGGTAAAAATAGAACCTAATGGTCCTAAAAATGTCTTTAAGCCGTGAAAATGAAGTTTAGTTAGAGACAAAAATTAGTTTAATCACTTGTATCTAACTTATTAGACGATTAATTTGAATTGAGTTTTGTATAGGTTTAATATGGTAGTAACTCTCTCAATCCAGTTTTCTCCATTTTCAATGTCAGCATTCAAACCCTTGAGACCCTAACCTTACTTAAAGAATCTAACATTTAATCCAATGACTGAATTTTTTTCTCATTATGTGTATTTAATTACTTGTTTAAATATATTGAAGTTGGTTGTGGAAAATAATTTCACCATTGTTATATCATATATAGACCTTGCAAACTTGACCCGAGACTCGAAACCTGAAACCCGAACCAAATTACTCGAACCGAGATTCGATTTTGACCCGAACATGATGATCCGAAGTTGACCCGAAACTCGAAATAAACTGAACTGAACCGAAATCGAACCGAAATTTTTTATTGAACCGAAATGGACCCGAACCGAATAGACCCGAACCGAATGGACCCGAACCGAATGGACCCGAACCGATTTGACCCGAACCGAATGCTACCCGAACCGAAAGCTGAACCGAATATCGACCCGATTTTAACCCGAAAATTAAGGTAAAATAAATGAATAATTTATTTTTAATATTATCTATTTTTAACAATATAATAAATAATAAAATGAAGCATGTTTTATTTTCTTTTTGTACTATACCATGGAAGAGACCGTTACTCTTGTCAAAGTTGTGGTATAATAACATTTTATGTCATTTTACGTTTAAATATTAATTAAATAAAACTTTTGTCCCTACTAATTTTTAAATTTAGAATTTTTAATGTACTATTTTCTCTCCCAATATTTAATCTTAAGCCATAAATCCTAAACAATAAACCTTAAGTCATAGAAATTAGGGTAAACTACACAGTTGACCACCGAACTATGGGGTTGGTGTCAATCTTACCACTATTTTTTTTTCGTCTCAAATACACCACACAACTATTTAAATGGTGCCACGTTTGCCACAAGCCGTTAAAAAACTAACGGCGTGTCTGATGTGGCTGTTAAATGTCTAACGGAAGTCTGATGTGTAAATTAAATAAAAAACATTTTCCACCGTGGAAAAAGAAAGAAGTAAAAGGTTAAAAAAAAGTAAAACGACACCATCTATCTCTGTTACCCTAAACCCAATTCAAAATCACCCAAAACTCTCTCAACGACTCAACGAAACTGACGATTCAAGTAGGAAAAAATCTTCAGAGAGATTGAAGATGAGTGGATTTCTTCGGCAAAAAGGGGATCACAGTCCAAAATACGGTTAGTTATCTTAATTTCGTAGTGTATTTTACTTGTTTTTGGATTAGGGTTTATTGTTAATACTGAAATTAGGATTAGGGTTAATGATTTCGATTAGCGGTAAAATTGATATTAGGGTTAATGAATTCGATTAACGCTAATAATGATATTAGGGTTAATGATTTAGGTCATCGTTTATACTGAGATTAGGGTTACTATTTTGGAGTGATTGATTACGATTAACGATACTAGTTAGGTTTTGGGTTTATATTTGGGTTGATACTTGAGATATAATACTGAGATTAAGGTAGTTGGGGTGATTGATTGGGATTAACAGTATGTTAGTTTAGGGTTAATACAATCACTTTATTTTGGATTAATACAATGTAAAGTACTGTTACATTGGTTTAAGGTTCATGTTATCATTGTTTTGGGATTAATATAGTATAATGTACTGTTTTAGGATTAATACAATACTGAAATTTTGTGGGGTGCACATGTTTTAGGATTAATAGAATAGAATAATGTTATGTGGTCCTACTTTTTAAATGACACCAAACTTTTACTGACTTTTTATGTGGTCCTACTTCAAACCATTTACTGACTTTTTATGCATATGTTTCTATATGGAATGTTCCATTGATGGTTTGCACGTGTATTATGTGGTCCTATTTTGTGGGGTGAATGTACTATTTTATACTGTTTTTAAATGGTTTGCACGTGTTTCTGACTTTTATATTGTGTTTAGGTTTAGTTTATACATATATTGAACAATGTTTGTGTTATTTTAACAGGAGTTAATTCAGATAAATTCAGCTGTGTTGTACATCATGGTGGTTTTATTGTTAGGAAACTTAGGGTGAAATATAGTGGAAGATTAGTCAGCTTTTTTGATTATCTAGATGTTGACACCATGTCAATGTTTGAAATTATTGGTATAGTTGAGAAGTTAGAAATCACTTATGGGGTTAGGGTTTTCTGGAAAGTGGCATCTAATCCCTTAGAAGTAAAACTACTGGTGAATGATAGTGATGTTCTTGAAATGGTTAGAAATATACCTCCTGATCATTATGTTCACCTTTTTTTAGAAGAAATTGTAGGGTGTGCAGTACCTGAACCTAAACCTGAACCTCAACCTGAACCTCAACCTGAACCTGAACCTCAACCTGAACTGAATTCTGGTGATGATAATGTTGCTTTTGAGGCTGAGGGTAGGGTAGATTCTGAGTCTGACTCAGAAGATGAAGATTATGGTGCTCAATCTGAGTCAACCACTGATGTGTCTAGGTTTTCTAATAGTGAGGATGAATTTTTCAGCTCAGATGATGAAATTAATAATGTGAATGTAGGGTTGGGCAGTGAAGAAGTAGAGGTTGAGAGTGATGGTGAACATTCTGACTCACTACACAGTGTAGATGAGTCAGATTCAGATGGTCCACAACATAGACCTAGATTTCCTGAGTTTAATGCTGACACATACATGTTAAACCCTATACTAAAAGTTGGTTTAATATTTGCAAGTAAGGATATATTGAAAGAGGCAATTAGGATGTATAGTGTTAAGAGTAGGTACAATGTCAAGTTAAAAAGAAATGACAACAAAAGGATTCAAGTGACATGCAAGGAAGGGTGTCCATGGGTGTTATGGGCAACTCCTATTAAAGGTGAGGATCCTTCTAGAGGTACTTGGCAGATTAGGTCAATAAAGGGTGAACATAATTGCCTTAGGGAGTTTGTGAATGCTAATGTAACTTCAAGGTGGCTTGCTAGAAAGTACTTAAACAATTTCTATGTTGATCCAACATTCTCTAGTACTTCTCTAAAACATGCTGTACACAAAGATTGGGGTCTAACAGTAGCTAAGGGTAAGTGTATTAGGGCCAGAAATTTTGCCCTTGAAATGATGCATGGGAACCAGAATGAGCAGTATGCAAAATTATATGGTTACCTAGGTGAACTAAGGTACTCAAATCCAGGGACAACAACAATATGTAAGTTAGATGAGAGGAAGTTTGAGAGGGTTTATATTTGTATGCAAGCAATGAAAGAAGGGTTTAAGGCAGGGTGTAGGCCTATTATTGGTTTGGATGGATGTCACTTGAAGGGGTATTATCTGGGTCATCTTCTAGCAGCAGTTGGGATAGATGCAGATGACTCAATTTACCCAGTAGCTTTTGCAGTAGTAGAGAGTGAGTGTGAATCAGCTTGGTGTTGGTTTCTGGAAATCTTAGCTGCTGATTTAGAGATAAACAACTCTCACATGTTCACCTTCATGACTGATAGACAGAAGGTATGCATGCTTTTATTTGCTAATTTTATTTTTGTTTATTTATGATTTAATTTTCTAATTTTATGCTTTATTTGTTGGATGCAGGGACTAATGGATGCTGTGCCAGAACTGTTCCCTTATGCTGAACACAGAACATGTGTGAGGCACTTGTACTCTAATTCTAAAACCAATGGTTTTGTTGGAAAAGCACTAAAAGATCAGTTGTGGAAAGCTGCCAGGGCAACATATGTAAGGGAGTTTGAATCTGCAATGTCAAACTTGAAGGTATGGTACTGTATTTTAAAATTAGTTTCATAAATTTGTATTTTAAAATTGACCACCATCTTTTAATCTTTGTAGGATTTATCAGAAACTGCTTGGAAGTGGTTGGCACCTAAAGACCCAAGGATGTGGTCAAAGTCACACTTTTCCATCAATTGCAATTCAGACATGCTTCTGAACAATAACTGTGAATGTTTTAATAAGGTAAATTGATCACCAACCTTTAATTTGTTTGTTTGTCTAATTGTACTAACTTTTACTGTTTTTATATGGTCAGTTAATACTCGAAGCTAGAGACAAGCCAATCATCACATTGTTGGAGTTAGTTAGGACAAAATTGATGTAAAGGCTTGCAAAAAGAAAAGAACTTGCTGAAAAGTGGAACAGACTTCTATGCCCTAAAATTCAAAAGAAACTCGACCATGCAACTTCACTAGCACATAGGTATGACTAATTATTAAATCAGTTATTTTTTTTCTGTTAAAGTTGGCTGAATTATTTGTTTGTTTTATTATGCAGTTGTTGGCCTATTTTTGCTGGTGGACACATGTACCAAGTGTCTCGTGGTCCTTCAAATCAGCATGCAGTTAATATCCAAGCCTGGACATGCTCCTGCAGAAAATGGGAACTGACAGGTTTGGTTTAATCTGTTTGGTTTAATTTAGGTTTAATGCTGGTGGATACATGTTTAATTTGTATATATATGTTTAGTTTATGTTTAATCTGTTTGGTTTAATTTGTTTGGTTTAATTTGTATATACATGTTTAGTCTCTTCTTCTTTTCTTGTTTGGTTTAATTTGTATATACATGTTTAATGCTGGTGGATATATGCTTGCATACAAATGGGAACTGACAGGTTTGGTTTAATCTGTTTAGTTTAGGTTGATTTATAATGTTGTTGGATGCATATTTATAATGTTTTGGTTTAATTTAGGTTTAATGCTGGTGGATACATGTTTAATTTGTATATATATGTTTAGTTTATGTTTATATAGTTGTTTGGTTTAATCTGTTTAGTTTAGGTTGATTTATAATGTTGTTGGATGCATATTTATAATGTTTTGGTTTAATTTAGGTTTAATGCTGGTGGATACATGTTTAATTTGTATACATATGTTTAGTTTATGTTTATATAGTTGTTTGGTTTAATCTGTTTAGTTTAGGTTGATTTATAATGTTGTTGGATACATGTGTTTGGTTTAATGTATATATGTTTGATTATTGTTTAGTATAGGTTTTTACTGTTTACTTTCTTTTGTACAGGCATCCCTTGTGTGCATGCTATTTCTGTTATTTTATCACTTCCAGATATGCCAGAAAAATATGTGGCCCCTTGCTATCATGTCTAAACTCAAAGGCAAATTTATTCACATTTGATCAGTCCAGTGAGGGGTGAAAACCAATGGACTGTTGAAGAAACACCTGAGCCTGTCCTACCACCTATATTTAGAAGGCCTCCAGGAAGACCACACAAGAAAAGAAGAAGAGAGGCTGATGAGACAATACCTCAATCTGGTAAAGTTTCAAAAAGGGGTGTCAAAATTTACTGCAAAAAATGTGGGGGAAGTGGACACAATATTAGGACATGTAAGGGAAAAGTTGGTGGCAATGTCAAAAGGCCTGCACCTAGACAAACATCCACATCTTCTGCAAATGCAAGAGCAACCAGAGTTTCAAAACTGTCAGTAAGTTTTGAAATTTTTTAATAAATGTATATTAACATTCTTTTCTCACTTGATTAATTCACTTTCTTTTGTTGTGCAGATTAGAAGACATGGAAATGCCCCAACTACAAGCCATGCTCAAACTACCCCAACTACAAGCCATGCTCAAACTACCCCTACTACAAGCCATGCTCAAACTGTAAGATGGATGCCCACCCCAACTACAAGCCATGCTCAAACTACCCCTACTACAAATCCAATGTCAAGTCCAAGGCCAACTCCACCTTCACAAGTCCATACTGTAAGATGGATGCCCACCCCTTCTATCCATATGAGTCAAGAGAGTTGTGTCAGTCAATCATCTCCAAGGGTTGATCCTTGAATCTGTTGGAAGGAAGCAACTTCTTTTTTGTTATTTTGTTGAAACATAGACCTACATTTGACCAAACAATGTTATGTTGTTGTGAAAACAAGTATCACACAGTTTAATATTTTTGATTGACCTTTTGTAATAGGTCAATACTTTTTGATTGGCCTTCTTTAGTTGGTCAATATTTTAGAATAGTTTTACAGAAAATAATGTGTATTGGTCAAAGTGGTCAAACAGTATGTAATGTATGGATAACATTCCAATCTTAATGGCATTATAAAGTTATGTATTCTTATTTACATTGTACCAAATATTTACATTATATGTTAGTATTTCAATTGATCAAACATTGTTCAAACACAACTTTATAAAACTGATTTTTTCATTCTATTACATTACAAAATGTGTGTAACAGAGTTACACAAATCCCATATCCCATTTGCTTACATTGATCCCTTACATATTAAACCCTAAATTTCATATCCCATTTCTTCATACACAAATTGGTAAAATAGGATTCTATTACATCACAAATACCCTAAATCCATACATAATACCTAAAACCCACAAAATGATATTCCCATAACACCCATTAAACCCTTACAATTAGGAGAACATTGTTCCCAAATAAAACCCAGTGACAAACACCACACCAACAACCAAAATTCCCCAAATTCTTTCTTTCTTCCTTTGTTTCTCCATAACAGCAGCCCTTCTTCGAAGACCAAGAATAATAGCTTTCGACCTAGGGCTCACTGGTGGATCATACCAGTAAAAAAATTTGCATCCCCTTACCCCTTTTCCATAATTTCCACAACCCCAAAATCTCCTACCTGGATTTTCATCGGTCCATCCTGTTTTCATCATCGAACGAGCTCCACAGTAGCAAACTCGATACATTTCTGCATCCATATCAAACTTCAGCCTCCTCCAAGAACACCTTCTTTCTTTGAAATCTTAAAAAGGAATGGGATGTTTATGAATTTAGGGTTTCACGTTAAGTTAAATAGGCAAATGAGCATGTGTTTGTTTTACCTGGAAATCTGACGTGGCCATATAGATATCCTGCGTGGCAAAAACGTTAGACATTTAACAGCATTTAACAGCCACATCAGACACGTCGTTAGTTTTTTAACGGCTTGTGGCAAACGTGGCACCATTTAAATAGTTGTGTGGTGTATTTGAGACGAAAAAAAAATAGTGGTAAGATTGACACCAACCCCATAGTTCGGTGGTCAACTGTGTAGTTTACCCTAGAAATTAATCTCATGAACCAATAACCTTAAACTAAACCATAAACCCTAAATCATTAACACTAAGCCCTAAAAACCTAAATTGTTAACCTTTAAGCCATAGAAATTAATCTAAAATCAATAACCCTAAACCATTAACACTAAGGCCTAAACCATAAACTGAAATTAGAGACAATTTTTACAATCTTACCATAAAATATAGCTAAAACTGGAATTAGAGACCATCTTGACAATTTGAAAGTAGAGAAATTTAAGAGCTTGGTGACCAATTTTATAATTTCACCATAAAATATAGCATAAAACTGAAATTGTGGACTAAATTGACAATTTGGAAGTGGAGAAATTTGAGAGTCCAATGACCAATTTCATAATTATACCATATAAATAAATAGGGGTCAATTTTGGCAAAAAAATAAATCTTAGAAATTAAAATGAACAAAAATATCATTATATTAAATTAATAGACTGAATTACAAAGATTAGTTAATTTTTACTAAAAGTAAATTTTTAGAGATTAAATATCACTACGGGGAGGGGATTTCTATATTCAAAGCTAAATCGTGTGGATACTTGTGACTAAATTAAATTAAATTAAAACTTAAAGTTAAATATTAGTACTAAAATGTAACGTTTTAAATGCAACATGACCTAAAAAGTAATTAATCTCTAGCTTAAATAATTGGTGGCTTATTTTCCTCCAAAATTTTGTCTTTTCCCTCTCTATTTTTACCAATTGTCTTTTTCTTTTTCTTTTCAATCTAGCTTAAAAAATTGGTGGCTTATTTCGCTCCAAAATTTTGTCTTTTCCCTCTCAATTTTTATCGATTGTCTTTATCCTCTTTTTTTCTTAATTTAATTGAGTTTCAATTTAGATTAATTTAATTGAAATTTCACATTTAGTTTTAGAATTATTTTAATTATGTCCGTGATTTATGCTTATAGATTTAGTTAGCTCAATTAGATCCTAAGTTTAATAAATTAATTCATTTAAGACATTATTATTATTATTATTATTATTATTATTATTATTATTATTATTATTATTATTATTATTATTATTATTACATATAATAAACTTTGATTTAATATAATTATACACAAAATTTTGATATGGATACATGAAGCTTTGATTTAAATATTTAATCAAATTCAAATGCATAGATTAATAAGTTGAATCAGAATTAATCTCATACACCAATAACTTTAAACTAAACCATAAATACTAAACTTGAAACCCTAAACCCAACTCAAATCGAATTGACCTGAAAATTCAAATGTTGACCCGACCCGAAATCGACCCGAACGACCCGATTTTGACCCGAACCGAAAGCGACCCGAACAACCCGATTTTGACCCGAACCGAAAGCGACCGATCCAATATTGACCCGACCCGAAAACAACCGATCCGATTTTGACCCGATCCAATACTCAAACCGGATCCGACTCATCACAGACCCGAATTAGACCCGAACCGAATCTAAACCGATTCTAGATAGACCCGAAACGATCCGAACCGAAACAACCCGAACCAAACCCGAATCGAACGACCCGATTGCCACCTCTAATCATATAGTTGTTCTAAAATAAAGATAATTGTTTAATAGGTTAAATGTTCAAATTAAGGTTGATCTTTTAGAGATGGCTCATATAAGCGGTTGACGTTTTAAAATGGTCAAATAAGGAATTAACCTTCTTGAATTGGATCAAATAAAGAGTTGTGTCATGCAAATATGGGACGTCCTTAAATTATATTTCTTCTATTCCGCTTATTTTATCACATGTTATTTTTTTACGTTATTTCAAAAAAAAAAAGATTTCAATAAAACATATGATATAAAATAATTAAAATGAAAATTTAATCTAAATTTTACTTTTGGTGGAAACTAAGAAAAAATAAAACGGGACATATATATGACTTTTAAAAATTGTTGTTCTTTGTAATGTAAAAATTTGAATGAGATAATTTTTTAACAATGTGTCTGTTGAATTTATTAGAAAATAAAATAGAAAAACATTCCAAATGAAATGAAAATATAATAGAAAAATAACAAAACAATGTAAAATTAAATTGAAAAAAATAGAAAATGAAACATCAGACCAGCAAAACTTACGTCTAGTGAGCTTCAACGGCGAAAATAAGATGAAACATTGGAGAAAGGAAGCATGAAACAAAACTATTTGTCTCTATCTATTTACACGCTTAAGGATTGAAGTAGTAGCGGTTAGCGAAACCAACAATCATGCAGGCTACTTCGCAAAATAGATCTGATTGCATCGACAAATGAATCACAAAAGGATATCAAACTACTAAAAGAGCACTGAAAACTGCAAACTAAAATCAAACATCGTAAAAAAAACTATCAATAAATACAAATCTACAACAAATATAGGTGAAAATGTGCCATGAGACATAAATGTAATAATTTGCTAAATTAAAGAAGGAAAGAGAAAACGACTTCTCCAAATTTGTAGACTCGTTCATGTACCAAATTTTACAAGATAACATACATCAACTTTATTTCAAAAAATGACTTCATATTTTACAATTTGACATATTTGATCAAAATAAATTTATCAGAATTTGGAAGTGTAGTAAAAAGAATAGAAATTCTCTGTCTCTGTGTGTTAGACAAACAATTAGTGGTTAGTTGGTTGTATTTTGGTTATTGAATTTGTTAAGCAGTTGAGGTTTGCTGAGTTGTATTTGGTTAGGCACTTAGGCTCAATATTGGACTATAAAAGTCAATTAATTGTAATAGGCTGCAGGGCTTTTTGATACAATCCAATAATAATAATAAAACTTATTTCCTTTATCAGTTACTTTGTTTATCTTCTACCTCACATTCCACCGCCATTCACCACCATCTCCGGCCACCATGGCCCCCTTCTCACATGGTATCATTCGCCATTGAAGATCCTTACGCCGTTTGTCTTCCGCTGTAGTTGTTCGAATATTGTTCATCAGCGTCTTGTTCTCCTTCGCTGTTTCAATATTTTTTTCTCCCTTCCGATTTCATATCCACCTTCATCTAAGTCACCACTGTCAACAATCTTTAATCTTCCTTTTGACGGCCGCTTGAATTACTCTTTGCAATTTTCATCAATCGTCATCTCCATCTTCATTTCAGATCTCAGATTTGAGTATCTGATATTTCTGCTTTGTAAAGTCACTGTTGGTTCTACCGTTTCTTCCACAATTGGAGACTGCTTTCCTCAATTGAACACGCTTCTTTTTCCTCAATTGGTTCTACCGTTTCTTCTACCTCATATTTCCTTTGCTGCTAGCCAACGATGCCGATGTCGATTATCAGATTTGTTTGCGCTTCTACTACCAATCTCAGATCTGACTTGGTTTGTCGTTGTTGTTGCATCAGAGTTGTGTTTCATCTTCCGTTGTTTTTGGTGAGATCTTTTCCGATATGTTTTTACATCTTGGTATATCTTCCATAAATCTAAGGTTTTGTTTCCAGATCTAGAATGATGAATAATGCTACCGGTTTACCTATCATGTCTTCTGCTTCTAATTCTGAAATATTGCAGTTCTTTTATGTTCGATTAGTTGCTTAGTCTATATTGGCTCTCTATCGGTGGTTCTTGGTTGATCGACGACATGTACGCATTGTTGGTTACATAATGATGATGCAAGTTGTTATGAACTTTGTTTTTGCTCTGCTCTTTGGTGGTTAGTGGAACACAATTTCATGTTAATTGATTTTAAACGTCGTTTGTGATTACTGTTGCAAGTTGCTAGTAGTTTTGATTCTAAGTTGATTCTTGAATCCTGATTCCTGTTGCTAAAGGGTTGTCATGCTAACGACAAACTTCGTTCTTGGATTTCTTGGAGTTAAACCACTAATTGCATCATTTGTTGAGTTAGCATTTTCGGTTCTTGTTTAGTTTGGTTCTACAGCTTATGCTTTTGTGTGTACGTGTTTGCATCTAGTGCTTGTGCTACAATCTATTGGTGATGTTTGAAGCTGCTGAATGTTGAAATTTGGTTCAAGAATAGTGAATTCGCATTTCTTCATTGTCAATTTGCTTCATTGATCTTTGGTGGTGTTCAGATGTATAGTTTGGTGCTTCAACTATTAGTGGAATCTGTTAGTTCATCTATTTAAAAAAAATTGTGATATTTTGGGTTATTTCATGTTGGGAGCTTCATTATCTCCCTTTTGTCGACAAGGGTAATCGAAACTTTGAATGATGGTTATTGACAGTCTTCATTATTGTTGGTTATTGAATGTTGGTGATAGTTTGAATGTTAGTGAAAGCTGGTTAAAGTTGGTTATAGAGTTGTGATGTTCAGTCCTGCAACAGTTCAAAGGTTGTTATGTGGATGAAGAAGATGAAAAATAAAATTGTATGATGGACCATCGAAGACGGAAAGAAAGAAAGTTGAAGAAAGTTTCTTTCTACCAGTACACTGAACAAAAACAGATGTACGCTGTTGAGCAACTGTTCAAGTAAAGCTAAATTAGACAGTTGAGTTTCTTCTTTGGGTACTAACTCACTTGCTAATGATGTTCTGCATGGTGAAGAAGAAAGAGAGTAAGAAAGGATGAAGAATGTTGAAGAAAGACCAACTCCCTGAACCAACTCACTAAATTAGCATATGGACTCAACTCCAACTCAATAAAGAAGATTGAAAGAATTCAGAAGAAGGAAAAAGTAGGGTGAATGTTAGACAAACAATTAGTGGTTAGTTGGTTGTATTTTGGTTATTGAATTTGTTAAGCAGTTGAGGTTTGCTGAGTTGTATTTGGTTAGGCACTTAGGCTCAATATTGGACTATAAAAGTCAATTAATTGTAATAGGCTGCAGGGCTTTTTGATACAATCCAATAATAATAATAAAACTTATTTCCTTTATCAGTTACTTTGTTTATCTTCTACCTCACATTCCACCGCCATTCACCACCATCTCCGGCCACCATGGCCCCCTTCTCACACTGTGTATGTCTCACTCTAAAAAAAATTAAGTTTAGAGTTAAAGTTTAATATTAGAGTTTAGGGAATTAGGGATAGGGTGTATTTTTTCTGTTTTAAAATTTAAAGTTAGAACTTAAAATTTAATTTTTTAGTGTTGTGGCATAAAAAAGGGGCAGATGATTTTTATCCGTATTAAAAACAAGAAACAAAGATTAAATGAGCTAATTTAGTCATGTATATGCTTATTTGTGCCAATGAAATAGATTTTTCCAAAACTTAAAGAATCCTCCATTTTACTTCAAAAATAATTTCTCCATTTGGAATATTCAAGGCGGCCCACTTAAATAATGACCTAATACAATAATAGTGAAACTATTTTTTTCACGAATAAAATTTAATAATAATTATTAAAATAATAGAATCTATAAGATTAAGAGATTTTTATGTTTTATTTTTATTTCACATTATTTTTAAAAATATATTCATATATATATTGAAATTACTTATTTTAATTTTTTAATGAAAAATATTCACATAATGGATGTCACCTTCTCTTGTAGAAAATGAAGATCAAAAGATTGGAAATTTTTATTAAACGACAAATTTGAAGTCAAAACTTCGAAGCACTTTTTGTAAATAAAGTGTTATTTTGACCAGTCACCATGTTAAGCATTTTTAGGCTAAATACGTTAATAAGGGCCTGTGTTTCTAGGGATTGTTCAAATAATGACCCAATCTTTTAAAATAGTTAAATAATGGTTTACTCTTTTTGTATTTGTTTAAATATGAGATAAAATAAGATATGGCATGACATGAGAAAGGGGTAAAAATCCTCAACCGCTAATCATGCTCCCTTCTCTGCTCCACACTAAATATTACTTAAAAATTAAATTCTAAACTATAACCTTAATTTTTATATCATAAACCTTACACCCTAAAAATACACCATATACCCTAATTTCTTAAACCTTAACCACAACCCCTAGCCTTAAACTCTAAACTCTAAATTTATTATTTAAAAATGGGGGCATAAAAAGGGCATGATAAGGGGCGGACGATTTCTATCCATGAAAAAGATATAATTAAAATTTAATGAAAAAACAAAGTAATATCATGAAGCCAATATGATATAAAGGTTTATCAATATCTATATAAAATGAATTTTTAATATATAAACGTAACACCCGGGTTTGGGGGTCGGGTGAAAAATAATATTTAAATAATATTTTGAGTTTCGGTTTTATAATTAAAATAATAAAATATTTTTTTGAGCCTCGGGTTTTCAAATAAATAATTTATGTTGAACATGTTTTGATTTTAAAGCCCAATTCCATGGAATTTGGAAATTGAGATAGCTATCCTCATTAATGGCATTATGGTAATTAAATGGACTTTCAAATTAAAACCCCTTTTATTAAAATAAACCTTTGTCATCTTTTTCCTCACTCTCCTATTTTCATTTCACGACATTGAAGCTCTCTCCCCTCCATTTCACTATTCCATCACATCCTTTACTCTTTGTTGGTGATTTTCAAAAGGTAATTTCGTTTTTGACTTGTCCTCCTTTCCCTCTACAAGCTAGTATCTTTATTTTTCTCAAAGCTCCTAGTTTTTGGATTTTGGTGTTTTGAAAGTTTAGATTAAAAATGAGAACTTTATTGTCTTTAACAAAAGCTTTTGATTTTTTTTAATGTTAGATAAGTTGTTTATAACCCATAAGGTCCAACATATGTGAATTTTAAAGAGTTTTATAAAGATTCTCGGATTTGGGTTAAGTGGGGTTTTTGAAGGGTTTTAAGATTTGTTTTGGGGTTGCTATGTGTTGGAATTTGAGAGCTGATGTTAGAGTGATAGTTAGGGGTTGTTTTGGGAGCATTTAAGCGTGTTAAAAGGGTTGAAATCAAGTGTTTTGGATTGTGTATGATGACTGCTCGGGATTGAGGTTTTGGGGTTGTTCTTAGCTTGAAAATCTTGTGTTTTATGCTTGACTAGTGTTCCGGGTTTGCTACTTTGAATCGTGGACTGAATTTTGATTGTTTTGACTTGTGTTGGGATGATTAGAAGCAAGAAATCTTGTTGGTGAAGCCTCGGGAGCGAATTCGGAGAATTCGGTGACTTGAGCTTGGATTTCGGCTCTCTTTTGGGTAGCAACGGTGAGTAGAATTGTCGAACTTTGATTTGTTTACAAATTAGAACTCTTGGGGGTTTGGGTGGGACCTTGAGGGTTCACCTAAAACCAAGTGTAAGTTAATCCTCCTACATCTTGTTATGTGTTGATGAATGGTTGTATGATGTGGTCTTGTGCATCTCGAGTTGTTTACATTGTTGTTGTTGTGTAGTCGTGTAGAAGTTGAGCCTCACATGATGGTTGTCTAAACTACGGTGATGAGTGGTCTCACCGGTAGTGACTAGTAGTAGAGTAATGTGATGAGTGGTCCCATCGGAAAACTACTAGTCGAACAGTGATGTGTGGTCCCACCGTGTGTATGTTGGCTGTACTTGTGCAAGCCATGTGTAATCTTGTTGTGATGGTCATTCGTGCATTCATTGATTTCATTGTGAACTGTGAAAAGTGTTTTGAAAACTACATGCTTGTTGAATTGTAGAGCTTCTCTCACTAAGCTAGTTAGCTTACGCTCTCCTTTGTTTCCAACATGCAGATCGTTAGTGTTCGGGAGGCAAGCGGGCAAGGAAGGAGCTTTTGGAGTTCTCAATTTAGCTCAAGTATGATTTATGTATTGTAATAATGCCTAGACGATGGGGGTTTAGACTTGTAGGAGTTGGTGTCAAACTCCTTAATTGATGATGTGTTTGTTGAGCATGTTGATTTGTTGAGCTTATGTTGGCCATCTGTATGCCTCTATGTCATGGATTGTAAACCATGTTTACTTGATGCATGCTTGTCTTGTGGTTGAAAACTTATACCCCTTTTATGAATGTTATATGTATGTTTGTCTAAAGTTCGAATCTTGAATGCTATGTATGGATCCTTGTTGAGCTTATTGATTTTCTTAATGTATGGCTCATGTATGTTTGTTGAGTGATATGCATGCTTATATAGGGTGTCTTTCATTTAGAAGTGATGTATGTTGAATCTTGGAGGTTTTAGTTGTGTTTTGGGGCTGCATTGTACCAAAAACTAGCTAGAATCTGTCCTTTCGCAGCCCGTGTATCGAAACGGTTGATCCCGTTTCGATACGGCCTCTTGTTTCAGGCCAGGCGTTTTGATACTCATAAGGGCCGTTTCGGTACATTTTTGCCACTGGAAATATGAGAATTTGCCGATAAATTGAGGTACCTAAACGAGTCTTGGTGTTTCGAAACGGTCAATATGTCGTTGACCACGAGAAGTTGACTGTTGGGGGAGTTTCGGAACGGTTGACCACCGTTTCGATACGGTCCTCTCGTGTTGACTTAGGCTCGTTGACCAAGTCAAGGCGTTTCGATACACTTCTTGGGTGTTTCGAAACGGCCTGCTTAATAAGCTAAAAATGGATTGTTTTGTAATGATGTTGAGTTGATCGCCTTGTTTGTTGCTTCCGTCGTTGACCCTTCATATAAGATTTAATAAAACCATTTAGACAAGATAATAATAAAAGAAATTTTATAGGGTTGTTAACCGAATGAGAGCCTTAGCGGGTTCCACTTCGGTTTTCCCCGTGTAGCCTACTCGGACCGGTCAGTCATCCAGACCGGGACGAGGGGGTTACAATAAAAATTTATATAAACTTAAGATCCACTAATTGGACTAGTGAGTAAAGATGTTTATATTGTCTTATCTTGTACATAATTGAATATTAGTATGGGTATGTAATACATCTCTATTTAATAAAAAAATTATATGAACTTTATAAGACTCGATGCATATAAAAGCAAAATAAACATAATACTTCATGTTACAAAGCCTTTATCTAAGCTTATTATTTTTAAGAAAAAAATTATTAATATTTTAATCGACATAGTCAATGATATTTAATTATATGAACTACCAAACGATACTAAATAAAAATATAAAGATTAAATCTCAAATTTAAATATAATAAAATTAAAACCAGAATTCGATCCAAACAATGCCATCAACCTTAGAGGTTTAAATAGGGCATAAGGTAAATAATCTCTATAACAAGTGGTTAAAGTTTTCAGTTGACACATTCTCTCCTCTTTCTTAAGTTGTGGATTCAAAATTCATTATGAACAAATTTCTCTTTCCCTAAGTAGAAATTGCTCAAAAAAAAAGACATAAAAGCTTTAAAAACACTATTATAATACACTTACGCATTTAAAACCGCGACCCTTAGAAGGGGTTAAGTGTCGACTAAAAATTTGAGTCCTATACAAATAGAATATTCAAAATCTGAATTCAAGTTCAAAAACTCCAAATTCGATTATCTTTATCCTTTTTAAAAGTGAAAGCTTGTCTTTTCTTAAAAAGAAAGATGAACAGAAATAGAGTGACTTGATTTTGAAACTTCAATTTTAATCACCTACAATACTAGAAAGATAGTAGTATTTGAAGAAAATAGGGTGATACAGTTGCTTTTTAGTTTTGAAGGTAAGATCGACGCAACTCTCAAAATATTATGGTTTATATGTTTCGGACTTAAACCGAACCCTGATCGGGTTCATTTACATCATATATATAGGGATAGGATCAAGTTACATGGTGTAAAACTTATTTAGTTTTACACTAATCTAGGACCATTGGATAAGGGAAATGGATGGATGAGATTAACAGTAAAATGTGAAGATTATCACTTGAGAAAAAAAGAGAAAATAATCTGAGCCATTAATTACCATCATCCAACGGTCCAAAAACTGTATAAAAGTAATTGAGTAAATTTACACTGTGTAAATTGATCCTAACTCATATATATATATATATATATATATATATATATATATATATATATATATATATATATATAGAGAGAGAGAGAGAGAGGGAGAGGGAGAGGGAGAGGGAGAGAGAGAGGGAGAGAGAGAGAGAGAGGCCTTTGGTAGTCCGAGCCAGCTGGGGAGTGCAGTAAGCGTGTCTGCTTGGAAGAATTGGAAAGGAATTGAAAGGTGTATAGGGATTAGGGAGACAGCAACACGGTTCTTTACTCGGTTTGCCCACGCTTTATATCTCTTACTAGTCGGTCTACTCAAAATTCCAAACACTCTCCGCCAACTATGGCTGCGCTCAGATACCAAGCAACTGGCAAAGCGCCTCGTTGGATTCCTTTACGTGGCCAAGTCCTGAGGAGAGTCCTTGTTGAAAGTGCAAGTAGGAGAGTGGCTTTCGGTGCATTATTGCACCACTTGCACAAGTGGTGTAATAATGCACCACTTTTGGCATGGTATAATTATTTGCAAGGTCCTTAAGTTTAAGTTATTTACAAGTTGGTCCTTGAAGCTCAACTATAAATAGCTTAGCCATTTGCCATTCCTATCATCCCAAATCATTCTAACATCCTCCCAATACTAGAGAAATTAGAGAGTTTTCATAGAGTTGTTTTCTCCTTTCTTATCAAGAGAGAATTGTCATTGTTTTCTCCTTGTTAGACTGAGAGAAGTTGTAATTCCTATTTTCTCATAGTGAAATTCTTCTACCTTGTCCGTGGTTTTTACCCTATATTATTTAGGGGTTTTCCACGTAAAATCTGTGTCTCTTTTATCTTCATTATTATTTTCTCAAATTATCAGTTGCGTTTTTGCTCTATCCGACGATCGTATTCCGCAACAATTGGTATCAGAGCCTAATTTGGGTGCGTATATCTACTTACCGTATTCTCTGTTGGTTGCCACTGAAAAGTGGATCCTCCATCATAAGAAAGTAAGTTAGATATTACTCATTCATTGAAGGTGGTGGGCACTATTCACGTCAAAAAGGTGAAATAGTGGGAGCTATCTGAAATAGAAGCTATGGCAACGAAATTTGATATTGAAAAGTTCAATGGGAGAAATTTCTCACTGTGGAAATTGAAGATAAAGGCCATCCTAAGAAAAAACGGATGTCTAGCGGCTATCAGCGAAAGGCCGGCAGATTTTACGGATAACAAGAAATGGAATGAGATGGACGAGAATGCTATTGCAGACCTTCATTTAGCATTAGCAGATGAAGTACTATCAAGCATCGAGGAGAAGAAGACAGCCAAGGAGATTTGGGATCACCTCGCAAAATTATACGAGGTCAAATCGTTGCACAATAAAATTTTCCTTAAGAGGAAATTGTACACTCTTCGGATGTTAGAATCTACTTCAGTGACAGAGCACTTAAACACGTTGAATACTCTATTTTCTCAGCTTACATCCCTAAGCTATAAAATAGAGTCACAAGAACGTGCTGAACTTCTGCTTCAAAGTCTACCTGATTCGTATGATCAACTCATCATCAACTTGACAAACAACAACCTTACAAGTGATCTAGTCTTCGATGACGTTGCAGCTGCTGTTCTAGAAGAAGAAAATCGGCGCAAGAACAAGGAAGACAGACAAGGAAATCTGCAACAAGCAGAGGCCTTAACGGTGATGAGAGGAAGATCAACAGAACGTGGCCAAAGTAGCAGTCACAATCATGGTAGATCAAAGTCAAGGAGTAAGAAGAATTTAAAGTGCTACAACTGTGGAAAGAAGGGTCACATGAAGAAGGATTGTTGGAGTTTACCTAAAAACTCCAATCCTCAAGGAAATATGGCAAACACTTCAGATGATGGAGATGCTCTCTGTTGTGAAGCAGCAACAGCCATGGAAGGCAGAAAAAGATTTGCAGACATATGGTTTATTGACTCGGGAGCCACATATCACATGACCTCAAGAAGAGAATGGTTCTATAATTATGAACCTATCTCAGGAGGATCTGTGTACAGCTGCAATAATCATGCCTTGGAGATTGTTGGCGTTGGAACCATCAAACTGAAGATGTATGACGGGACAATCAAAGTTGTTCAAGATGTGCGACACGTGAAAGGCTTGAAGAAAAACTTATTATCCTACGGATTGTTGGATAATGCAAGCAAGATTGAAACACAAAAAGGAATCATGAAGGTGTTCCATGGAGCGCTTGTGGTAATGAAAGGTGAAAAGATAGCTGCAAATTTGTACATGCTGAAGGGAGAGACTTTGCTAGAAGCTGAAGCCTCTGTTGCCTCATGTAGTTCAGATTCTACCATGTTATGGCATCGGAAACTTGGACACATGTCAGAACAGGGAATGAAAGTCCTTGTGGAGCAAAAGCTACTTCCGGGTTTAACAAAGGTATCACTTCCTTTGTGTGAACATTGTATTACAAGTAAGCAGCATCGATTAAAATTCAACACATCAAATTCTAGAGGCAAGGCTGTTCTAGAATTGGTTCACTCTGATGTATGGCAAGCACCGGTTACATCCCTAGGCGGAGCAAAGTATTTTGTCTCCTTCATTGATGACTACTCTAGGAGATGTTGGGTGTATCCTATCAAGAGGAAGGCAGATGTGTTTTCAACCTTCAAAGTTTTCAAAGCGCGGGTGGAACTTGATTCTGGAAATAAGATCAAGTGTTTCAGATCAGATAATGGAGGTGAATATACAAGTGATGAATTTGATGACTTCTGCAGAAAAGAAGGCATCAAAAGACAGTTCACAACAGTATACACTCCTCAACAAAATGGAGTGGCAGAGCGGATGAACAGAACTCTGTTAGAAAGAACACGAGCAATGTTGAGAGCTGCAGGGCTAGAAAAAGCTTTCTGGGCAGAAGCAGTCAATACCGCCTGTTATTTGGTGAATCGGGCTCCATCAACTGCAATTGAGTTGAAGACACCGATGGAAATGTGGACTGGTAAACCAGTTGATTATTCAAACCTCCATATATTTGGAAGTATTGTGTACGTGATGTACAATGCCCAAGAAATTTCAAAGTTGGATCCAAAATCCAGAAAATGTAAATTCTTGGGGTATGCTGATGGAGTAAAGGGGTATCGCTTGTGGGATCCCACTGCCCGCAAAGTGATTATCAGCAGAGATGTTATCTTTGTAGAAGATAAGCTACAAAGAAAAGAAGAAGATGATATCACTGATAAAGAAAAGCCAGAGACTACACAGATACATGTTGAAAATGAGTTTGAACAGAGAGATTGTTCTGAAGCAGAACCAGAGCTCGAGGAATCAGAACCAGAGAATTCTGAAGCTCCAACAACTCGTCAATCAGATCGTGTGAGAAGACGCCCCAATTGGCACTCAGATTATGTTATAGAAGGTAATGTTGCATACTGCCTTTTAACGGAGGACGGTGAGCCATCATCATTCGAGGAGGCAATGAACAACTCAGATGCTTCACAGTGGATGGCGGCAATGCAAGAAGAAATCGAAGCCCTTCATAAAAATAATACATGGGAACTTGTGCTACTACCACAAGGAAGGAAGCCAATTGGTAACAAATGGGTCTTCAAAATCAAGAGAAATGGTGACGATCAAGTGGAGAGGTATCGTGCAAGACTGGTGGTCAAAGGATATGCTCAGAAAGAAGGTATTGATTTCAATGAAATCTTTTCTCCTGTGGTTAGACTAACAACGGTTCGAGTTGTCCTGGCAATGTGTGCTACATTGAATTTACATCTAGAGCAGCTAGATGTTAAAACAGCTTTTCTTCATGGAGATCTTGAAGAAGAGATTTACATGCTCCAGCCTGAAGGTTTTGAAGAAAAAGAAAAGAAGAACTTGGTTTGCAGGTTGAACAAATCTCTGTACGGTTTAAAGCAGGCGCCGAGGTGTTGGTACAAGAGATTTGACTCCTTCATCATGAGCCTTGGATACAAAATACTTAATGCAGACCCTTGTGCTTACTTCAAGAGGTTTGGTGAAAATGACTTTGTTATATTGCTGTTGTATGTAGATGACATGTTGGTTGCAGGCCCCAACAAAGATCATATTAAAGAATTAAAGGCACGACTGGCTAGGGAATTTGAAATGAAGGACTTGGGACCAGCAAACAAGATTCTAGGGATGCAAATTCACCGAGACAGAAGTAGTAGGAAGATTTGGCTTTCACAAAAGAATTACTTGAAAAAGATCTTGTCACGATTCAGCATGCAAGATTGTAAGCCAATTTATACCCCTCTTCCTATTAACTTTAAATTATCCTCCAGTATGAGTCCTAGCAGTGAAGAAGAGAGGATGGAGATGTCTCGAGTACCGTATGCATCAGCAGTGGGAAGTTTAATGTTCGCTATGATTTGTACAAGACCAGACATTGCACAAGCAGTGGGAGTGGTTAGTCGGTACATGGCGAATCCAGGCAGAGAGCATTGGAATGCTGTGAAAAGGATCCTGAGATACATCAAAGGGACCTTAAATGTTGCATTATGTTACGGGGGATCAGACTTTCTTATCAGCGGGTATGTCGATTCTGACTATGCAGGAGATTTGGATAAAAGCAAATCTACAACAGGGTATGTGTTTATAGTTGCTGGTGGAGCTGTAAGCTGGGTTTCAAAACTGCAATCGGTTGTGGCTACGTCAACAACGGAGGCAGAATATGTAGCAGCTACACAAGCCAGTAAAGAAGCAATATGGTTGAAAATGCTATTGGAGGAGCTCGGGCACAAACAAGAGAATGTCTCTTTGTTTTGCGACAGTCAGAGCGCCTTGCATCTTGCAAGGAATCCTGCTTTTCACTCAAGAACAAAACACATACGGGTCCAATACCACTTCATTCGTGAGAAGGTGGAAGAAGGGACGATAGATATGCAGAAGATCCATACCGATGACAACATAGCAGATTTCATGACAAAAGCAATCAACACTGATAAGTTTACTTGGTGTCGATCCTCATGTGGCTTGTTAGAGACGTAAGCAACATGAATGATACAAGGTTGAAAGAATGGAGTGAAGATATGATTGTTCCAATCAAATCTTCAAGTGGGAGATTGTTGAAAGTGCAAGTAGGAGAGTGGCTTTCGGTGCATTATTGCACCACTTGCACAAGTGGTGTAATAATGCACCACTTTTGGCATGGTATAATTATTTGCAAGGTCCTTAAGTTTAAGTTATTTACAAGTTGGTCCTTGAAGCTCAACTATAAATAGCTTAGCCATTTGCCATTCCTATCATCCCAAATCATTCTAACATCCTCCCAATACTAGAGAAATTAGAGAGTTTTCATAGAGTTGTTTTCTCCTTTCTTATCAAGAGAGAATTGTCATTGTTTTCTCCTTGTTAGACTGAGAGAAGTTGTAATTCCTATTTTCTCATAGTGAAATTCTTCTACCTTGTCCGTGGTTTTTACCCTATATTATTTAGGGGTTTTCCACGTAAAATCTGTGTCTCTTTTATCTTCATTATTATTTTCTCAAATTATCAGTTGCGTTTTTGCTCTATCCGACGATCGTATTCCGCAACAGTCCTCAAGCTTCTACTCTCTTCCGGTGGCTGCTGCCGCTGCAGTAAACCCAACTTTACTTCCCCAAAGAGCAAACACCAAATCAGTGGTGTTTCCTTCTTGATTTCTACCTTTGACTGCATTTCATTTGTTGCTATTGGTTTTTCTAGATACCCTTTTCTTCGTTTTAGCACATTAAGCCCGAAGGAAGTGTTTTTTCATCCACGACACTCGAACTCGATGCATTAGACCAAGTTCTATAGTTTCTTTCATACTTATGTTTAGGTTTTTGAGTTGGGAGATGAGTGGACATGGAATCCATGTGTATATTTCCCCACCTTTTCATAATGATTGTAATGTAGGGGTTTGATGTTATAATTCCACAAGTTTTAAAAACAAACAAATAACTGCAAAAACAGGGGAATAATCTGCTCTGCTCCATCCACACTGCCATGGTTTTGTATAATAATAGAAGATTTTAAGGATTTAACCGTACAATATATTAATTTAACGATAATCATAAGACGTAGTTTGGTGGTTATTCACCTAATCACTTCATCTTTTAACCATGAGATCATGATTTAATTTCAATTCATGAGTATATAGTACAATCTACGGTCAATCGTTCATCTCTTAGTAAAATTACCCGTGACGAGAGAATTAGTCATTGCTATTAGCAATGGATACCTTAGCTCAAACCAAAACAATAATAAGGTTAAAAACTTCAAAATTTAATGTCCTTTTAATGACCATTCGTTTACCTCTCTTAATGAGAGCACCCACGACGAGAGGATTAGTTACTATTATTGACGGTAGATATCTTAATTCAAACAAAAATAAATGATGAGATTAAGATCTTCATTTTTTAATATAAGGTTTAATATCACCTTATATGATTCTCTTACAAGTTTATTCTTATAATAATTAAATACATTGCAATTATTCAACTTATATTAACTATAATTAAAATCATATATATATATATATATATATATATGTAGATTATGAAAATATATATTGGGGGGAGTAAAATGTTTGTAAAAGCAACAAAGACCATGTTGTTATGAATATTTGTCTATGTGGATGTCTATCATGATTAGAACTTTATCAAAGGAGTTTGATTTATTTATTATTAGGAACATTATCTCTATGAATTAGAGTTTAATGTATTATGTACTTCTTATGCCTATAAATAGATGATTCATTAAAGGCATTGTATACAATTCTATATTTAAGAATAATACAAATCTCTCTCTTTCTCTCATCTCTTTGTTCTTCTTGTTCTTCTTTATTTTATTCACAACACGTTATCAGCACGATCTCGCTCGCTTAATTACTGTGATTATTGTTGGTGGTTCTCGAAAAGAATTTCAATTTGATATTGGTGACTACATCTATCATATATTCAGCTTACCTTGGAAAGTATGGTATGTTTTACTTATTTATATACTAATATAATGATTGATTTATCATTCTCCAAAAGTTAGTATATTCATATCTATTATTTGGTTATTATTTTAATTTATTATTATTTTATTCATACTTGAAGTAACTCTTGAATTAACGAAAATTAAAATTATCGTCGTACTTCATTAGATGGATTGATAAAGCAAATCGAATTAAAGCCCTCAAGGATTTCGGCTAAATGCTATTGGGCGCACAAGTTGTAACATTTTATTACACATTATATTAGTTTTATTCAAAGTTTTTATTATTCCATTCTAATTTATAATTGATTCAATTCAAGGATTGTGTTGCCATGTGGTTGTTATATATTTGTTTTATCATTATTATTATTATTATGGTAATTTATATGAATAAATTCGAGATATAAAATAACTTTATTATTTGTATCAATTACTTTGTATGTGAATCAAAGGCAAAAAGAATACGTTACTTTGATGTGTTTATACATTCATCAAAATGTCGTTTGATTTTAACTATGGTTGTTTATAATTTGATCACATCACTTATAGTTATGTTTATTCAACTTGATCTACGACTACTTTTATACTTTTTGATCTAGTCTCAAATAATTTTTTTATTCTATTGATAAAAGTCGATGCTTTTAACCGTGTTTTGAGTTTTACATGTATTCAAATGAGTTGGAAAGAGACATGGCGTAAAAAAAGATTATGAGAAGATGCATTGGTTCATTTGCTACGTCATCATTGTCTTTGAGACGAAATTCAATATCGGTAAACTCTATTTTTATTTTTATCTTTTAAAGTGCGATAAATCATGATGCTTTTGAATTTACAAGAAGATTATTATAAAGTCTATATTTGCTCGAAAGCAATATTTTTTCTTCGTCGAAAAACTCGACCATAGACTTCTCCCAATTTCAAGTTACGAAATTCGTCTTGATCTAAAAAGTTTTATGGGAGGCATTCCCTGAAGTGAATGCAAAGCATGATATTTATTCCATGCGATTATCAATGATGGGGCATTCCCTGAAGTGAATGCAAGCATGATGTTTATTCCATGCAATTATTGGAACTGTTTCATTCCCTGAAGTGAATGCAAACATGGTAAATCATTATTCAATTAGAGACATAATTTCGATATAATCCAAGTATAATTGGCTGGACATCCCGTTCTGCGAGGCTACTGGTCTCAAAGGAGGTTTTTAAAGGACCTTGTGGACAGGTTTAACAATGCCGCGTACGAGGATTAAATCTTTGTTCTCTGTAATAAGGATATGTGAAAAAGGTTTTAAAGGCCCACTGGCTCTACTCCATTCCCTGAAGTGAATGTGAGATTATATTATGGAAGGAATAAAAAATCACATTAAAAGTTGTGGTCGTGGTCGAGGCTATGAATATACACATGAAAAATATAGTCGTTTTAAGAATACTTCTATCCGCTGGTAGCAAAGTTATAAGGATGACAAGAGTGATAAAGATCATTCTAAGGAAGTGAAATCCTTTTACCAATGTGATGTTATAAACCATTGGTTTCGTACTTGTTAAACGCCAAAGTATTATGGACTTTATCCATAATCATGAATGATAAATGAAATAAAATATAAACAAAATTTGTTTATGGCGAAAATAATTATGGCGTTATTGGTCCAAGTCAATTGGATATTGTTAATTTTCTCATAACCCTTGAAAGGAATAATTTACCATTTATTTTATTTCCCTTGTAACCTCTAACAGGAATAATTGGTTTTTATTTATTTATTTTATGTTAATTCGTTTTATTTATTATTTATTTATGTTAGTTTGCTTTATATTTATTTATTTCACATATTATTTATTTACGCTTTATGTTAATTTATTATTTGAAGAATATGATTACTTCTGGAATAAAATATACAATGAATTGTGGCTATTTATGCCTAGCAGATAATGCAAGTACTCATATTGTACTTAATCATAAGAAATATTTTTCCCATTTAAATGCAAGGGGAAATATGAGTAGTATTTCTCAAAGTACTAAAATATCAATACTTTGGCAGAGCACTTGAAAGTTTATCTCTGATAGATAATCGACTTGATATGATGTGCTATATTTTATATTTTTCATTCCACGAAGTGAATGATACAAAGTACATATTTTCATTACCTGAAGTAAATGAAACAAAGCACATTTTGAAAAGTGCACAATTATGCATTTCTCGATTAAAATGCAAGGGAATAATGTGAGTACTATATCCGGAAGTACTAATATCACAAAAGGCTATGGTTGAGCAAATATGTTATTGTCAAATGGAACTTTATTCCATATTCACATTGCGTTATACTCGTCAAAGTCATAAAGAGAGCAATATGAGTTCGCAAACTATCCCTTTGGGAATTATAGATAACATATGTTATCAATTGGCATTTGAAATAAGCCAATATGAATATAAGTTCTGGTAGCCAAAAAGTCAGTTGAAAGCCCTAAGAGAGCTATATATTGCTACCAAAAGATAATTTCAATTGAAAGCTCTGAAAGAGCTAAATATATTCCTATTTAAAGGAACAATTTTGATGGTCGTACTAGACATGTACGAGTGAGATTGAATTACATGTTATGGTAAACAAGGAGTTTACAAATTCAGAGATATATACATATATATATATAGTTGGCATGATCGGTTAGACCATCCTGATCAATAATGGTGCAGAAATTCTTGTGTATTAAAAGAACATGTAGTTCTTGTGGTGCTTATTCTCAAAGGAATGGATTAAATTCCACTTATTAAAGAATGTGAAATTCTTGTGTTGCTTAAAGGAATTGATTAAATTCCACTTACTAAAAGAACTTGAAGTTCTTGTGTTGTTTGTTCTCAAAGGATATAGATGATCCCACTTACCAAAAGAATTAGAACTTAAAGTTCTTGTACTGAAGTTAAGACTGTATGTCTTGCATATCTGAACGAAATATGGGCCCATATATCCACAAATGTGGAAAGTTTTATATGATTTTAGTAGATGCATCTACATTGTTTTATCGACTTACAACCAGAAGTTTGTGAGATTGATTCTAAAAGATTCAGATTATGCAGTTAGACTATTCGTCTTGAAAAGCTAGTGGGTTTATATTTTAGGCTATATCAGTTGTTACAAAGCCTATTGATTATGAAAAATATAGTTTAGCAAAATTTCAATTGGATGCCTCCTATTTAATAGTTAAACTATGAGAACAAAAGAGTTATTATTTATATGGTGTTTCCATATAGCAACACTTATACGCATCAAGCCAACGAGTTATAATAAACTCCCCGTTATGATTGGTTTTTGGTGAGAAACCATACATTTCCTATTTTATGATTTTTGAATGTGCGATATGAATTGCTCCACCACAACGCACAAAATGGGTAAATAAAAAGGGTTGAGAATATATATTGAGTATGAGTCTCCCATTTTATGATTTTTGACATGATTTTTCTCAACATAAGGGGGAGATAATAATCAGCTAGATAGAGGAAAATGAATTATCGTTATCTAGATCCTCGTATATGAACTAGGAGTTCATAAGATAATTCATGTTATTACATGTCAACTGCCGGACATATTTACTGACCCAATGAGAGTAATTAAGTCTCATATACCAGCTGAAATGCTCTAAGTTTAAATTACATGTTAGAGCGAGAGAATGTAAATCATGCCTGAAGCATGATAGTTGAAATGGTTCCAATGATCAAAATCCTCGTAAATAGAAAGTAATATGAGATGGTCATATATTGGAGGCGGGTGCTCCTGAAGAGACCCAAGACATAACAAATAATAAAACTCTATAAGAGTTTCAGGTACCTAAAATAAAGATTGAAATCTTGAAGAGATCTCGATGAGTTATGTCATTACGAGAATGGAACTAGAAAATTGGAAAGTTGTCGACAACGATTTTACAAACAATTTTACATAAAATACTTCTATAGAAGTAAAGAAAGAAATCGAGGATCTTGTATAAAATCTATCCAGAAGTATAGATATTGAATTGGCCAATGTTGAAAGACGCTTTGAACTTCTAAAATAGAAGTATTTGGACCACCAGTCCAAACACCTAAAGGTGTAATGCAAGTGAGGCACAAATAAGTAGTCATAAATACGACTTGAACTATGATTTATGAAAAGTTTTAATTACTTCATGGTGGATGCAATTACTTTGGTAGTTTTGAAAATTTTACATGCGTCTAATTATTTGTGGATCCATATTTATCCTTGAAGGATCTAAAATGCTATAAGCATTTGGAAATTTCTGAGGAAATTTATTTAGACATGTCTCATGAATATTTTGGCGCATTTGGTATAATCGCCTTAGTGAATACTAATTGAGAAAATACTATAATAATGATCAGATTTCCTTATGTATTTTATAAAGGAGTTTGGATCAAGATCCATTATGATAATATTAGAACTCTTAAAGAGCTTCAAATTGGAAACTCATGAAGTACTTTCAATACAAGTACTTGAATCTTGACATCAAGTTTATCTCGACCTGAAGATCGAGCATTTTTTATATTTCTTTTGTCTATGAATAGACATAAGCTGAAAGAATCTTAAAGAAGATTTAATATGAATAGAGCATATCTATTGAGTATCCCAATAGTTGTAAGATTGTTGGATGTGAATAAAGATAATTATATCTTTTCTTGGTCTTGAAGCACTATATATTAGTTGGTCAAGAAATATCTATGAATATACAAAGATCATTACATTTAGATCTTCAAACATTCGTTGATGCCTCCTCAAATGTCGTAGAAATAATTGTTATGCACGAGGCAAGCCAAAAATGTGTTTGGCTAAGACTATTGACCCAACATATCCAAAAGATATGTGGATTTACTTTTACAAGATATGATAAAAGCTATCTTGTGTGAAGATAACATAAGATGTATATCTCAGTTTGAAAGTGGATACATCATGGAACATATTACTCCAAAGTTTTCATCCCTCACGATCTTTAGAAAAATGATATTAAAGATTAAATTATGAAGATTCAAAGATCTTCTGTGATGTTTGCATGAGGGGGAGTAAATACGCGTTGCACTCTTTTTCCCTTAACCGAGGTTTTGTCCCAATGAGTTTTCCTGGTAAGGTTTTTAATGAGGCAACATGTTATGCGTATCAAAGATGTGTGTACTCTTTTTCCTTCACTAAAGAATTTTTTTCCCACTGGGTTTTTATCTTAGTAAGGTTTTAACGAGGCACATTATCTTCATAGACATCCAAGGGGGAGTGTTATGAATATTTATCTATGTGGATGTCTATCATGATTAGAACTTTATCAAAGGAGTTTGATTTATTTATTATTAGGAACATTATCTCTATGAATTAGAGTTTAATGTATTATGTACTTCTTATGCCTATAAATAGATGATTCATTGAAGGCATTATATACAATTCTATATTTAAGAATAATACAAATCTCTCTCTTTCTCTCATCTCTTTGTTCTTCTTGTTCTTATTCTTGTTCTTCTTTATTTTATTCAAAATTTACAATAAATATTCAATAGGTCCAATTTTCAACAGAACAATTATTCAATCTCTAAGAATCAAACTGAAAGAGAAGTCAAATGTACAATAATATCCAGTGGCTTGATTGACCAGGCTTTTGTACGTAGAAAAGTATATGGTTTCTATATTAGTCAACACCAATCATCAAGACAAAGAAAAGTAAATTCAATGTCAAGATTGATATTATAAGATTTTTAATATTTGAGGTTGAATTATCATTTTGTTTAAATTATGTATGAATTATTTTTTAAAATATATTTTCCTATAGTCTATATTATAAGAATTTTAGGTACTTAATTGTTGGTGTATTGGTAAGGCACATTGCACTCCCGAGAAAAAGACGTGAGTTCAAATTTTGAAGACGACATTGTTAGGAGGGGCAACCTCACACCCCGAACATAGATCGTAAGACGGACATACATATAACAAAAAAATAGACTCATTTGGTGTGGTTTAAGTACATATAGTGTTTTTTATAAGGTGCCGGAAATTGAGAACTGTTACGTACATTAATTTAAAATTTTAACTTCATTAAAATTTTGTTAACTAAACATGAACAAAAAATATTGTTTTAAGGTTTAAAATTTGATGCTTTGATTAAAAGATCGATACTTTGAGATTACATAAAAATCAGATTGTAAAATCATTAACTAAATAAAAATATTTTCCCATATTTAATAAAATTAAGTTTAAAGAAGTGTACATTTTTTTTTGAAAAGGGCTGGTTTTATAGAGTAAGATAAACAAGAGAGGAATTACAAAAAGAAAACAGAGTACATCCCAGATAAAACTTCTCTAAACTTAAGAAAAAAACCATAAAACATTAAGACCAGCCAAAAGATCTGAACAAACTCGGAGTGCATCATCGGAAATGCAGATAAAGGAGAAACCCGAGAGATAACTGAAAGCAAAAACGACCTTTCATCAACCATTTGGAATAAAATAAAGCCATTGTGAACTTTGGAAAGGTGTTGATTGTTAACTGTAGATGTGCTGCCTGTCCCTTTCTGCTACCAGAATGGTTGCAACGGGAGCTTCTTCTATCCAATACGCCGGCAGGTCATAACATCTTCCATCTTGCACAAGTGTGTGAGCAGCCATATTCCCTTCACGCCGTACATGGCAGAAAAACGCTTCATGTAGACTGTTGATTGCATTTTTGATGTCCTGTATTACCACCCTCAGCGGCGAGAGATCCTCGTATGCTGAATTCAATTTCTTAATAATAGTTAATAAGTCTCCCTCGAAGATAGCCCTATCAAAGCCCAGGTCTTTGACAAAATCCACAGCATCCCTGCAAGCTAGGGCTTCTGCCAAAAACACATTGGCGACGTGATGGTGTTTCATAGTGCATGCCGCCATTATTAATCCGGCATTGTTTCTGCATATTATGCCTGAAACAGAAACTTGTGATTGCACACAGTATGCATCATCGAAGTTTGTTTTTATTAGGTTCCCCAGTGGAGCGTTACACTGTGTTGGTAGTGCATGGCATTGGTTTCACTACAGTGTGTAGATTCTCCTGCTCCCTAATAAAAGCCTGGATGAAAGCAACCGCCTCTTGTATAGTGGTAACCTGATTCTCATGTATAGCTTTGTTTCGAGCATACCATATTGCCCAGCAAGATACAACAAATCCCTTCTTATCATTATCGCTCAACTATTGTAGGTAGCGGCCAACCATTCCTTCCATATCAAGACTGAACTGGTCATGGATAAGGAAATACCCTGGGCTGCAAATATGGCTTTTGAATACCAGCAATCATGTATCAAATGATCTATACCTTCACTGGCAGCTTGACAAAACCGACACCCGTTTGATACATGCAATCTTCGAGCTTGAAGATTCTCAAAGGTAGGTAGAAAATTGTTTACTACCCGCCACATTGTTATCTTCACTTTTTCTGGTAAATTTAAAGCCCACATATGATTATAAAACTGCTTCAGACACACAAGATTTGTACCTGGATCAACTGTAGGGTTTCTGTGGAGCAACTTGTACCCACTCTTGACTGTGTAAACACCTGAACTGTCATGCATCCATACCAATGTGTCACTTTGATGCGAATTTGCCAACGGGATTTCACATATTTTGGACACCAAACAATCTGAAAATAATCTATGAAGTACATCCAACTTCCAACATTTGGAAGACACATCTATTAAATCGGCCACCTTTGTGTAACTCACATCATTAACATCAGCTCGAAGCCTACCATCACTTTCATTCGGAATCCACGAGTCATTCCATATGTTAACAGATTCGCCATTTCCAATACGCCATGTAAGACCCGTATCAAGAATGCCTCTTGCACTCCGTATACTCCGCAATGTGTATGAAGGGTTGGAGCCCAAATTTGCATGAAGGAAATCCCTGTGGGGTAGTACCTAGCCTTTAGAACCCTTGCCAACAAAGTATCAGGGTTCTTAATGAGTCTCCAGCATTGTTTGGCTAATAATGCCATGTTGAACTGACCAAGATCTCGAAAGCCTACTCCTCCCTCTTGCTTCGAACATGCTAACTGATTCCAAGTTGTCCAGTGTATCCCTTTACTTGTGCCTGCATTCTTCCACCAGAATTTGGCCATTGATTGCTCCAAAGCTTGGCATAAAGAAGAGGGCAACAGAAAACAATGCATAGCATATACTGGGACTGCTTGCAATACACTTCTAATTAAAGTTGCTTTGCCTCCCATTGATAAGAACTTGGTGCTGTAATTATTGAATTTGTTGTTGAGCCTATCCAAATAGTAGCTAAAGGCTTCTCTTTTATTTCGGCCAACCATTGTAGGTAACCCCAAGTATCTTTCTGGGTTGGATGCGATACGAACACCCAGGATGGAACCAATTGAATGTCGAATCCCAGTCGGAACATTACTGCTGAAAAAGATAAGGGATTTCTCATAATTCACACGTTGACCAGAGACATTTCCAAATTGAGTTAAGAGATTCTTGATAACCAAAGCACCATCCTCAGTTGCATTAGCGGAACATATGTTGTCATCAGCAAAAAACAGATGGCCTATCTCCAATCTCTCCCGACCTATGGTGACTCCTCGAAGGTCTCTATTATGTTTGGCTTGGTTCAACAGATTCGAAAGTCCCTCTGCACAAACAAAAAACAGGTATGGACTCAGTGGGCAACCTTGCCGTAGGCCACGAGATGGAACAAACTTCTCACCAACAGCTCCATTTAAGCCAACTGAATAAGAAACGGTTGTAACACAGTCCATTATTAACTACACCCAGCGTTCAGCATATCCCAATTTCAGAAGCATCCCTTGCAAAAAAGACCATTCTACACGATCATAAGCTTTACTAAGATCAGCTTTTAAGGCAAATGATCCCATTTTTCCAGTCCGTTTGTTCTTCATGGAATTCAGAATTTCATATGCTATTAATATGTTGTCTGAGATTTGACGGTTTGGGATAAAAGCTCATTGACACTCATCAATACATGTATCCAAGGTTGAAGAGAACCGAATGGCCAATACTTTTGCCACTATCTTGTAGATAACATTACAAAGACTAATTGGCCGAAAATGTGACATATTTTCAGGCTTTTTAATCTTAGGGATCAATGCAAGTAGTGTGTCATTCACCTCCCTAACACTCGAACTACCATTCAATATTGATAAACAAAACGCTGAAATGTCTGAGCCTATTATGTGCCAATACCTCTGGTAGAATAGAGCTGGGTAACCATCGACACCACTGGCTTTCATAGGGGTCATACTTTTAATTGCATTCCACACCTCATCCACTGTGAATGGTTGCAGCAACCTTGCATTTGTATCATGAGAAACCTTAGGTTGAACTTTGTCAAGAAGGAATGAAGCGTCATCAGGCGAAGATGTTGTGAACATGTCATTAAAATAGGAACTAGCCATCACGAGCATTTCAGATTCTGAAGTAACCCAACCCCCTTTAGCATCAAACAATCCCTGGACTGAATTTTGTTTTTTACGATAAGACGCAAACTTGTGGAAGAAGGAAGTGTTGCTGTCACCATGAGAAAGCCAGTTCAATCTAGCTCTTTGCTCCCAAAATAGTTCTTCTTTATCAGCCTCAATATTCAATCCAATTTTGACTTCAATTAATTCATGCAGTTTTTCATCATCAGGATCGGAACAACTCAATTCCTGCAGTCTAGACAACATTGCCTTCTTCGATGCCACCCTTTTATGTTTCTTTTCTTTGCTCCAAAGTAATAGAGTGGATCCCAGTTTCTCAAGTTTATGCAATACAGTATCCGATTCTTCCCATACTCCTTTGATCAGATATTCGGTTTCTTCTTTCAGAACCCAATTTGCATCAAATCGAAACATACTAGCAGCTGTCCTACTGTGAGCAGACGCATGCCCTAATGTATCTATTAGCACTGGACAATGGTCGGAGATTGAATGAAGCAAGTGTTTAACACAATACGAGGGATGCATGTTCCACCAGCTCTGATTTGCTAGTGCTCTATCAATTCTTTCACGCACATTTGTTTGAGGAAACTTACCTCTTTCCCAAGTAAACCATACACCGTTAAAGCCAAGATCCCTAAGATCACAGTCACTCAATGTGTCTCGAAATTGCATCATATTCCGTTCTGGCCTTACTCTTTTACCCATCTTTTCAAAAGAATACATGATTTCATTAAAGTCATCGGCTACTAGCCATGGCAGGTCATGTTGAGTGTGTAACCGACGCAATAAATTCCAGGAAGAAGCCCTCTCTCTTTCGACTGGGTTACCATAAAACCCTGTAAATCTCCACGTTGCATCATCATCTTCTCGAATAATCACATCAATGTGATGTTGTGAGTAGCTCGATAGAGTAACATTACATTCCGGCTTCCATCCAAGGGATAAACCTCCCCTTGAACCATCAGCACCAACGTCGATTCCAAAATGAAAACCACATTTCTGCCGTACCCTCTCCATTCGACGAACATCTAACTTTGTTTCAATGAGAAACAAAATATAGGGACTATTACCTCGCAATGTGTGTTTGAGGCGATTAACGGCCCGTGGTTTCCCCAATCCACGGACGTTCCAACTAACAACCTTCATGGCTACCGGCTGCCCTGTATCATAGGGCCAGCCGATACCTCATGTGCTTCTTCAGGTGACGCAGAATCCGTATTTCCAGAAACCGATGACACCTCTCCAATTACCCGTTGCCTCTTTTTACCATCCTATATAGTCAATGGATTGTCTTCAGCATCCGAACCTAACTCCATATTTCCATCAGCCACATGTAATTTCACGTGAGCATTAGAAGCAAATCCATGCAGATGAGTACCACTTGATGGATTATTAGAATCAAGTGCTTTTGCTTCCAATAATGATAGTCCAGAAACATCATCCCTTAACCATCGACTGGGTGCCGGAGGTGCTCTCCTTGACGGTGCTCGTAATGACGAATCCCATCCGAAAACTACGTCATCTGGTTTTAGTGTCAACCGCAATGGACAAAAGTTTTCACCATGTTCAATCTTACCACAAATAAAATAGAAAATTGAGAGCCTTTCATATTGAAATCGCACATACGTACTACAATTTGTGTCCATCGCGATTTTCTTCTTCCTTTTGAGTGGTAGGTTTACATCCAAGAACACCTTAATCCGCATGTATTATTTCTTCCCAGACAAAATTAACTTTGAGTCGTATTCTATAAAACGACCAATAAAGTTTCCAAACTGTTTTGCCATAATCTCAGACATAAGACCAGTTGGCAGGTCGTGAACATGAACCCAAAACACATCAAGATTCAGTGATACCTGCATAGGGTCCTCCCCATTTTCTAACTTGTGAAGTAGTAAAAGGTGGTTATTAAAAAACCATGGGCAACCAGAAAGAACTCTGTTCAAATCTATATCATTGTAGAATTTGAAGCAGAAGCGTTTATCCCCTAACTCAGTAATGGAAACGCCCCCCAAAGGATGCCAAATATCAGCAAGTGTGTTTCTCATTGAGAAAAAGTGAATAACACTCGGTGTATGAAAAGTCCCCACTAAGCAAAATGCATAATCTTCCTTCAGTGTCCCTATCTCAAAAGGGAGTTCCAGGATTTCCTCTTCCCCATCATCGATTGTAAGACCTGCTAATTCAGTTTCCATTGTGATGCTTTATCCAGTTGTCAACGTCGGAAAACAAACAAAAAAGGATACAGACACCGTAGAACTGCAGACAGAAAACCGTGCAAAACTGCAGACAGAAGTGTACATTTTTAAAGATAAATAACTTTAATTGATTGGTTTGTATGCAACATATTATCAATTTTTTAATGAGATAAAAATTTTAGATTACTGTATATGACTATTTTTAAATTCATGTACCAAATAAGTCAAACAAATTAAAATACCAAATAGATACAAAAAAAGGTCCAAATAACAAGCACGTGAAAGTCAAATTCAGATATTAAAAAATACCTAAATAGGATTAAGAATTGAATAATTCTAAAAAAAATTGAGATATATTTATATACTTAAAATCAAATTCAAATAACAAATTATAACTATGATTTGTCGTCGGGTTTAGACTTTGGATATTATAATGATTATTGAATAAAATAGGCTTATTTTTAGAATTGTACATGAAAAAGTGTGTATAAGCGGACGTAGCAATGTACGGAAAGTAGGAGTAAGATATGGTTTAAGACCATTGAAACAGGTAAACCTTTGACTGAAAATCACCGTGTCAGACTTTGATGAGGCAAGGTCAACAAAATGACGGCAGTAATTAATTAAGGGGATTAAATTAAAAATAAATGTCTAAACTATTTATTTTTTGAACTTTAGGAGTAAAGTATTTTTTTTATATAAAAATAAGTGTTTAAAATTTTAAGCTTTGTAATTTTAAGTGCCCGACAGTTTAAAAAAAATATTACCCAATAAAAATGTGACACGTGATATATTTTTTTTTGAAAAAGAATATAATTTTAAAAAAACTAAAAATTCTCAAAATTCCCTTAAAAGCCACAAATCCCTAATACCCAAAATCACAAGTTCTCCAAATTGTCGCAACTTCCACATCCATTTTTATCGTCGGACACCACCACTGTCGTTGCCAGAGGCTGCCGCCTATTTCCCCAACCACCCATCATTAGTAACCAACAAGAGACATGCCAATCGGACGACGAACACAAATAATTCTAGTCGAAGAACGTCTGATTGACACACTTACCGATGATTACCGGCGATGGGTGGTTGGAGAAATGATTGGTGGCTTCCGAAGACGACGGTGTGGTTCCCGGTGATGATAACGGCGAGGGGAGCGACGACAATTTGAATAATTTGTGGACTTGGGTATTATGGATTTGGAGATTTTTTGGGGGGAATTTCGAGTGTTTTTAAAATATATATTATTTTTTAATTTTTTAAATAATAATAATAAAAAATGTAACATGCCACGTTCTTATTGGGTAACGGGTTTTTTAAAAACGAACGAACACTTAAATTGTAACAATTAAAACTTTATGCGCATATTTTTACTAAAAAAATAATTTAGGCACCTAAAGTTTAAAAAATATATAGCTTAGCGTTTATTTTTTTTACTCTACAATATTATGTCTAAAATGAACATTTTATCTTTACAAAAGTAATGTCATAGTTATAATCTGATTAGTTAATTATAATTTGTAATAGTATTTTTTCTTTATTTTTCTCTTTAGCCTCTCCCTTTAGTTTAACCTTAATTTTTTTTTTGTAATGGTGGTTGGTCGTTGCTATTTTCGGCGGTGATTCTTACATTTTTGCTTGGTTTTTTTTTTTTTGTCTTTATTTTCTATTTATTTTTTTGCTTCTGCTTCTGTATTTTCGATGCACCCCATTAGCTCGCTTGTGGGGTTCCTTTCTCCGGCAATCGCTTGGTCATGTTTGGGCCCTATTTTGTGTGATGAAAGCATGTATGTGGGCATGAAGGAGAACTTCGTCTCTCCTGTGTTTTCATGTTCCGATCTCGTTTTTTGCTCGGTTTGTTTGGTTAATTTTTATTTTTTTCCCTAAATATTTTGGCTTCTTTTGATGGTGATTTTGACTTTTTTTATTTTCATCGGTAAAGACTGATGGTTAGGCTTTCGGCCCCGTCTTTTCTTTAGTTAATCTGACATTGGCGACTTCATTATCTGAACACGATGGCTTTCGATGGCTTCTCTTGTTATATTTTCTCAAAAGTCATTTTTGTGACCCCAGAAGTGTTATGCAGTTGAAGATTGGTGTTTGCTTTGTTCTCATCTTGGTCTCTCTCGTCAGTTCAAAAGATTTGTCATGTTTTTTTGTTAATTTTGTGTTACGTTTTTCTTCGTTGTTGTGTTTGTTCTTTCATTGTTTATTTTTTGCTTAATTCAGAAATAGGTGCCCAAATTATACAATTTTTTTGAGATAGGTGTCTATCATTTTTTTTGTTGAAATATGTGCACAAATTTTCATTTTGTTAGTGTTTTAAGGTAAAACCATTAAAAAAATTCATCACTCTATAATAGAATGACACGCGGCTTTTTTTTTGTTTTTTTCCAAAAATAAACGGAAAATAAAATAAATTAAGCAATATCCCAAAATTTTCATAAATCATAAAATAGTCCCCAAATCTCTAAAACCCCAAAATCTTAAACCCAAAATTAACTTATTTCCCCAACCACCCATCGCCGGTAACCGGTGGGAGGAGTGTCAATTTGACACCGAATGCCAAAGGCTCTAGTTGTTCAACGTTCAACTAGCACGCCTCTCACTAGTTACCAGCGATGGGTGGTTGGGGAAACTGGCAGTGGCCTCAGACGACGATGACAACAGGGTCCGGCGAGGCTATCAACGATGGTAGTGGCGCCAATTTTGGGACTTTGAGGTTTGACGTTTTAGGAATTTGAGATATTTTTGGAGATTTTTAAATTTTTTTTCATTTTTTTATAAAAATTAAAATAAATACACATGTTAAATTCAAAAAAAAATAACGGTGCTACCTTGTAACCCCCTCGTCCCGGTCTGGACGGTCGACCGGTCCGAGTGGGCTACACGGGGAAAACCGAGGTGAAACCCGTTAAGGCTCCACTTCGGTTAACGACCCTAGAAAACTTTCTTTTATCATTGTCTTGTCTAGATATTTAGTTAGTCCTATGTGTGACAAACGGCAGCGGAAAACAAGGACAAGACTAAGCAAGAGCGCGTAAATTAATTTAAATTTACCAATTGTCAAGTTAATCTGATTTCTTGCAAACGCGACCAAAACACACATAAACGATTACGAACATGGCTCACAAGAAAGCTAACATCAAACAAGGCCTAAGCCCAACACTTGAGAACCTTTAGAGATGTCAAAAGCCCACATTTCAGGCCTGTGTTTCGAAATAGGCTCGTCCGTTTCGATACACGGGCCCCAGTTTAAAAAGCCAAACCATCCGTACCGATACGCACCACCCCGTTTCTGTACGAGGGTCCATTTTGCCTAGGCGTTCCGAAACACGTTCCGAAACAGGCCCTCACAGTAGCAAAAATGTTTCGATACTCGTATCGGAACATGGGTTTACAGTAGCCAAATCGTACCGGAACGCGTTCCGATACGGGTGTCCCTGGAACCACACTCGTTCCGAAACAACCTTACCCGTTCCGAAACGCCTGCAGTCTGTGTGTTACTAAAAACCAGATTTTTGCATCTCCAAAAGCTCCCAACAAGCCTCAAACATCAAGAAACAAGATATAACATGCATTTACATTCTCTAGAGGCATTCACCCTACTACAAACATGATCATCACACAACATACATGAAAAGGCCATACATTCTAAGGAATCAAGCATTCACCAAAAGAGACATACATTGCAAATCAAGGTTCATGCCTTAGAACAAAACATACACAAAAGCATAAGATAAGGGCACAAGGCCAACATACATAGCATAAGCAAGCCACAAAAAAACGTCAACATACTAAAGGAGTCTTAACAAGCTTTTTAACACAGAACAACATACACAAATCCCCATTGCTTATCTATTACATCTTTAGCTTAAAAGTTCATACTTGATGATAGCAAAAAGCACACTTGGAGGCCTTTCTCCTTCCACAAGCAACCCACGAACTAAGGATCTGCATTGTCGAACAAAAGAGAGCGTAAGCGTAAATCTTAGTGAGGGTAAGCTCATAAAACAAACCTCGACAATGCAGGGTCCAAGCACGAGCAACAAAACCAAGGATGAATGCATGTTTCCTTACCTTCGGAACCACATGAATCAAACATATGTAATGCATGAACATAACCTCAAGTATCATGTCATGCTCAACATGTCCATATCCATAATACAACCATATGAAAACACATTTAAAAAACCGTATTGGCACCTAGCTATGACCCGAATACGCGGATAACAACCGTTGGAACTCACATCCTACAAATCAACCATTACATTACCTTACGGTGGGATTCCACTCATCACCGTTTCACGCGGAGGGGATTCCACTCATCCTCACGCCCCGTCGATGGGATTCCACTCATCACCGACTAAAATATAAATGAAGATTTCTGGGCGTAACCGTACTCCATCTTGGTGACTACCATCACCAAGACCACTGTTGAGTGCCTAAAAGTCCTATATTTTACCCCTCATTTATCCTTATTTTTGCTGCACTCAAGCATGTTTAACTACATTTTAGGTTAAGTTTTGCATTTACATCACAAATAGATAAAATTGCACAGATGCTTCTGATTTCGGTCACTTTTTGCAGACATCTGTCATGGCAGCATCCAGGGCAGCAAAGGAGCATAAGCGAATTGCGAAACTGGAGTGAAGGGCTGACGAACACTGCTTGTCGTGACCGCTACTGTGGTAGAAGTGGCGACAGTGGAGACCGAAAGATAGAGGATTTCAAGCCGGACTATCATGGGCCACTCGCATATTTTTGGAGACTAGAAGCAGAAGAGCTGTACTGAAGCAGTTCTAGTTGCCACCAAGAACGCTGCCGCCGCTGAATGCCGCTCGGACGGCAATACGGCGACATAGTCAAGATGGGTCTCGTTTGATAGAGGACATTTTTCTGAGTCCATTGAGCCCAATCTTGCATTTTTCTGAGGCCGGGAGCGGAGCATAGAGCTGATCAAGGATCGATAAGTAAAGTAACTTATCTTTACTTGCTGAACAATGATTTCTACTCCAAGAAGGATTTCTACTCCAAAAAGGACTACTACTCCAAGAAGGACTTAGACTAGATCTTTACCTATATATACCCATGTATGTAAGGGTATAAGGAGACATCACATCCCATACCTCTCATCTCAAAACCCTAGTCGTTTCTCTTCCTTCACCATGTTCTAAACCTCCCCTAGGGCAAAGGGTTGATATTGTAAAGTAGTTGTAAGAGTTGTTCTGTTCATAGGATTTTTCTATTCAAGGAAATAAAACTTCAAGTTTGCTTATTCTGGTTTCAACATCTTGCAAGAGTATCGGGAGAGCATTGTAAGATTACCTATTTACTTAATATCGGGAGAGTTAAGTATACGAAAGGAGTAAGTACTGGTTCTCCAGTTTATGGTTGAACTATCTCGGACCTAGGGATAGGACGAGGTTAAGCGACTAAAGAAGAATTCATAAACATTGGTGTTCATACTTCGATTCACGCCGAGAGGTATCATCAAGGACGTGTTCACCGACAAGCTTGGATCTAGGGATAGGACAAGTCAATCCAGGGATTCTTGCCGAACTTGAAGAAACTGAGTTGCTTATCGCTACCGCGACAGCAACGGACCGCTGCCACGACAGGTGCTGCCGTGACAGGAGCCAGACACAAAACAGAAGTCCTTGAACAGTGCAATACCTGCACTACGGAGCAATTCAATTCCTGCCTGTTTTATAATTCTGATTTTTTCTCTTTACTTGATTTATTCGTGACACTCTTCAATCAAATTATTAAAACTCTTTCTTTCTTCTGTGCAGATAGTTAAAGGATAGAAGTATTCCAGTCCCTGTGGAGACGATATCCGATACTCTAGTATCACTTTACTACTTGCGTCGTGTACACTTGCACTATTTGCGATAGTTCTATTTACACGCAACAACCACGCGCACATTTCGACACTCGTGTGCACACTAACATCCTAATGATCGATCATTTGTACCCAAGCATACTAGTGCCAATACTAACTCATTTCATAGCTCAACCTCACAACATTCTTACCAATTTTCGTGCTTAGCATGTACTCACCATGATCCACCATCATGCACAAACTACAATCCAACAACTATGCATGTCACAATGCATAAAACATCATGCTTCAACACACATGTATATCACAATATACATAACAACATCAATCACATAAATATAGGACAAGAGGCATAATCACACAATATTCATAAGTTCAACCAACATCTTCTAACTAAAGCTTGGAATTAGACTACGAATCTATTCCCAACTCTATGTGGGTTTACCAAGCCCGACCTAGGTCTACATGCTCGAACCAAACATTTTGAAAACCAAATTAAAAACCGAAGAACCACTCACCGACTACTCCAAGCTCAACAAACTCTAACCGATCAAACTTCCAAGCTTCCCGGATTGATTCCTGAAGATTCTCCAACACCAAATCCCAATGCTAGTCAATCAAAGCCAACAAAACAAACACAAATCAGCCCACAAATCACTGTAGCAACATCAGAGCACAAAACAAGCATTTAGCTAACTAAGAACACCCTTAAACTTATATTTTCGAGCAGCCCAAAAGCCAAACCAAAAAACCATATTTCCAACCTCCAAAATGTCATCTAACATCTTCAAATTAACCCTCAACCATGACACTAACATCAACCCTCAATTTCTCATCCAAAACAGCCCCAAAACCAACTCTAAACCCCTCTAAAACCCCCAACAAACCCAAATTCGAAAATCGTTATAAAACCATGCAAAAATTAGATATGTTGGACCTTTTGAATTGTAAATAACTTATTTGACAACAACAAATCAAAAGCTTAACTAAAAGCCATCAAAGTTATCATTTTTACTTCAAAACCCAAAAACTTCAAAATGTAATATAATGGGTTTTATTGAAAACTAATGGTATAAAAATGAAGAGGAAGATAAGGACAACTTAGAAACATAATTACCTTTCGAAAATATTCAAGAATGAAGAGAGGAGGAAATGGAATAGTAACTTGAGAGGAAGGGGGAAAACTTGTCGTTGGTTTGAAGAGGAGGGGGGAGAAGATGATGAAAAAGGCACTTTTATTTGTTTTGTTTCATTTTAAAAGCCAAAAGACATTTTTACCCTTAATGAAAATGGATAATTACAATAGTGGAAAATCCATGGCTATTTGGGTTTAATTCAAAACAAGCCCAACATATTTTTATTTGTTTTGAAAATACAAGGCCCAAAATTATATTTTAATAATTTAATTTCACTCGACCCCAAACCCGGGTGTTACATACCTTAAAACACTAACAAACTGAAACATTAGGCATATGTTTCAAAAAAAAAACATTAGACATCTATCTCAAAAAAATGTATAGTTTGGGCACCTATTTCTGAGTTAAGCATTTTTTTTTGTTTCTGTTTGGACTGGTTCTCTTTTTTTTTTTCTCTCTCTCTCCATATTTTTCTTGCTATTTTTTGGGAAGTGAAGTGACGTGCAAGGAATTCTCACTATGACTCATGGCGAATTTTCGTTAGGATCCATGCAATTTTCGGCCGGGATGTCTTCTTAAGAACTGACAGTCCTTCAGTTACATTCCCAACACATCTTGAAACACCTTTATCAGACGTCGAGAGCTTAAGATACGTCCGTTTTACTGAAGATGACGCGTACAGAAAATTGGATAAGAGTCCAATACGGGAATTTAACTTTATTACAATTTTTTAATTAATTTATTGATTATTTGTGAATAATTTCAAATTTAGATTTCCTTATTTGTTATAAGTAATTTAGGATTGTATTGAGGGTAAGGAAAATGGTTTAGTGCCCAAGTAAATGCATTATTCATTTTCTAAGAATATTTATCATTAATATGGAAGGCGCTTTTAGGGTTTGTAGAATTTTTAGGGTTTCTTGAAGCCTATAAATAGACTTCATTCTTTTGTAATTCACATAGCACAACGACAGAAACATACACACACAAAAAGGTTGTAGAGAGAAAAAAGAAGAAAATATTGCAGAGAGAAATAAAAAAATATAAGTTTTTTTTAGCCTTCTTCTTTTCAAGATTTTCTTTTTATTTTTCGGAGTGAAGATGCAAGGCGTTGCGGTATTCATCCAGTATTTGTATACTTTAATTCTCGTCCATTCAACTTTATGCCTTTAATTTATGCACTTTTTATTTCAGTTCTTGTGTTAGCTTTGTTTTAATTTTTCACATTGATATTAATTCCTACATTTAATTTGCGCATCCTTTACATTCGGTTTTTATTTTGTGTTCTATTTTAATTACAGTTTTGCATCCGTATTTTATGCTCATTTAATTTTCGCGCTTAGACTTCATTTTACATTTTAATTATTTTATTCAATTTATTTATGTACATGTTTAATAGTTATCTAGTTGCTTCACATTTGTTAGATTGGTTAACTGTTTAGAATATGTGTTGAATGGATTAATGGATTGATCAAAGCTAAGAGGGGTGAATTGGATTTTTAAAATTTGGAGTGAAAGTGGAATAGCTAAAAATGAAGAACAAAGCAATTTAGAGTGGTTCAAGTTTCAAATGAACTCTACATCCACTACCTTAGCTACCATTAAGGATTTTCCAACAATCCACTAATTGCTCTTCCCCTTTTCAAGGCTTAGGAGGTAACCTTTACAATACCGGTCAAATTTTCTACCCAAAATTTGACCAAACTCTCACAAGAGTACAAAGAAGAAATTAAGGCAAAAAAGATATATCTCAATACAAGTTTGCCCATATAAATACAAGCACTCAACCCAAATTTGAATATAAGATAGGAATTAAACACAACACAATTTGAGATTTTATAAGAGATAAGAAATTAGGCACTTTGAGCTTGGATTTTTGTAAAGATGTTTCTTTTGGATGCAATAGTTGTTGCTAGTCTTCAATTGGCTTCATTTTATACCTTCTCCATTAATTCTAGTCGTTTGGGTGGTTAGGGTATTGAATATAGCCGTTGGGACCCTCTCTTTCCACCATAAATGCACTTTTGCAACTTACCGTATCGGTACACGGGGATCAGTATCGATACCTGTCTCAAAACAGAAAGAGTCGTTGCACAATTACAAGAGGAGCGTATCGATACGCGTGTAAGTGTATCGGTATGGGACAGGGATCGTTTCGATACGAGTAAGACCGTATCGATACAATTTTTCTCACAAAGCTCACTGGAAGTTTCCGTTTCGATACGGCAAAGGGCATATCGGTACGGGACAACCATCACTTTAAATTCTGTTACCTAACAACTGGCACCAACGACCAAAATCATTAAAGGCTTTCGAATTTAAAATTCCATTAAAACCGTATCGATATGGGTGACACCGTATCGGTACGCCATTCAAACTCCTTTAGTTTTTATAGAGAGAGCGTATCGATACAGATTCAATCTGTTTCGATACGATGTTTCGATACGGTAAGGAGTGTATCAAAATGCGTTTCTCTAATAGCCAAGTTTGTAAAAAGGCATCGATACAGCTAGAAGCGTATCGATACGCCTGAACGATTTTCAATTGTTTGGCCTTGAAACACTTAGAAAATATTTTGGAGTTTGAGTTTTTCAAACTAGATTAAAGCCTTGTTGATTTAAAATCTTTTGAGGGACTCAAAAATCTTTTTCAAGTTTTTCAATTTAATCCTTAACATACTTTGTTATATCAAATCAAACATAGGTTTTACAATCTCCCCTTTTTGATATAACAAAACCAAAACTTGAAATTTTTAAGACTTTTGAAAAGCTTTGCAAAATAACTCCCCCTTAATATTTGCTAGGTAAAATTTAAGTTAATTTTTTTTAAGTGAGCTTGTTCCCTCTCCCCCTTTTTGTTAGATCAAAAATAGAGACATAGATAAATATAGGCAAAAGGCATAAATAATAACCAAGCAACATATTATAGATAAACATTAAGTTCATAACAAAGGAAACATCAAAATAAAATCCAAATAACAATAATCAAAGCATAGGTTTTAGAATGCAAACTTAATCCTAAAAACATAATTCAAAGTGCATAAATAGATATCCTAAATGACATGAATGGAATGCAAAGATAAACTACTACGATTCTCCAGCGCCATCTTCATCGTCCTCATTATATGCATCATCATTCCTCCGAGATTGACGCCACTCGTCATGAAAAGCGATAAGTGTTGCGTGCAAAAGAGTCTATCGCAATGTAGTGCAAGTGTACACGACGCAAGTAGTAAAGTGATACGTAAGTATCAGATATCGTCTCCACAGGGACTGGGCTAATAGCTTTAACCTTGGATTGCTGCACAAGAGTAAAAAGAAAGAGTTTAATTGTTTGTCACGAAATAATAAAGAGTATTGAAAATAAAATAGAAAAGAAATTAGGATAGAGAGAATGGGCCGGTATTGATTTGCTCAGTAGTGTAGGTGTTTGCACTGTCTAGGACTTCTCTGTTCTGTCGTAGCGCCTGTCGCGACAGCACCTGCTGCGGCAGCGGTCTGTTGTTGTCACGGCAGCGAACACACAACTCAGTACTTCAAGCTTGACAAGAATCCCTGCTGTGCCTTGGCCTATCCCTAGGTCCAAGTCTGTCGATGAACACGTCTTTGATGATACCTCCCGGCGTGAATCGAAGGATGAACACCGATGTTGTTGAATTCTTCCTTAGCCACTTAACCTCGTCCTATCCCTAGGTCCAAGATAGTTCAACAATAAACTGGAGAACTCGTACTTATTCCTTTCGTATACTTAACTCTCCCGATATTAAGTAAATGTGTAATCTCACAATGCTCTCCCGATACTCTTGCAAGATGTTGAAAACCAGAATAAGCAAACTTGAAGTCTATTTTATTGAACAGAAAAATTCCTAAAACAATGTAACCCTTGCAACTACTTTACAGAATCAACCCTTAGCCCTAGGGGAAGTTTAGAACATGGTGAGAAGGGGGAAAACGACTAGGGTTTAGGGGAAGACGGCTAGAGAATAAGATCTCCTTCCCTAGGTCGAATTACATGCCTTTATATAGGCCTTGGGTTCAAGTTTTCTAATATGGCAAGAATACAAGTTTAAATTAAAGTACAACTTTATTAAAGACTAAATCTTCAAAGTAGATGTCTTTAATTCGTCCTCTCTTCTTGCTTGGAGTTTCTTCCTTGAACTTTGGCTCGGAAAAATACATGAGTGCTCCACGACAGACCGGCTTAATTTCCTCTTTCTGTCGAGCTCCATTTTACTTTTTCCCTTCACTATTGCTGTCGTCATTGGCTGCCACGGTAGCGGCCATGGCAGCATCCTTCTTCTCGTCTGCAGTCCTGTGTTCCAGCTCTGCTTCTCCACTGCCGGACATCTACTACAGCAGCTACCTGCAAAAGTAACCAATTTCAGTAGAAACAATACAACAAATTTGATTATCATTGACAACTAAATTATTGTCACTAAAACTTACATTTACGTCATTATTTGTATTTTATGACGTAAAAATTGACGTCACGAGGATCGTCACGCTAGGTGTATCACTAAATGTCAAATGTGACGATGTATCTTTTTTCGTTACGTATTGTTAAACATATAATGACGTTAATGCATAACGTCACATTATAATTTATTTTCAGTGACAACAAATTACGTCATAAACTAATATAAAATTTCGTTATTAATCATTTGTATCGTCACTGATAATATAATAATTTTTTGTATAAATGACAAAAAAATATCGTCATTAGTGATTAATTATATCACAAAATTATAAAATATTTTTATTAATTATTAATTTTATCATATTTATTAGAAATTTTAATTTTTTAAAAATAAAAAATTAAAACATTACAGGAAGTTATTAGCTTTTAACAAATCATAATAATTGCCAATTTTGTTATAAATTATAATTAAAGTCAAAACTTCACATAAATTGCAATAAAGACCAAAGCTTTTTACAAATTACAAGAAAGGCCAAAGCTTTTTACAAACTACAACAAAGGCCAAAGCTATTTACAAATTACAACAAAGGTCCAAAATGACAATTCTTCACTCAAAGCCGTGGAGTTGCCCCGCAATTCTTCCTCTTCAATCAGAAGATGATCAGCTAGAGCCATGGTTGTCATCAGTTGCGGTAGACATGTACAACGCCGCAAACAACAACCATCAACAACCCTAAAATAGCCAGACATCAACTACCACAACCAGCCCGCTCACAGGATCACTCCAACATCACTCGTGACAGAGATCTTCAATCATAGAAATTCAGATGCCATACAATTCTTCCTCTCCAACCGTCAGATGATCAACTAGAGCCATGGTTGTCGTCAGTTGCAGTAGACAAGTTCAACAATCAGTGCCCCCAAATTAGCCAGGAATCAATGGCAGCAACATCAAGCCGTTCATCGGACGACTCCGCCATCACCGACGAGCGTTGTTCCATGGATAACAAATGGGCTTCAAGGCTTCTAAGGGATGTGCTAGAGCCATCTTCGACAAGGATTCCAACAAACCCATCACCTTCTTTGGATGTTAAATGAACTTGCAAAACCCATATGGAGACACAGATCAAAAATTACCGAAGGGAATTCAAAAATCAAAACGGTGTAGGACTAGGAGCACATGTCAGAAGGGTCTCAACTCCCAAGAGTACGTGTCAGAGTGGAAGTAGGGGAGATGTGGCATAATGGGGTTTTAGCCAGCGTGATAAGGTGGAGGTTGTGGGTAAGGGCTGCGTGAATCTGGCGAGAAGTTGAAGGTTAGTGGCAGACAACTAGGTTTAGGGTTTCTTATAACATTATATATACTATATAAAAAGGAGAAAATATGGTATTAGTCTCTAAACTTTATTAGGGTATCGAATTTAGCTTAAAACTTTTTTCTTAAAAAAATAAATTCACTATAATTTTCCAAATTTACAATTTAATCATAAAATTCATAAATATTTTAATTTAATCCTACTTCTCAAATTATAACAAATTAAAGACTCGATCAAATTTATTCGAACATTATAACCTCGATTTTAGGGTTTGACAATAAAATTTAAAAAAATGCTATTTTAAAAAAAAATCGTGTTAGCAAGTAAATTAGTTATGAGTGTTATTTATTTTTATGCATTGTAATATCTAATCTTTTTATGATTTCATTGGTTTTAAAATAAAATAAGGTAATGTTTTGTTAGAATAAATAATGTTACAATGTATAACAATAAATAACACTTATAACTAATTTACAATATATAAATATATATTAGGGGCATGATCCAATTACACTATGTAAACTTTTTTTAGTTTTACATTAATTTTTGACCACTAGGTGAGTGAAATAGATACTGAGATCAGCAATAAGAAATAAAGAGATTTTTATGGGACAACATTAAATTTTTCACGAGAATAAGTGCCTAACTTTCACCATGATTCTTTTTTTTATCAGCAAAGCGAAGTATATATTCATAAGATAAATATACAACGCAAGTCAAACATGCGACTCATCAAAAACCTCCCTAAGCCTAATGAAGGAAAAGAGTACGACATGTCGACTTTAAAAACAAAACGAAAGACCCCTCCCTTTACAAAACATCATATCGAAGCCTGAAATAGAGAGACTCGAGACACCCCTTCCTTCTCTAGCGCATCAGCTAACCCATTCGCCTCCCGGTAAATGTGAGAAAAACAAACAGAACCTAACATCAAACAAGCACGGTCGATCGCACGAAAGAACTCCCACAAGCGCCATGGGCGACGCTCCACCTGCAGCACCCACCCAATTGCCACTTTGGAATCCGACTCAACAATAAGAGGACGATCAGCCCATTTAGACGCAACAAAATAATCCAAGGCAAAAGCTATCGCCCGAATCTCAGCAACATTAGAATCAAGAGAACCAAGTGGCCCCGAGAACAACGCAAGGATACGACTCTGAGCATCACGCAACACCCCCCGAAGCCCGCAGGCCCCGGCTTCCCACGAGCGGAGCCATCCATCGAGAATTTTAAAGTTACTCCGATAGGGGGCTCCCAGTACACTCCCAACCGGTCTAACTGTTTATCAACCCCTTCCCGATACAAACTAGGATAGTCCCACCAAAGAGATTCACTGACAGACAACCCCTCTTTAAGGGTCTTCACCCAATAAAAAGATCGTAACTTGACCAAGAAGCCTATCTCCGATGCCGGGACAAACTTTCCGTTAAAAACAAAGTCATTACGCGCAAGCCACAACGACCACAACAATGCAGCAATACTCGACACCCAGAGCTTCCTCAATATGCCTTTAAACGAACAATGCATATCCGGGAGGAGGAAATCCGCTAATGTTTTAGGCATAGGCAAAGAAATTGCCCACCACCCTCGAAACCAGTTCCACAAGCCTTGGGCAAACGGGCACAAATAAAACAAATGTTCAATATCTTCCTCCCTCTCGCGGCACCACCTATACAGACCTTGGTGTTCACCCAAATCAATCCCACGTATCCGCAGAAACGCAAACGTAGGCAAGCGGCGCAACCAAGCAAACCACAAGAATGCCTGGACCTTAGGAGGAACCAGGACTTTCCACGCAAAACAGTCCCCAAATTCGCTCTCACCCACCTTGTCCATCATAAGCAAACGAGACAGCCCTTTGACTGAAAAAATCCCATGTTTATCCGGTGTCCAGACGAGCATATCCAGCTCACCTTGTCGCAGCTGTACCTGACACACCAACACCCGTAAGTCCTGCAATTGCCGAGCCTCAAAAGAACGCAGGCTACGATGGAACAAGTCTCCCCACCGATCATGCTGAAAACTCCCCTCGACAGCAATGTCCATTACCATTCCTAACCGATTAACCACAATTGAGAACAGGCGAGGGAAAACATCTTTTAGCGGCTGCTCAACACACCATGCATCAAACCAAAACATCACTCGTTCCCCCGAGCCAACCTTCCAAACAAATTGAGACTCGCCCATATGCTTTTGCACACCCTCCGAACTAACAGTCTGCACTATCTGCTTCCAAATCACAGACATCGGTCCCCTAACCGAAGTGTTAAATCGCCACCACTGAGCCGCCTCACCATACTTTGATACAATAATAGCTCGCCATAAAGATGTTACATCCCTAGCACAAATAAATTATCACCTTTTATACCTTATGAAACATGACGAATCAAATTGTCACCAATAAAATTTATTGGTGACAAAATGGCAACGTCTCACTAATTCAAATCAAATCGTCATAATAATAATTCGTTACTAATGCTTCCATTTTTTTGGTGAAAATTTTACAACGTCATCATTTCGCCTAAACGTCATTGAAAGGTTTCGCACCAAAAATTTTCGGAGGGAACTTTTGGCTCCAAACATATAATGACAAAAATTAATGACATTTTTCAAAATTCTCATAAAAGATATATAAGCAATCACTAATTGTGACGAAAACAAATAAATGTCATGTTTATAGTATGTTTTGTGACGTTATTCGCAACGTCATAGAGAAATTTTGTCACTAATTGATAAATTTGTTGTAGTGAAACTGTGCCATTTAACATAATTGTGATGTATGAATGAAATCTATCCTAAATGCAATGAATTATGCTTGAATGCAACAGAAATATGGGTTAAATAGGGGTTAAAATATAGAACTTTTACACACTCAACACACCCCCAAACTCAAGTTTTTGCTTGCCCTCAAGCAATTAAAACCTAAAAAGAAATAAAAAAATTTGTTTGGCTTAAAACAATGAACCTTGCCTTACCTACCAGTCATTCCCTATTGTGAACAACACCCTATTGGATAATTCAGGATTCATTCGGAACCTTGCTATAATTCTCGTGTAGTGTGTGCATGTTTTGTGAACAATTATATGCCTAGACTCCCTTAGTTTACTAGAATGGCTAAGCTTCTAACTTGAATTTTTATGCCAACTTTCATCTTTTTGGAGGCAATTCTTAGGCTCCTTTAGTTTTTATTTAGACTCGATTCTCTTTTCTTAATTTAAGTTTGACTAGAGCCGGTTTCGGGCACCTCTAGCTAACTTCCTAGAGCCGGTTTCGGGCACCTCTAGGTGTATTGAGTCTATTTTTTCTTAGCTTCTTTTCCTAGAGCCAGTGTTAGGCACCTCTAGGGGCAACTCAAGTGTTAAGCTTTTTCCTATTCTAGTTTACCAGTAGAGTTCTAGACAGTATAAAAGTCACAAAGGGTGTTTAAGAATCAGAACTATAGTAAGGCTCTAAATTGTTCCTAAAACTGTCCTAAAGGCACTGCCACGACAGAGGTTGTCACGAAAGGTAAGTTCAGTTCAAAGACTTAAGCCAAATTTTCATTTTTTAAAGCAAAAATAAACTAAACCTTAGACACAAATCTTAAACAAAATAGACACTTCATTAAGGTAGGGATACCACCCCCAAACTCAAGGGTTGCATTGCCCTCAATGCATGATGACAGAATGAAAAAAAGAAAACACGAAAATAAAAACAACATCACAATTATAACAAAATAGCAGACAACAAATATAAGAAAAGAAATTTAAATTTTAAGCGTTGTCGTCGCTGCTGCTGCTGCTGCTGTTGATCTGAATCTGCTGGCGGGCAGTGACTTTCCTTGTTGGTGCCGGCAGATGGCTGGGAGAGGCAGAGATGGTCTTTTTCTTGGCTTCCCTCGGAGGCTAGATGCGGGTCGGTGAGATCTGGGGTGGTTTCTCCAGCACCTGAACCTCCTCGGAAGAGCTGCTGCTGCTGCTACCACTGCTGCTGCTGTCAGACTTCCCTTGGTCGGACGGTCTGTCACCGGTGTTGGGTTTCTGCCGCTTCATCTGGGTGAACTCTTTGGACAGGTTCTTCTTGACAGAGGGCTCGCCATCGGATTCCTCCCAAATTGAGGAAGAGGAGAAACCAGCAATGAACTCGTCAAGGTCAGACAAGGGCTCTTTTCTCTTTTCTGCTGCCGTTCCTCCATTTTCTGTAGGGTGGCAAGGATTTGGGTAGAGGATTCGACTGGGGGAGCTGCTGCTGTGGGCTGCCTTGGTTCTGTGGCGGCAGGCTCTGTCTGGGTGGGCTATGTTGGCTCACCTACCGCTGCAGACGGGTTGAAGCTGGAGATTGGCGTTGCAGCTTTCAGCTCCATCAAGCTAAGGATGTTCCTCTATGTCCGTCCTTTTCCTCAGATTCTCAAATCCTCAGCAACTTTAGGGACATTGTGGCCACGACAGAGGGCTGTTATGAGGTAGGGGAAGACAAGGGGTCCCGATGGCCGAAATGCATAATCCAAATCCCCTCCCGAATGTAGCGGCCAACTTTAATGGGTCTCTCATTTAAGATAGAATGAACAAGAGCTAACCTTGGCTGGTCCACTGTGCTATTATGTGAGGATGGCATGATCCTCTTTTTCACGAAGGCGTTCCACAGTTTTGCCTCGGGAGTGAGTTCGGCTCGTTTCATCGTCCTTGGGTGTTTGGGGTCTGTATTCCATTGGGTTCCTTCCTCGGTGAGCTCTGCCATGACAACATCATAATCTGCTGCCTCCAGGCTCTCAACGAATCTTTGATGCCCGTCTTCCTTCCTGCCGACGTAGAGTCCATAGAGGGTGTTGATGTACTCTGGCTCAAAGGGGACTTCCTTCCCACGAACGGTCACTGCTGTCGCGTCTCTACTGTCGACGGCAGCATAAAATTCTCTGACCAGGGTCACGTTCATCTCCTTTGATTGCTCAACAAACATTTGCCAACGAAGTGCTCTGATCTTACGGGCTATAAATGGTTTGAGCCCGAGATTCTCCATTCGTTGGCTGTAAATGAACCCTCTCTCCTCCCACATATCTCTTCCCTGGAAGGAGCTGGGAGTGGCTGCTGCTGGGGCAGATCCTGAGGCAGCACTGCGTCTGGTGTTTCTGGTACTCATGGTTGCAAGGGACTGTAGAAAAATGAAAGCAAACAAAATTCAAGAGAGGAAGCAAGTAGAGAGAGTAAAAGTGAAGTGAAAAATGAATAGTAAAACAAGGTTTATATAGATGAGGAGTTTGCTGCCCGTTGGAGCTGTAACGGCAGGCGCGAATAACGAGGCCAGTTGTTACGCAGTTTCTAACGTGTCTGTCACGCGTTTCCGTGTCTGCTGCGCGTCTGTTACACGTTTCTGTGTCTGCCACGACAGCGTGTTGACAGGCTGGATCTTCTGCGTCTGTCTCGGCAGCTGTAACGACATGCTCCTATTTTTGGGCTTTTTGGGCTGATGGTGAGATGGTGGGCTGAGTTCACTTTTTCTCTTCTCCTTGTCTCCTTTATTTCCTAAAAAAAATAAAAATAAAAACTTAGTTCTATAAGATAATTCTAATTACCTAATATATATATATATATATAATTAAATAATAAAAATAAAATTAAGTTAAATTAGGGATGCCAGGAGGGGCATCTCCTAAAGTAACCACTTCCTGCATTCTTGGGGCTTCAGTCCCTGATAATGCTTCAATCTTTGTCTGTTGACTTTAAATTGGTGCTCGTCTTTTAAGGATTTGATCGTGATAGCACCATGAGGAAAAACTTGCACAACTTGAAATGGGCCGGACCATCTAGATTTCAGCTTCCCTGGGAAGAGTTTCAACATAGAGTTGAATAACAACACAAGCTTCCCTGGGCAGAACTGTCGTGGCAGCAGCTTCTTGTCATGCCACTTCTTTGTCTTGTCCTTGTAAATCCTTGCGTTGTCGTAGGCCATTGCTCGAATTTCTGCAATCTCATTCAAGTCAAGCAGCCTTTTCTGTCCTGCCTTTTCCAAGTCCATGTTCACTGCCTTGATGGCCCAATATGCTCTGTGCTCTATCTCAACAGGTAGATGACATGTTTTTCCATAAATCAGCCGGTAGGGTGACATTCCTAATGGAGTTTTAAACGTTGTTCTGTAGGCCCAGAGTGCATCATTGAGGTGTAGAGACCAGTCCTTCCGAGTTGGTTTAACCATCTTTTCAAGAATGTTCTTTACCTCTCTGTTGGATATTTCGGCCTGTCCATTGGTCTGAGGGTGGTAAGCTGTTGCGATCCGATGTTTGACACCATATTTCTTTAAGGCAGCAGCTATTACCCTATTATCAAAATGCCTCCCTTCATCACTGATGATCGCCTTAGGGATGCCAAATTTGGAAAAAATGTTCTTGTGCAAAAACCTCTGAACAGTCTTGGCATCGTTTTTCTGTGTGGCGATCGCTTCTACACATTTGGACACATAGTCCATTGCTAGGAGGATATATAAATTCCCACATGATGCTGGGAACGGTCCCATGAAATCAATCCCCCAAACGTCGAAGATTTCGATTTCAAGGATGTTTTGCAGCGGCATCTCGTGTCTCCTTGAGATGTTTCTAGTCCGTTGACATTTATCACAGCTTTTGTAGAACGCCTGGGCATCCTTGAACAATGAAGCCCAATAAAAACCAGACTGCAAAACCTTGGCAGCAGTTTTGTTACCACCTAGGTGTCCTCCATATTGTGAAGCATGGCAGTGATGAAGCACAGCTTCCTGCTCTTCCTGTGGTACACACCTCCTGATGATCTGATCTGCACACATTTTGAAAAGAAGAGGTTCGTCCCAATAATAATGCTTAACATCATTTTGGAACCTCTTCCTAGCTTGATAGTTAAGGTCACGAGGAAATATTCCGCTAACTAAATAATTAACAAAATCAGCATACCAGGGGAGTTCAAAAAACTTACCTGCCGCCATGGCTGTCGCGGCAGTGCTTGTGGCAGCGAACAGCTGCTCGTCAGGGAAGGTCTCCAGTATGTGTGTCTCATATGTTGGGAGACTCTTTGTAACACCCCAATTTTGGGCTTGGAAGTTTAGGGTCTGAACCGGACCGGTCTAATTTTCGGTTCGAATATAAAAGGTGGTTTTAGGGAAAGCCTAGTTCGGGATGCATTAAAAATATGGAAAAATATCTAAAAATCCTCTTTTAATATATATAAGAGAGTGGTGAAATCAATTTTACAAAATGAGGCTTGGAAATATGACATTTCGAGTTAGTGACTAAAATGTAATTTTTGAAAAGTTCGTGACTGTTTTGAAAGGATTGAAACTTTGAATATTTAAGGAGCTAATTTACCCAAGGGAGGATTTCTCCAGATTTTTCTTGATTTTTAAGACTCATTTAATGTTTAATTAATAAAAAGAAAAGAGGTAAAAATGATATTTTAGTTTCATAACTAACTTTTACCAAAAATTTTCATTTTCTCTCAAAATTCCCTCAGCCAAACATATTTCCACAGCAACTTTTCCTTTGATTTTCACACCAAATGAGGAGATTTCAATCCCCAAATGATTCCTAATCATTTCTACATCAAATCCTCTTCATTTGTATATTGAATTTTCAAGGATTTTGGCTCTAAACAGGGAGAAATCCACATTTAGAGGTATGAACGTCCTTCTCCTCTAAATACTCAGTTCTTTACTGAAATTCCCAAGTTCTCAATCCTTAAATTAAGTTTTATTAAATGTTTTAATGTTATGATCTTGATTTTGGCTTAAAACTTGAGATTTTGATCAAATCTTGAAGAATTTCGTGGAGGTTGTTTGGGCTCTGTTTTGAGATGCCTTTTTAATTTATTTTGGATGTTTAATGATGTGTAATTGAGGTTTAATCAATGCAATCCCGAATAGGTTGATTTTCCTAAGTTTTTACTTGTGAAAATGGTGGTTTTTTGGGTGATTTTGGTGTTCTGTTATAGCTGGAGGTATAAGGACGTGATTAGGTCCTTTTTGGATGTTAATTGATGTCTAAGAATGTTTAGAAGTGATGGATCTTAGCTGGGTAATGTTGTGGAAGTGTTTGGATGTGTTTTCGGTTGTGTTTGGTAGCCGAAATGTGAGTTTTGGTGAGAGCAGCGAGTTTAGGTGTAATGGCTGAAGATTTTAATGCATGATGATGCATTAATCCTCTACTTTGATGTGTTTAAAACATGGGAGGCATCTTCGGATCCTTGTGGTGTTGATCCGGAGGCTTAAACGGCGTTTCGGCAAGCTTGCGAAACGGAATCGGTGAGTGAAGTTTGGTTTTCAACTTTGAAACCAATGTTTGAAGGTTTTGGGAGCTTAGTTTAAGTCTAAGCAACTTAACTAAGCTCAAGAGTAAGTTTTCGGAGAAACTCTCTCTTTGGTGAACCATGGGATGATTGGATGCAATATGTTTAATTTGCATGTTTAAATTCTGTTTTGAAAGCATATTTTAGCATGTTAAACGCTGGTTTTGAAAGCCATGTGTTGAGGGATGCTCAAGGTAAGAGATCCTTGATTTGACATTGATAAATATGGTTTGATGCATAGTGATACATGATTATTTAATGGCTTTGTTTAATGCTTTAAAACAGTGGATTGATGATGGTAAATGATGTATATTGGCAAGTGATGTGTTGGTTTAAAAGTACTTGAATCAGATATAGTTAGCCGGCTATAGGATTGGGTGCACCGTGAATAAAGTCGCCTTGGATGTTGAGGGGTTGTAATGGTAACTTAAACTCCATCCAAGTACACTAACGAGATGTCTAAGATCATAATGGTGGTTAAAATGCCATGTGAGGATCTTGTGTTGTGTGTCCCATGTTCTCGTTAGTGATGTTATACAACTACCAATGAGTGATGTGGAGTGGTTGTAATTGTACCATAGACTCCATCACGGGTGTTGAGAGGTTGTGATTGTACCGGTAAACTCCACCTTGTGTGTTTGGTAGTGTGTATGAAGCGTATGGGACAACGCTTGTAATCCACGTATCCGATTGTGTTTTGTGATGAAAAATGGTTATGGATTATCACTTGAAAGCCAATATGACATGTTGATGTAATGAAGCATGAGATGCTTGTTTTGTTTGCATTGTTGCATGAGAAACGAGGTTTATGAATTTAAAGGCCTTTGAAAGGTGTCTTACAAGTGCATTATTGTGTTGTTTCATTAGAGCATTTCTCACTAAGCATATGTTCTTACGCTCTCTTTCTTGAACCAATAATGCAGAGAATTGAAGTGCTTTAAGGGCAGCAAGGAGGTCAAGAATCCAAGAGAAAGACTAAGCTCATGTATGGTGACTATTTTCACAACACTATTAGTTTTTGGTATTTGGCAATGGGAACCTAGATTGTGTTTTTGGGAGATGTTTTGGACTCCCTAAGTTTGGTTTGATGCCTATGATGTTTGGAACATGTAAATGGCCATTTGGTTTTTGTTTTGGAGTTTTGATGATTGCTTGTTTTCCAATAATAGGATGCATGCCTATAGACTTGTGGTTTTTCCTATTTGATGCCATGATTGAGTTTTGATGATGCAAATATGTTCCTTTAGTGTATGATGACTTGTTGACATGATTAGGGGGTCATAGGGATGTGTTTGACGGGTCGAAAGTGTGTTAAACTAGAAAATTTCTGCAATTCTGGGCAGCCCGTATCGAAACGGGTGCTACTGCCAAGCCCTGTTTCGGAACAGGTTTCGGAACGATCCCGCGTTTCGGAACGGTCATCCCCCATTTCGGAACACTTGACCGTTGAGCACTAAATTTTATGGTTATATGTTTTGAAATCTTCACGTTTTAATCCTGAACTTTGTTTATGCAATTGTTTGAGTTTGGGATGTCCGTTTGAGATGAAATTTGGCAGAGAAGCATGAAACATGACTAATTTCATAATGGTAACTTAAAAATTGGCGAAGTCCTCTTAATTTCTAGAATTTACATTTTGGTCCCTAAATTCGTATGTTGTGCAATTGAGTCCCTTATTGCTTTCTGATTGCTGTGATTTTTGAGTATGCTTATCTCAAGAGTACGCCTAGGGTTAATGTGCATCTAGACAAGTTTAAAATGAAAAAAGGGTCGTTAATCAAGGTTGACTTTCGGGTTGACTTTGGTTTTCCCCGTGTAATCTCCGTATTTCAGGTCAACCGTCTAGGCCGGGCTAAGGGGGTTACATTTGGTGGTACCAGAGCTGAGTTCTCGAGTAATTGGGAAGGGTTATGTGGGTGATATGTGTATGATTGCTTTGTATGCTTTTTGAGTGAAAGTATGATGTGTGGATTGTAAGTATGTTGCAATTGTGATGTATGCGGTGGTGAAGCATGTTAGAGGGACCCATTGCCATACCAAAACTAATGAAATGATTTGTTTTATTTGAAAATGAGCTTGAGTACTTGGATTTCTTACCTTGCTGAGCATGATTATGTTTATTGCATTTGTGATTGCATTGTTTAGTGAATAGGACCTCGTAGAGTGACGAGGATTAATACGCGAGCTATGGCTCAAAATGAGAATGAAGAGAATGCAGAAAATGTAGTGGATTTACCTCCTCCACCCGGTGGTGGTGGTGCTGGAGGTGATGGAGCTGGTGCTGGTGCTGGTGCTGGGGTCGCTGGACCTGAAGCATGGCAGGGGCAAGCTGCTCCTGACATGAAAGTTCTGATACAAGCTATTGCTGGAGCCTTTCAGGCGGCGGTAGCTGGAGCTCATGGAGCTGGGCATTAGGGAGATGCTAATGCTAGACTACCTTTGGAACGTTTGCGCAGTCTGGGAGGGACTGATTTCAGGGGTTTGTCTGCTGAGGGTTCCGAGTCTTGGTTGGAAAGTACCAAGAGAATTTTGGGACAGATGAACTGCAATGATGTGCAGAAGCTAGGTTGTGTGGTATCGCTGTTACATGATGATGCGTATACCTGGTGGACGACCACAATCTCGGGAATGGAGGAAGCTGATGTAACTTGGACGTTCTTTCTGAACGCGTTCAAGAGGAAGTATCTGGGTGTGTGGTACCTGGATGAAAAGAAAAGGGAGTTCATGTCTCTTACTCAAGGGAGCATGTCAGTGGCTGAGTATGAGGTTCAGTTTGTTCGACTCAGTCAGTACGCACCTGAGCTTATCCCTGATGAGCGGGAGAGGTGTGAACGTTTCCGTTACAGTTTGGTGACGAATGTAAAGACCTATATGCTGGCCGCTGAGTACACTGACTTTGATGTGCTGGTTAGTAGAGCGAAGGATATTGAGCTGAATTTGAGTTTATCTTCTAGAGGTGCTGGTTCTAGTGCGGGCAAGCGAGCTACTGAGTATAGTTCTGGTGGTGGACGAAACAAGAGAGGACGTGATCGGAGGTATCAGTCTTCGGCTAGGTGTGGTGGTGGAGGGCAAGGTGCGCCTGTTCAAGGAGACAGGGCGAGAGCTGATCAGAATACATGCTGGGCGTGTGGATCGCGTGGCCATCTGAGGCGTGATTGTCCTCGAGCAGCGAGGGAGGTGCAGGCTCCTATTGTGGTGACCGGTAATTCGTGCTGGAACTGTGGTTCAGTGGACCATATGAGGAGGGAGTGTCCTTTGTTGGCCGGTGGTGGTCAGGGACATGCTCTTGGAGTTGTTGCACCACAGAGAGGTCGTGGGCGCGGCCGTGGTGACTTCCAGCGCAGAGAGGATGGTGGAAGGAATGTGGCTCATGTGGTGGCTGTTCAGCCTGAGGGTGGTGGCCAGGCCCGAGTGTATGCTCAGAGGGAGGGGAGGAATGACACGGATGTGATCGCAGGTACTTTCACTTTGCAATCCTTGTCATTACTTTCCTTGATTGATTCTGGATCTACACACTCATACATATTGCGTGAACATGCTCAATTGCTTGGTTTGCCTGTTGAGTCTTTGGATGTTGGTATGCGTGTAACTAGTTCTTTTGGTGAGACTGTTGTGACACGAAAGCTTTATAGAAGATGTCCCTTGGTTGTGCAAGACCATGTTTTTCATGTTGATCTTATGGAATTGCCTTTCTATGGTTTTGATGTAATCCTTGGTATGGATTGGCTTGTTGAACATCGAGCTGTGGTGGATTTTGAGAATAAGCGAGTTTTGTTGAAGCTTGCGGATGATTATTAGGTAGTGGTGGTGGGTGAGAATGTGAAGTTTCTTGCCAATGTGGTGTCTACATTGGAAGCGAGCCGGATGCCGAGGCAAGGTTGTGAAGCCTATCTAGCCTTTGTGATGAATCCTAGCTCTAAGAAGTTGCGACTGCAAGATATCAGGATTGTGCGAGAGTTTCCTGGTGTGTTTCCGGAGGAGTTACCTGGATTGCCTCCTAATCGCGAAGTGGAGTTTGGAATTGAGCTGTATGAAAACACGACTCCAGTGTCCATTACTCCTTATCGAATGGCACCTAAAGAGTTGAAGGAGCTGAAGACGCAACTTCAAGAGTTGCTTGATCGTAGTTTCATTCGGCCGAGTGTGTCACCTTGGGGTGCACCAGTCTTGTTTGTGAAGAAAAATGATGGCACTATGAGAATGTGCATCGATTACCGTCAGCTTAACAAGTTGACTATCAAGAATTGGTATCCATTGCCGAGAATTGATGATCTTTTTGATCAATTTCGGGGAGCGGCTGTGTTCTCTAAAATTGACTTAAGGTCAGGGTATTACCAGTTGAAGGTGAAGGATGTGGATGTGCCAAAGACAGCCTTCAGAACGAGGTATGGGCATTATGAGTTTCTTGTGATGCCGTTTGGTTTGACAAATGCTCCTGCAGCTTTCATGGACATGATGAATAGAGTGTTCCATGAATACTTGGATAAATTTTTCGTGGTGTTCATTGATGATATCCTCGTGTACTCTCGTACTGAGGAGGAGCATGAGGGGCATTTGAGAATTGCGTTGCAGGCTTTGTTGGAGAATCAGCTTTATGCCAAGCTGAGCAAGTGTGAGTTTTGGCTCAGAGAAGTTGTGTTCCTTGGTCATGTGGTTTCTGCTGAAGGAATTCGTGTTGATCCTCAGAAGATTGAGGCAGTGATGAATTGGAAGCCGCCAAAGTCTGTTCATGAAGTCTGTAGTTTCCTTGGTTTGGCGGGATACTATCGGAGGTTCGTGGATGGGTTTTCAAAGATTGCTGCACCTTTGACGAAGTTGTTGCAGAAGGATGTTAAGTATGAGTGGACGGAAGCGAGACAACAGGCTTTTGAGAAGCTTAAGGCAGCTTTAACGCAAGCTCCTATCTTGGTTCAACCTGAATCAGGGAAAGAGTTTGTGGTGTATAGTGACGCGTCCTACGTTGGTTTGGGATGTGTGTTGATGCAAGAGGGTAAGGTGGTGGCTTATGCGTCGCGTCATTTGAAGGTGCATGAGCGCAATTATCCTACGCATGACATTGAGTTAGCTGCGGTGGTTTTTGCTTTGAAAATTTGGAGACATTACCTGTATGGTGAGAAGTGTACTGTGTACACGGATCACAAGAGTTTGAAGTATCTGATGTCTCAGAAAGAGTTGAATCTTAGGCAATGACGTTGGTTGGAGTTGCTTAAGGATTACGACTTGACGATCGAGTATCATCCGGGTAAAGCTAATGTTGTAGCGGATGCCTTGAGTAGGAAGGTAGCAGTGGAGTTGAGGGCTATGTTTGCCAGTTTGAGCATTTCGCGTGATGGTGGTCTTGTGGCTGAGTTGCAAGTGAAACCATCCTTGGTTCAGTTGATTAAGGAAAAGCAGTTGTTGGATGATTCTTTGGTGCCACATGTTCAGGATATTGCTGAGGATAGGTCATCGGATTTCTATTTTAATGATGATGGAGTCTTATGCTTTGGGAGTCGGATAGTAGTGCCCAGTGATGCTGAGTTGAGGCGTGCTATTTTGACTGAAGCTCATAGCAGTCCTTTTGCTATGCACCCTGGTAGTACTAAAATGTACCGTGATCTTCGTGATGAGTACTATTGGGTGGGTTTAAAGAAGGATGTTGCTGAGTTTGTAAGCAAGTGCATGGTATGTCAGCGAGTTAAGGTTGAGCATCAGTTTCCTTCTGGGTTGTTGCAACCATTGAGGATTCCTGATTGGAAGTGGGAAAGGATTACCATGGACTTCGTGTCTGGTTTGCCTTTGTCGCCATCGAAGAAGAATTCGGTGTGGGTGATTGTGGATCGCCTGACAAAGTGTGTGCATTTCATACCCGTGCATACTACGTACACTTTGGATAAGCTTGCGGAGTTTTACATTACTGAGATTGTGCGGCTGCATGGTGTGCCAAAGTCGATTGTGTCGGATAGAGATCCGAGGTTTACATCGCGTTTCTGGCAGTGTTTACATCAGGCTTTGGGTACACGGCTGAATTTCAGTACTTCTTATCATCCACAGTCGGATGGACAGTCTGAACGTGTTATCCAAGTGCTGGAGGATATGTTGAGATGCTCTGTGATTGAGTTTCAGGGCTCTTGGGAGAAACATTTGCCTTTGGTGGAGTTTGCCTATAACAATAGCTACCAGGCAAGTATTCAAATGGCACCTTATGAAGCTTTGTACGGGAGGAAGTGTAGGACTCCTCTTTGTTGGGCTGAAACAGGTCAGAAATTGGTTTCGATGCCAGCTTTGTTGAAAGGAACCACCGAGAAGGTGAAGCTCATTTGTGAGCGATTGAAGGCAGCTTCTGATCGGCAAAAGTCTTACGCGGATTTGAAGCGTAAGGAGATTGAGTATGTGGTGGGTGACCGTGTGTTTTTGAAAGTTTCGCCTTGGAAAAAAGTGATGAGGTTTGGCCGAAAGGGTAAGTTGAGCCCTAGGTACATTGGACCATACGAGGTGATTGAGTGTGTGGGTCCTGTTGCGTACAAGTTGAGGTTACCGCAAGAGTTGGAAAAGATTCATGATGTGTTTCATGTCTCTATGCTTCGGATGTATAGATCGGATCCTTCGCATGTTATGCCTGTGGAGGAGGTGGAGTTGAATCCGGATTTGACCTATGATGAGGAACCGGTGGAGATTCTGGATTCGGACAGTAAAGTTCTTCGAGGCAAGACCATTGAGTTGGTAAAGGTGTTGTGGAAGCATCGTGGTGTTGAGGAAGCCACGTGGGAACGGAAGGATGACATGATGAAGCAGTTTCCATACCTTTTTCCTCCAGGTAAATTTCGAGGACGAAATTTCTTAAGGGGGGAGAGTTGTAACACCCCAATTTTGGGCTTGGAAGTTTAGGGTCTGAACCGGACCGGTCTAATTTTCGGTTTGAATATAAAAGGTGGTTTTAGGGAAAGCCTAGTTCGGGATGCATTAAAAATATGGAAAAATATCTAAAAATCCTCTTTTAATATATATAAGAGAGTGGTGAAATCAATTTTACAAAATGAGGCTTGGAAATATGACATTTCGAGTTAGTGACTAAAATGTAATTTTTGAAAAGTTCGTGACTGTTTTGAAAGGATTGAAACTTTAAATATTTAAGGAGCTAATTTACCCAAGGGAGGATTTCTCCAGATTTTTCTTGATTTTTAAGACTCATTTAATGTTTAATTAATAAAAAGAAAAGAGGGAAAAATGATATTTTAGTTTCATAACTAACTTTTACCAAAATTTTCCATTTTCATTTTCTCTCAAAATTCCCTCAGCCAAACACATTTCCACAGCAACTTTTCTTTTTATTTTCACACCAAATGATGAGATTTCAATCCCCAAATGATTCCTAATCATTTCTACATCAAATCCTCTTCATTTGCATATTGAATTTTCAAGGATTTTGGCTCTAAACAAGGAGAAATCCACATTTAGAGGTATGAACGTCCTTCTCCTCTAAATATTCAATTCTTTACTGAAATTCCCAAGTTCTTAATCCTTAAATTAAGTTTTATTAAATGTTTTAATGTTATGATCTTGATTTTGGCTTAAAACTTGAGATTTTGATCAAATCTTGAAGAATTTCGTGGAGGTTGTTTGGGCTCTGTTTTGAGATGCCTTTTTAATGTATTTTGGATGTTTAATGATGTGTAATTGAGGTTTAATCAATGCAATCCCGAATAGGTTGATTTTTCTAAGTTTTTACTTGTGAAAATGGTGGTTTTTGGGGTGATTTTGGTGTTCTGTTATAGCTGGAGGTATAAGGACGTGATTAGGTCCTTTTTGGATATTAATTGATGTCTAAGAATGTTTAGAAGTGATGGATCTTGGCTGGGTAATGTTGTGGAAGTGTTTGGATGTGTTTTCGGTTGTGTTTGGTAGCCGAAATGTGAGTTTTGGTGAGAGTAGCGAGTTTAGGTGTAATGGCTGAAGATTTTAATGGATGATGATGCATTAATCCTCTGCTTTGATGTGTTTAAAACAGGGGAGGCATCTTCGGATCCTTGTGATGTTGATCCGGAGGCTTGAACGGCGTTTCGGCAAGCTTGCGAAACGGAATCGGTGAGTGAAGTTTGGTTTTCAGCTTTGAAAACCAATGTTTGAAGGTTTTGGGAGCTTAGTTTAAGTCTAAGAAACTTAACTAAGCTCAAGAGTAAGTTTTCGGAGAAACTCTCTCTTTGGTGAACCATGGGATGGTTGGATGCAATATGTTTAATTTGCATGTTTAAATTCTGTTTTGAAAGCATATTTTAGCATGTTAAATGCTGGTTTTGAAAGCCATGTGTTGAGGGATGCTCAAGGTAAGAGATCCTTGATTTGACATTGATAAATGTGGTTTGATGCAAAGTGATGCATGATTATTTAATGGCTTTGTTTAATGCTTTAAAACAGTTGATTGATTATGGTAAATGGTGTATATTGGCAAGTGATGTGTTGGTTTAAAAGTACTTGAATCGGATATAGTTAGCCGGCTATAGGATTGGGTGCACCGTGAATAAAGTCGCCTTGGATGTTGAGGGGTTGTAATGGTACCGTAAACTCCATCCAAGTACACTAACGAGATATCTAAGATCATAATGGTGGTTAAAATGCCATGTGAGGATCTTGTGTTGTGAGTCCCGTGTTCTCGTTAGTGATGTTATACAACTACCAATGAGTGATGTGGAGGGGTTGTAATTGTACCGTAAACTCCATCACGGGTGTTGAGGGGTTGTGATTGTACCGGTAAACTCCACCTTGTGTGTTTGGTAGTGTGTATGAAGCGTATGGGACAACGCTTGTAATCCGCGTATCCGATTGTGTTTTGTGATGAAAAATGGTTATGGATTATCACTTGAAAGCCAATATCACATGTTGATGTAATGAAGCATGAGATGCTTGTTTTGTTTGCATTGTTGCATGAGAAATGAGGTTTATGAATTTAAAGGCCTTTGAAAGGTGTTTTACAAGTGCATTATTGTGTTGTTTCATTAGAGCATTTCTCACTAAGCATATGTGCTTACGCTCTCTTTCTTGAACCAATAATGCAGAGAATTGAAGTGCTTTAAGGGCAGCAAGGAGGTCAAGAATCCAAGAGAAAGACTAAGCTCATGTATGGTGACTATTTTCACAACACTATTAGTTTTTGGTATTTGGCAATGGGAACCTAGATTGTGTTTTTGGGAGATGTTTTGGACTCCCTAAGTTTGGTTTGATGCCTATGATGTTTGGAACATGTAAATGGCCATTTGGTTTTTGTTTTGGAGTTTTGATGATTTCTTGTTTTCCAATAATAGGATGCATGCCTATAGACTTGTGGTTTTTCCTATTTGATGCCATGATTGAGTTTTGATGATGCAAATATGTTCCTTTAGTGTATGATGACTTGTTGGCATGATTAGGGGGTCATAGGGATGTGTTTGACGGGTCGAAAATGTGTTAAACCAGAAAATTTCTGCAATTCTGGGCAGCCCGTATCGGAACGGGTGCTACTGTTTCGGAACAGGGGGGCTGAAATGGCCTTGGCGTTTCGAAACGGGTAGAGCCGTTCCGAAACGTTTTTGCTACTGCCAAGCCCTTTTTCGGAACAGGTTTCGGAACGGTCCCGCGGTTCGGAACGGTCAGCCCCCGTTTCAGAACACTTGACCGTTGAGCACTGAATTTTATGGTTATATGTTTTGAAATCTTCACGTTTTAATCCTGAACTTTGTTTATGCAATTGTTTGAGTTTGGGATGTCCGTTTGAGATGAAATTTGGCAGAGAAGCATGAAACATGACTAATTTCATAATGGTAACTTAAAAATTGGCGAAGTCCTCTTAATTTCCAGAATTTACATTTTGGTCCCTAAATTCGTATGTTGTGCAATTGAGTCCCTTATTGTTTTCCGATTGCTGTGATTTTTGAGTATGCTTATCTCAAGAGTATGCCTAGTTTTAATGTGCATCTAGACAAGTTTAAAATGAAAAAAGGGTCGTTAATCAAGGTTAACTTTCGGGTTGACTTTGGTTTTCCCCATGTAATCTTCGTAGTTCGGGTCAACCGTCTAGGCCGGGCTAAGGGGGTTACACTCTTTCCCTTATCTAATCTTGACAAGTGATCTGCAACCTGGTTCTCTGTCCCCTTTTTATCCTTGATTTCTATGTCGAACTCTTGCAGCAGCAGAATCCAACGAATCAGTATGGGCTTTGCATCTTTCTTAGCAAACAGATATTTCAGGGCAGAGTGGTCTGTGTGGACAACCACTTTCGTTCCAAGTATGTAGGATCAGAACTTGTCAATTGAGAACACCAAAGCTAACAATTCCTTCTCTATTGTGGTGTAATTCACTTGGGCATCGTTGAGTGTTTTGCTAGCGTAGTAAATTACATGGAATAGCTTGTCCTTCCTCTGCCCAAGAGCTGCCCCTACAACATAATCTCTGGCATCACACATAATCTCGAATGGAAACTTCCAGTCCGGTGGTTGTACAATTGGAATGTTACTAGCTTCTCTTTCAGAATTCTGAATGCCCGAGTACATTTAGTGTTGAAGTCGAAGGGACGATTATGCTCTAATAGGTGGCATAACGGCTTGGTGATCTTCGAAAAATTTGCTATAAACCTTCGATAAAACCCAGCATGCCCTAAGAAACTTCGAATTCCCTTGACTGTGGTGGGTTGTGGCAGCTTTTCAATTACCTCAATTTTTGCCCTGTCGACCTCTATGCCGCGACAGCTTACTTTGTGGCCTAGGACTATCCCTTCATCCACCATGAAGTGACATTTCTCCCAGTTTAATACCAAGTTCGCTTTCTCGCATCTCTCGAGCACTTTCTGTAGGTTGCCTAGACAGCTTTCAAAATTTTCTCCAAAGACTAAGAAATCATCCATGAATATCTCCAGGAAATCCTCCACCATGTCGGAGAATATTGCCATCAAACACCTCTAAAAAGTTGCTGGTGCGTTACATAGTCCGAATGACATCCTCCGAAAAGCGTAAGTACCGTACGAGCAAGTGAATGTCGTTTTCTCTTGATCCTACGGTGCGATGGCTATTTGGTTGTAACCTGAGTAACCATCAAGAAAACAGTAATAAGGCTTTCCCGCTAATCTATCGAGCATTTGATCAATAAAAGGCAGGGGAAAGTGGTCATTCCGGGTAGCTTTTTTAAGCTTCCGGTAGTCCATACAAACCCTCCAACCGGTCATAGTCCTGGTTGGGATTAACTCGTTTTCTTCGTTGGTCACCACGGTTATTCCTCCCTTCTTAGGAACGCACTGCACCGGGCTCACCCACTTACTATCTGAGATGGCATAAATTATCCCAGCATCTAGCCATTTGATCATTTCTTTTTAGACCACTTCTCGCATAGCATCATTCAAACGTCTCTGGGCATCAATGGTCGGCTTGTGATAATCCTCTAAGAGGATTTTATGCATGCATAGTGCCGGACTGATGCCTTAGATATCAGCTATCGTCCATCCAATAGCCTTTTTGTGCTGCTGCAGCATCCCTATCAGCTAATGTTCCTGTTCCTGCATCAACTTGGAAGAGATGATTACGGGCAACATATCATTTAATCCAAGAAAAATATAACCCCCTTAACCCGGCCTAGACGGTTGACCCGAATTAAGAAAGTCACACGGGGAAAACCAAAGTCAACCCGAAAGTCAACCTTGATTAACGACCCTTTTTTTTTCTTTTTAAACTTGTCTAGATGCACTTTAGACCTAATTGTGATCACACAAACATCATACCAAAAGATCACAAACATCAGAGATCAAACAGGGACTCAATTGAACAAGATACAACTTTAGGGACCAAATTGTAAATTCTGATAATTATAAGGACTTAATCCAAATTGAAGTTACCAACTTGAAATTAATCAGGTTTCATGCTTCTCTGTGAAATTTCAGCTCAAAAGGACTTCCCAAACTCATACAATTGCACAAACAAGTTTCAGGACCAAAACGCAAACAATTCAAAACACATAACTGCCAATGTCAGCCCCCAACGGTCAACCGTTCCGAAACGGGAGACAGCCCGTTCCGAAACGCGGGGCCGTTCCGAAACAGGCATAGCCCGTTTTGAAACGGGGGTCTGGCAGTGGCCTTTCCGTTTCGGAACGGCCCCTCCCGTTTCGGACGCCTGGGCACGATTAAGGCACCCGTTCCGAAACGGTAGGTGCTGTTCCGAAACACCCTGCCCAGATTGCTCCAAAACTCCACTTTAAACATGCAATTACACAACCAATCATGCTCCGAATGTCACCAAACTTTACCAGCAAGCAAATCAACATATAAGGGACATATTAGCATCATCAATTCAACCAAACATCATCATATGCAAAAAGCCCCAATTCTATAGGCATGCTTCCTACACAAGCTAGATATTCAAGCACCAAACTTACAAAACAAGCATAAGAAGGCCAACCAGAAAACCAGCATTCTCAACAACATTCAACATACTTAGGGAGTACAAAACATCTCCCAAAACATACACATTGGTCCCCCATTGCCAAATCACCCAAAAGCTAAAATGTTTAACAAAAACCTTCCATACATTGAGCTTTACTTGCACTTGAATTCTTGCCCTTCTTGCTGCCCTCAAAAGGTCTCTAATGCTCTGCATTATTGAATTAAGGAAAACGAAGAGAGCGTAAGCAAAGGCTTAGTGAGGAATGCTCAATAAAACCATCCAATAATGCATTTGTAAAACACTTTATAAAACATGCTTCAAACCATCATTTACACATGCTCAAAAGCATACTTAAACATGCATCTCATGCATCAAATCATAACATGTCATATTGGCTACAAGTGATAAATTCCATTTCTTTAACACAAGTTCATCAACTTTCACCCCAAGGACTTTTAAACACCTTGGCCCCAAGGACTTTTAAACACCTTGGCCTATGGACTTTTAAACACCATAGAATGCATCTCATCAAGGACTTTTAAACACCTTGATCCCAAGGACTTTTAAACACCTTGGCCATGGACTTTTAAACACCATGAAATGTATCACATCAAGGACTTTTAAACACCTTGATCCCAAGGACTTTTAAACACCTTGGCCTATGGACTTTTAAACACCATAGAAAAGGATCACCTAAGGACTTTTAACCACCTTAGTGTCCACAACATGAACCATCCAAGGACTTTTAACCACCTTGATGTTCATAAGTAACAAGGCTCACTCAAGGACTTTTAACCACCTTAGTGACCTTAACCTTTTCAAAACATCACTTGCCAATATACATCATTTTCATCACTTACATCACTGTTTTAAAGCATAAAACCAAGCCATATTCATCATGCATTTAAAAGCATTAAATCACATCATTTCATTGTACAAAAGCAAGGAACTCCTACCTAGAGTTACCTTCAACATATGGCTTACATCATCAGCAAAAACCATGCTAAAACATGCTTCCAAAACAGTATGTAAAACATGCAAATTATCATTTCGCATCACAACAAAATCATGGCCACCACTAGAGAGAAATTCCGAAAACTTACGCTCGAGCTTAGCAAAGTTGTTTAGACTTAAACTAAGCTCCCAAGACATTGGTTTCAAAGCCGAAAACCCAATTTCACTCACCGATTCCACTTCGCCACTTGCCGAAGCACGAAATCAAGCTTCCGAATCAACAACTCTTGGATCCAAAGATGCCTCCCCTGATTAAACACATTAAAGCAGAGGTTTAATGCATCATCAAGCATCAAAAGCTTCAATGAAAGCACTCAAACTCGCTGCTCTCATTCCCACTCCAATTTCGGCCACCAAACACAACCGAAATTGCATCAAAACCACTTCTCAACAAAGCCCAGCCATAAACCAGCAAAACCTAACATCCATTAACACCATAAAACATCTAAAAACAACCTACAAACATCCTTATACCTCCAGCAACAACTGATCCACAAGATCACCACAAAAACATCCAAGAAACATAAGCTAAACTTAGGAAACACAACCTATCCGGGATTGCATCAATCAAAACTCATTTCCTTATCAATTTAGAGTTCATTTAACATCAAAAACACATCTCATATCACATGTTAATCAGATCTAACGAAAAATCATGAAAAATCATCAAATCTTGCATTATAAGCCAAGATCCAATTCCAAACTCAAAAGCCTTTAATTAAACATCAATTAAGAGTTGAGAACTTGGGAATTTCAGTAAAGAACTGGTAGTTTAGAGGAGAAGGACGTTCTTACCTCCAAACTTGTGTTTCTCCACTTTTTGGAATTAAAATCCTTGAAGAATCAAGAAGCAATTGAAGAGGTTTTGAAGATATGTTGATTAGGAATCAAATGAGAGTTAAAAGGAGAGATTTAAGTGAGAAAAACAGAATCAAACCTCTGGAAATGGTGTGTTTGGTTTGAGAGAAAAAGAGAGAAGAAAATTGGAAGTTAGTTGAGAAAATTGCCAAATGAGTTTTTCCCTCCTTTTGATTCACTTTAAAATCAGAATTAAAACTCTAAATATCTTAGAAAAATCTGGAGAAATCACCTTTGGATTAATAGCCCCTTAAAGATTCAAAGTTTCAACTCTTTATAAAATAGTCACAAAACTTTCAAAAATTACATTTTGGTCACTAGCCAAAATGTCATACTTCCAAAACCCATTTTTCAAAATTGCTTTCACAGTTCACTTAATTATATTAAAAGATGATTTTAGAACATTTTTCCATATTTTTAATGCAACCCGAACTAGGCTTTCCTAATTTCACCTCTTAAGATTCGAACAGGACTTTGACCAAACCGGTCAACGCCCAGAACTTCTAAGCCCAAAACCGGGGCGTTACAACTCTCCCCCCTTAAGAAATTTCGTCCTCGAAATTTACCTGAAGGAAAGAGATAAGGAAACTGCTTCAGCATGTCTTCCTTCCGCTCCCACGTGGCTTCCTCAACACCGCGATGCTTCCACAGCACCTTCACCAACTCAATGGTCTTGCCACGAAGAACCTTGCTATCCGAATCCAGAACCTTCACCGGTTCCTCATCATAGGTCAAATCCGGATTCAAAACCACTTCCTCCACAGGCATCACATGCGAAGGATCAGATCTATACTTCCGGAGCATAGAAACATGAAACACATCATGAATCTTCTCCAACTCCTGAGGTAACCTCAACCGATACGCAACAGGACCCACACGCTCAACCACCTCATATGGTCCAATGTATCTAGGGCTCAACTTGCCCTTCCGGCCAAACCGCATCACCTTTTTCCAAGGCGAAACCTTCAAGAACACACGGTCACCCACCGCATACTCTATCTCCTTACGCTTCAAATCCGCGTAAGACTTCTGCCGATCAGAAGCAGCCTTTAACCGCTCACAAATGAGCTTCACCTTCTCCGTGGTCCCTTTCAACAAAGCCGGCATCGAAACCAACTTTTGACCAGTTTCAGCCCAACAAAGAGGAGTCCTACACTTCCTCCCGTACAAAGCCTCATAAGGTGCCATCTGAATGCTCGCCTGATAACTATTGTTATAAGCAAACTCAACCAAAGGCAGATGCTTCTCCCAAGAACCTTGGAACTCAATCACGCAGCACCTCAACATATCCTCCAAAATCTGGATAACTCGCTCAGACTGACCATCCGACTGAGGATGATAGGATGTACTGAAATGCAACCTTGTACCCAGAGCTTGATGCAAACACTGCCAGAACCGCGATGTGAACCTCGGATCCCTATCTGACACAATCGACTTAGGCACACCATGCAGCCGCACAATCTCAGCAATGTACAGCTCTGCCAGCTTATCCAAAGAAAACGTAGTATGCACAGGCAAGAAATGCGCACACTTCGTCAGGCGATCCACAATCACCCAGACCGAATTCTTTTTCGATGGAGACAAAGGTAAACCAGATACAAAATCCATGGTAACCCTCTCCCACTTCTATTCAGGGATTTTCAACGGTTGCAACAACCCTGAAGGAAACTGATGCTCAGCCTTAACTCGCTGACACACCAAACACTTGCTCACGAACTCTGCAACATCCTTCTTCAAACCCACCCAATAGTACTCATCACGAAGATCACGATACATCTTAGTACTACCAGGGTGCATAGCAAAAGGACTACTATGACCTTCAGTCAGAATAGCACGCCTCAACTCAGCATCATTGGGCACTACTATCCGACTACCAAAACACAGCACACCATCATCATTGAAACAGAAATCCGAAGGTCTACCCTCCGCGATATCCTGAACATGAGACACCAAGGAATCATCCAACAACTGCTTATCCTTGATCAACTGAACCATAGAGGGTTTCACTTGCAACTCAGCCACAAGACCACCATCACGCGATATGCTCAAGCTAGCAAACATGGCTCTCAACTCAACAGCTACCTTCCTACTCAAGGCATCAGCAACAACATTAGCTTTTCCAGGATGATACTCAATCGTCAGATCATAATCCTTGAGCAACTCCAACCAACGCCGCTGCCTAAGATTCAACTCCTTCTGAGACATCAGATACCTCAAACTCTTGTGATCTGTGTACACAGTACACTTCTCACCATACAGATAATGCCTCCAGATCTTCAGAGCAAAAACCACTGCAGCCAGCTCAATATCGTGCGTAAGGTAATTGCGCTCATGCACTTTCAACTGCCGCGATGCATAAGCCACCACCTTACCCTCCTGCATTAGCACACACCCCAAACCAACATAGGATGCATCACTGTAAACCACAAACTCTTTCCCTGATTCAGGCTGAATCAAGATAGGAGCTTGCGTCAAAGCCGCCTTCAGCTTCTCAAAAGCCTGCTGTCTCGCTTCTGTCCACTCATACTTAACATCCTTCTGCAACAACTTTGTCAAAGGAGCAGCAATCTTGGAAAACCCATCCACAAACCTTCGGTAGTATCCCGCCAAACCAAGGAAACTACGGACCTCATGAACAGACTTAGGAACCTTCCAGCTCATCACCGCCTCAATCTTCTGAGGATCAACACGAATCCCCTCAGCTGAGACCACATGCCCAAGAAAAACCACCTCCCTTAACCAGGACTCACACTTGCTCAGCTTAGCATAAAGCTGATTCTCCAACAAAGCTTGCAAAACAATCCTCAAATGCTCTTCATGCTCCTCCTCAGTACGCGAGTACACGAGGATATCATCAATGAACACCACAACAAACTTGTCCAGGTATTCATGAAACACACGATTCATCATGTCCATGAAAGCAGCAGGAGCATTTGTCAACCCAAACGGCATCACAAGGAACTCATAATGCCCATACCTTGTCCTGAAAGCTGTCTTAGGCACATCCACATCCTTCACCTTCAACTGATAATACCCTGACCTCAAGTCAATCTTAGAGAACACAGCAGCTCCCCGAAATTGATCAAAGAGATCATCAATCCTCGGCAAAGGATACCGATTCTTGATAGTCAACTTGTTCAGCTGACGGTAATCAATGCACATTCTCATAGTGTCATCCTTCTTCTTCACAAACAAGACCGGTGCTCCCCAAGGTGACACACTCGGCCGGATGAAACCACGATCAAGCAACTCTTGCAACTGCGTCTTCAGCTCCTTCAGCTCCTTAGGTGCCATTCTATAGGGAGTAATGGACACAGGAGTTGTATTCTCATACAGCTCAATTCCAAACTCTACCTCGCGGTTAGGAGGTAAACCAGGCAACTCCTCAGGAAAAACACCAGGAAACTCCTTTACAACCCTGATATCTTGCACCCTCAACTCCTTAGAGCTAGGATTCATCACAAAAGCTAGATAGGCTTCGCAACCTTGCCTTAGCATCCTGCTCGCCTCCAAAGAAGATACCACATTGGCAAGAAACTTCACATTCTCACCAACCACCACAACTTCATAATCATCCGCAAGCTTAAGCGAAACACGCTTATTCTCACAATCCACAACAGCACGATGCTCAGCAAGCCAATCCATACCAAGGATCACATCGAAACCGTAGAAGGGCAACTCCATAAGATGAACATGAAAGACATGCTCTTGAACAACCAAAGGGCACCTTCTATACAACTTTCGAGTCACAACAGTCTCACCAAAAGAACTAGTGACCCGAACACCAACATCCAAAGACTCAACAGGCAAACCAAGCAATTCAGCATGCTCACGAAGAATATATGAATGCGTAGATCCAGAATCAATCAAAGAAAGCAATGACAAGGACTGCAAAGTAAAGGTACCTGCAATCACATCTGCATCATTCCTGCCCTCTCTCTGAGCATACACCCTCGCTTGGCCTCCACCTTCAGGCTGAATAGCTACAACATGAGCTACCCCTCGGCCACCTTCCTCTCTCCTCTGAAAATTACCACGGCCGCGCCCACGACCTCTCTGTGGTGCAGCAACAACAGGAGCACGCACCTGCTCACCAGCCATCCTCGGACAATCTCGCCTTATGTGGTCTGCAGAACCACAATTCCAGCACCCGTTACCAGCAGCCGCAACAGGAGCTTGTGCCACTCTCTCAGCACGAGGACAGTCACGCTTCAAGTGACCACGGGAACCACAGATCCAACAAGCACTAGGATCAGCTCTAGCATTGCCTCCTCTAGTAGGTGCACCACCACCTCTCCTGGCTGAGGACTGATACTTCTGATCTCGTCCCCTCTTGTTCCGTCCACCTCCAGAACTATACTCAGCAGCTCGCTTGCCAGCACCCTTAGCAGACAAACTCAGGTTCATCTCAACGTCCTTAGCTCGGGCCACCAACACATCAAAATCAACATACTCGGCGGCCAGCAAATACATCTTAACGTCCGTCACAAGACCGTAACGAAACCTCTCGCACCTAGCCCTCTCATCAGGTATCAGCTCCGGTGCATACTGACTGAGCCGTACAAACTGTACCTCGTACTCAGCTACACTCATGCCCCCTTGGGTAAGAGACATGAATTCCCGCTTTTTCTCATCCAGATATCTCACTCCCAGATATCTTCTTTTAAACACATTCTGAAAGAATGTCCAGGTAACATCAGCTTCAGTCATTCCAGAAATGGTAGTCGTCCACCATGTATAAGCATCGTCCTGCAGCAAGGACACAACACAGCCCAGCTTTTGCACATCCGTGCAACTCATCTGACCCAAGATACGCTTGGTACTTTCTAGCCAAGCCTCAGAACTCTCAGCTGACAAACCTCTAAACTCAGTCCCTCCAAGACTGCGCAGACGCTCCAAAGGCAATCTGACCCCAGCATCTCCCTGATGCCCAGCTCCTTGAGCTCCAGCTACTGCTGCTCGAAAAGCACCCGCAATAGCTTGTACCAAAACAGACATATCAGGCATAGCTTGCCCCTGACCAACCTCTGGTCCAGCAGCTCCAGCACCAGCATCAGCTGCAGCTTCAGCTCTCGCACCTCCAGCACCACCACCAGGCGGAGGAGGGGGTAACACAGCACTACCAGTGTGCTCTTCATTCTCATTCTCGTTAGGAGCCGTAGCTCTCGCATTACCTCTTAACTCTCTACGTGGTGCCATACTTTTACCATGCAATCACAACACAAATAAAACAAAGTCAAGCCCAGCAAGGTAAGCAATCCAAGTATTCAAGCTCAATTTCATTTCAAAACAACATCTTTCCTTTAGCTTTTGTTTGGCAATGGGTACCCTCAACATGCAACATCAGAGCATACAACTCAACTGCATCAACATTTCAAACCACTGAACATGCTTCCAAACAACAAGCATTCATAGCATACATACTTCAATCATGCATACAAACATTCCCAATTACTCGAGAACTCAGCTCTGATACCACCAAATGTAACCCCCTTAACCCGGCCTAGACGGTTGACCCGAATTAAGAAAGTCACACGGGGAAAACCAAAGTCAACCCGAAAGTCAACCTTGATTAACGACCCTTTTTTTTCTTTTTAAACTTGTCTAGATGCACTTTAGACCTAATTGTGATCACACAAACATCATACCAAAAGATCACAAACATCAGAGATCAAACGGGGACTCAATTGAACAAGATACAACTTTAGGGACCAAATTGTAAATTCTGATAATTATAAGGACTTAATCCAAATTGAAGTTACCAACTTGAAATTAATCAGGTTTCATGCTTCTCTGTGAAATTTCAGCTCAAAAGGACTTCCCAAACTCATACAATTGCACAAACAAGTTTCAGGACCAAAACGCAAACAATTCAAAACACATAACTGCCAATGTCAGCCCCCAACGGTCAACCGTTCCGAAACGGGAGACAGCCCGTTCCGAAACGCGAGGCCGTTCCGAAACAGGCATAGCCCGTTTCGAAACGGGGGTCTGGCAGTGGCCTTTCCGTTTCGGAACGGCCCCTCCCGTTTCGGACGCCTGGGCACGATTAAGGCACCCGTTCCGAAACGGTAGGTGCTGTTCCGAAACACCCTGCCCAGATTGCTCCAAAACTCCACTTTAAACATGCAATTACACAACCAATCATGCTCCGAATGTCACCAAACTTTACCAGCATGCAAATCAACATATAAGGGACATATTAGCATCATCAATTCAACCAAACATCATCATATGCAAAAAGCCCCAATTCTATAGGCATGCTTCCTACACAAGCTAGATATTCAAGCACCAAACTTAAAAAACAAGCATAAGAAGGCCAACCAGAAAACCAGCATTCTCAACAACATTCAACATACTTAGGGAGTACAAAACATCTCCCAAAACATACACATTGGTCCCCCATTGCCAAATCACCCAAAAGCTAAAATGTTTAACAAAAACCTTCCATACATTGAGCTTTACTTGCACTTGAATTCTTGCCCTTCTTGCTGCCCTCAAAAGGTCTCTAATGCTCTGCATTATTGAATTAAGGAAAACGAAGAGAGCGTAAGCAAAGGCTTAGTGAGGAATGCTCAATAAAACCATCCAATAATGCATTTGTAAAACACTTTATAAAACATGCTTCAAACCATCATTTACACATGCTCAAAAGCATACTTAAACATGCATCTCATGCATCAAATCATAACATGTCATATTGGCTACAAGTGATAAATTCCATTTCTTTAACACAAGTTCATCAACTTTCACCCCAAGGACTTTTAAACACCTTGGCCCCAAGGACTTTTAAACACCTTGGCCTATGGACTTTTAAACACCATAGAATGCATCTCATCAAGGACTTTTAAACACCTTGATCCCAAGGACTTTTAAACACCTTGGCCATGGACTTTTAAACACCATGAAATGTATCACATCAAGGACTTTTAAACACCTTGATCCCAAGGACTTTTAAACACCTTGGCCTATGGACTTTTAAACACCATAGAAAAGGATCACCTAAGGACTTTTAACCACCTTAGTGTCCACAACATGAACCATCCAAGGACTTTTAACCACCTTGATGTTCATAAGTAACAAGGCTCACTCAAGGACTTTTAACCACCTTAGTGACCTTAACCTTTTCAAAACATCACTTGCCAATATACATCATTTTCATCACTTACATCACTGTTTTAAAGCATAAAACCAAGCCATATTCATCATGCATTTAAAAGCATTAAACCACATCATTTCATTGTACAAAAGCAAGGAACTCCTACCTAGAGTTACCTTCAACATATGGCTTACATCATCAACAAAAACCATGCTAAAACATGCTTCCAAAACAGTATGTAAAACATGCAAATTATCATTTCGCATCACAACAAAATCATGGCCACCACTAGAGAGAAATTCCGAAAACTTACGCTCGAGCTTAGCAAAGTTGTTTAGACTTAAACTAAGCTCCCAAGACATTGGTTTCAAAGCCGAAAACCCAATTTCACTCACCGATTCCACTTCGCCACTTGCCGAAGCACGAAATCAAGCTTCCGAATCAACAACTCTTGGATCCAAAGATGCCTCCCCTGATTAAACACATTAAAGCAGAGGTTTAATGCATCATCAAGCATCAAAAGCTTCAATGAAAGCACTCAAACTCGCTGCTCTCATTCCCACTCCAATTTCGGCCACCAAACACAACCGAAATTGCATCAAAACCACTTCTCAACAAAGCCCAGCCATAAACCAGCAAAACCTAACATCCATTAACACCATAAAACATCTAAAAACAACCTACAAACATCCTTATACCTCCAGCAACAACTGATCCACAAGATCACCACAAAAACATCCAAGAAACATAAGCTAAACTTAGGAAACACAACCTATCCGGGATTGCATCAATCAAAACTCATTTCCTTATCAATTTAGAGTTCATTTAACATCAAAAACACATCTCAAATCATAGGTTAATCAGATCTAACGAAAAATCATGAAAAATCATCAAATCTTGCATTATAAGCCAAGATCCAATTCCAAACTCAAAAGCCTTTAATTAAACATCAATTAAGAGTTGAGAACTTGGGAATTTCAGTAAAGAACTGGTAGTTTAGAGGAGAAGGACGTTCTTACCTCCAAACTTGTGTTTCTCCACTTTTTGGAATTAAAATCCTTGAAGAATCAAGAAGCAATTGAAGAGGTTTTGAAGATATGTTGATTAGGAATCAAATGAGAGTTAAAAGGAGAGATTTAAGTGAGAAAAACAGAATCAAATCTCTGGAAATGGTGTGTTTGGTTTGAGAGAAAAAGAGAGAAGAAAATTGGAAGTTAGTTGAGAAAATTGCCAAATGAGTTTTTCCCTCCTTTTGATTCACTTTAAAATCAGAATTAAAACTCTAAATATCTTAGAAAAATCTGGAGAAATCACCTTTGGATTAATAGCCCCTTAAAGATTCAAAGTTTCAACTCTTTATAAAATAGTCACAAAACTTTCAAAAATTACATTTTGGTCACTAGCCAAAATGTCATACTTCCAAAACCCATTTTTCAAAATTGCTTTCACAGTTCACTTAATTATATTAAAGATGATTTTAGAACATTTTTCCATATTTTTAATGCAACCCGAACTAGGCTTTCCTAATTTCACCTCTTAAGATTCGAACAGGACTTTGACCAAACCGGTCAACGCCCAGAACTTCTAAGCCCAAAACCGGGGCGTTACAAAAAACATATTTGAGCTGCCCTGGCAGGGGCTTAAGATCTAGAACAGGTGACTCTACAGTTGATGGCTTTTGGATGATATGTTCATTCGAGGTATAATTTAAGGGCTCGAATAACTTACCTAGACGATTGCCTATCCAGTTTACCTCCTCATGATCTTCAGTATCAGATATGTCAGAATCTAAGGAGTTGTTGTCGTCGTCGCAGCCGTGACAATCTTCTAAATGACTGTTGGGGCAGTGGCCAAATTTGATGTCATGGCAGTCCGACCTGATGTAGGGTTGGTCAAGGATAACTTCAGTGATAGCCTTGCATTCTTCTTCTGCATCAGTGTGCTTTATTGCTTGGAGAACATTCAGCTTGATCTCTTGATCATTCACTCTCATTGTGAGTTCTCCCTTTTCTACATCAATCAGTGATCTTCATGTGGCTAAGAAGTGTCGCTCCAGGATGATTGGTGCATTCTCATCTGCTTCACAATCTAAAACAAGAAAGTCAACAGGAAAAATAAATTTATCCACTCTTACTAGAATATATTCAATTTTCCCTTTTTGGTTGCACGTAAGAGCGGTTTGCCAGCTGCAGCATAACTGTTGTGGGTCGTGCTCGTCCAATACCTAATTTCTGAAATATAGATTTTGGCATTTGTTGCGTGTAAAAGAGTATATCGCAATTGTAGTGCAAGTGTACACGACGCAAGTAGTAAAGTGATACGAAGTATCGGATATCGTCTCCACAGGGATTGGGCTAATAGCTTTACCTTAATTCACTGCACGAAGTAAAGAAAATAGTTTAGAAAGTTGTCACGAAAATATTAAAGAAAACGTAAATAAAAGAGTTAGAATATCAAGATAAAGAGAATGGGCTGGTATTGAATTGCTCAGTAGTGCAGGTATCGCAATGCTTAGGAACTCCAGTTCTGTCGTCGCGCCTGTCGCGGCAGCACCTGTCGCGGCAGCTGTTCGTTGGTCGTCGCGGCAGCAAACACACCAACTCAGTACTTCAAGTTTGGCAAGAATCCCAGATCTGCCTTGGCCTATCCCTAGGTCCAAGTCTGTCGATGATCACGTCTTTGATGATACCTCCCGGCGTGAATCGAAGGATGAACACCGATGTGTATGAATTCTTCCTTAGCCACTTAACCTTGCCCTATCCCTAGGCACAAGATAGTTCAACTATAAACTAGAGAACTCGCTCTTATTTCTTTCGAATACTTAACTCTCCCGATGCTAAGTAAATGGATAACCTCACAATGCTCTCCCGATGCTCTTGCAAGATATTAATAACCAAAATAAGAGAACTTGAAGTTTATTTTACTGAACTAGAAAAATCCTAAAACAAAACAACCCTTGCAACTACTTTACAAATCAACCCATGGCCCTAGGGGGATTTTAGAACATGTCGACGGCGGGTAAACGGCGGAGGGGTTTGGTTATCGGTTATGGGGTATGGGGTATGATCTCTCCTAGGTTAAAATCTATGCCCTTATATAAGCTTTGGGCTCAAGTATTCTAAGATAACAAGGATTACAACTTTAATTAAAAGTAAGATTCTAATAAAGACTTAATCTTCAAGTATCCTACTTTTCAGCCGCCTCCTTGTTTCATGGGATTTCCTCTCCTTGAGCTTTGGCTTGACATATCTTTTGATCCTGGGCTTGGAAAAATATATAGTTTTAACACGACAGACGAGCATAATTTTCTCTATCTATCGAGGTCCACTTTGCTTTTTCTTCACTAATTTGCTGTCGTCCTCTGCTGTCACGGCAGATCCATGGCAGCATCGTCCTCATCGTCTGCTTGTCCAGTTCAGCTTTTCTGCTTCTCTGCCCTGCGCCCGCCTTCTCCGTTAACTATGGCAGCAACCTACAAAATCAACCATCTTTCAGTAGAATCCGTGCTTTTACTAATTTTGTGATGTTTTGCTGTAAACTAACCTAAATGCAATGCAATGATGCTTGAATGCAGCAGAAATATGGGTTAAAAAGGGTGTAAATAATAGAACTTTTACACACTCAACACACCCCCAAACTCAAGTTTTTGCTTGCCCTCAAGCAATTAAGACCTAAAAGAAAAATGAATATTTTTGTGTTGGCCTTCAAACAGTGAACTGTCCCTTACCCGTCGCTCATTCTCTGTGGCGGCAGCAACCTGTCGGAAAGATTAGGATCTGTCCGGAATCTCACTATAGTTCTCGTGCAGTGTGTGCATGCTTGTGAGCAGTTATATGCTAAGATTCTCTTAGTTTCACTAGAATATTCAACTTTTTAACTCGAATTTTTATGCCAAAGTTTATTTTCTTGAAGACACATTTTCATGCTTCTTTTTCTTCTATTTTCAAGCTAAATTTTTCTAGAGCCAGTTTTGGGCACCTCTAGTTAGCTTCCTAGAGCCGGTTTCGGGCACCTCTAGGTTTTTGAATTTCTTTTGCTAAACTTCTTTCCTAGAGCCAGTGTTAGGCACCTCTATGGGCTATTCAAGTACTAAGCATCCTATTCTAGTTTGGCTAAAAGAAATCTTAAGCAATATAACAGTCACAATGGTGTTTAAGTTTTTCAGAACTATAGAAAGGCTCTAAACTTCTCCTTAAATTGTCCTAAAGATGCTGCCACGACAGAGCTGTCATGACAGGTAAGTTTACTTCACAGTTTTAAGCCAACAGTTTAATCTTTTCTGATTTTTTTTAAGAGAACTTAATAAGAGACACAACAATTAATTAAAGATGTATTAAGACTCCATTAAAATGGAGGGTTGCCACCCCCAAACTCGAGGTTTGCATTGCCCTCAATGCAAATGACAGATAAAATGAAGGCAGGTACATCACAAAATATATATAAAGCTGGCAGCAATAAGAAGAAAATAAAGGACTTAGATTTTAATCGCTGTCTTCACTGCTGCTGCTGACACGGATTTGGTGGCGGCGTCTGGGTGGTGGGGCAGGCTGGGCAGGCTGCTCCACGACCTGGATGTTTGAGCTGCTGCTGCTATCCCAAGTGCTGCTGGTGGTGGTGCTGGCCTTAGGCATTAGCTTTCTGTCGGCCACATGTTTCTGCCTCTTGACAGGTGTGAAGTCCTTCGCCAAATTCCTCCTAATATGAGGTTCTGCCTCGTTGTCATTTGAGGCTGGTCGCTTCGTTCCTCGGGCAGAGGTGTTGGCCGGAGGACTGCCAGCTGCCGTCGGGGCAGGTGATGGGGTGGAAGCAGCAGTATGTGCATGTGGGGAGGCAGGTGGTGTAGGTGTGTGAACAGGGGTGGGGATGTGGAAATAGTGGGCAGGGAAAGTGGGGAAAACAACATCGGGATAATGTAAAGTATTGGTAATGAAATTTACCGTTGAGTTGGCGAAATCCCGGATGAATGTCATCAGCCCCATCTGTCTGTCTTCCACCCGCTGTATGGCAGCAAGGATTTGAGCAGATTGGTCTGTCTGGGCGGCTGCTGCTGCAGGTTCAGGGGCAGGTTCCTCGGATGATTCTGCTGGGGAGGCAGCCGGGTTGAAGGAGGAGAGGGGGGTTGCGACTATCAGCTCCATGAGGCTGGTAATGTTGTTATCGGTCCAGCCTCGTCCTTGGACCAGTTTATCGGCGGTGGCCTCTGGGACAGCAGCGCAGCGGCAGAGGGATGTGATCATGAATGGTAGGCAGAGGCGGGAGGTTGATCGATGTGTGCAATCCAAGACGATGTCCCTCATATAGCGACCCACGTTGATAGGCCGGTCGTTCATGATCGAATGAATGAGGACGAGCCTCTGCTGGTCCACCGTCGTGTGATGGGAGGACGGCAGGATACGCTTCTTGATGAAAGCGTTCCATAGCTTGGCTTCTGGAAGCAGCTGCCCCCTTTCGACAGAGTTGGGGTTCTGTAACGCCCCAGTTTTGGGCTTAGGAGTTTTGGGATTCGGACCGGTTCGGTCGGGTCGCGGTTCGAATATATAAGAGTGAATTTAGGAAAACCTAGTTCGGGTTGCATTAAAAATATGGAAAAATGTCTTAAAATCCTCTTTTAATATATATAAGTGAACTGTGAAATCAATTTTGTAAAATGAGGTTTGGAAGGGTGACATTTTGGCTAGTGACCAAAATGTAATTTTTGAAATCTGCGTGACTGTTTTAAAAAGGATTGAAACTTTGAATCTTTAAGGAGCTATTTACCCAATGGGAGTTTTCTCCAGATTTTTAAAGATATTATATGATTAATTAAAGGTTTTTAAATAAAACAAAAGTGGAGGGAAGATATTTTTGGCCATAACTAACTTTTCTCTCAAATCTTCCAATTTCATTTTCTCTCCTTTTCTCTCAAACCAAACACCTTTTCTCCAGAGCTTTTCTCTCTGATTTTGTCACCTAATATACCTTTTCAATTCTCTTTTGATTGCTAATCATCTCTACAATAAAACCTCACCATTTGCTAATTGGATTTTCAAGATTTTGGTTCCAAAAAGGGAGAAAACTCAAGTTTGGAGGTAAGAACGTCCTTCTCCTCTGAACTTTAAGTTCTTTACTGAAATTCCCAAGTTCTCAATCCTTAAATTGTGTTTTATAAAAGGTTTTATTGATTTGTTCTTGATCTTGGCTTTTAAATGCAAGATTTGATTGATTTGATGAAATTTTCGTGTGATCTGATTGGGATGTGTTTTGAGGTGTCAAATTGATGTTAATTGAATGCTAATTTGATGTGAAATTGAGTTTTAATCAATGCAATCCCGGATAGGTTGAATTTCCTAAGTTAAGCTTGTGTTCTTGGTTGTTTTTGGAGTGATCTTATTGATCTATTATAGCTGGAGGTATAAGGACGTGGTTAGATCCTTTTTGGATGTTATTTGATGTATAAGGATGCTTAGATTTGATGGATCTTGGCTGGGTAGTGTTGAGGAGTTGTTTGGATGCATTTTCGGTTGTGTTTGGTAGCCGAAAATGGAGTGTAGATGAGAGCAGCGAGTTTTGATGCTTTCATTGAGGGTATTAATGCATGATGATGCATTAATCTACTGTTTTGATGTGTTTAAAACAGGGGAGTCATCTTTGGATCCTAGTGGTGCTGATCCGGAAGCTTGATTGGTGTTTCGGCAAGAGGCGAAACGGAATCGGTGAGTGGATTTTGGTTTTCGGCTTTGAAACCAATGTTTCGAAGGTTTGGGAGCTTAGTCTAAGTCTAAACAACTTTGCTAAGCTCAAGAGTAAGTTTTCGGAAAAACTCTCTTGTTGAGGAACCATGTGATGGTTGGGTGCAATGTGATTGTTTGCATGTTTTAAATTCTGTTTTTAAAGCATATCTAGCATGTGTATTTGCTGAGATTATAAGCCATGTGTAGGAGGAAGCTCAAGGTGAGAGTTCCTTGTTTTTGAACATTGTTCTATTGTGGTTTGATGCTTAAAGTTGCATGATGTTTATGGCTTTGTTAAATGCTTTAAAACAGTGGAATATGGTTGTTGATGATGATTATTGGCAAGTGATGGTTAAGGTCACAAAGGTGTTTAAAAGTCCTTGTGTGAGCCTTGTTTATTTAAGAACATCAAGGTGATTAAAAGTCCTTGGATGATTCTTGTTAAGAACAACATGGTGTTTAAAAGTCCATGGTTGGTTCTTGGTTAAGGTTCAAGGTGTTTAAAAGTCCTTGTGTAAGCCTTGTTACTTAAGACCATCAAGGTGTTTAAAAGTCCTTGGATGGTTCTTGTTGAGGACACAAAGGTGTTTAAAAGTCCTTGTGTGGTCCTTGTCATGGTGTTTAAAAGTCCATGGGTTAAGGACACAATGGTGTTTAAAAGTCCATGTGTGGTCCTTGGAATTTATAAGATTACAATGGTGTTTGAAAGTCCATATGTGAATCTTATGTTGAATGTATCACTTGTTGCCAATAAGACTTGATAAAGATTGAAGCATGAATTGCTTGTTTTTGAATGCTTGTGAGCATGTTCAAATGTTGTTTTGAAGTATGATTTATAAAGGTGTTTTGTAAATGCATTATTGTGTGGTTTTATTGAGCACTCCTCACTAAGCTTATGCTTACGCTCTCTCTCTTTTCTTAAACCAATAATGCAGAGCATTAAAGTGCATTTGAGGGCAGCAAGTTGGTGAAGAATCCAAGTGGTGAACAAAGCTCATGTATGGTGAACATTTTCTCAAACTATTAGCTTTTGGGTATTTGGCAATGGGGAACCTATGTTGTTGTTTTGGGAGACGTTTTGGACTCCCTAAGTTGTATAAATGTTGTTAACATTGTTGTTTCTTGTAATTGGCCATTATGTGTTTGAATTGATGGTTTGATGCTTGAATGGTTTGCTAAATAGGATGCATGCCTATAGAATTGGGGATTTTCATAATTGATGCCATGTTGATATTTGGTTGAGGCAATTATGTTCCTTGAATGCTGTATGACTTATCAGTAAAGTTTGGTTGTCTTTGGAGCATGTTTGATAGGTTAATTGTGCAATAAACCAGCTATTTTTCTGCAACTTGGACAGCCTGTTTCGGAACAGGTGCTACCGTATCGGAACAGGGGCCTGAAATGGCCTGGGCGTTCCGAAACGGATGCAGCCGTTCCAGAACGGAAGTGCCACTGCCAGGCACTGTTTCGGAACCTGTTACGGAACGGTCCCGCGTTAAGGAACGGGTCTCCCTGTTTCGGAACACTCGACCGTTGGGCACTGAAAATGTTGGTTAGATGTTTTGTTTTGTTGGCGTTTTGGTCCTAAATCATGTTTACGCAATTGATTGAGTTTGTGATGTCCGTTTGAGCTGAAATTTGACAGACAAGCATGAAATATGACTAATTCCATATTGGTAACTTAAAATTGGGTTAAGTCCTTGTATTTTCCAAAATTTACATTTTGGTCCCTAAAATCTTAGTTTGTCCAAATTAAGTCCCTGAACGTTTTCCGTCTGCGATGATCTTTGAGTATGATGTTTGTATGAACATAACTAGGGTTAACGTGCATCTAGATAAGTTTAAAAAGAAAAAAAAGGGTCGTTAATCAAGGTTGACTTTCGAGTTGACTTTGGTTTTCCCCGTGTAAACTTCTTAATTCGGTTCAACCGTCTGGGCCGGGTTAAGGGGGTTACATTTGGTGGTATCAGAGCTGAGTTCTCGAGTAAGTGGGAACGGTTGTGTGAATGATTAAAGTATGTATGCTTTGTGTGCTTGTTGAGTGAAAGCATGATGTGTGATTTGCAAATATGTTGCAATTGAGTTGTATGCGGTGATGAAGCATGTTGTGGGTACCCATTGCCAAATCAAAGCTAATGAAATGATATGGTTTTAATTGAAAATGAGCTTGAGTACTTGGATTGCTTACCTTGCTGGGCCTGACTTTGTTTAATTGCATTGTGATTGCATTGTTATAGTATGGCACCTCGTAGGGAGACGCGGGGTAATGTGCGAGCTACGGCTCAGAATGATGATGAGAATGTTGAGAGTGCAGTGGATTTGCCTCCTCCACCTGGTGGTGGTGGTGTTGAGGGTGAAGGAACTGGAGCTGCAGCTGGTGCTGGGGTCGCTGGACCTGAGGCTGGTCAGGGGCAAGCTGTTCCTGACATGACAGTGTTGATACAATCTATTGCTGGAGCTTTTCAAGCAGCAGTAGCTGGAGCTCAAGGAGCTGGGCATCAGGGAGATGCTGGAGTTAGACTACCCTTGGAGCGTTTGCGCAGCCTGGGAGGGACTGAGTTCAAGGGTATGTCTGCTGAAGGTTCTGAGGCTTGGTTAGAGAGTACCAAGAGAATCTTGGGTCAGATGAGTTGCACTGATGTGCAGAAGCTTGACTGTGTAGTATCCTTGCTACAGAAGGATGCTTATACGTGGTGGACAACCACTATCGCTGGGATGGCGGAAGCTGATGTAACTTGGACATTCTTTCAGAATGTGTTCAAGAGAAGGTATCTAGGGGTGTGGTACCTAGATGAAAAGAAGAGGGAATTCATGTCTCTTACCCAGGGGAGCATGACGGTGGCTGAGTATGAAGTGCAGTTTGTTCGACTCAGTCAATATACACCTGAGCTGGTTCCGGATGAGCGAGCGAGGTGTGAAAGGTTCCGTTATGGTTTAGTGACGGATGTAAAGATGTATGTGCTGGCTACCGAGTATGATGATTTTGATGTGTTGGTGGGCCGAGCAAAGGATATTGAGATAAACTTGGGCTTATCTTCTAAAAGTGCTGGTTCTGGTGCTGGGAAGCGAGCTGCTGAATATAGTTCCGGTGGTGGACGGAACAAGAGGGGACGTGATCAGAAGTATCAGTCCTCAGCTAAGCGAGGTGGTGGTGCGCCTGTTCGGGGAGGCAACGCTAGAGTTGATCCGAGTGCTTGTTGGACATGTGGTTCGCATGGCCATATGAAACGTGATTGTCCTCGTGCTGTGAGGGAGGTGCAAGCTCCTGTTGTAGCTGCTGGTAATGTGTGCTGGAATTGTGGATCTGCGGATCATATGAGGAGAGAGTGTCCTATGTTGGCTGGTGGCCAAGGGCGTGCTCCTATTGTTGCAGCACCACAGAGAGGGCGTGGGCGCGGCCGTGGTAATTTCCAGCGGAGAGAGGAAGGTGGTCGGGGTGTGGCTCATGTTGTAGCTGTACAGCCAGAGGGTGGTGGCCAGGCTAGAATGTTTGCTCAGCGGGAGGGGAGGAATGACGCGGATGTGATCGCAGGTACTTTTACTTTGCAATCCTTGTCATTACTTTCCTTGATTGATTCTGGATCTACGCACTCTTACATATTGCGTGAGCATGCTGAATTGCTTGGGTTGCCTGTTGAGTCTTTGGATGTTGGTGTGCGTGTCACTAGTTCTTTTGGTGAGACTGTTGTGACTCGAAAGCTTTATAGAAGATGTCCTTTGGTCGTGCAAGATCATGTTTTTCGTGTTGACCTTATGGAGTTACCTTTCTATGGTTTTGATGTAATCCTTGGTATGGATTGGCTTGCTGAGCATCGTGCTGTGGTGGATTGTGAGAATAAGCGAGTTTCGTTGAAGCTTGCGGATGATTATGAGGTGGTTGTGGTTGGTGAGAATGTGAAGTTTCTTGCCAATGTGGTGTCTTCTTTGGAGGCGAGCCGGATGTTGAGGCAAGGTTGTGAAGCTTACCTGGCCTTTGTGATGAATCCTAGTTCTAAGGAGTTGCGTGTGCAAGATATCAGGATTGTGCGAGAGTTTCCTGGTGTGTTCCCTGAGGAGTTGTCTGGTTTACCTCCTAATCGCGAGGTGGAGTTTGGAATTGAGCTGTATGAGAATACAACTCCTGTGTCCATTACTCTCTATCGAATGGCACCTAAGGAGCTGAAAGAGCTGAAGACGCAGTTGCAAGAGTTGCTTGATCGTGGTTTCATTCGGCCGAGTGTGTCGCCTTGGGGTGCACCGGTCTTGTTTGTGAAGAAGAAGGATGGCACTATGAGAATGTGCATTGATTATCGTCAGCTGAACAAGTTGACTATCAAGAATCGGTATCCTTTGCCGAGGATTGATGATCTCTTTGATCAATTTCGGGGAGCAGCTGTGTTCTCTAAGATTGACTTGAGGTCAGGGTATTACCAGTTGAAGGTAAAGGATGTGGATGTGCCTAAGACCGCTTTCAGGACGAGGTATGGGCATTATGAGTTTCTTGTGATGTCGTTTGGGTTAACAAATACTCCTGCAGCTTTCATGGACATGATGAATCGTGTATTTCATGAATACCTGGATAAGTTTGTTGTGGTGTTCATTGATGATATCCTTGTGTACTCGCGTACTGAGGAGGAACATGAAGAGCATTTGAGGATTGTATTGCAAGCTTTGTTGGAGAATCAGCTTTATGCTAAGCTGAGCAAGTGTGAGTTCTGGTTAAGTGAAGTGGTGTTTCTTGGGCATGTGGTTTCTGCCGAGGAAATTCGTGTTGATCCTCAGAAGATTGAGGCGGTGATGAATTTGAAGGTTCCTAAGTCTGTTCATGAGGTTCGTAGTTTCCTTGGTTTGGCGGGATACTACCGGAGGTTTGTGGATGGGTTTTCTAAGATTGCTGCACCTCTGACGAAGTTGTTGCAGAAGGATGTTAAGTATGAGTGGACGGAAGCGAGACAGCAGGCTTTTGAGAAGCTTAAGGCGGCTTTGACGCAAGCTCCTATCTTGGTTCAACCTGAATCAGGGAAAGAGTTTGTGGTGTATAGTGATGCGTCCTATGTTGGTTTAGGATGTGTGTTGATGCAAGAGGGTAAGGTGGTGGCTTATGTATCGCGGCAGTTGAAGGTGCATGAGCGCAACTATCCTACGCATGATATTGAGTTGGCCGCAGTGGTTTTTGCTTTGAAGATCTGGAGACATTACCTGTATGGTGAGAAGTGTACTGTGTACACGGATCACAAGAGTTTGAGGTATCTGATGTCTCAGAAGGAGTTGAATCTTAGGCAGTGACGTTGGGTGCAGTTGCTCAAAGATTATGATTTGACGATTGAGTATCACCCTGGAAAAGCTAATGTTGTAGCAGATGCCTTGAGTAGGAAGGTAGCTGTTGTGTTGAGGGCTATGTTTGCCAGTTTGAGTATTTCACGTGATGGTGGTCTTGTGGCTGAGTTGCAAGTGAAACCATCTTTGGTTCAGTTGATCAAGGAAAAGCAGTTGCTGGATGATTCCTTGGTACCTCATGTTCAGGATATCGCGGAGGGTAGGCCTTCAGATTTCTGTTTTAATGATAATGGTGTGTTATGTTTTGGGAGTCGGGTAGTGGTGCCCAATGATGTTGAGTTGAGGCGTGCTATTCTGACTGAAGGTCATAGTAGTCCTTTTGCTATGCACCCAGGTAGTACTAAGATGTATCGAGATCTTCGTGATGTGTACTATTGGGTGGGTTTGAAGAATGATGTTGCTGAGTTTGTAAGCAAGTGCATGGTGTGTCAGCGAGTAAAGGCTGAGCATCAGTTTCCATCAGGTTTGTTGCAACCGTTGAAGATTCCTGAATGGAAGTGGGAAAGGGTTACCATGGATTTTGTATCTGGTTTACCCTTGTCACCATCGAAGAAGAATTCGGTGTGGGTGATTGTGGATCGCCTGACGAAGTGTGCGCATTTCTTGCCTGTGCATACTACGTACTCCTTGGATAAGCTTGCAGAGCTGTACATTGCTAAGATTGTGCGACTGCACGGTGTGCCAAAGTCGATTGTATCGGATAGGGATCCGACGTTTACATCGCGGTTCTGGAAGTGTTTGCATCAAGCTTTGGGTACACGGTTGAATTTCAGTACATCTTATCATCCTCAGTCGGATGGTCAGTCCGAGCGTGTTATCCAGATTTTGGAGGATATGTTGAGGTGCTGTGTGATTGAATTTCAGGGCTCTTGGGAGAAACATTTGCCTTTGGTAGAGTTTGCTTATAACAATAGTTATCAGGCAAGTATTCAAATGGAACCTTATGAGGCTTTGTACGGGAGGAAGTGTAGGACTCCTCTTTGTTGGGCTGAAACGGGTCAGAAGTTGGTGTCGATGCCGGCTTTGTTGAAAGGAACCACCGAGAAGGTGAAGCTCATTTGTGAGCGTTTGAAGGCAGCTTCTGATCGGCAAAAGTCTTACGCGGATTTGAAGCGTAAGGAGATTGAGTATACGGTGGGTGACCGTGTGTTTTTTAAGGTTTCGCCTTGGAAAAAGGTGATGAGGTTTGGCCGTAAGGTTAAGTTGAGCCCTAGGTACATTGGACCATACGAGGTGGTTGAACGTGTGGGTCCTGTTGCGTACAAGTTGAGGTTACCTCAAGAGTCGGAGAAGATTCATGATGTGTTTCATGTTTCTATGCTCCGGAAGTATAGATCAGATCCTTCGCATGTGATGCCTGTGGAAGAAGTGGAGTTGAATCCGGATTTGACCTATGAAGAGGAACCGGTGAAGGTTCTGGATTCGGATAGCAAGGTTCTTCGTGGCAAGACCATTGAGTTGGTGAAGGTGTTGTGGAAGCACCGTGGTGTTGAGGAAGCCACGTGGGAACGGAAGGATGACATGCTGAAGCAGTTTCCGTATCTCTTTCCTTCAGGTAAATTTCGAGGACGAAATTTCTTAAGGGGGGGAGAGTTGTAACGCCCCGGTTTTGGGCTTAGGAGTTTTGGGATTCGGACCGGTTCGGTCGGATCGCGGTTCGAATATATAAGAGTGAATTTAGGAAAATCTAGTTCGGGTTGCATTAAAAATATGGAAAAATGTCTTAAAATCCTCTTTTAATATATATAAGTGAACTGTGAAATCAATTTTGTAAAATGAGGTTTGGAAGGGTGACATTTTGGCTAGTGACCAAAATGTAATTTTTGAAATCTGCGTGACTGTTTTAAAAAGGATTGAAACTTTGAATCTTTAAGGAGCTATTTACCCCATGGGAGTTTTCTCCAGATTTTTAAAGATATTAATATGATTAATTAAAGGTTTTTAAATAAAACAAAAGTGGAGGGAAGATATTTTTGGCCATAACTAACTTTTCTCTCAAATCTTCCAATTTCATTTTCTCTCATTTTCTCTCAAACCAAACACCTTTTCTCCAGAGCTTTTCTCTCTGATTTTGTCACCTAATATACCTTTTCAATTCTCTTTTGATTGCTAATCATCTCTACAATAAAACCTCACCATTTGCTAATTGGATTTTCAAGATTTTGGTTCCAAAAAGGGAGAAAACTCAAGTTTGGAGGTAAGAACGTCCTTCTCCTCTGAACTTTAAGTTCTTTACTGAAATTCCCAAGTTCTCAAACCTTAAATTGTGTTTTATAAAAGGTTTTATTGATTTGTTCTTGATCTTGGCTTTTAAATGCAAGATTTGATTGATTTGATGAAATTTTCGTGTGATCTGATTGGGCTGTGTTTTGAGGTGTCAAATTGATGTTAATTGAATGCTAATTTGATGTGAAATTGAGTTTTAATCAATGCAATCCCGGATAGGTTGAATTTCCTAAGTTTAGCTTGTGTTCTTGGTTGTTTTTGGAGTGATCTTGTTGATCTGTTATAGCTGGAGGTATAGGGACGTGGTTAGATCCTTTTTGGATGTTATTTGATGTATAAGGATGCTTAGATTTGATGGATCTTGGCTGGGTAGTGTTGAGGAGTTGTTTGGATGCATTTTCGGTTGTGTTTGGTAGCCGAAAATGGAGTGTAGATGAGAGCAGCGAGTTTTGATGCTTTCATTGAGGGTATTAATGCATGATGATGCATTAATCTACTGTTTTGATGTGTTTAAAACAGGGGAGTCATCTTTGGATCCTAGTGGTGCTGATCCGGAAGCTTGATTGGTGTTTCGGCAAGATGCGAAACGGAATCGGTGAGTGGATTTTGGTTTTCGGCTTTGAAACCAATGTTTCGAAGGTTTGGGAGCTTAGTCTAAGTGTAAACAACTTTGCTAAGCTCAAGAGTAAGTTTTCGGAAAAACTCTCTTGTTGAGGAACCATGTGATGGTTGGGTGCAATGTGATTGTTTGCATGTTTTAAATTCTGTTTTTAAAGCATATCTAGCATGTGTATTTGCTGAGATTATAAGCCATGTGTAGGAGGAAGCTCAAGGTGAGAGTTCCTTGTTTTTGAACATTGTTCTATTGTGGTTTGATGCTTAAAGTTGCATGATGTTTATGGCTTTGTTAAATGCTTTAAAACAGTGGAATATGGTTGTTGATGATGATTATTGGCAAGTGATGGTTAAGGTCACAAAGGTGTTTAAAAGTCCTTGTGTGAGCCTTGTTTATTTAAGAACATCAAGGTGATTAAAAGTCCTTGGATGATTCTTGTTAAGAACAACATGGTGTTTAAAAGTCCATGGTTGGTTCTTGGTTAAGGTTCAAGGTGTTTAAAAGTCCTTGTGTAAGCCTTGTTACTTAAGAACATCAAGGTGTTTAAAAGTCCTTGGATGGTTCTTGTTGAGGACACAAAGGTGTTTAAAAGTCCTTGTGTGGTCCTTGTCATGGTGTTTAAAAGTCCATGGGTTAAGGACACAATGGTGTTTAAAAGTCCATGTGTGGTCCTTGGAATTTATAAGATTACAATGGTGTTTGAAAGTCCATATGTGAATCTTATGTTGAATGTATCACTTGTTGCCAATAAGACTTGATAAAGATTGAAGCATGAATTGCTTGTTTTTGAATGCTTGTGAGCATGTTCAAATGTTGTTTTGAAGTATGATTTATAAAGGTGTTTTGTAAATGCATTATTGTGTGGTTTTATTGAGCACTCCTCACTAAGCTTATGCTTACGCTCTCTCTCTTTTCTTAAACCAATAATGCAGAGCATTAAAGTGCATTTGAGGGCAGCAAGTTGGTGAAGAATCCAAGTGGTGAACAAAGCTCATGTATGGTGAACATTTTCTCAAACTATTAGCTTTTGGGTATTTGGCAATGGGGAACCTATGTTGTTGTTTTGGGAGACGTTTTGGACTCCCTAAGTTGTATAAATGTTGTTAACATTGTTGTTTCTTGTAATTGGCCATTATGTGTTTGAATTGATGGTTTGATGCTTGAATGGTTTGCTAAATAGGATGAATGCCTATAGAATTGGGGATTTTCATAATTGATGCCATGTTGATATTTGGTTGAGGCAATTATGTTCCTTGAATGTTGTATGACTTATCGGTAAAGTTTGGTTGTCTTTGGAGCATGTTTGATAGGTTAATTGTGCAATAAACCAGCTATTTTTCTGCAACCTGAACAGCCAGTTTCGGAACAGGTGCTACCGTATCGGAACAGGGGCCTGAAATGGCCTGGGCGTTCCGAAACGGATGCAGCCGTTCCGGAACGGAAGTGCCACTGCCAGGCACTGTTTCGGAACCTGTTGCGGAACGGTCCCGCGTTTCGGAACGGATCTCCCTGTTTCGGAACACTCGACCGTTGGGCACTGAAATTGTTGGTTAAATGTTTTGTTTTGTTGGCGTTTTGGTCCTGAATCATGTTTACGCAATTGATTGAGTTTGTGATGTCCGTTTGAGCTGAAATTTGACAGACAAGCATGAAATATGACTAATTCCATATTGGTAACTTAAAAGTGGGTTAAGTCCTTGTATTTTCCAAAATTTACATTTTGGTCCCTAAAATCTTAGTTTGTCCAAATTAAGTCCCTGAACGTTTTCCGTCTGCGATGATCTTTGAGTATGATGTTTGTATGAACATAACTAGGGTTAACGTGCATCTAGATAAGTTTAAAAAGAAAAAAAAGGGTCGTTAATCAAGGTTGACTTTCGAGTTGACTTTAGTTTTCCCCGTGTAAACTTCTTAATTCGGTTCAACCGTCTGGGCCGGGTTAAGGGGGTTACAGGTTCTTTTTGCTCGTGTTCCACTCCGTTCCTTCTTCTGTCACCTCTGCCATGACAGCACCGTAGGCGGCAGAGTCGAGGGTGTCCAAAAATTGCTGATGGGCATCGTCGTTGGGACCAAAATAGAGGCCATACATATGGTTGATACTATCGGCTGTGAATGGTACCTCTACCCCTCGGACAGTCACTGATGTTGCTATCCTGCTGTCGATGGCAGCATAGAACTCCCTCACCAGCGTGTCATTGAATTCTGCTGGTTGTTGTGCGAACTGCTCCCATAGTTGAGCCCTGATTGCCTTCGCGATGAATGGTCTGAGCCCCATGTTTGCTGCCTTTCGGACGTAGATGAATCCTCTTTCCTCCCATAATTCCTTGGTTGCGAACGACTGCGGGGTGGGTGCTGCTGCTGAAGAGGATGAAGCAGCACTGCGGCAGGTACGTCTGGAAGACATTTTAGTTGCAAGGGTTGTGAAAGTAAAGAAAACAAATAAAAACGAGAGGAGAAAGCAAGTAAGAATAAGCAGAAGTGAGGAAAATGGAAATGAGAATGGGGTTTTATAGCGGTAGAGTTGCTGCCCGTTTAATGTTGTAACGGCAGGCGGGAATAACGGGGCGACTGTTGAGTTTGGTGTGTCTGACGCGTCTGACACGTAATTATGCGTCTGTTACGCGTCTGTCACACGCTTCTGCGTCTGCCGTGTCAGTCTGTTGACAGCCTGTCTTATCCGTGTCTGCAGTGGCAGCTGGAACAACAGGCTTCAATAAATGGGCTCTGTTGGGCTGATGGATGGATGGTGGGCTTGGGTCACTTCTTCTTCTTCTTGACTCCTTTATTTGCTGAAAACAGAAAATATAAAAACATTATTCGAATAAAATAAACCTAATTTCCTAATAAATAATAAATAATAAAAATAAATAAAAATAAAATTTAGGTTAAATTAGGGATGCCTTGTGGGGCATCTCCTAAAGTAACCACTTCCTGTATTCCTGGGGCTTCAGTCCCCTGATAATGCTTGAGGCGTTGTCCATTGACTTTGAATTGGTGCCCGTCTTTTAATGATCGGATTGTGATGGCACCATGGGGAAAAACTTGTACCACTTGGAACGGGCCAGACCATCTAGACTTTAGCTTTCTTGGGAAGAGTTTCAGTCTAGAATTGAACAACAACACAAGCTGCCCTGGGCAGAACTGTCGTGGCAGCAACTTCCTGTCATGCCACTTCTTAGTTTTCTCCTTGTAGATTCTTGCATTGTCGTAGGCCATTGTCCGTATTTCTTCAATCTCGTTCAGATCTAATAACCTTTTCTGGTCTGCCTTGTCCAAGTCCATATTCACTGCCTTGATTGCCCAATATGCTTTGTGCTCTATCTCGATAGGCAAGTGACAGGTTTTTCCGTAAATCAGTCGGTATAGAGACATGCCCAATGGAGTCTTAAAAGCTGTCCTATATGCCCATAATGCATCGTTAAGGAGTAAAGACCAATCTTTCCTAGTTGGCTTAACCATCTTCTCAAGAATGTTCTTAACTTCCCTATTGGATATCTCAGCTTGTCCATTGGTCTGTGGGTGGTATGCTGTCGCGATCCTGTGCTTGACACCATATTTCTTCAAGGCGGCAGCAATAACCCTATTGTCAAAATGTCTCCCTTCATCACTGATAATCGCCTTAGGGATGCCAAATCTAGAAAAAATGTTTTTGTGCAAAAACTTTTGGACTGTCTTGGCATCATTCTTTTGAGTGGCGATGGCTTCAACCCACTTAGAGACATAATCCACTGCTAAGAGGATGTATAGATTTCCACATGAAGATGGAAAAGGTCCCATGAAATCAATCCCCCAAACGTCGAAGATCTCGACTTCCAGAATGTTCTGCAGTGGCATCTCGTTTCTCCTCGAGATGTGACCTATCCGCTGGCACCTGTCACAGTTCTTATAGAAGTCCTGTGCATCTTTATACAGTGTCAGCCAGTAGAACCCTGACTGCAGCACCTTGGCAGCAGTTTTATTGCCTCCTAAGTGACCTCCATATTGTGAAGCATGGCAGTGATGAAGAATGTCTTCTTGTTCTTCTTGTGCTGCACACCTCCTTATAACCTGATCTGCGCATAGTTTGAAAAGAAGAGGTTCGTCCCAATAATAATGCTTAACATCATTTTGGAACCTCTTCCTGGCTTGATAATTAAGATCAGAAGGACGTATTCCGCTAACTATAAAATTAACGAAATCAGCATACCACGGGAGTTCAGAAGACTTACCTGCCGCCATGGCTGTCGCGGCAGCGATTGCGGCAGCAAAGAGCTGCTCATCTGGGAAGGTCTCCAGTATGTTTGTCTCATCTATTGGCAGACTCTGTCCCTTCTCCAACCTTGACAAGTGGTCTGCCATCTGATTTTCTGTCCCTTTTTTGTCCTTGATCTCAAGGTCGAACTCTTGCAATAGTAGGATCCACCGTATCAGTCGAGGCTTTGCATCCTTTTTCGCGAACAGATATTTGAGGGCAGAATGGTCTGTGTGCACTATTACCTTCATCCCAAGTATGTAAGAACGAAACTTGTCAATGGAGAACACCACAGCTAATAGCTCCTTTTCTGTGGTGGTGTAGTTCACTTGGGCGTCATTCAATGTCTTGCTGGCATAATATATGACATGAAATAGCTTATCTCTGCGCTGCCCAAGTGTTGCCCCGACAGCATAGTCACTAGCATCACACATAATCTCAAATGGCTGTGTCCAGTCTGGTGGATGTACTATGGGGGCTGTTACCAGTTTTTCCTTCAGAACCTTGAATGCTTCAGTACATTCTTCATTAAAGTCAAAGGGTCGGTTCTCCTCTAAGAGATGACATAGGGGCTTGGTGATTTTTGAGAAATTTGCAATAAACCTTCGATAAAAACCAGCATGCCCTAAAAAACTCCTAATGCCCTTAACTGTGGTCGGCGGCGGCAGCTTCTCAATTACTTCTATTTTAGCCCTGTCGACTTCTATCCCACGGCAGCTAATCTTATGGCCAAGGATTATCCCCTCATCCACCATAAAGTGGCATTTTTCCCAATTCAAAACAAGATTTGCTTTTTCACATCTTTCAAGTACCTTTTGTAAGTTGCCAAGGCAGCTCTCAAAATCGTCTCCAAAGACGGAAAAATCATCCATAAATATCTCAAGGAAGTCCTCTACCATATCTGAGAATATGGCCATCATGCACCTTTGGAAGGTGGCAGGTGCATTACATAGTCCAAACGGCATCCTCCTAAAAGCATATGTTCCGTAGGGGCATGTGAAAGTCGTCTTTTCTTGATCTTCTGGTGCAATAGCAATTTGATTATAACCTGAATAACCATCAAGAAAACAATAGTAAGATTTACCCGCTAATCTATCGAGCATTTGATCAATAAAGGGTAAAGGAAAATGGTCCTTTCGGGTAGCTTTGTTGAGCTTCCGATAGTCCATACAAACCCTCCAACCGGTCACTGTCCTGGTTGGGATTAATTCATTGTTCTCATTGGTTATCACGGTCATTCCTCCTTTCTTTGGAACGCATTGCACCGGGCTCACCCATTTGCTGTCGGAGATGGCGTAAATAATACCAGCATCTAACCATTTGATTATCTCTTTACGTACCACCTCTTTCATCGCATGGTTTAGCCGCCTTTGGGCATCAATAGTCGGCTTATGATCTTCCTCTAGGAGGATTTTGTGCATGCATAACGCCGGACTAATGCCTTGAATGTCTGCTATCGTCCATCCAATCGCCTTTTTGTGCTGCCTTAGCATGCCGATTAGCTGTCGTTCCTATTCCTGCGGCAGCTTAGAAGAGATGATTACGGGCAACGTATCATTTGAACCAAGAAAAGCATATTTAAGCTGCCCTGGCAGGGGCTTCAGTTCTAAGGCAGGTGGTTCAACAGTGGATGGCTTTTGGATTAAATGGTTATCCGAAGTATAATTCAAAGGTTCGAATAACTTACCTGGATGATTGCCTAACCAGTTTACCTCCTCTTGATCTTCAGTATCAGATGTATCAGAGTCAGAGGAGTTGCTGTCGTCGGTGCTGTCGTCAGTGCTGTCGTGACAGCTCTGTAGGTAGCTGCCGCGGCAGTGCCCGATTTTTATGTCGTGACAGCCCGACCAGATGCAGGGTTGATCAAGGATAACTTCAGTGATAGCCTTGCATTCCTCGTCTGCATCAGCATGCTTCATTACTTGGAGAACATTCAACTTAATCTCTTGGTCATTCACTCTCATGGTGAGTTCTCCTTTTTCCACATCAATCAGTGATCTTCTCGTGGCTAAGAAGGGTCGCCCAAGGATGATTGGTGCGTTTTCGTCTGCTTCACAATCTAAAACAAGAAAGTCAGCAGGAAAAATAAATTTATCCACTCTTACCAGAATATCTTCGATTTTTCCTTCTGGATGAACGTAAGAGCGGTCGGTAAGCTGCAGAATTACTGTCGTGGGCCGCGCCTTTCCAATACATAATTTCTGAAAAATAGATTTTGGCATTAAATTGATACTAGCACCAAGATCACAAAGTGCCTTACCCACATATTTGTCTCCGATTACACAAGGTATGATGAAACTCCCCTGATCCTTCTTTTTCTGGGGTGGCTGCCGATGAAGAATACTCATGCAACTATCTGCCATCCTTACCGTTTCAAATTCCCCCAGTTTATATTTTTTTGACATGACATCCTTGAGAAATTTGACGTAACCGGGCATCTCCCTAACGGCATCTAACAGCGGGATATTAATATGAACCTGCTTAAAAATATCATAAATCTTTTTAAGTTGAGATTCTTGCTTAGCTTGTTGTATCTGTTGAGGGAAAGGAGGTGGGGACGGTAATCAGTAATACGTCCTTCCCACTGCATACGAATCTGAGGAGGTTTAGGTTCATCAATTTTCTCCTCTGTCGCTTCTGCTGTCGTGACAGGCTCATCGGCAGCAGTCTGTTTACCACCTGTCGGGGCAGCTTCCTCGGCAGGTTGGTCCAAGGCTGGTTCCTTTGCTGTTTCAACTTCTTTTTCCGGCCCTGGTAGTTTCTTCCCACTCCTAGTAGTAATTGCCTTACACTGCTCATGTGTGGGTGGCCTAGCATGTTCAGTATTACTAGGGAATCCTCCAGTCTGCCTCGGCTTAATATGTTGGGAAACCTGACCCATTTGTGTCTCCAGAGATTTCAAAGTAGCCTCATGATTTGTCATTCTCATCTCTGTTTTATCCATGAAATTTTCTGTCTTCTTGACAAACTGATTCATATTCTCAATATAAGTACTCGTCTGAGACATAAAGGTGGCCAGAGTCTGTTCCAGTATACTGCTCGTGGCAGCTGGTGGCTGCTGTTGCTGCTGCGGTGGCAGATGCGTCGGCAGTTGCTGCGGCAGTTGCTGTCGCGTCAGCAATCTAGGTCCTCCCTGATTCTGATTATGTGCTTGAGGATTCAGGGCGTTATTGGGGTTACTCCAGGAAAACTTGGGATCTTTCCTCCAATTGGGATTATAATTATTGGAGTTGTAATTCAGCTTGTTGTAATTTCCAACATACTTTCCCTCTTCTAACTGTATTGGGCACTCATCCCGACTATGATTTCCCTCACAGATATCACATACTTCCTCTACAGCAAATCCTTGTTGACCATCATCATTCAATAACCTTTTCATTGCTTTAGTAAGGAATGCTACCTGTGATTTCAACGTGCTGTCGGCTTCATAGTCCTTGACAGCAAGTACCCGTTTACCCCCTCTTCTTGCGGTCGGAAATTGTTCCTCATTCTTGGCCAGATTTTTCAAAACTTGCAATGCCTCGTCTGGATCTTTATCCAATAATAGTCCATTTGCTGCAGAATCAATTCGAATACGAGTTTGTAAGTTAGCAGCATTATAGAACTTAGTTACCTGATTCCAGACGGGAAATCCATGCATTGGTCAGTTCCGAAGAAGAGTAGTAAATCTGTCCCAGGCCTCGTGCATCGGCTCGTCATCTTCCTGCTGAAAAGTAGCAATTTCATTACGTAATCGCTCAGATAAATGCGAAGGATTAAAACGAGATAAAAATTCACGAGATAAATCTGCCCAAGTCATAATTGAACCCGGCGTAAGTTTATTCCACCAAGTCTTAGCTCTGTCCCTCAATGAATGGGGAAATAACCGAAGCCTCAGTATCTCCGGATTAACTCTTGGCAGTCTAAACGAACCACAAATCTCCTGGAATGTTTTGAGATGCTCCCTAGCATCTTCTGTCATAGCACCACTAAACTGTCTGGCATTGTTGATCATACTAAACATGACAGGTTTAAGCTCAAAGTTATCAACTTCAATATCCGGCAGCGTGGTCTCCAGCTCTACATGATCGTTCAGCATGTAGTCGCGACAGGACCGTCGTCCATCTGCCAAGGGCGGGTCGCCGACAGGCGGTATACCATCACCAGCGGGTGGGTTACGGGCCATCTTTTCTAGCTGTTCCTCAAGGTACTCGTTTCTGGCTAAAAGGTGACGAAGTTGTTTCTTGAGATTGAATGAACGTTCAACTTCTGGATCTAGTGGATACTCAGGATCTTCACCTCTTTTAGATCTGCGCATAAACAAGAAAACCTCGTGAAAAGCAAGAGTTGAAAGCACCAAAGAAAAACAAAAATAAAAGAAAAACAAAAGAAAAACAAAAACAAAAACAAAAACGAAAAGTGCAATAAAAGAAAGGTGGAGTTATGTTGCCAATCCCCGGCAACGGCGCCAAAAACTTGTTGCGTGTAAAAGAGTATATCGCAATTGTAGTGCAAGTGTACACGACGCAAGTAGTAAAGTGATACGAAGTATCGGATATCGTCTCCACAGGGATTGGGCTAATAGCTTTACCTTAATTCACTGCACGAAGTAAAGAAAATAGTTTAGAAAGTTGTCACGAAAATATTAAAGAAAACGTAAATAAAAGAGTTGGAATATCAAGATAGAGAGAATGGGCTGGTATTGAATTGCTCAGTAGTGCAGGTATCGCAATGCTTAGGAACTCCAGTTCTGTCGTCGCGCCTGTCGCGGCAGCACCTGTCGCGGCAGCTGTCCGTTGGTCGTCGCGGCAGCAAACACACCAACTCAGTACTTCAAGTTTGGCAAGAATCCCAGATCTTCCTTGGCCTATCCCTAGGTCCAAGTATGTCGATGATCACGTCTTTGATGATACCTCCCGGCGTGAATCGAAGGATGAACACCGATGTGTATGAATTCTTCCTTAGCCACTTAACCTTGCCCTATCCCTAGGCACAAGATAGTTCAACTATAAACTAGAGAACTCGCTCTTATTTCTTTCGAATACTTAACTCTCCCGATGCTAAGTAAATGGATAACCTCACAATGCTCTCCCGATGCTCTTGCAAGATATTAATAATCAAAATAAGAGAACTTGAAGTTTATTTTATTGAACTAGAAAAATCCTAAAACAAAACAACCCTTGCAACTACTTTACAAATCAACCCGTGGCCCTAGGGGGTTTTTAGAACATGTCGACGGCGGGTAAACAGCGGAGGGGTTTGGTTATCGGTTATGGGGTATGATCTCTCCTAGGTTAAAATCTATGCCCTTATATAAGCTTTGGGCTCAAGTATTCTAAGATAACAAGGATTACAACTTTAATTAAAAGTAAGATTCTAATAAAGACTTAATCTTCAAGTATCCTACTTTTCAGCCGCCTCCTTGTTTCATGGGATTTCCTCTCCTTGAGCTTTGGCTTGACATATCTTTTGATCCTGGGCTTGGAAAAATATATGGTTTTAACACGACAGACGAGCATAATTTTCTCTATCTATCGAGGTCCACTTTGATTTTTCTTCACTAATTTGATGTCGTCCTCTGCTATCACGGCAGATCCATGGCAGCATCATCCTCATCGTCTGCTTGTCCAGTTCAGCTTTTCTGCTTCTCTGCCCTGCGCCCGCCTTCTCCGTTAACTATGGCAGCAACCTACAAAATCAACCATCTTTTAGTAGAATCCGTGCTTTTACTAATTTTGTGATGTTTTGCTGTAAACTAACCTAAATGCAATGCAATGATGCTTGAATGCAGCAGAAATATGGGTTAAAAAGGGTGTAAATAATAGAACTTTTACACACTCAACAGCATTAAATTAATACTAGCACCTAGATCACAAAGTGCCTTACCCACAAATTTATCTCCGATTATGCATGGTATTATGAAGCTCCCAGGATCCTTCTTTTTCTGGGGTGGATGCTTGTGCAGAATAGTTATGCATCATTCTGTCAGTTTTACCGTCTCAAATTCCCCAAGTCTGGATTTCTTCGACATAGCACCCTTGAGAAATTTGGCATAACCGGGCATCTCCTTGATGGCATCTAACAGCGGAATATTAATGTGAACCTGCTTAAAAATATCATAGATCTTTTTAAGCTGGGATTCCATTTTCAACTTCTGTAGCCGCTGTGGAAAATAAGGTGGAGGACGATAGTCTTCAATGCGTCCTTCCCACTGCATTCGGATCTGAGGAGGCTTAGGTTCTTCATCCTTCTCCTCTGTCCCTTCTGCTGTCGTGGCAGGTATATCAGCATCATGCTGTTTGTCGTCTGCCGGGGCAGCTTTCTCGGCAGTCGATTCTAGGGCTGGTTCCTTAACTGGTTCAGCTTCCTTCTCTGGCCCTGGTAATTTCTTCCCAGTCCTAGTTGTGATAGCTTTGCACTGTTCATGTGTGGGTTGTCTAGGGACTTCAGTATTGCTCGGGAATCCTCCATTCTGCCTTGGCTTAATATGCTGGGAGACCTGACCCATCTGTGTCTCCAATGATTTCAGAGTAGCTTCATGGTTAGTCACCCGCATCTCTGTTTTATCCTTGAATGACTCAGTCTTCCTGACGAAGTGATTCATGTTCTCAATGTAAGTTCCTGTCTGAGACATGAACGTAGCCAAGGTCTGTTCCAATACACTAGTTGTGGCTGTTGCGGCTGCTGTAGTGGTTGCTGCCGAGTCAAAAGTCTAGGTGCCCCCTGATTTTGAGTGTTCTGTGCTTGAGGGTTTAGGGCATTATTTAGGTTGCTCCAAGAGAATTTGGGATCCTTCCTCTAGTTGGGATTGTAGTTGTTGGAATTGTAATTTTGCTTGTTATAGTTCCCAACATACATCCCTTCCTCTAACTGCAGCGGGCAGTCTTCCAAACTATGATTCCCACTGCAAGTTCCACATACCTATTCTGCAGCATAGACCGGTTGAGAATCTTTCTTCAGCAAGTTTTCTACTGCCTTTGTGAGATATGCAACTTGTGTCTTTAAGGAATTATCGGCTTCGTAATCCTTCACAGTTAGTACTCGTTTACCTCTCCTCGATGTGGGGAATTGCTCTTCATTCTTCTCCAAATTCTTTAACACCACCATGGCTTCATCCGGATCTTTATCCAACAACAACCCATTGGCTGCTGAATCGATTCTCATGCGAGTCTGTAGGTTGGCAGCATTGTAGAATTTGATTACTTGATTCCAAACAGGGAATCCATGCATCGGGCAATTCCTCAGAAGAGTAGTAAATCTGTCCCATGCCTCGTGCATTGGCTCGTCATCTTCCTATTGAAAATTAGCAATTTCATTACGTAATCGCTCAGATAAATGGGAAGGATTAAAACGAGACAAAAATTCACGAGTTAAATCTGCCCAAGTTCGTATTGAACTCGGTGTTAGTTTGTTCCACCAAGTTTTAGTTCTGTCCCTCAATGAATGAGGAAATAACAGAAGCCTCAGTATCTCCGGATTTACTCCTGGTAGTCTAAACGAACTATAGATTTCTTGGAACGTTTTCAGATGCTCCCTAGCATCCTCTGTAGCAGCACCACTAAATTGGCCAGCGGAATTAATCATGCTGAACATGACAGGTTTCAGCTCGAAATTTTTAGATTCTACGTCTGGCAGGGTGGTCTCTAGTTCCACATGATCATTGATCATGTAATCTCGGTATGACTGGCGTGCGACAGCAGTAGGAGGATCGGCAGGTTGTCCGTTTCCTCCATCTCCGATAGGATCCTCAGGACCTCAGGGATTCCCTTGGTTATTCATGGCCTCTAATTGTTCTTCAAGGTATTCGTTTCTGGCTAACACGAGTCGAAGTCGGTTCCTAAGATTGCACAAACGTTCGATTTCAGGATCTATCTGATACTCAGGTTCTTTTCCTCGTCTCGATCTGCGCATAAACAGAAAACCTTGTGAAAAGCACAGGGTGAACAATCCAAGTAAAAACAGAAAAATTTAAAAAGTGCAATAAAGCAGGGTAAAGATATGTTGCCAGTCCTCGGCAACGGCGCCAAAAACTTGTTGCGTGTAAAAGAGTCTATCGCAATGTAGTGCAAGTGTACACGACGAAAGTGGTAAAGTGATACGTAAGTATCAGATATCGTCTCCACAGGGACTGCGCTAATAGCTTTAACCTTGGATTGCTGCACAAGAGTAAAAAGAAAGAGTTTAATTGTTTGTCACGAAATAATAAAGAGTACTGAAAATAAAAGAGTAAAGAAATCAGGATAGAGAGAATGGGCTGGTATTGATTTGCTCAGTAGTGTAGGTGTTTGCACTGTCTAGGACTTCTCTGTTCTGTCGTAGCGCCTGTCGCGGCAGCACCTGCTGCGGCAGCGGTATGTTGTTGTCGCGGCAGCGAACACACAACTTAGTACTTCAAGCTTGGCAAGAATCCCTGTTGTGCCTTGGCCTATCCCTATGTCCAAGTCTGTCGATGAACACGTCTTTGATGATACCTCTCGGCGTGAATCGAATGATGAACACCGATGTTGTTGAATTCTTCCTTAGCCACTTAACCTCGTCTATCCCTAGGTCCGAGATAGTTCAACCATAAACTAGAGAACCCGTACTTATTCCTTTCGTATACTTAACTCTCCTGATATTTAAGTAAATGTGTAATCTCACAATGCTCTCCCGATACTCTTGCAAGATGTTGAAAACCAGAATAAGCAAACTTGAAGTCTATTTTATTGAACAGAAAAATTCCTAAAACAATGTAACCCTTGCAACTACTTTACAGAATCAACCCTTAGCCCTAGGGGAAGTTTAGAACATGGTGAGAAGGGGGAAAACGACTAGGGTTTAGGGGAAGATGGCTAGAGAATAAGATCTCCTTCCCTAGGTCGAATTACATGCCTTTATATAGGCCTTGGGTTCAAGTTTTCTAATATGGCAAGAATACAAGTTTAAATTAAAGTGCAACTTTATTAAAGACTAAATCTTCAAAGTATATGTCTTTAATTCGTCCTCTCTTCTTGCTTGGAGTTTCTTCCTTGAACTTTGGCTCGGAAAAATATAGGAGTGCTCCACGACAGACCGGCTTAATTTCCTCTTTCTGTCGAGCTCCATTTTACTTTTTCCCTTCACTATTGCTATCGTCATTGGCTGCCACGGCAGCGGCCATGGCAGCATCATTCTTCTCGTCTGCAGTCCTGTGTTCCAGCTCTGCTTCTCCACTGCCGGACATTTGCTACAACAACTACCTGCAAAAGTAACCAATTTCAGTAGAAACTGTGCCATTTAACATAATTGTGATGTATGAATGAAATCTATCCTAAATGCAATGAATTATGCTTGAATGCAGCAGAAATATGGGTTAAATAGGGGGTAAAATATAGAACTTTTACACACTCAACAATAAGAGATATGTTCCTCGAGTTTTGACGACCTTCAAGAGAAGTGAGACGCGTCTCCACATTCTTCACCTCAAATTCATCACTTGATCCATGGAAGCAATTTACATGCGTAAGCCCGTGAATTGTTCGTTGAGAAAGGTCATAAGGGCATCCATGGAAGGAGCTTGAGGAGCTTGAGCAGCTTGAGGATTTGCAATTTCTTCCGGAATCGCATCACGAGGAAGCTCGGAGAGACAAAGCCAACTATCGTTGAAGTAATGGAACTTCCCCCTAGAAAGAGATCTTTCATCAATGAGATCGGTGAGGGGTGTCGTGTAGTCGTGAGAACAATCAATCTCCTTTTGGGTGAAGAAATAACTCAAAGTCGTGCCATATGTGAAGGAAGTGACCAGAGTAGTGTGGCGATGTTGCACGAGAAAGACAATCTCCGCAAACATAATCCGAGCAAGATTTGGTTGTTGTCTTTGACGGAAGCACCGAATCCAAAAATCATCTACTTGATGGATGGTTGAATATTTCCCTCCCGAAGGCCTAAACCACCAAGAAATCATCAAGTGAAGGATTCGATCTTGAGCGTTGAGAGCGGTCACGGAACCTCCCAAGACATGACCAAGGGAATTCTCATTTTCGATGTCGTCATCCTCTAACTTAAAAACATCACAAATAGAGAGAACATCTATGGTGATCTTTTTACCCATTAGATAAGAGTTGACAACAGTAATTTTACCCGCGGGATTGACAACACACTTGGCATTAGCATAGAAAATCAACACCAAATTGCGAAAGAAAAAGCCAGGAATTTGTATAAAATCCATGAACTTCCATTTTTGGAGCAAAGGTAAATAGACAAATTTGAAGCGCTCCGAGTTAAGAAAAGGAATGGAAATTACCCTCTCTTGACGGATTTTATAGTTTTGAAAGTTGCGAAAATAGGTGAGTTCTCCGGTGGTCCTAAAGCACTTTTGATAGATAAGAGTGAGGTTTGGGCGAGTACCATCTCCGGCATTGGAAGCTTCACCGACTTCGCTAGTACGCGCTCTCTTTTTGGGTGCCATTGACTAGAGAAATTAATCAAAACAAGTGTATGCATTAATTTTCTCATTCAACCCATTGAAAATCAATAATCAAGGTTTTAAAAAAACTGAAAGACAAATCAAAAACAAAAGTTTGATAAAGTTTGTTTTAGAGAAAGCAAAACAAACAAGAAAAATTTAAAACGAAAATCAAAGAAAATAAAAAGAGAAAAGGATTTTATACCTTGATATTGATAGAGAAGAATGGAAGAAGAACTTGCACCAAATTGATGGAAAGCTTGAAAAGCTTGGTTTGATGTTGAAAAACTCTCAAGAGATTTTAAGTTGTGTGGTGAAAATATGAGGGATTGAGAGGCTTTTATAGAGTAAAAACGGCTAGGGTTTTGAAATTGCAATTTTAGTCAAAGTGAAACTCTTTAAATGCCATTAAGAAGTTGTTTGCGCAATCGAGTATCGATACGCCAAAGGGTGTATCGATACGGGGGTAAAATGGTAATTCCCTGGAAATGCGTGTCAAAGGTCCGTATCGAAACAGATATCATCCGTATCAAAACGCTCATATATCGTATCGAAACGGGTTTAACCGTATCGATACCCGTTTTAGAAAAAATGTACTATGGTAACCTAATACAATACGCGTATTGATATGTAGAAGGCCGTATCGATACCCTATGCCCAAAAATGCATTTTTGGCTTTAAGAACAACCAAAGGCTCGAATTTAACATCACTAAATGAATGCAATTGATGAATGAGCATTTCTAAGCATATTTCAACAGAAGCATACTCCTTCTAGCTATAAGTATGGTTTCTATCAATATCAACAACATATAAACATGCATTTTCACAGATTCAAGCAATTTTAACCTCAAAAAGAGTCCTAAAGGGTCAAGGTAGGCTAGTTAGACCTAACTCTCTCCTAAGGGACCAAAAACGCTCTTTGTCTAGAGGTTTAGTAAAAATGTCCGCTAGTTGGTTCAAGATGTCAACGTACTCTATAACAACATCCTCCTTAAGGACATGATCTCTAATGAAATGATGCCTTATTTCTATATGTTTGGTTCTAGAGTGTTGGATGGGATTTTTCATTAAGCATATAGCACTAGTGTTATCACACTTAAGGGGTATGGTTTCAACTTTAACACCATAATCTAAGAGTTGTTACTTCATCCAAAGGACTTGAGCACAACAACTCCCTAAGGATATGTACTCGGCTTCGGTGGTAGATAGAGCTACACAATTTTGTTTCTTAGAGAACCAAGATATAAGCATACTATCTAAGAATTGACATGTTCCCAAAGTACTTTTCCTATCAATTTTACATCCCTCATAATCTGCATCCGAATAAGCATGAAAGTTGGAGGTTGAGTCTCTAGGGTACCAAAGACCTGAACAAGGAGTATCTCTAAGGTACCTAAAGGTTCTCTTAATGGCTATAAGGTGAGACCCTCTAGAACTAGCTTGAAACCTAGCACATAAGCAAACACTAAACAATATATCCGGTCTACTTGCGGTAAGGTAAAGCAAAGATCCAATCACAGAGCGATAAAGCTTAGAGTCAACACACTTACCTCATTCGTCTTTGTCAAGCTTTGTAGATGAGCTCATTGGTGTAGCTTGAGGCTTTGCTTGCTCCAAGCCAAACTTCTTGAGCATATCTTTCACGTACTTTGCTTGATTGATGAAAGTGTCATCCTTCCTTTGTTTGATTTGGAGTCCCAAGAAGAATGAGAGCTCCCCCATCATGCTCATCTCGAATTCACCTTTGTTATTATTGCATCCTTCCTTTCAAGATTTCATCTCGAAAATAACTTCATCACTTTTAGCCTCAAATTTACCTAAGTTGTCTTTTCTATTATTTAAAACAAAGCACTTGCAACCAAATGGATGAAAATAGCTAATGTTAGGCTTTTTAGATTTTAAAATCTCATATGGTGTTTTCTTTAAAAGTGACCTAATCATTACTCGATTTACAATGTAGCAAGCGGTGTTTGTGGCTTCCACCCAAAAATATTTAGGTAAATTGTTTTCACAAAGCATGGTTCTAGCCATTTCTTGTAAAGTCCTATTTTTCCTCTCAACTACCCCATTTTGTTGAGGAGTTCGAGGAGCCAAAAAATTGTGGCTAATACCATTTTCATTTAAAAACTCTTCAAAACCTAGATTTTGAAATTCGGTTCCATGATCACTTCTAATATGAGAAATCTTAAGTTCAAGATCATTTTGAGTTAATTTTGAATACGTGATGAATTTTTCTAAAGCCTCATCTTTTGTACTTAAAAATAGAATCCAAGTAAACCTAGAATAGCCATCAACAAGTACAAAAGCATACGATTTACCACCCAAGCTCATAATTCTAATAGGCCCAAATAAATCCATATGAATTAGTTGTAAACACCTACTTGTTGAAACATCATTAATGGATTTAAAGGATGATCTATGTTGTTTACCCTTAGAGCATGCATCACATATTTTATCGTTTGAAAACTTGATCTTGGGTAAACCTCTAACTAGATTTAGGGAAACTAATTTTTCTAAAACACTAATGCTAGCATGTCCTAGTTTCCTATGCCATAGCCATGCATCATTTTCATTTTATGCAACAAAACATGCATGTGATGTATGAATGTCATCTAGATGCACCATATAAATGTTACCTATGCGATGACCAATGAGCATTATATTATTTGATTTAATGTCAACATTTTTGCACCCATTTTTATCAAATAATACATTAAACCCTTTATCACACAATTGGCTAATGCTCAATAAATTGTGTTTTAGACCATCGACATACAATACATTTTCAATGAGTATAGTAGAGTGATTACCTATGGAGCCAATACCTTTAATGTGGCCTTTGGAGTTGTCACCAAATGTCACCACTCCTCCATTTTTTGGCTTTAAGTCCATGAATCGACTCTTGTCTCTGGTCATGTGCCTCGAGCATCCACTATCAAGGTACCATGAGTTTTGACTTTGTGCTTTGACCTTGTAGCAATGCTCCCCCTACAAACAAAGATATTAAGATTTGATTTTTGGTACCCAAATCATTTTGGGTCCACGAGTGTTAGCTCCCAACTTGGTTCCCTTAGGAATCCAAGGTAACATGGCATCAATATTATTAGATTTGACAAGTTCCTTAGGAACCCATACACTTCTAACTCTTTTAGTTCTATTATGCCTATATGAGCAACTTTGTTTCTAGTTATAGGTCTTTCTCTTTGGTTGGCTTGTTTTAGATGATTCACCTATTTCATTTTTCATATTATCAACATTTTTTAAAGACTCTTTGAGCTTGTTAAGCTCATCTAACACCTTTTGGTGTTCTACATTACATTGAGAAATAATATTATTTAAATCTACATTTTCATTTTGAAAGAATTCAATTTCATCTTGTAGACCTAAGATCTTTTTCTCAAATTTCAAGTTAGCTTGAAAAAAGTGAGTCATTTCTAGCATTTAATTCTGAAATGATCTTTTTATTTCTTAAGACGGACTCTTTATACTTCTCAACTAACTCATCATATACCTCTTGTAACTCATCATAAGCATCAATGCAATTCATCAAATGTAAAATCAAATGAAGATGAGTTAGAGGTTACCATGGAGGAATCCTCCTCAAGAGCCATGAGGCAAAGGTTGGCCACTTCTTGTTCCTCATCCTCGGATGACTCCTCATCACTCCAAGTAGCAAGCTTAGCTTTGATCTTCTTCTTCTTCACAAAGCCCTTCTTGAGTTGAGTGCACTCAGAACGAATATGACTCGTTTTCTTGCACTCATAGCATATGATAGGATCCTTTTCTTCTTCTTTGTTTTTGGTCTTGAAGTCCATTTTTCTTTGAATCTTTCTACCTCGGTTGGACCTCATAAACCGTGAGAATCTTTGGCTACCATAGCCAATTCTTCTAGGTCTTCCTCCTTACTAGAAATGCTCTTCTCATGTAGAGAGGCTTTGAGAGCCACTCCTAGCTTCTTCTTCTTATCTACCTCAAGCTTCTCCACACTTCTTTCTTCCTTCTTACTTTCATCTTCCCTTCCTTGCTTCATGATCTCATGAGTTAGGAGAGAACCAACTAGCTCATCAAGCTTGAGTTTCTTCAAATTCTTGGCCTCAATGATGGCGGTTCTTTTCCCATCACAAGACTCGGGAAGTGAGTAGAGTAGCTTCCAGACTAGTTTGTCTTCCGGGATTATCTCTCCAAAACCCTTTAGCCCATTGACGATTGTTGAGAAATGATCGAACAACTTTGAAACGGTTTCGTCGGGCTCCATTTTGAAATTCTCATAGCTAAGATTGAGAATTCCAATCCTTATCTCCTTCGCATCACTTGTTCCTTCATATGTAGTCTCAAGTGTATCCCACACTTCCTTAGCACTTTCGATGGAGGAAACTTTGGAGTAGATATCGGGACTGAAAGAGCAAAATAACATGTGAAGAGCTTAGTCGTTGATTTGAATCTTCTTTCTCTCTTCTTCACTCATCTCATTTTTCCTTTTTGGCACAAGTCTTCCTTCGTCGTCTCTCTTCATCGGAATAGAGGGACCATCTTCAATAGCATCCCAAACTAGATAATTATTGGATTTAATGAAGAGATGCATCCGGTTCTTCCAAAAAGGGTAATTGTCACCGTTGAAGAAATGTGGTTTTGTGGTCGATTGAGACTCGTACATGCTTGACCCGGAGGTAGATATCATGGCTTGCTTTGTATTTGATCACACTCTTCCTAGAATCTCCTCTTGTAGTTGTTAATCCTTCAAAGAGGTAGGCTCTGATACCAATTATTGAGTGGATCAATGGATTGATCAAAGCTAAGAGGGGGTGAATTGGGTTTTTAAAATTTGGAGTGAAAGTGGAATAGCTAAAAATGAAGAACAAAGCAATTTAGAGTGGTTCAAGTTCCAAATGAACTCTACATCCACTACCTTAGCTAACACTAAGGATTTTCCAACAATCCACTAATTGCTCTTCCCCTTTTCAAGACTTAGGAGGTAACCTTTACAATACCGGTCAAATTTTCTACCAAAAATTTGACCAAACCCTCACAAGAGTACAAAGAAGAAATTAAGGCAAGAAAGATATCTCTCAATACAAGTTTGCCCCTTTAAATACAAGAACTCAACCCAAATTTGAATACAAGATAGGAATTAAACACATCACAATTTGGGATTTTACAAGAGATAAGAAATTAGGCACTTTGAGCTTGGATTTTTGTAAAGATGTTTCTTTTGGATGCAATAGTTGTTGCTAGTCTTCAATTGGCTTCATTTTATACCTTCTCCATTAATTCTAGCCGTTTGGGTGGTTAGGGTATTGAATATAGCCGTTGGGACCCTCTCTTTCAACCATAAATGCACTTTTGCAGCTTACCGTATCGATACACGGGGATCCGTATCGATGCTTGTCTCAAAACAGAAAAAGCCGTTGCACAATTACAAGAGGGGTGTATCGATACGCGTGTAAGCGTATGGGTACGAGACATGGATCGTGTAACACTCAGGTTCGGGGGTCGGGTGGATGTAATTGATAAAATAATTTTTCGAGTTTCACTTTCAAAATAAAATTTAATGTGTTGGACCCGATTTTAATTTAAACTCAAGTTCTTTGGGTTTTGGTGTCTTAAAAGTTGACAACATTCTTCATTAATGGAAAAGTTGTAATATTGGGGGTTTTTTGAAATAAGCCAAATAAAATAAAACAAAAACAAAATCCCTTTTCACCATCTTCTTCCCCATTTCTCCAATTTGAACGCGACTTCCTCTCCTCCTCCCATTTTACTTTTCCATCCAATCTTGTCTTCATTTTTGGAGCTTTTGCAAAGGTAACAACAAATTCTTTTTGTCCCCAACTTCCTCTTTCTCCCCATACTTTTAGTTTTCATTTAAAATCCATTATTTAGTGTTTTGTGTTTTTGGGTTTTGGAGGAAAAAATGCAAACTTTATCATCCATTGCTTGAGCTTTTGATTCTTTGTTAATAGATAAGTTAATAGTAACCTAAGAGGTCCAACATACTCGATTTTTATATTGTTTTAACTTGAATCCCGAAATGGGTTTTTAGGGGTATATTTAAAGTGTCAAAATTTGTGTTTTTGGAGTGGTTTTGTGAAAAATTGTTGGGCTGATGTTATAGTGACATTGGATAGGTGTTTTTAGATGTTATTTGATGATTTTTGAGTGGTGATAGTGTTGGTTTGAATGAATTCCTGTAGCTACTGCTGTAAGTGATTTCTATGAGTGGAAAATGAGAGTTTTTAAGGTGTTTATGTGGGGAAATGAAGGGTTGATGGTTGTACAGCCTTAGGATGATGTTTTGGACATGTTTTGGAGTGTTTTAAGTGTTTAAATTGAGTGGTAATGGCTGGGTTTTGCTGGAGTACGAAAATGGGATTATTTGGGAGGATTTCGGCTTTGAATTTTGAGAAAATGTTAGGGAATTGAGAGATGATGTGTAACAGTAAATTTGTGGTTGATTAAGAGGTTAATACATTGTTTTTTATTGGTTAGAAACATCGGATTTGGCCTTGGGTGGTTCGGATGCGGTTCCGACAAGTTCAGAAGCTTGAAACGACTTTGTGGTTTGCACTGGTGTGCGAATGGTGAGTGGAATTGTTTTTAAGCAACATTTTGGTTCAAAGATGGTTTTGAAAGAGTTTAGATTGAGCTTGAAAGGTCAATCTAAACTCAAGAGTAAGTTGATGTGAATCGCCTATTTAAATTCCCCTTTTACCGTTTGTTTTTCATTGCTTGTGGTGATAATTTGTTATGCATGAAATTCCAATACTTTGGAAGGAAGCATGTTGTTTGTTATTATGTTGTTGATCATGCATTATGAAATCAATGGTGTTGTTCATATGCCTTGTAAAATATATGGAAGTTGGTGCAGGTTATGCACGGAAATGGTAAGTAAGACCAATTGCGGTTGGTAAGATTGTAAGTAGTAAGATTGTGCATAATTGTGGATTTTGTTACAAGTTGTTTTGGTCGTGCACGATATAGTGTGTTCATGTCGCATGATGGTGATTTGTATATCGTGTTGCATGGTTGGTGTCGAACCTCACGTGATGGTTGTCGTTACTACGGTGATGTGTGGTCCCACCGGTAGTGACTAGTATAAGACTACGGTGTTGTGTGGTCCCACCGGTAGTGACTAGTAGGAGAGTACGGTGATGTGTGGTCCCATCGGAAAACTACTAGTTGAACGGTGATATGTGGTCCCATCGGAAAACTACTAGTCGAACGGTGATGTGTGGTCCCACCGTGTTTTGGTTATGCTTGTGCATACCATGTGTTGTTCATGTTTGTGTCTCACTATATCATTCCCTCTTAATGGTTTTGGCTTTAAATCTAGGATTATGCCTTTATGCATACCATGAAGTGTGATGCCATGATAAATATCTATATTGTTGACCTGTGGTTGAACTTGTATGTTAGTAAGAGGATTATGTCGTTGGATGGATCAAATGTGTTGACTTTTGTTTTAAAGAAAGCTTTGAACCCTGCATTGTCGTTGTTATGTTTTTGAGCTCCACTCACTAAGCTTCATGCTTACGCTCTCCTTTTTCCGACAATGCAGATTATTAGCGTGAAGTTAGCAAGGAGCAAAGAAAGGGCGTCCAAGCGTGTGGTAGTTTGCTCAAGTATGGTTTATTAAATAATGTAGTAGTTTAGCAATGGGAAATGCTACGTGTTTTAGGAGCGTGTATCTAGACTCCTTTGTGTTGGCTTTATGTTTTAATGCTTTGTGTTGATGGTTTTGTAAACCATGTTACGTTGTTGCTTAAATGCTTGTGTTTAAAGGCTTATGACCATGTTCCTCGTTTGCTTGTGTGTTATGTTTTAAGGCATGTAAACCTTGTTATGAAGTGTTTATGTAAGTGTTTGCTTCTTAGGAATGATATGGTCTAGTATATGTATGTTTAGAATGCAAGTTTCTCTTAAGTGTGGATGCCTTGATGTTAATGCTCTGTTGTTAGTTTAAATTGCTCTGTATGCTGTTCCATGGTTGTTAAATGTTGTATGGGTGTTTGTTTGTGGCTAGGCGAGTCGTAAATTGCATCTAGAGTTAGGTCTTAGTGCATTTTGCTGCTAATCCGAGTTTTGCAGTGCAGGGCGTATCGATACGCCCAAGGGCCGTATCGATACGGTCCTACACTTTGGGACTCAGATTAGGCTTAGCGTACCGATACACGGGGGTGTATCGATACGCCAAAACCTCTCTGGAAATTTGAGATGTTGACGAGATTTTGGCGTATCGAAACGGGACCTAGGCGTATCGGTACGGTTGTTTATCGTTGACCGTGAGAGGTTGACCAGTGAGGACGTATCGGTACAGTCAACCAGTGTACCGATACGGTCTCCCTGTGTTGACTATGGGATGTTGACCTAGTCAAGGCGTATCGATACGCCCTTCTAATGTATCGATACGGCCTGTTGAAAAGAGGAAAATGGGCTGTTTTAATTGCTTGTTTCGTATGCTTCGCATTCCTTTCGTTGTGTTTCTGCTGTCGTGTTTCACATAGGATGTATGAATGCCTCTAGACAAGATAATAATTAAAGAAAAAAATAGGGTTGCTAACCGAGGTGGGGCCCTAACGGGTTTCATTTCGGTTTTCCCCGTGTAGCCTACTCGGACCGGTCAGTCGTCCAGACCGGGACGAGGGGGTTACAGATCGTTTCGATACGGCTAAGACCGTATCAATACCATTTTTCTCACGAAGCTCATTGGAAGTTTCCGTATTGATACGACAAAGGGCGTATCGGTACGGGACAACCATCACTTTAAAAATCAGTTACCTAACAACTGACACCAACGGTCAAAATCATTAAAGGCTTTCGAATTTAAAATTCCATTAAAACCCTATCGATACGGGTGACACCGTATCGGTACGCCATTCAAACTTCTTCAGTTTTTACAGAGAGAGCGTATCGATACAGATTCAATCTGTTTCGATACGGTAAGGGGCGTATCGAAACACGTTTTTTCCAGTAGCCAAGTTTTACAAGGTATTGATACGGCTAGAAGCGTATCGATACGCCTGAACGATTTTCAATAGTTTGGCCATGGAACACTTAGAAAATATTTTGGAGTTTGAGTTTTTCAAACTAGATTAAGGCCTTGTTGATTTAAAATCTTTTGAGGGACTTAAAAATCTTTTTCAAGTTTTTCAATTTAATCCTTAACATACTTTGTTATATCAAAATCAAACATAGGTTTTACAATATGTTTGGTAATAATATTGGTTCCCTTGTTTGTAGTAATATATAAATGTGTAGATTCTTTGTCTTCCTTATTATATATAGTTTGTTTTATCATAATTAGTAATGCCTTCTGCTATTAGTGTATACATATCTATGTATCATATACATGGTGTTATTATATATATATATATATGTGTGTGTTAATGTTATTCTATTGCTTGAATTTATTGCTTTATTAATTTCTTTCCTTACCTTTTTATTAGGTTTCCAAATCACAATTTAAATTTAATTAATTAGGTTTTAAATAAATCCTTTAATTAAGGGTTTAGTTTAGAACTTTTTAATAACTTTCCCTAATGAATTTATTACATGTTTATTCATACCATCTTTAATTTAAGTGAAATTTAAAAGATATAGACTTAGGATTTGTTAGTGCATGAATAAACCTGAATTGCGTTAGAAAATATTAATGACCAAGTAAGTGTCGTTCTACGAGCGTTGTGGGGTGTTAATCCTTTCCCACACGTAACCGTGTCCCGAACCTAAGATTTCGAAATCTCTGGCTTGCTCTAGGTTTTTAGTTTGCGTAATTTAAAAGATTGGTGGCGACTCCGTTATCACAATCGTTAAACTTTTATTATATCGGGAAAGTAATATAACATTATAGGAGAACAAAAAAGAATTAATTGATAGAATTTTTAAATATAGAGGGTAGGATTTATTGAATTGTTTCAATTTAGGATCAAATTGATATAATGTATAAGTTTAGTTACCAATTTTGGAGAAAATGTCTAGTTAAGGTATAAACTTGGGAGAAAATTTCTATAATTACCTACTTGAGAGAAGGTGCCTAGTTGAAGTATCAATTTGAGAGTAAAAAATTCTTTAGGTACCAAATTGGGAGAAGGTATCTAGTTCTAGGAATGGAAACGAAGCAGGTCGAGGCGGGTTTTTGGTTGTCACGCTCCTGATCCAAAATTTTAAAATTTTGACCCGACCTAACTCAAACTTTTTCAAAACCCGAGCCGAAAATAAAAAAAATTCAAAAAAAAATGTTGGATCCGAACTCCTCTAAATATGAGTTTTTTTTGCCACTCTATCTAGTTTAAATATTAAATGTATATTTAATCCTAAAAAAAGAAAGAAAAAACAATTAAAAATGGTAAGAGTTCAAACTTCAAACATATACCACAGTGATGTGAGAAAAACTCGAATAATCTCGAATCGTACTTTCATAAACTCGACAAATTTTTTAGATAATGTTTGAGTTATAAAATATGACTCCAATAATTCAAATTTTTTTAGAAATTAGTAGATCATTTTTTAAATTCGTGTCGAACCACTCAACTCTGTTTGATATAAGTGTATTTTATAATTCATATGGAAAATATGAGAAAATATATATGTATATTATATATGGTTATAGACGTTTAAATTGAAATCAATTAGTATCATAACATTATAAATGTTTACAATTAAATTCAAACAGAAACTGAACAACTTAACTTGACTCAAAAAATTTCAAATAAGATTTAATTTATAAAATATGACTCGTTAACTCGACTAACTCAAAATATTTTTATTACACTCAATCTAATTAGGGTTATAAGAGAACGGAACGTCCAGCGAACCGTTTGGCAGGAAGTTCGTTTATTTATTAAAAGAACGAACATAAACACGATTTTTTATTCGTTTAATTAAATAAACGAACACGAACAAATGGCTGGTTCGTTTATTTTAGTTCATGAACGTTCCGTAATATGTTCGTTTATGTTTGTTTATTTATGTTCGTTTAAATTTATTCATATATGTCCATTTATATTTATTATTTTTCATAACAAAAGTATTATATTTTAAAATAATACTCAATGTACGGGACTTCATATTTCTTAAGGAAAAAAATAAACAATACTGAATGTTCGTTTGCGTTCGTTTACGTTCGTTTATCACTTCAATAAACGAACACGAACAAGCTACATTCCTTAACGAACGAACACGAACAAGAAATTATGTTCGTTTAGTTGTTAGTGTCCGTTCGTTTATTCGGTTAAAATTAAACGAACTAAAATATTGTTGGAAAAAATTGATAATTTTGGAGCTTTGAATGAGAAATTGATTTAAATGTTTTTGAGGAAAATGTAAAACCAATTGTTGGTTCGTAAATGTGCAGACGTGCACGACGTGGGTAACATAAATGTCTGAACCGGTTTGGTCCTCTGTGGGCCTGCATATATTTTGACCCAAATTCAAAATAATTTTTCCTCAAATAAGAGCATATATTTTTCAAATTTTATCTTGGAATTAAAAGGGTAAATATTGAAAGTTACCTTTAATTCAGATAGTAATTTTGGAAATTGCATTGATTCTCAATATTAAATACTCTATTGGGTCAAAATTTCCACTTATAACCTTATGACACTCCTATAAATAGGGAGTAAACCTTTTAGGTTTAACACAACAAAAAACCACAGAAATTTTTATTTGTTTTACTCTGTGGATTTTACAAGTGGTTTTCGGTGGTAAGCGAAGGCAAGGGTCAGTTCGTGATCTGCACAGTAGTGCAACTGTGGCTGATCATTTGTTGTTGTATCCTGGGAGGCAGACGAACAACGATCTCAAGCACCATATGAGTGGCCGAAAATCTGTCTTAAGGAAACTGCGTTCGTACATGCCTCATTTTTGGTTTCATTTCAAATCAGTTTGATCTACATATTGTTGTATTGTCCTTATTTTGTATTGTTCTGTTGGGTTTTACGGTGCTCGATTTCCTTCAATCGTTCTAGCTCGCCAAGTGTGGAGATTATGGATTTTTGGATGTTTTAGTTGGAGGTGAAAAATAGGCAAATGACACAAGGAATTATAGTGGTTCAACCTTCTAACCAAGGTCTACATTCACTACCTTAGCTCCCCACTAAGGATTTCAACAAATTCACTCTTGAATTTCGTCCCCTTTTCTCGGCTTAGGGGGAAACTATTACAACGATTAAGCTAACTACCCTTAGCTTAATCAAACAATCTCTTACAAGAGAAATTCTTAAGCAAACTTGAAATCCCTATAATAGGTATTTGTTTTCACTCTAAAGCTCTCACCCAAAACCTAAACACTTGAGCAAATTTAACAATATTTAGCTCACTAGTGTTGTCTATGAAAGAAATGGACAATTTAAGCTCTAAGACAATTTCTTGATTATAGTGTTGTTGACAATTGAAGCATTAACCTTCTCTTGATGCATGAAGGTCCATTTTATACTCCTAATTGAGTTTGTAGTCGTTGAGGACCGTTGGGGTTGTTTTGGAGCCGTTGGAGACTTTATTTCCCACCATAAATGTTGTTCTGCAAACGTCCATTTCGAAACACTCGACCACGTTTCGGAACACCTTTCTTTAGAACAAGTCGTTGAAGTCTGATGCAGCAGGTCGTATCGAAACGCCTATGGCCGTTTCGAAACCCTTCTAGCCGTATCGAAACGGTTACAACTCGTTTCGGTACGATTGACAGTTAGGCTGCAAATTAAATTACCGTTGGGAAAAAGCCGTTGAAGATTTGACCGTTGGGGAAATAGCCGTATCGAAACGGTGAAGCCCGTATCGAAACGCTATGTAAAACCCTCACCTAAATTAAAGCTCATTTTGAAACAGACAAGGATGTATCGAAACGTTCTGTCTTTGTGAATGGTCGTTTCGAAACGCCTAGGGGTGTTTCGAAACACCTGGGTGGTTTTGTAAAGTTTGACTTTAGAAAGTGCATTAAAACCCCTTTAAAACTTCTTCAAACATATTTTCAAGTTGTTTGGACTTAAAGACATTTTGAACTCTTTTCAATTTAATCCAAAACTATTTTTCAATTATTATATTAAAACATTAGTTCTTCAATCTCCCCCTTTTTGATATAATAAAACTAACTTGAAAAATTGTTTGGGATTCTGCTCCTTTGTATTTAAAATTTTGAATAAGAGATGAAAAATTTAAAAGTAAGTAAAGCTCTCCCTTATTCATTTAAAAATGCAATTTTTTAAACCAAGCTATCTCCCTTTTTGTTATATAAAAAAGAATTTAGATAACTTTAAGTTCAAAATAACTTGGGAGTTTTTTTTTAAATGACATAAAAAGAATTTTGGTTTTAAAATGGCTCCCCCTTACTGAAAGCATCATCAAAGAATGTTAGTCCAACACATGATAATCTAGTTGAATTAAAAAAATAAATCAAATTAAATAAATAAAAAACAACTATATTTTACCACACTTGAACTCAAAGGAGAATGTGAAGCCTTCCTTCTTCAAGTGTTCTTCCTTGTGTGCATGGAGCTCCCCCTCAATATTTGACTTGTTGATCAATTTCCATCACATATATCATACGACAATCAATTAATTTTTGGTATCCAAATTGATTTGAATCCATAGATATTAGTAGCACAAAATTTAGTCCCCTTAGGAATCCATTTTTCAATTTCATCCTTTTTAGTTGAAGTGGTTAGTCATTTTGGGACCCAAACACTTCTAAAATATTTTCCATTTATAAATCTAGGGGCACTAGATTGTCTTACATAAAAATTTGATTTTCCAAAATTATTTTTCTTATCAAGCACTTTAAAAATCAAATCTTTTTCTTCTTGAACTCTATGAAGCAAATTTTGTAAATCAAAACATTTTTGTTCAAACTCATTTAGTTTTGCTTCAAGTTCAATTTTGGTTTTAGAAATCAAATCATTTTGAATTTTCAAATTTGAAATTACTTTCTTGTTTTTCAAAATGTTGTTTTTAAATTCTAAAACCAACTCATCATAGGCATCTTGTAATTCATCAAATGAATATGAACATGAAGTAGATGAATTAGAAGTTACCATTGAATCTTCTTCGATGGCCATAAGGCAAAGGTTGGCTTGTTCATCGTCGGTGGAGTCTCCATCACTCCAAGTAGCCACATATGCCTTCTTCTTATGGCTTGAAGTGCTTGCCCTCTTCTTTTTCATAGATTCTCGTTCTAATTCTTTCATTGCTTTCTTCATGAAAGGGGCACACTTCTTGAAGAGATGGACTATCTCTTCTTCTTCATCCTCCTCCTCACGTATATCAATGTGGTTGCACTTGGAGGAATTATAGTGATTCAACCTTCTAACCAAGGTCTACATCCACTACCTTAGCTCTCCACTAAGGATTTCAACAAACTCACTCTTGATTTTCGTCTCTTTTTCTCGGCTTAGGAGGAAACCGTTACAGCAATTAAGCTAACTACCCTTAGATTAATCAAACACTCTCTTACGAGAGAAATTCTTAAGCAAACTTGAAATCCTTCTAATAGGTATTTGTTTGCACTCTAAAGCTCTCACCCAGAACCTAAACACTTGAGAAAATTTAACAATATTTAGCTTACCAGTGTTGTCTATACAAGAAATGGACAATTTAAGCTCTAAGACAATTTCTTGATTATAGTGTTGTTGACAATTGAAGCATTAACCTTCTCTTGATGCTTGGAGGTCCCTTTTATACTCTTAATTGAGTTTGTAGCCTTTGAGGACCGTTGGGGTTGTTTTGGAGCCGTTAGAGACTTTGTTTCCCACCATAAATGATGTTCTGCAGACGTCCATTTTGAAACACTCAACCACGTTTCGGAACGCCCTTCTTCAGAACTAGCCGTTGAAGTCTGATGCAGCAGGTCATATCGAAACGCCTATGGCCGTTTCGAAACCCTTCTAGCCATATCGAAACGGTTACAACCTGTTTCGGTACGATTGACAGTTAGGCTGCAAATTAAATTACAGTTGGGAAAAAGCCGTTGGGGATTTGACCATTGGGGAAATAGCCGTATCGAAACGGTGAAGCCCGTATCGAAACGCTATGTAAAACCCTCACCCAAATTAAAGCCCGTTTCGAAATAGACAAGGCTATATCGAAACTTTTTGTCTATGTGAATGGCCGTTTCGAAACGCCTAGGGGTGTTTCGAAACACCTGGTGGTTTTGTAAAGTTTGGCTTTAGAAAGTGCATTAAAACCCCTTTAAAACTTCTTCAAACATATTTTCAAGTTGTTTGGACTTAAAGGCATTTTTAAATCTTTTCAATTTAATCCAAAACTATTTTTCAATTATTATATAAAAATATTAGTTCTTCATGTTCGTTTAAATAATAATATTTTATCTTATTATTTATTCTTGGATTAATGATTTTCTAACAATCTTAAGACATATTCCTTTTTAAGATTTAATCCAAGACGAACAGGACACTAAAGATTTCCCGGGAAAGATCAAAGTAACTTGGCAAAAGGACGTGGATTTGAAATCATGTTACCACCTTCTTCATCGAGTACTTTTACAGTGAGGCAAAAGGTATAGTTTTATATGTTTGCAATTATTTTCTACCTACGCCTACAGGTTGAATGTAATACCCTTTAACCATACTATGAGACATGAACTAACTACGAGCAAATCAACTAACTTGCTTAATTGTAATATCCCCTAATATAACTTAGGAGAATTTATTGTTTTAAACTTGAATTATGGTTAATTAGAAAATCTAATTAATAGAATGAGAGACTCAAGATGCCAATCGAAGGATTGAAGATTTAGGGGATAGATTATAAAGGACTAAAAACTTAAATATCTAAAACTTAAGATTTGCATGGCAAATTTATAAGAATGGTGGGACATAACACATGTCCTTTTCTCCTAAAGGAATCGGACCATTGATTTGAACAAAACAAGGAAATGTTTTCTCCTTCCTTATTCTAACCCGAGAGTTTTAGTAGATAGAGAGATTTTATAAGTAAGAAAATTTTGTTTGCATGGTTCGGCCTTGGAGATTAAGACCTTGATAAGCTTGTTTTTGCTTTGCAAATCTAGAAAAGGTAATCAATAATTTCTTCTCAAGAATTTGATGATTGAATTAGTTAAGTGATTATAATGTTTTGCTTGGTTAGATAGTTTTGTTGGGAATTATAGTTACTTGGTAAATTAGGTGATCAATTGAATTGTTTAGATTGAGGTGTAAGTCGAAATGGTGAATCGAGAACTAAGATATATATATATATATATATATATATATATATATATATATATATATATATATATAAGAAATGTGGTGAAATCTACAATGCTAATATGGAGTAAATCATGAATTTCAGTTACCTAGTGGATGCTAGTTATTCGAATGAATTGTGATCTATCTATAGAGGAAGGTTGAACAAAATTCGGGTAAAAATCTCCTGCCCCCTAACCATGCCTCCTTCTATGCCCCTGCCTAAAAATACTTAAAAATTAAATTTTGCCCCATAACCCTAATTTTCATATCCTAAATCCCAAACCCTAAACCCTAAAAAAATACACCCTGACCCTAAGCCCCAACCTTAAACCCCAAACTCTAAACCCTAAACCCACTATTTTAAAGTGGAGGCACAAATGGGGGCATACTTTGGGGGCAGATGATTTCCATCCACAAAATTCACCCTCATAATGTTAAACATGAGACCGAGATATATGCTAGTTGATGTATATTATAAATTGGGCTATATAGGAGCACGAATCGATAGTATATAATCGACTAGATTGATTTCTAACAGTGAAATTGTTATTAAAACTTAGACTGATCTATTTTAATAGAGGATTTGGGACTGTTGGGTCTAAAAATTCGACTAAAATGGACTACATGGTATCATACATGTTATAAGGAAAGTGTAGTGAGTTAGAACTATGTTAAAATGACTAGGAAGAATTTAAAAATGTTAAGTTAGCTTAAATATGCCAAAACAATCCAATATGTATATGTATTGTGAAATCAATTAATTTGTGTGTGTGCTAAATCAATTTCTAGGAGAATCGCCTTGAGTACATAAATTTTGCCATATATATATCCGTGTGTGTGTGTTAGACCATGAAGAAATTGATGGGGGAAAGACCGTAAATGATCAGATTGACGACAGACAAAAAGAGAATATCGATGTGAGATCAATTTTAGCTTGGAAGAAATCTGTGAGTATAAATTTAGCTCAATTTAAGCTTAAGGTTATTTAAATTATTGAATTCTAAGTTAGCTACTCAATTGAAGCTTGAATGCTTAATTAACCTTGCTAGCCTTGTCTTGTTAAGGTAAGTTAACAAGGTACGTATAAATGTTAGTATGAGTAATTATGCATGACATTGTTTTCCTATGTATAGTATGATAAATTAATACTTGGGCTGATTATGGACATATTTGCATGTGGATTAATGTATTGAGGAAAAAAATTCTGGAAGCCTTGATTAGTACTTGGTCCTAGCTAGTTTGGCATGTCAATAGTTTTTGAGCTCAGCTTGATTCGGACTATGGTCCTTTGTAGGTACTAAGGTACCCTTGTATATCTTTGCATATTGAAAGTTTAATGGTGTTAAACACCATTGCTTGTTGAATATCTCCAAGTGAGAGCATAATTCTAGGCTAGATACTAGTTAACGCTATTGATATCAACCAAGGGTTGCTCGTGCTCTTTTAAATAAGTGGCTATTTCATTTTTTTGTTAATTTGATTCTCTTGAATATTGGATAAAGAGTAAAATTCTCCTAGAGAGCTAGTATAAAAATCAAGAAGCATGAATAATGAGTTCATAAGGTAATCTCCATGTTCTCAAAGAAATGTGAGCATGTCTTAAATGTAGCACTAATTCGATTTATGATGGCCTTGTTAGTATTCCTTCCATAATTTAATCTTTTATGTATAGAAAGGTATTGCTGAATTTCTTTACACTTATTTTGCTTTTAATTGTTAATCAAGGCTACTAGTCTAATAGCTCACTTTGTCATTTCCAAGACAAGTGGACACTTGATCGAAGTTGGGAGCATAGCAAGGTCACGAGAGTACTTATAATGTATGTTTTGTATTTTCATATCAAACTCCTTGAAGGTGGCACTAGCATGTAGATAATATGGTTATGTATTTTTGGGATTACTCTAAGGTTATGTAAATATTAACTTAAGTCTTGTTTATGCATGTAAGGATTTGGGTATGTTATGCTTGTATGCTTATAGGATTTAGGTTTTCTCTTTTTTGGCTACCGTAGTTTAATTTGAGTTGGAATGACTTGTAATCTAAGTTTAGAGTTGTTGAATCTATGTAGGGAGAAATCTTGCTAGGCATACTTAAATCTTAAACGTTACAAACTTTAGATTTTAGTGACTAATGTCGACTATTGATAATGGCTAAAAATCAGTTAACCATTGTTTATAGTTTAATGGATGTAGTGGTATATTTTGGTTTTGGTGTTTCGAAATTTCAAAAGTTCTAGTAATTTATAAATATAGTTGCATCATGAGTAATAATGAATATGCTTGTAGGATGGATATGATTCCTATAATCACATTTAAGGACATGTTAGTGATCTGTATTCTGAAATTGGCTAATCAATTTTAAATCTTGTAACTTTCTTTGTAGCTCTTGAAATGCTTAAAAATTTTATGTATTTATGTGATAGATTGCTTTAATAGTCTCACATCTCGTCTTTTGACTTTAAATTAAAATTTTCGAATGACTTCCTCCTTTGGATTTCGAACACTAACTTAGTTAGCAAGTTAGTTGATTTGCTCGTAGTTAGTTCATGTCTCATAATATGGTTGAAGGGTATTACATTGAATGTTGCAAAAGGAACCTACTTTAGTTCTATTTTACAATTACATGGAAAGAAAGTTGAATCATGCAACACTTCATAAAGCTTGCCTTCTTTTTTACCGCACAGATTGGTAATTAAGCTTTTTAATGCTTAATATTTTTTTTGCAATTGCTTTAATGTCGTTAATGCATTATTGTAGAGTTTTTATTATTATAAATGCAATATATGCTTTAACGTTATGTGTCGTTTTGTGTGTGAAGAAAATAAGTTTGTATGGTGTTATTATGATAAGTTTTCTCTCATAATTGTGCATGTAAACATTATTTATGGTTTTATTATGGTATTATCCATGGTGTTATTACCTTATAAATTTTTGGCCTTAATAATTATTTTTATCAAATGTGATAACAATTATTAATTTTATTTTTCAAAATACTTTGGATTTCTATTCTCATACCAATAATTTCCTTTGAGAAATTTTATAAAGACGGACAAAATATCCAGGCGAAATTGTGATTTGCTTTGGAAACAAAGATCTCGTAAATAATTAGTTTCGGGAATTAATTTCCATCGTTTTAACGAGTTTACTTGATCTTCCAAACAAGAATCAATGGAATTAAAATCAAGGGTTTTTTCCTTTTGATTTCTGTTGGTTAAACATAATTAAGTTGGATTGATATCTCTGTTGTTTAACATAATATATGATGGAAATAAATTACTAAATTTATTTCTTCATTAGAATCTTGCGTTGATTCTAATTTTGGAAAAGAAGATAAATCGTTGAATTTATTTTTAAGAAAATCTTATATGATTCTAACGTTGAAAGAAAAATAAATTATTGAATTTATTTCCGTAAGAATCTTGTATGATTCTATTTGGTATGGAAAATAAATTGTTGAATTTATTGAGAATCAATTATGATTCAATTTTGTAAAAGGAAGTAAATTATTAAATTTATATCTATGCTAGAATCATCTGTTGATTCTAATTTATTAAGGGAAATAAATCGTTGGATTTAATTTTGTGAGAATCTAGAATGATTCAATCTTGAAATAAATTGGTGAATTTATTTTGGAAAAAAGAAATAACTCAAATTTATTATTTCTTAAGAATTATGTATGATTTTATTTTAGAAATAAACTGGTGAATTTATTTCTAGAAGTAATATTGGTTATCAAATTCAAAGCACTGATTCTGACTGAGATCTCGAATCAAAGCATAGAAGAACTTTGTTCTCTATGTCAAAATTAAATTTTTAAAGTCTATTCTGATGCATGTTCTGAAGTGCACAATGTTTAAAAATGGCTAAAGAATCGTGACGGTCGTTGCACCATAAATGAAAGATTTCAAATTGTTGTGGATCAAAGGCAGTAATTTTAATGCTTGGAATGATTTTAAGAATAGAATCTATAAACGGATGATTGAGAGACAATTTGAATGTGCATGCTTAGGATTAATTTTTTTAGAGGCATGATATTTAAGCGTGCCTAGTGCACCACCTCTCTTTCATAAGTTACCTACCTGGTGCACTGTTTATTGTTCTCTCTATTAAGACCGTGTAAATTTTTGTTTTGGGGTTTAGTTTACTAAATCTACGTCATCTAACAAAAGTTAAGATTATGTTTCTATTTTTTGTTTTTTAGTCTCTAATAAAATTCTTGACGTTTAACAGATTCATAATACTTTGATTTTGGATTGTGTCTATGTGACACAATGAAAAAATTAATAAAATTCATTAGAAAGAATTTCAAACGTGGCAACAGAAGATGTTGCATATTTAAACATGATAAATCTGGTCAAATGTCTAAAGGATGATCCTCCTATGATTAGAGAAGATAAGGTAGATATTGTTACTACCTTCAAATGTTACTAGGGTAATATTACTAAGACAAATATTAACATGGTAAACGTAGTGGAAGTAAAAAATGATTTCAAACCGCAAATAAGGCGGTGTGTTCAAGAAGCAAGATTTCATGAGAAATAATTCAATTGTCATAAGATGGGGAACAAGTCTTTAGACTATAGACTTCTAAACGAGTTTGATGTTATTGGCGTAACAATTAATATGGTAACATATTGTTTGAATGAATACAATTATTACCTTCATTGGTGATAACACAAAAAATAATGGTATGTGTATTTGCTTAAAAGCAAAGATAAAGCTATAGAGAAAATTGTTCTCTATAAGCATGATGTTGAAATCTAAACTTAATTGAATGATTAAGATGGGAACAAACTCTATACGAATAATGTTGGTACTATAATGTGCTTAACATGTGGGGGAAATCTATTCTATAAGCTAATTACCTTTTAAATAAGGTTTCCTACAAGACACCATATGAGTTATGGAAGGAATTTAAACATTCCTACAACTACTTGAAAATGTAGGGGTAATGACCTCATTACCATAGTAAATGGAAATAAGTCTCGAAATGGAAGACTGTATTTTCATAGGCAATGTAGACCATAACAATGCTTATCGGTTCTTATGTATGTATCCAAGAATTCTGAGATTCACAAGAACACGATGATGGAATCAAAGAATACATCATTCTTTGAATATGTATTCTCCTGTAAAGCTAGGGAAGTTGGTCAAAGTTCAATGAAACGAACTTTAAAGACTATCAATAAAGATGACTCAGATAATCAACAAGGGGTTGAGCTTAAAATAAAGCCACGAAGAAGTAAACGAGCAAGGGTAGAAAAAAAATTTAGATTAGATTTTCTAACTTTTATGCTAGAAGTTGAACCTCAAACGTATAATGATGATATCTGCACCTTATGAAATGATGCCATTAAGAGTGAAATTGATTCCATCATGCAAAATAATACGTGGGAATTAGTGGATCTTCCCCCGTGAATTAAACCGCCAAGTTCTAAATGAATTTTCAAACGAAAAATGAAAACAGATGGAACAATTAATAAGTACAAGGCCGGATCGGTAATAAAATGTTGCCGACAAAAGGAAGGCCTTGACTATTTTGATACATACTCTCGTGTATCAAGGATAATCTCCATAAGGACGATACTTGCAATTGTCGCTTTGCGGAATCTAAAAGTACATTAAATAGATGTTAAAACAATTTTTCTAAATGGAGATCTTGATGAAAAAATATACATGGAATAACCTGCGGGTCATGTAGTTTCAAGTCAAGAGAGGAAAGTCTGTAAATTGGTGAAGTCCTTGTATAAACTTAAACAAGCACCAAAATAATGACATGAAAAGTTCGATAATGTCATGATGACAAATGACTTCAAGATAAATGAGTGTGACAAATGTGTACATGTCAAAACTACTAACACTGAATATATTATTCTATGTTTGTATGTTGATAACATACTCATTGTTGGAAGCAACAATGAAATGGTAAACGTACCAAAGACTTGTCAAATTCAAGATTGACATGAAAAATATGAGATTGGCATATTTGATTTTGGGCATCCAAATCAATCAGACACTTGAAGGTCTCATATTGACGTAGTCACACTACGTGGACAAGAGAAGTTTGGTAAGGATGTTTCCGGCATAGCCAGAACACCAATAAATACATGTCAATATTTGTCCAAGAACAAAGACCAAAGTGTTGACCAAGTAAAATATGGGGTCATAGGCAGTTTAATGTACCTCATAAGCTGCACTAGAGCAGATATTGCTTTTATTGTGAGCAATTTAAGCAGATTCACAAGCAATCTGAGTGAAAACCACTTGAAAAAGATTGTGAGGGTACTGAGATGTCTTAGATATACTCAGAACTATGGATTGTATTATTCCAGAAATCCTACTATTTAGAAGGATACTCTGATGCCAAGTGGATATCTGATATTCGAGATACCAAAGGCACAAATGGATATGTCTTCACTTTGGGAGGAGGAACCGTGTCATGCAAATCCTCAAGACAAATGGTTATAACCAGATCCACAATGGAATCTGAGTTTGTAGCTTTAGATAAGTTTGGAGAAGAAGTCGAGTGGCTTCTGAAATTTCTTGGAGGATATTCCTGAACGATCAAAGCCAGTGCCCATAATGTGCATACATTGTGATGACCAAGAAAAATTGGTAAAGCATAGAGCTTTGTGTATAATGATAAGTCGAGACATATGCGTCGTCGGCATAATATCGTTAGAGAACTGATCTCAAATGAAGTTATCTCTATTGATTTTGTGAAATCAAAAGATAACGTTGCGGATCTACTAACCAAAGGGTTAAATCAAGATCAAGTTGAGAAAACATCAAAAGGAATGAGACTAAAGCCTGAAAAAATTTAAGGCGTTATGTAAAGGAAAACCCTACCTAATTGACTGGAGATCCCATGATCTAGGTTCAAAGGGAAAACCTAATTGCATAGACTTGTGCGGTCATTGTAGGGGTTCTTATCTCCAAGTCCATTCCTATTATGTAAACAGTGATCAAAATGGTTTAGGCTAAGCAATGCTTTTAATGACCATTATGTGCTTTGGTGAGTCAAGCAACATAAGTCACTTATGTGAGAGTGAAGTGGGGCCGCTTCAAGGAGACTATTGGGCATAGTTCTTTCAAACTCTTGTAGAACCAGGCGATGTTCATGGCCATATGGACATACCCATGAGAACTAATACTCTTGTTAGAGAGGTAGTTGTGTGAAGTATATCATCTTTTACACAAACGACAGACAGTTCAAAGACATCACGTCTACTGATCAGCCAGTAAAGTAAATATACTTTCACAATGGAAGGTTCAAGGGTGGACACCTACTTATCCTATGCAGCTATTGATCGTAGAATCTATCACCACATCGAGTCAAAATATTTTTTATTAAATCAATTTCATACATGTGGGGGATTGTTGGAAAAAATCGATAATTTTGGAGCTTTGAATGAGAAATTGATTCAAATGTTGTTGAGGGAAATGTGGAACCAAGTGTTGGTTCGTAAATGTGCAGACGTGCACGACGTGGATAACACAAATGTCTGAACCGGTCTGGTCCTCCGTAGGTGTAACCCCCTTGTCCCGGTCTGGCCGGTTGACCGGTCCGAGTGGGCCACACGGGGAAAACCGACATGAAACCCGCGAAGGTTCTACCTCGGTTAGCGACCCTAAATTTTTTTCATTTGAATCACATTTTAACTAGAGGCATAAATGATTCTTAAGTGATCTCTACAGCGGAAACTAGACTCCCGGGAGGCCCTACAGCAAAACAGGCCTAACCCAAGCATTGAGACCCTTTAGAGATGCCTAAAAGCCCACATTCAAGCCTGTGTTTCGAAACAAGCACAACCCGTTTCGAAACACGGGCTCCAGGTAAAAAGCAAGTCACCCGTACCGAAACGCCTCCACCCCGTTTTGGAACAGGGCTACGAATTTGCCTTGACGTTTCGAAACAGGCATGGACAGTGGCAAAATTGTTCCGAAACAAGTTTCGGAACGGGGGCTCACAGTGGCCAAACCGTATCGAAACAGGTTCCGATACGGGGTCCCTGGTGCCTTACCCATTCCGAAACGGCTCAGCCCGTTTCGAAACGCTGGCTGTCTGCAACTTCCAAAAATCAGGCTTAGGCAACTCCAAATGATCCCAAAAGCCCTCAACAACTCTTAGAAGCATACATCACAAACAAATATCCTCTAGAGGCATGCTCCCTATTGCAAACATGTTCAAACACACAAGGCATAAGATGAAGCATCCATTCATGGCATTTACACTAAAGGCAACATTGCATATAAGGGCATGCTTAAGAACTCAAAAGCCAAATGGCACCATTCATCACATAAAGATTTACATGCCGATCGAAAGCAACTTAAACATTCAAAGGCATGTCATCACACAAGCATTCGACAAGACATAACATGTATAAAAATCAAAGTAATTCATGAACATCAATCACGTATATGAGTCATACATCGCTCATACAAAACACACTCTTTCCATATTGCTAATCTACCACATTAATTGCTAAACTGTATTTGAGCAACAAAAACTTGGAAAGCCCTTTCGCCTTGCTCCATGCTAACACCACGCTAATGATCTGCATTTTTGAAAATGAGAGAGTAAGCTAGAAGCTTAGTGAGGATGCTCTAAAATCAAAAACATCAACAATGCAGGGTCCAAGCATGCAAATCATTTATCTCACATACAACATACATAGGTGTCAACGAGTCAACCTAGCTAGTCTTTCAAGAGTCATAATATGGCATCTCACATCATACTAAGCTCAACAGCAAATATCACAAATATCATAACATCATAATCATGAGAACAATATCATTGGCCACTATTAGTTTACCCGGATGTGCGGATTTACTCTCAACAACTACATTACCTCAGTGGGATTACACTCATCACCGGACCTTGCATGGGCGGGATTCCACTCATCACCACATGCCCTACGGATGGGATTCCACTCATCATCACGTAGAATATAAATAAATTTCCGGTGGAATATTACATCACCGTACTCCTCTTTAATGACTTAACGCCATCAAGGCCACGTACGTTTCGACTCAATTGTGTGCACACTAATCCTAATGATCGATCATTTACACCCGGTAAGTTAATTAGTGCCAATTTCTTAACCACATCACACATCCACCATTTATATCACACATTCATCACATATACATGTCAAAGTACACACATACAAATCAATCCACATTTCACAAGAACAAGTAGGCAATGGCATATCATTTATCAATAGGAAATCAATGGGTTAAACTACCAATTTAACTCTCACCTAGGAATGGCCTACCAAGCTCATTCCCACACATCCACTACACACATTTGAACCAACTTTAAAACCAATTTAAAGTTTACTCACCACCCTTCCTTAGCAACCAAAGCAAGCAAGCCTCCTAACTGCCCGGATTCGATCCCGATGCTCCTCCAATGACTCCTCTTTTTTCTAGCCAATCAAAACACATCCATTACTCACAAATCAATGCTAAATTTCAGTCTCCAACTCCAACCCATAAGTACAAGCCATACTTCAAGAATTTCAAACCCAACAATCACCCAAAATTTCCATTTTCGAGCTTCCTTAAAACCCAGCTGAAAACCAAGTTTTCAAATACCCAAATGACACCTAAATGGTCCCAAAACACTTTCCTAACATCCCTAAACCATCAGCCCTTCAACTCAACCCTAAAACTCACCAAAATCTAAGTTTTAGACACCTCAAAAATGGCCACAAGGACCCATTTCGGGTTTTCACCCAAAGTCACCCATTTTAACATATTATGTGTATTTTAATGAGACTAACTCAAAACCCAACTTAATAAATCAAAACCAAGTGCAAAACCCATCAAAAACTCAAACTTTCTTTAAACTCCAAATTTCAAAAAGATGGTAGTTTTAAATTTCAAGACTAGGTAAATGTAGAGGATGAAGAGGAGAGTGAAAATATATAATTACCTTTGAAGATGCCTTTGAAACAAGGGGGAGATTCAATGTAATAGTGATTTAGGGAGTTTGGGAGGGTTTAAGAGCTTTCAACGTTGGAAGGGAAAGAGGGGAGAAAAAGATGATGGCTTTCTTCACTTTTTGGTTTCAAAAAGGTTGTCTACCTTTTTAATTTGGCTAAATTACCAAATGGTCACTCCTTCTTATTTAAAAACTCAATTACATCAAACCAAGGTCAATTTGATTAAAATTAATTTTACTCACTCGGACCAACTAACCCGACTAACTCCTAACCCCAAAACACGGGTGTTACAACTCTCTCCCACTTAAGGGATTTCGTCCCCGAAATTACCTGACTGAAAAAGATACGGAAACTGCCTTTCTATATCCTTCTTCCTCTCCCAAGTGGCTTCGTCCACACCTCGACGTTGCCACCGCACTTTTACTAACTCAATCGATCTACCCCGCAACACCTTACTGTCAGAAGCTAGGATTTCAACTGGTTCTTCCTCATAAGTCAAATCCGGATTCAATTCAATCTCCTCTACATGCATAACATGTGATGGATCGGACCTATACTTACGGAGCATCGAAACATGAAATACATCGTGTATCTTCTCTAGCTCGGATGGCAAACGCAACTGATAAGCAACTGGACCGACCCTCTTCACAATCTCATACGGTCCTATGTACCTCGGACTCAATATCCCCTTTCGGCCAAATCTCATTACTTTCTTCCACGGAGACACTTTCAAGAATACCTTCTCACCCACTGAGAACTCAATTTCCTTCCTCTTCAAGTCGGCATAGGACTTCTGCCTATCCGAATCAGCCTTCAATCGATCGCAAATCAATTTTACCTTGTCAGTTGTCCCCTTGAGCAAATCCAGCATAGGTAACAACTTCTGTCCCACTTCGGCCCAACAAACTTGAGTCCTACACTTTCGGCCATACAAGGCCTCATACGGAGCCATCTGGATACTCGACTGGAAGCTGTTATTGTAAGCAAACTCAACCAGAGGCAAATGTTTCTCCCATGTACCCTGAAAGTCAATAATGCAACAACGCAACATATCCTCTAAGATCTGTATAACTCTCTCTGACTGACCATCTGACTGAGGATGATAAGACGTGTTGAAATTCAAACGGGTACCCAAAGCTGTATGCAGACACTCCCAAAATCGAGATGTGAACCTCGGATCTCTATCGGACACAACAGACTTCGGCACACCATGCAGTCTAACAATCTCACCAATGTACAAGTCGGCCAATCTGTCTAAAGTATAAGTCGTATTGACTGCTAAGAAGTGAGCACACTTCGTAAAACGATCTACTATAACCCAAACTGAGTTTTTCTTCGTAGGAGTCAAAGGCAAACCCGAAACAAAATCCATGGTGATATTCTCCCATTTCCATTCCGGAATTCTCAACGGTTGCAACAAACCTGAGGGAACCTGATGTTCCGCCTTCACTCTCTGACACACCAAGCACTTACTCACAAAGTAGGCCACATCTCTCTTCAAAACAACCCAAAAGTATTCGTTCTTCAAGTCACGGTACATCTTCGTACTCCCCGGATGCATAGAAAACGGACTACTGTGTGCTTCATTCAAAATCGTGCGTCTCAAGTCACCGTCCTCTAGTACCACTATCCTATCTTTGAAGCACAAAACCCCATCAGTACTGAAACTGTAGTCTAAAGATCTACCTTCGGCTATATCTTGCACGTGAGGTGCCAAAGATCTATCTAAGAGCTGCTTCTCTCTAATCAACTGACCTAGGGTAGGTCTAACCTGAAGCTCGGCTACCAAGCCGCCATCTCCGGACAAGCTCAATCTAGCAAACATGGCTCTCAAGTCTACGGCTATCTTTCTACTCAATGCATCGGCCACTACATTGGCCTTACCCGGATGGTACTCAATGGTAAGATCATAGTCTTTTAGCAACTCTAACCACCTACGCTGTCTGAGATTCAAATCTCGCTGAGTCATAATGTACTTCAAACTCTTGTGATCTGTGTACACTGTGCACTTCTCACCGTACAAATAATGCCTCAAAATCTTTAAAGCAAACACAACTGTAGCTAACTCTATGTCATGGGTCGGATAGTTGCGCTCGTGAGTCTTCAACTGTCTTGAGGCATAAGCCACCACTCTCTTGTCTTGCATGAGGACACAACCTAGGCCAACATAAGAAGCATCACTGTAAACTACATAGTCTTTCCCAGACTCTGGCAGAATCAAAATCGGTGCTTGGGTCAAAGCTTCTTTCAATTTTTCAAAGGCTCTCTGTCTTGCATCTGTCCACTCAGACTAAATACTCTTCTGAAGTAACTGTGTCAATGGAGCGACTAACTTAGAGAAACCTTATACGAGTCTCCTATAGTATCCAGCTAAGCCTAGGAAGCTGCGTACCTCTGTCACAGACTCCGGTTGCTTCCATTCAACGATGGCCTTAACCTTCTTCGGATCAACTCTAATCCCATCGGCTGACACTACATGTCCTAAGAAGACTACCTCTCGGATCCATAATTCACACTTGCTCAACTTCGCATACAACTAATGATCTAGCAAAGTCTTCAAAACTAGTCTCAAGTGTCGGTCATGGTCTTCTTCAGTTCGCGAGTACACCAAGATATCATCTATAAAAAAACTACAAACTGATCTAAGTACTGATGAAAAATCCTATTCATCATGTCCATGAAGGCATCCGGTGCATTAGTCAACCCAAAAGGCATAACTAAAAACTCATAGTGACCATACCTAGTTCTAAAGGTCGTCTTCGGTACATCGACCTCTCTTACCTTTAGCTGGTAGTAGCTCGATCTCAAGTTAATCTTCGAAAAGACTGATGCCCCTCTCAACTGGTCAAACAAATCATCAATTCTAGGCAAGGGATACTTATTCTTCACTGTCAGCTGATTTAACTGTCTGTAATCTATACACATTCTCATGCTTCCATCTTTCTTCTTTACAAACAAAACTGGTGCACCCCAAGGTGAAGAACTAGGTCGAATGAAGCCTCTATCTGTCAACACTTGCAACTGAGTCTTCAACTCCTTCAGTTCTTTCGGAGCCATGCGATACGGAGCAATCAAAACAGGAGCTGAATCAGAATAAGTCTCAATAGTGAACTCTACCTCTCTATCCGGTGGTAACCCTGGCAACTCTTCCGGAAACACGCTAGGAAAGTCACACACTGGCCGGATGTCTGGAGGTCTAACCTCACTCATGTTCGGATTCATCACATAGGACAAGTATGCTTCACAACCCAACTCAACTAACCTCTTAGCTTCTAGAACTGAAACTACATTGGACAAGAACTTCACGTTCTCACCCACCACTACAATCTCATAATCATCTGTAAGTCTCAAAGAAATCCTCTTAGTTTCAAAGTCTATCCTAGCTATATGCTCCGTGAGCCAGTCCATACCCAGAATTACATCAAAACCATAGAAAGGTAGCTCCATCATATCCACTGGAACACATATCCCTGAACCATCAACGGACACCTTCTGTACATTTTTCTAACTACTACAGTGTCCCCAAAGGAACTAGTAACACTAACTCCTACCTCTAACATTTCACAAGGCAAATTCAACGACTGTGCATGCTCACTCAATATGTAGGAATGTGTAGACCCAGAGTCAATCAAAGAAAGTAAACCCAAAGACTGTATCGAGAAGTTACCTGGGATCACATCTGTGTCATGCTGATCCCCACGCTGAGCGTAAACTCTGGCCTGACCTCCGCCCTCCGGTTGGACTGCAACTACATGTGCTATGTTCCTCTGACCATCATTTCTCAGCTGGAAGTTACCTCTACCGCGCCCGCGGCCTCTCTGAAATTCATTGGCTCTTACAGGAGCCTGGGCTGGTGCCTGCCCCACCTGATGTGGACAGTCACGTCTAATATGATCTCTAGCCCCACAACTCCAACACGAGTGGAAATTTCCCCAACATTCACCGGTGTGGTTCCTCCCGCAAGTAGCACATGTGGGCAACTTCCCACCAGTCTTCTGGCCCTGTTGGCCCCTACCGTGGTTTCCGCCACCACGCCTATGATCATAGTGATGTCTGTTGTCCCGATGCCTCTTGGCATCACCTCTATCAAAGTCACTGGACCTATTACCCGAACTAGAACCACCAGACCGTTTGGTCAAGCCCAAACTGTGCTCCAAGTCCTTGGCCCTCGCGACCAAGACATCAAAATCAGTGTAGTCTGAAGCTAGAGTATATCTCTTGATTTCTTCATTCAGCCCATAACGGAAACGGTTACATCGTTCCACCTCAGTAGGAACAAGATCAGATGCATACTGACTCAGTCTAACAAATCGGATCTTATAGTCTGTCACAGTCATACTCCCCTGAAGCAAGGCCATAAACTCCCTCTTCCTCTCATCGAGATATCGCGGACCCAGATTCTTCTTACGAAATGCTGACTCAAAGAACTCCCAAGTAATTTTGGCCTCATCTATACCCGTAGTGATGGTGACCCACCAAGTGTAGGCATCACCCTGAAGCAAGGACTCAATACACCCCAACTTGCACTCTCCGGTACATCCCATCTGTGCGAGGATACGGACAGTCTTCTCAAACCACAACTCGGATCTCTCCGGTGTAGACCCTCTGAACTCTTCGGCCCCTAGACCACGGAGTCTCTCTAATGGCAAACCAGTGCCCTCTCCCTGATGTTGTGCTGCTGCCTGACCCCCAGCCACTGCAGCCTGAAAAGCCTCGGCTATCGCCTGAACCAAAGGAGCTAAGTCTATTCCGGCCGGACCTTGGCCTCCCTGAGGTCCCTCTCCTTCGGCCCCGGCCTCGCCTCCTTCTCCTGGTGGAGAAGGTGGTGGTGGTGGAGGAGCTCCAACTCCAGCCACAGGCTCTCCCACTTGAGCCTCAACTCTAACTACTGGCTCAACTCCTGGAGCCGCTGCCCGTGGTTCCGGTCGAACCATCCTAGGCCTCCCACGTGGTCTTATGATACAGGTAGCAAGATTATAACTACAACAAAAAACATATAAGGATTACGTTAGCAAAAGCAAGGGTCCAACAGTGCTCAAGTACTTCCTTTACAAAATCCTTTTTAAATTAAGTAATAGTAGCAATGGGCACTCGACTAGTGTGTTAGTTACTTTTATGGAGATGTCGAGTAGAATATTTCCTGAGCTCCTTGATCAGTTTGTAGTAGTTCTCATAGATGATACATGGGTATATTCAAGTACCGAGGAAGATCATGATAAGCTTTGGAGTTAGTGTTGTAGACCCTATTAGAGAATTAGTTGCATGCCAAGTCGAGCAAACGTGAACTCTGAGTCAAGGAAGATGTTCTCCTAGGACATGTAGATCAGCCGAGTGTATTAGAGTAAATCCTAAGTAGGCAGAAGAAGATGTGAGTTGGAAGAAATTGAAGACAGCGGCAGGTATCTGTTGTTCCTAAGTCTAGTATTGTTACTATCGGAGGTTTGTAAATGATCTTTTGAAGATAGCTGCTCCATTGACAAGTTGCTACGGAAGAATATTCAGTTTGTGTGGTCAGATGCGAGACAACGAGCCCTTGAGAAACTGAAAGAGACTTTGAAGAAAGCTTCAACCTTGATCCAGCCTATATCAGAGAAAGAAATTGTGAACTATAGTGATGCGTTACACTTATCATCAGAACTTGAAATATTAGATGACTTAGGAAGGGTTGAAACTTGAATAACATAGGTTGTTAGAATTGCTTGAAGACCGTAATCTCAAGATTGAATACCATCCGAAGAGAGTCAACATAGTAACCGATGTTCCGAGTTATATTTGTTGTTAGATTAGTAGTTGAGTTGCGAGCTATATTTGTCGGATTCAGTTTATCGAATGATAGTAGTTTTATGGCCGAGTTTCATGTTAAACCTACCTTGAGTCAGATATTTGAAGAGAAACAGTTGCAAGACAGGTTCTTGGCACCTCACGTGCAAGACATAGCAGAAGGAAGACCTTCAGAATACAGTTTCAGAGACGATAGAGTTTGCATTTTCAGAGACAGAATAGTTGTGCTGAAGCACACGACAGTTCATTTGTATTGCATCTGAATAGTATGAAGACGTATTGTGGGTTGAAGATGAGTACTTCTGGATTGAGTTGATGGAAGATATGGTTCATTATGAGAGTAAGTGTATAATTTGCCGACGTGTCAAGACTGAGCATCAGTTTTCTTCTAGTTTGCTACATCCGTGGAAGATTCATAATGAAGTTGGGTAATAGGGATTCGAGATTTCAACTAGATTTTTGAAGACGTCTGCATAGTGTTTGGTTACATGTTGAAGTCAGATGGTTAGTCAAAAAAAGTTATGGGTCAAGTATTCAAACAGTGTTGTATGAGATTGTGAATCGGGCTAGTTCTGTTGTTTATCTGTTGCGGTTACCACCAGAGTTAGAAAGGGGATTCGTAATGTGTTTTGTGTATCTTGGATTCGGGAATGTGAGTCAGATCTGTTATGTGCTATGTTTGTAGAAGATATCGAGTTGAGTTTAAAGTCGACATGCCTTGAAGGACCCATTGAGATCTTAGCATCAGATATCTATTGTTGCGTGGTAAGTCTATCGGTTGGTTAAAATATTGTGGTGAGAAGAAAAAGGAAGTGTGGAGGAGCAGTTTCAGTGACTCTTCCTGTCCGATAAATTTCGGGGATGAAATTTCCTTAAGTGGGGGAGAGTTGTAACACCCGAGTTTGGGGGTCGGATGAAAATAATAATGAAATAATGTTTTGGGTTTCGATTTCAAAATTTAAGTAATAAAATATTTTAATGGGCTTCGTGTTTGCAAATAATTAAAAACTATGTTGGGCCTATCTTCTAAGTCCAAATCCATGGACTTTAGGAGATGTGAGTTTTGGCCATTCATTAATGGCATAGTTGTAAATATGAATTTTTGGGTGAATTAAAAATAAAACAAAAGATGAAGACATGTGCTCATCTTCTTCCTCCTCCCCATTTTCAAATCTAACGTGAAGAAGAGAGCTTCTCTTCATCTCACTCTCCCATCTCCTTTCTCCTTCATTCTTGGAGCTTTTTGAAAGGTAATTACATTTTCGACTTGCTCTCATCTTCCTCTCTTTAAAAGTACAACTAGATTTCATTTTGGTTCAAGTTTTAGAATTTGGGTTTTTGGAAGATTTGAATAAAAATGATATCTTTATTGTTTTCAACTTAAGATTTTGATTTAATATTGTTAGATATGATGTTTATGAACCAAATGGTCCAACATATATAATTTTTAAAGTGTTTTATAAGAATTCCCGAATTTGGGTTTTGGTGGGGTTTTAGGAGGGTTTTTAGTTGAGTTTTGAGTGTGTTCTATGTTGGAATTTGAGGGTTGATGTTAGGGTAATAGTTGGGGGCTGTTTTGGAAACATTTGAGTGTGCTAAAAGGGTTGAAATCATGAGTTTTGGTTGGGGTTTGAGGGCTGCTCGGGTTTGGTGTTTTGGGGGGTTGTTCATGGCTTGAATTCTTGTGTTAGATGCTTGAATAATATTCCGGGTTTGCTACATTGATGTGTGGTCTGATTTGAAGTTGTTTTGCTTGTGTTGAAATGATTAGAGGCAAGAAATTGTGTTGGTAAAGCATCGGGAGTGAATCCGGAAACTTGAAGACCTTGGTTGCTTGGTAGTTGAGCTTGGAAGTGAAGGTGAGTGGTTAAAATGTTTTAAATGGTTTTGAGCAATTGGTTCAAGCATGTAGACTAGGTTGGGATTGGTAGACCCACCTAGAGTTGGGATTAGAGTGGTAGCCTAATCCCAAACTTTAGTTAGAGACATTGGTTGAACTCTTTAATTGTTGTTATGCCTCATGATGATTGTGTTTATGATGGTTATGTATATGATGTTAGACATGTATGTTGAGGCATGGTTGTGATGCATCGTTATGTGCATGAGATATGGGCATGATGTTAATCATGGTGAGTACGTGCTAAGCATGGAAATGGTTATGAAATGATATTGTGGATTGTATTGGTTATTGGCACTAGTATGCTTGGGTACAATGATCGATCATTAGGATGTTAGTGTGCACACGAGAGTCAAATTCGCGCGTGGCCTTGGTGGCGTTGAGTCACCAATGAGGAGTACGGGTTCGCCCGGAAATCTTTATATTAGTCGGTGATGAGTGGAATCCCATCGACGGGGCGTGAGGATGAGTGGAATCCCCTCCGCGAGAACCGGTGATGAGTATAATCCCACCGAAGGTAATGGTTTGTTGGAAATGCGTTCCAACTTGTTATCCGCGTATTCGAGTCATAGCTAGGTGCCAATATGACATGAAATGTGATTCCATTATGGATTGATATTTGTTGTTGATAATACATTGATATATGTATCTTCGTGTGTTGGGCTTATGAATTGTTGATCATGGCATAGTATTGATTATATGTTCATGCATCATGTATATTTTGGCTCATGTGGAATGAAGGTAAGATCATGCATCCCATCATGGTAGTTGCTCGTGCTTGGACCCTGCATTATCGAAGGTTTGTTTTATGAGCTTACCCTCACTAAGCTTTTATGCTTACGCTCCTTTTTGTTCGACAATGCAGATCAGTAGCTTGTGGGTGGCAAGGGCAAGGAAAGGTCTCCAAGTGTCGCTTTTGGTTAGCTCAAGTATGAACTTTAAATTGTAGATTGTAATAGTCAAGAAATGGGATAGGTGTTGTTGATTTGAGCTTGGATGTATGTGATGTTGGTTTGGCTTTTAGATGTTTTGTTTGAATTGTAAATCTTGCTTATGTTGCATGTCTTGAATGCCTATATGTTTTGTTGGCTAAGGCATGTAACCTTAAAAGCTATGTATGCTTCCTTGTGGTGAATGTATGATCTTGTGTTTGGATGCCTATCTTATATCTTGTGTATCTTGAGCATGGTTGCTATAGGAAGTATGCCTCTAGAGTGTGTTTGTATGTTGTGTATGCTTCTTGGGGTCGTTTAGGGCGTTTGGGATCGTTTAGAGATGTGTAAAACTGATTTTGGAAAACTGCATGCTGCAGGTGTTTAGAAACGAGTTATGTCGTTTCAGAATGGGTGTGGTTCCAGGGTCCCCCGTATCGTAACATGTTTCGGTACGGTTTGGCCACTGTGAGCCCCTGTTTCGAAACATGTTTCGAAACGCTTTGGCCACTATAAACGCCTGTTTCGAAATGGGTATCGAAACGCCTAGGCAAAACGTGACCTTGTTCCGAAAAGGGGTGGAAGCGTTTCGGTACGGGTGTCTTGCTTTTTAAACTGAAGCCCGTGTTCCGAAACGGGTGTCGTCTGTTTCGAAACACATGCCTAAAAATGGGCTGTTCGACATCTCTAATGGGTCCCAAGGGTTGGGTTTAGGCCCTGTTTGCTGTTAGGCTTCTCGTGAGCCTTGTTTCTGCTGTCTTTTCACACATAGGTTTAATAAAAGCATCTAGATAAGACTATAATAAACGAAAAAAAATTCTAGGGTCGCTAACCGAGGTGGGACCTTAACGGGTTTCGCTTCGGTTTTCCCCGTGTAGCCTCCTAGGATGACCGGTCCGAGTGGGCCACACGGGGAAAACCGACATGAAACCCGCGAAGGTTCCACCTCGGTTAGCGACCCTAAATTTTTTTCATTTGAATCACATTTTAACTAGACGCATAAATGATTCTTAAGTGGTCTCTACAGCGGAAACTAGACTCTCGGGAGGCCCTACAGCAAAACAGGCCTAACCCAAGCATTGAGACCCTTTAGAGATGCCTAAAAGCCCACATTCAGGCTTGTGTTTCGAAACAGGCACAACCCATTTCGAAACATGGGCTCCAGGTAAAAAGCAAGTCACCCGTACCGAAACGCCTCCACCACGTTTCGGAACAGGGCTACGAATTTCCCTTGACGTTTCGAAACTTGTTTCGAAACAGGCATGGACAGTGGCAAAATCGTTCAGAAACAAGTTTCGGAACGGGGGCTCACAGTGGCCAAACCGTATCGAAACAGGTTCCGATACGGGGTCCCTGGTGCCTTACCCGTTCCGAAACGGCTCAGCCCGTTTCGAAACGCTGGCTGTCTGCAACTTCCAAAAATCAGACTTAGGCAACTCCAAATGATCCCAAAAGCCCTCAACAACTCCTAGAAGCATACATCACAAACAAATATCCTCTAGAGGCATGCTCCCTATTGCAAACATGCTCAAACACACAAGGCATAAGATGAAGCATCCATTCATGGCATTTACACTAAAGGCAACATTACATATAAGGGCATGCTTAAGAACTCAAAAGCCAAATGGCACCATTCATCACATAAAGATTTACATGCCGACTGAAAGAAACTTAAACATTCAAAGGCATGTCATCACAAAAGCATTCGACAAGACATAACATGTATTAAAATCAAAGTAATTCATGAACATCAATCACATATATGAGTCATACATCGCTCATACAAAACACACTCTTGCCACATTGCTAATCTACCACATTAATTGATATACCGTACTTGAGCAACAAAAACTTGGAAAGCCCCTTCGCCTTGCTCCTTGCTAACACCACGCTAATGATCCGCATTGTTGAAAATGAGAGCGTAAGCTAGAAGCTTAGTGAGGATGCTCTAAAATCAATAACATCAACAATGTAGGGTCCAAGCATGCAAATCCTTTATCTCACATACAACATACATAGGTGTCAACGAGTCAACCTAGCTAGTCTTTCAAGAGTCATAATATGGCATCTCACATCATACTAAGCTCAACAGCAAATATCACAAATATCATAACATCATAATCATGAGAACAATATCATTGGCCACTATTAGTTTACCCGGATGTGCGGATTTACTCTCAACAACAACATTACCTCGGTGGGATTACACTCATCATCGGACCTTCCATGGGCGGGATTCCACTCATCACCACATGCCCTACGGATGGGATTCCACTCATTATCACGTAGAATATAAATAGATTTCCGGTGGAATATTACATCACCGTACTTCTCCTTGATGACTCAACGCCATCAAGGCCACGTACGTTTTGACTCAATTGTGTGCACACTAATCCTAATGATCGATCATTTACACCCGGTAAGTTAATTAGTGCCAATTTCTTAACCACATCACACATCCACCATTTATATCACATACTCATCACATATACATGTCAAAGTACACACATACAAATCAATCCACATTTTATAAGAACAAGTAGGCAATGGCATATCATTTATCAATAGGAAATCAAGGGGTTAAACTACCAATTTAACTCCCACCTAGGAATGGCCTACCAAGCTCATTCCCACACATCCACTACACACATTTGAACCAACTTTAAAACCTATTTAAAGTTTACTCACCACCCTTCCTTAGCAACCAAAGCAAGCAAGCACGCAAGCCTCATAATTGCCCGGATTCGATCCCGATGCTCCTCCAATGACTCCTCTTGTTTCTAGCCAATCAAAACACATCCATTACTCACAAATCAATGCTAAATTTCAGTCACCAACTAAAACCCATAAGTACAAGTCATACTTCAACAATTTCAAACCCAACAATCACCCAAAATTTCCATTTTCGAGCTCCCTTAAAACCCAGTTGAAAACCAAGTTTTCAAACACCCAAATGACACCTAAATGGTCCCAAAACACTTTCCTAACATCCCTAAACCATCAGCCCTTCAACTCAACCCTAAAACTCACCAAAATTTAAGTTTTAGAAACCTCAAAAATGGCCACAAGGACCCATTTCGGGTTTTCACCCAAAGTCACCCATTTTAACATATTATGTGTATTTTAATGAGACTAACTCAAAACCCAACTTAATAAATCAAAACCAAGTGCAAAACCCATCAAAAACTCAAACTTTCTTTAAACTCCAAATTTCAAAAAGATGGTAGTTTTAAATTTCAAGACTAGGTAAGTGTAGAGGATGAAGAGGAGAGTGAAAATATATAATTACCTTTGAAGATGCCTTTGAAATAAGAGGGAGATTCAATGGAATAGTGATTTAGGGAGTTTGGGAGGGTTTAAGAGCTTTCAACGTTGGAAGAGAAAGAGGGGAGAAAATGATGATGGCTTTCTTCACTTTTTGGTTTTAAAAAGGTTGTCTACCTTTTTAATTTGGCTAAATTACCAAAATGATCCCTCCTCTTTATTTAAAACTCAATTACATCAAACCAAGGTCAATTTGATTAAAATTTAATTTTACTGACGCGGACCAACTAACCCGACTAACTCCTAACCCCAAAACACGGGTGTTACAACTCTCTCCCACTTAAGGAATTTTGTCCCCGAAATTACCTGACTGAAAGAGATACGGAAACTGCCTTTCCATATCCTCCTTCCTCTCCCAAGTGGCCTCGTCCACACCTCGACGTTGCCACCAAACTTTTACTAACTCAATCGATCTACCCCGCAACATCTTACTGTCAGAAGCTAGGATCTCCACTGGTTCTTCCTCATAAGTCAAATCCGGATTCAATTCGATCTCCTCTACAGGCATAGCATGTGATGGATCGGACCTATACTTACGGAGCATCGAAACATGAAATACATCGTGTATCTTCTCTAGCTCGGATGGCAACCGCAACTGATAAGCAACTGGACCAACCCTCTTCACAATCTCATACGGTCCTATGTACCTCGGACTCAACTTCCCCTTTCGGCCAAATTTCATTACTTTCTTCCACGGAGACACTTTCAAGAATACCTTCTCACCCACTGAGAACTCAACTTCCTTCCTCTTCAAGTCGGCATAGGACTTCTGCCTATCCGAAGCAGCCTTCAATCGATCGCAAATCAATTTTACCTTGTCAGTTGTCCCCTTGAGCAAATCCGGCATAGGTAACAACTTCTGTCCCACTTCGGCCCAACAAACTGGAGTCCTACACTTTCGGCCATACAAGGCCTCATACGGAGCCATCTGGATACTCGACTGGAAGCTGTTATTGTAAGCAAACTCAACCATAGGCAAATGCTTCTCCCATGTACCTTGAAAGTCAATAATGCAACAACGCAACATATCCTCTAAGATCTGTATAACTCTCTCTGACTGACCATCTGACTGAGGATGATAAGACGTGCTGAAATTCAAACGGGTACCCAAAGTTGTATGCAGACACTCCAAAAATCGAGATGTGAACCTCGGATCTCTATCGGACACAATAGACTTCGGCACACCATGCAGTCTAAAAATCTTACCAATGTACAAGTCGGCCAATCTGTCTAAAGTATAAGTCGTATTGACTGCTAAGAAGTGAGCACACTTCGTAAAACGATCTACTATAACCCAAACTGAGTTCTTCTTCGTAGGAGTCAAAGGCAAACCCAAAACAAAATCCATGGTGATATTCTCCTATTTCCATTCCGGAATTCTCAACGGTTGCAACAAACCTGAGGGAACATGATGTTCCGCCTTCACTCTCTGACACACCAAGCACTTACTCACAAAGTCGGCCACATCTCTCTTCAAACCAACCCAAAAGTATTCGTTCTTCAAGTCACGGTACATCTTCGTACTCCCCGAATGCATAGCAAACAGACCACTGTGTGCTTCATTCAAAATCGTACGTCTCAAGTCACCGTCCTCTGGTACCACTATCCTATCTTTGAAGCACAAAACCCCATCGGTACTGAAACTGTAGTCTGAAGATCTACCTTCGGCTATATCTTGCACGTGAGGTGCCAAAGATCTACCTAAGAGCTGCTTCTCTCTAATCAACTGACCTAGGGTAGGTCTAACCTGAAGCTCGGCTACCAAGCCACCATCTCCGGACAAGCTCAATCTAGCAAACATGGCTCTCAAGTCTACAGCTATCTTTCTACTCAATGCATCGGCCACTACATTGGCCTTACCCGGATGGTACTCAATGGTAAGATCATAGTCTTTTAGCAACTCTAACCACCTACGTTGTCTGAGATTCAAATCTCGCTGATTCATAATGTACTTCAAACTCTTGTGATCTGTGTACACTGTGCACTTCTCACCGTACAAATAATGTCTCCAAATCTTCAGAGCAAACACAACTGCAGCTGACTCTATGTCATTGGTCGGATAGTTGCGCTCGTGAGTCTTCAACTGTCTTGAGGCATAAGCCACCACTCTCTTGTCTTGCATGAGGACACAACTAGGGGTGTTCAAAACCGGGTATCCGGGTTTTCGGGTACCCGAAAAACCGGGTACCCAGACCTTCGGGTATTAGGTTTGCCGGCCCGTGTCCTGAACCGTAAATACTGGGTACCCGATAATCGGGTACTCGTTAAACTCGAGTACCCGTAAAATCGGGTACCGGGTACCCGGTTCTTATTTTTTTATTTTTTTTATTTTAAAATTAAAAAAAACCTTAAAAGTTTATAACACATGATCCAAACAAAAAAATAATAATGATTTGAAGTTTATAACCATAAGAAAGACATTAAAAAAATTAATCTCGATCGTGATTTTTTTTAATCTCATATTTTTTAGAGAAACCTACTAATGCATAAATGCAATAGAGAAACCTTGTTGTTTGTTTCATATCGAATCTTACATATTCACAAATTAATATTTTTTTGTTGAAAAATTTAAAACATGGAAGCATATAATACAAATATAGAATGAAATTTAGAGATTTAAATATAGTTCTAAAGTAAAAATATTAAGTAATCTAATAAAATAAAAAATAAAAAAAATAGGAACCGGGTACCCAAAAGTAACCGGGTACCCAAAAAAATCATATTTTTTGACCCGGGCCCGACCCGGGAAATGACGGGCCGGGTACCCGACCCCGTTAAAAAAAATTTCCGGGTAAATACCCGATTATTTGTGTTCGGGTAGTTGGGTCGGGTAATTTTGAACACCCCTAGACACAACCTAGGCCTACATAAGAAGCATCACTGTAAACTACATAGTCTTTCCCAGACTATGACTGAATCAAAATCGGTGCTTGGGTCAAAGCTTCTTTCAATTTTTCAAAGGCTCTATGTCTTGCATCTGTCCACTCAAACTGAACACTCTTCTGAAGTAACTGTGTCAATGGAGCGACTAACTTAGAGAAACCTTCTACGAATCTCCTATAGTATCTAGCTAAGCCTAGGAAGCTACGTACCTCTGTCACAGACTTCGGTTGCTTCCATTCAACGATGGCCTTAATCTTCTTCAGATCAACTCTAATCCCATCGGCTGACACTACATGTCCTAAGAAGACTACCTCTCGGATCCATAATTCACACTTGCTCAACTTCGCATACAACTGATGATCTAGCAAAGTCTTCAAAACTAGTCTCAAGTGTCGGTCATGGTCTTCTTCAGTTCGCGAGTACACCAAGATATCATCTATAAAAACAACTAAAAACTGATCTAAGTACTGATGAAAAATCCTATTCATCATGTCCATGAAGGCAGTCGGTGCATTAGTCAACCCAAAAGGCATGACTAAAAACTCATAGTGACCATACCTAGTTCTAAAGGTCGTCTTCGGTACATCGACCTCTCTTACCTTTAGCTGGTAGTAGCTCGATCTCAAGTCAATCTTTGAAAAGACTGATGCCCCTCTCAACTGGTCAAACAAATCATCAATTCTAGGCAAGGGATACTTATTCTTCATTGTCAGCTGATTTAACTGTCTGTAATCTATACACATTCTCATGCTTCCATCTTTCTTCTTTACAAACAAAACTGGTGCACCCCAAGGTGAAGAACTAGGTCGAATGAAGCCTCTATCTGTCAACTCTTGCAACTGAGTCTTCAACTCTTTCAGTTCTTTCGAAGCCATGCGATACGGAGCAATCAAAACAGGAGCTGAATCAGAATAAGTCTCAATAGTGAACTCTACCTCTCTATCCGGTGGTAACCCTGGCAACTCTTCCGGAAACAAGCTAGGAAAGTCACACACTATCCGGATGTCTGGAGGTCTAACCTCACTCATGATCGGATTCATCACATAGGCCAAGTATGCTTCACAACCCAACTCAACTAACCTCTTAGCTTCTAGAACTGAAACTACATTGGACAAGAACTTCACGTTCTCACCCACCACTACAATCTCATAATCATCTGTAAGTCTCAAAGAAATCCTCTTAGTTTCAAAGTCTATCCTAGCTCTATGCTCCGTGAGCCAGTCCATACCCAGAATTACATCAAAACCATAGAAAGGTAGCTCCATCATATCCACTGGAAACACATGTCCCTGAACCATCAACGGATACCTTTTGTACATTTTTCTAACTAATACCGTGTCCCCAAAGGAACTAGTAACACTAACTCCTACCTCTAACATTTCACAAGGCAAATTCAACGACTGTGCATGCTCACTCAATATGTAGGAATGTGTAGACCCGGAGTCAATCAAAGAAAGTAAACCCAAAGACTATATCGAGAAGTTACCTGCGATCACATCTGTGTCATGCTGATCCCCACGCTGAGCGTAAACTCTGGCCTGACCTCCGCCCTCCGGTTGGACTGCAACTACATGTGCTATGTTTCTCTAACCATCATTTCTCGGGTGGAAGTTACCTCTACCGCGCTCGCGGCCTCTCTGAAAGTCATTGGCTCTTGCAGGAGCCTGGGTTGGTGCCTGCCCCACCTGATGTGGACAGTCACGTCTAATATGATCTCTAGCCCCACAACTCCAACACGAGTGGAAATTTCCCCAACACTCACCGGTGTGGTTCCTCCCACAAGTAGCACATGTGGGCAACTTCCCACCAGTCCTCTAGCCCTGTTGGCCCATACCGTGGTTTCCGCCACCACACCTATGATCATAGTGATGCTTGTTGTCCCGATGCCTCTTGGCATCACCTCTATCAAAGTCACTGGACCTCTTACCCGAACTAGAACCACCAGACCGTTTGGTTAAGCCCAAACTGTGCTCCAAGTCCTTGGCCCTCGCGACCAAGACATCAAAATAAGTGTAGTCTGAAGCTAGAGTATACCTCTTGATTTCTTCATTCAGCCCATAACGGAAACGGTTACATCGTTCCCCCTCAGTAGGAACAAGCTCAGATGCATACTGACTCAGTCTAACAAATCGAATCTCATAGTCTGTCACAGTCATACTCCCCTGAAGCAAGGTCATAAACTCCCTCTTCCTCTCATCGAGATATCGTGGACCTAGATACTTCTTACGGAATGCTGACTCAAAGAACTCCTAAGTAATCTCGGCCTCATCTATACTCGTAGTGATGGTGACCCACCAAGTGTAGGCATCACCCTAAAGTAATGACTCAACACACCCCAACTTGCGCTCTCCGGTACATCCCATCTGTGCGAGGATACAGACAGTCTTCTCAAACCACAACTCGGATCTCTCCGGTGTAGACCCTCTGAACTCTTCGGCCCCTAGACCACGAAGTCTCTCTAATGGCAAACCAGTGCCCTCTCCCTAATGTTGTGTTGTTGCCTGACCCCCAGCCACTGCAGCCTGAAAAGCCCCGGCTATCGCCTGAACCAAAGGAGCTAAGTCTATTCCGGCCAAACCTTGGCCACCCTGGCCACCTTGGCCTCCCTGAGGTCCCTCTCCTTCGGCCTCGCCTCCTTCTCCTAGTGGAGGAGGTGGTGGTGGTGGAGGTGGTGGAGGAGGAGCTCCAACTCCAGCCACAGGCTCTCCCACTTGAGCCTCAACTCTAACTACTGGCTCAACTCCTGCAGCCGCTGCCCGTGGTTCCGGTCGAACCATCCTAGGCCTCCCACGTGGTCTCATGATATAGCTAGCAAGATTATAACTAAAACAACAAACAGATAAGGATTACGTTAGCAAAAGCAAGGGTCCAACAGTGCTCAAGTACTTCCTTTACAAAACCTTTTTAAATTAAGTAATAGTAGCAATGGGCACTCGACTCAACACCAAACGAAACAATTCATGCTCCAAATCATCATACGAATAATCAAACATCGAGATTTCATGGCAAAGCATACATCAATCAATACAATTTCTTAACACATCAAGCTTACCTCACTTACCTGCCCGAGGTCTCGGTAACCTTAGTCTCTGATACCAACAAATGTAACCCCCTCGTCCCGGTCTGGCCGGATGACCGGTCCGAGTGGGCCACACGGGGAAATTCGACATGAAACCCGCGAAGGTTCCAGCTCGGTTAGCGGCCCTAAATTTTTTTCATTTGAATCACATTTTAACTAGAGGCATAAATGATTCTTAAGTGATCTCTACAGCGGAAACTAGACTCCCGGGAGGCCCAACAGCAAAACAGGCCTAACCCAAGCATTGAGACCCTTTAGAGATGCCTAAAAGCCTACATTCAGGCCTGTGTTTCGAAACAGGCACAGCCCGTTTCGAAACACGGGCTCTAGGTAAAAAGCAAGTCACCCGTACCGAAACGCCTCCACCCCGTACGGAACAGGGCTACGAATTTGCCTTGACGTTTCGAAACTTGTTTCGAAACAGGTTCCGATACGGGGTCCCTGGTGCCTTACCCGTTCCGAAACGGCTCAGCCCCCGTTTCGAAACGCTGGCTGTCTGCAACTTCTAAAAATCAGACTTAGGAAACTCCAAATGATCCCAAAAGCCCTCAACAACTCCTAGAAGCATACATCACAAACAAATGTCCTCTAGAGGCATGCTCCCTATTGCAAACATGCTCAAACACACAAGGCATAAGATGAAGCATCCATTCATGGCATTTACACTAAAGGCAACATTGCATATAAGGGCATGCTTAAGAACTCAAAAGCCAAATGGCACCATTCATCACATAAAGATTTACATGCCGGCCGAAAGAACCTTAAACATTCAAAGGCATGTCATCACACAAGCATTCGACAAGACATAACATGTATTAAAATCAAAGTAATTCATGAACATCAATCACATATATGAGTCATACATCGCTCATACAAAACACACTCTTGCCACATTGCTAATCTACCACATTAATTGCTAAACAGTACTTGAGCAACAAAAACTTGGAAAGCCCCTTCGCCTTGCTCCTTGCTAACACCACGCTAATGATATGCATTGTTGAAAATGAGAGCGTAAGCTAGAAGCTTAGTGAGGATGCTCTAAAATCAAAAACATCAACAATGCAGGGTCCAAGCATGCAAATCTTTTATCTCACATATAACATACATAGGTGTCAACGAGTCAACCTAACTAGTCTTTCAAGGGTCATAATATGGCATCTCACATCATACTAAGCTCAACAGTAAATATCATAACATCATAATCATGAGAACAATATCATTGGCCACTATTAGTTTACCCAGATGTGCGGATTTACTCTCAACAACAACATTACCTCGGTGGGATTACACTCATCACCGGACCTTGCATGGGCGGGATTCCACTCATCACCACATGCCCTACGGATGGGATTCCACTCATCATCACGTAGAATATAAATAAATTTTCGGTGGAATATTACATCATCGTACTCCTCCTTGATGACTCAACGCCATCAATGCCACATACGTTTTGACTCAATTGTGTGCACACTAATCCTAATGATCGATCATTTACACCCGGTAAGTTAATTAGTGCCAATTTCTTAACCACATCACACATCCACCATTTATATCACATACTCATCGCATATACATGTCAAAGTACACACATACAAATCAATCCACATTTCACAAGAACAAGTAGGCAATGGCATATCATTTATCAATAGGAAATCAAGGGGTTAAACTACTAATTTAACTCCCACCTAGGAATGGCCTACCAAGCTCATTCCCACACATCCACTACACACATTTGAACCAACTTTAAAACCAATTTAAAGTTTACTCACCACTCTTCCTTAGCAACCAAAGCAAGCAATCAAGCAAGCCTCCTAATTGCCCGGATTCGATCCCGATGTTCCTCCAATGTCTCCTCTTGTTTCTAGCCAATCAAAACACATCCATTACTCACAAATCAATGCTAAATTTCAGTCACCAACTCCAACCCATAAGTACAAGCCATACTTCAACAATTTCAAACCTAACAATCACCCAAAATTTCCATTTTCGAGCTCCCTTAAAACCCAGCTGAAAACCAAGTTTTCAAACACCCAAATGACACATAAATGGTCCCAAAACACTTTCCTAACATCCCTAAACCATCATCCCTTCAACTCAACCCTAAAACTCACCAAAATTTAAGTTTTAGACACCTCAAAAATGGCCACAAGGACCCATTTCGGGTTTTCACCCAAAGTCACCCATTTTAACATATTATGTGTATTTTAATGAGACTAACTCAAAACCCAACTTAATAAATCAAAACCAAGTGCAAAACCCATCAAAAACTCAAACTTTCTTTAAACTCCAAATTTCAAAAAGATGGTAGTTTTAAATTTCAAGACTAGGTAAATGTAGAGGATGAAGAGGAGAGTGAAAATATATAATTACCTTTGAAGATGTCTTTGAAACAAGGGGGAGATTCAATGGAATATTGATTTAGGGAGTTTGGGAGGGTTTAAGAGCTTTCAATGTTGGAAGGGAAAGAGGGGAGAAAAAGATGATGGCTTTCTTCACTTTTTGGTTTCAAAAAGGTTGTCTACCTTTTTAATTTGGCTAAATTACCAAATGGTCACTCCTTATTTAAAAACTCAATTACATCAAACCAAGGTCAATTTTATTAAAATTAATTTTACTGACTCGGACCAACTAACCCGACTAACTCCTAACCCCAAAACATGGGTGTTACAATAGGCCTGCAGATATTTTGACCCAAATTTAAAATAATTTTTCCTCAAATAAGAGCATATGTTTGCCAAATTTTATCTTTGAATTAAAAGGTTAAATATTAAAAATTACCTTTAATTCATATAGTAATTTTGAAAATTGCTGTATAGAATAATCAATTGATTCTCAATATTAAATGCTTCATTGGGTCAAAATTTTCACTTATACCCTCATGACACTCCTATAAATAGGGAGTAAACCTTTTAGGTTTAATACAACAATAAACCACATAAAATTTTATTTGTTTTACTTTGTGAATTTTACAAGTGGTTTTCAGTGGTAGGCGAAGGCAATGGTCAGTTCGTGATCTGCACAGTAGTGCAACTGTGGCTGATCATTTGTTGTTGTATCCTGGGAGACAGACGACCAATGATCTCAAGCACCATAGGAGTGGCCGAAAATTTGTCTTAAGGAAACTGAGTTCGTGCAGGCCTCAACATGTTTCCTCTCAGTTTCGTTTCAAATCAGTTTAATTTACATATTGTTGTATCGTTCTTATTTTGTACTGTTCGTTTAAATAATAATATTTTATTTTATTTTATTATTTATTCTTGAATTAACAATTTTTTAACGAATAAACATAACCTCATTCGTATTCGTTTGATATTTATATGTGTAATACACACCCACACGCAAAGTTGTCAAAGGCTGTGTGTTGTGTCATTCTGATTTCTGAAGCAACAGCCATATGTCTTTGATTCCATTGTATAGTGCCAACATTTTGCAGCCTTCAATTGCAATCAATCTTTCAATGCCTCAAATGCCAATTTCGACCTATCAGCTTTCATGAATAATCTTTTTAAAACAATGGGATTAGAATTGAATTATAAATTTTGAGGGACCAGCGTATGATTTTATTATTATATTAATTTCAAATATTACTTTTAAAGGGATTAGAAGGCAAATTTACCAATTTTACCTTCACCCTTAAGCTCAATGGCAATAAAATATTGGCCGTGTCGATAAAGTTGAAGGTCTAAGACCTGATTAATTTATATTCTAAATCATTAAAGTTAACATTTATTTTTGTTTAGATTATATACCTTTAATTTAATTAAATTACACTATTAAATTTTTATCATTAATAAATTAAGTCATTTTTACTAACACCATTAAATACGAAAAATAAATTGAAAGTGACATTTTTACTCCACATAGTTTTTACATATTTCATTCAAAAAAAGTTTTCACATATCGTCATCAAATAATATTTAGTTGACAATTTAAATATTTGTTTGTTAAAATTTATAGGAAACTTAGTTATCTTTCCTTTGAATTTATTTTAAACGAAATGTTTGAGAAATTTCCCACAAAAAGTTAGTTATTGAGTAAATATTATTTGATTAAGATATGTGAAAATATACTAAGTAAAAGTGTCAGTTTCAGTTTTCTAGTTATAATTATTTAACGATGTTAGTATAAGTGACTTAGTTTATTAATAATAAAAGTTGAATTATGTACTTTTATTAAATTACATGTTTATGATCTAAATGAAAGTGAATGTTAAGTTTTGTGATCAAAAATGTAAATTACCCTCTAATCCTTAAATTCAAGTCTTACCATGCGTAAATATTATATCTAACTCTTTTCACGCCTTTTTTTTATTAAATAGAGAGATAATTACATTACTAAGTTAATGATGTAATTTAAACACATACAAATAGGACAATATGTGCATCATTGACCACTCGGCTAATTAATGGATCTCAATCCATGCATCTTTATTAAACAAGGTTTAAATAATTATCATGCCTAGAACCCAAAGTCATCAGGCCTTGACATAATATTCATATGAGCCCATTAAGTTTTACTAAAATATCAACCCATGCCTTAAACCCATTATCAACTATCATACGTTTTTGCCGTTTGCAATTTTGATTTAATAATGAGTTAATTACTCTAAAATGGTTCCAAACTTTTAATTGTTCAAATTTAATCTTCAAACTATGTTTTTCATTCTAAATTGGTCTCTAAAATTTTGAACGTTTTAAATTCATTTCCCAATTATAAGTGTATGTGTTACTAATATCCCATGTTGAAAACACCGTCATAAAAATTGTTGATTTCCATTTAAACATTAATGTAAATTGTGTAATAATATGATGTGGTATAAACATAATTTGACGATGAAATTGAAACATTCAAAAGTTTGGCCAATTTAGAATTAGGGTGGTAGTTTTGGGTGTGAATATGAAATATACAAAAGTTTAGGGATTAATTTAAAATGAAAATCATATTTTAGGGATATAATTGAAATATTTAGAAACTCAGAGATAAATTTAAAATAAAATTAGTCATAGTTTCAGAACTTGTACTGCAATTAACTATTTATAATTCACGGGTTTTCTCGGCTATAAGTTGCAATTTTTATGACGTTATCATAATTGTACATCGTAATAAATTAAAATCAGAACTAAAAATTCTTAAAAATAAATTGAACTAATAATTAAAATATACTCGAAAACGACTCATATATCAAAATTTAAATTAGAATAAAATTAAAAAAAAGGCTCCCATATCTTAAATTTAATATGCATAAAAAAGATATTTAACAAGCACTTGCATCAATAAATAATCTAATTAAAAATTATTCTAATGCAATTAAAAACAACTTTGATAGAAATTCATAATTATTATAAACTTGAAAAAAAAACAAAAAAAATGTTTATTTGAATAAAAAGAAGAACTGTTCTCGAGCGAGCATGCTTGCCTGCCAAAGTTGGATTCTACGTCACCAGGTATTCTTTATAGCGTCATTACACCGTATTATATCCGTACAAGTCAATAAATATGGGCATTTTTTAAAGAATAATCTCTTTTAAATTATTATTTGAGAAAATGACTCCCAAAAAATATTATTTGGCAAAATGACCCCTAAACTTGCCACGTCGGTGAACCTCGCGTTGTGTAGGACGCGAGGTTTGATATCGCGTTCTACAGGACGCGAGGTCGTGGGGTTTTTTAAAACATGAATGCGCGTTAACACAAACAACAAGGCCAGGTAGACTAAAATCGCGTTGTGCAGAACGCGATATCAAACCTCGCGTCCTACACAACGCGAGGTTCACCGACGTGGTAAGTTTGAGGGTCATTTTGCCAAATAATATTTTTTGGGAGCTATTTTCCCAAATAATAATTTAAAAGGGATTATTCATTCAAAATTGCCATAAATATGTATATAATTTACAATTTATTTTCTTATTTTTAGGTGAACTATCTGCATAATCACTTAATTAAGAAATAAGTTCTAGTTTTTTTTGTTATTCTCCCAATTTTATAGAATTTTTCTCTAATTAATACAAACTGATTTGCATCGCACACTTAATTTTGATGAAAAAAGCTTCCAACGAGGATTGCATGTATACACAACGTCTCGAACTCAAGACATGCTAAAGCAATATCAAATTGCTATCTACTTGGACCAACCATATGGTGAAGTAAGTTCCATTTTAATCATTATATGTAGGAAAATTCTACAACGTGCGACGAACATCGATGAACACTACTAATGATGAACACCGATGAACACCATTAAATTAATTAATAAAGATTCAAAATTTCAAGGACCCATCATATAATTAATAATTATTTTAAAAATTCAATTAAATTATTTATATATATATATTAAAATTTTATTTTTTAATAAGGGTAAACTATATATTTAGTACCTCACTTATTTCCGTATTTCTATTAAACCCTCATTATTTAAATATTATTTTAATTTGACCCTATTCTTTATAAAAAATAATTTAACCCTCAACCTAAAAACCCTAAATTATTAAACCTTAAACCCTTAAACATATACAGGCCTAATGCTTCTGGATTAGAGTCCCCTGCTTCCATGAACTCTGTATAGGGAGATAGCCTTATTCCAACTTTATCTGCTCCTATTTCATTGACAATGGCTTCAACTATCTCTAAGGCAAAACGGCAACGGTTTTCGAGTGATCCACCGTATTGGTCTGTTCGATCATTCACTTGATCTTTCAAAAACTGTTCTATTAGGTAGCCATGAGCTCCATGAATCTCAATTCTCAACTCCATCGAAACCTATTAACCAGCCACCAAAGTTAGCAGCCATTCTATAATTTTAAAGTATCTAAGAATCCTCATATTTCTTTTATTGTAGACAATGTAGAGGAAAGATTTAAGGGTATATGTTTAAGGGTTTAAGGTTTAATAGTTTAGGGTTTTTAGGCTGAGGGTTAAATTATTTTTTTTTATAAAGAATAGGGTCAAATTGAAATAATATTTAAATAATAAGGGTTCAATAGAAATACGGAAATAAGTGAGGTACTAAATATATAGTTTACCCTTATTAAAAATAAAATTTTAATATATATATATAAATAATTTAATTGAATTTTTTAAAATAATTATTAATTATATGATGGGTCCTTGAAATTTTAAATATTTATTAATTAATTTAATGGTGTTCATCGGTGTTCATCATTAGTGGTGTTCATCGATGTTCGTCGCACGTGGTAGACTCATCCTTATATGTAAATATCACGAGTAAATTATCAGTCCAAATTGTATGTATTTTTTTTATAAAATGTATTAATTTTTTAATAAAGAATTTGATACAAAGATATTCTCGATTAAATATTCTCGCAATTTGGGATTTGGGAAAAGAAAAAAAAAGTCAGAAAAGCAAGATATATATTCTCACGTCTACCTAGGATTTTCTTTTTATATTCATATTTTCCCCTTTTCTAAAATAAAGAAGAATAACAACTAACAAGGAAACTAAAGGATGAGTTATTTTTCTTAAAACTTATTTAAATGAAGTGTTTTTGAAAATTTTTATAGTAAATTATTAAAATTATCAATTAAACATTATTTGATGATGATTTGTGAAAAATATGCTAAGTAAAAGTGTCAATTTTATTTTTTTTGTTAGAATTAGTTAACAATATTAGTACAAATAATTTAGTTTATTAATGATAAAAGTTAAATAATGTAATTTGATCAAATTAAAAGTTGGTGATGTAAATGAAAGTTCATGTTAAATTTAGTGATTTAAATTATAAATTATCCTGTTTATAGGGATTTGTTAAGTTTTATTCAATCATTTTTATATTTACTTTTTATCTTTGTTGAATTCAAAATTAACATTTTAACCTTTTTGATTCAATGATGAATACAATATACAAAAGGGCTTGGGCTCTTGGCTTAAATTATTTTAAGAAAAATAAAACTCATTTGGGATAAGATAACTTTTAGTCACGGAACTCGATAAATTTTTTATATTGGTCATTGAATATCTTCTGATCTACGTTTATATATGAACTTGGTAATTTTTTTTATTGTTTGTTATTTTTAATGTTGTGACACTTTGATATCATATAGTGTCATTGAAATGATAAAAAATCAAATTTAAAAATCAATATGAATTTTGTTGTGTTTGAATCATATATATATATATATATATATATATATATATATATATATATATATATATATATATATATATATATCGTATATTCAGTTATTGGTCTAAGTAAATATTAGTAATGTCGACAACGTAAATTTTTCGTTTTCGCATAATTTTTTTTTTGTTGATAAAATTACATGATTTCATTACTGATAGAATTCACTTTGGTGTGGATTTGCATAAACAACTTAACTACATTTACATGTGTGGACATTTTTTTTTGGGAAAAGTGAAAGTTAATGCAGTATTATCATTTTATTTATATAGTTAATGGCCATTTTATAAATTAAGTTTAAAATTCAAATAATTAAAATAATTACAACAAATCTGAATGGGGCCTATCCAAAATGATATTGTAAAGAGGATAGGTATACATCATCAAAAAAGGTCAAAATCCTCTTCACCTAAACAAATACTCCTACGATGTTTTTGTTTCAAAGAGACAGAACCCTAAACCGCCATCCCTCTCATCAGAAGTCAGAACCGTTGGATTTGCATGATAATCCCCCCAATTGAGAAGTCAAAGAAAATGAACGGTGTTTATTTCAGGTGCATGTGACAACAAAGCTACGGAGGGCAACATATTAGGTTTGCTTGTGGGGTCCCAAGCTTTTTATTATTCCTGTCTGCAGGTAAATGGTGGGTATTGACTATTGAGTATTGACCTAACCAGAACAAGACAAATCCCAAGCCATTGTAATAATAAATATATCAAAATTGCAGATATTAGACTGATGATTGGAGCATATTCATGAATTTTATAAACATATATCAGATACCCATTTTCCTTTTTGTTCCTGAGAATCTACTAGTGCGCTTATTGTTTATTGGCAATGAAATCAATGGATTCTTACTCGTATCCTACCCTATTGTTTCATGTAGCAGAAGATATATTTAAGTTGTTATAGTTAAAAAGTTAGTAGTTGAATTTAGAGATGGATTTTGGTTTGTTTGTCCTTAATGTCGCCGATGGATTTTAATTGGTTGGGTCCTTCTTCCAAAGTTGTTATTTTGAAGAAATTAGAGTGCTAAAATTAGACTTACGCTTGTATACATTAACATGAGATAGATCTTATTGTGTTGGTCTTCCAAATCAAAATAATAATTAACAAAGACAACCGGAGGCATTCGTATTTCATAATTAGAGGTGTTGGATATAATAGATGTTTCTCAGGCTCACTCTCCGAAATCAAACCCTAATTCTTTGGTTGAGTACTCGTTTGTATTTGAATTCGAGAATAGGGTAACTTCGGATGAAAATCATCTGCCCCCAAAGTATGCCCCTATTTGTGCCCCCACTTTAAAATAGTGGGTTTAGGGTTTAGGGTTTAGAGTTTGAGGTTTAAGGTTGGGGCTTAGGGTTAGGGTGTAGGAAATTAGGGGTAGGGTGTATTTTTTAGGGTTTAAGGTTTGGGATTTAGGATATGAAAATTAGGGTTATGGGGCAAGATTTAATTTTTAAATATTTTTAGGCAGGGGCATAGAAGGAGGCATGGTTAGGGGCAGGAGATTTTTACCCGGTAACTTCTGCTCGAGTTTCTAAACTTTCTCAGGTGAATTTGTTTGAAGTTATTGAAACTGAAAATGGGCAAGTACAGCTGGCTTCACATATGGTCAAGGTTCATGATATGGTTTCAGACACCAAATGGACAAAAGCTAGGGTTCCCTTTGGTTTGGTGTCTTTGTCAAAACAAAATGCGGAAAACGATCATTCCATTAGCTTTTCCTTTTCCCTTCTTTTTTACCCCATCTTTTCTTTCTTCTTGCTTCTTCTTCACGTTCCATTTGATTCTAAACTTAACATGAAACGGATCGAATCTTAGTTCAATTAGCACCGTTGTTGTTGCAACAAAACAAGTTCAAGTATAAAATCCTAATAAATTTTTGAGCATGTTGGTGTGATTACGAGATAATCTATGTTTATTAATTTTAGCCATTTCATAACGTGTGCACATCAAGCAGATAAACTACTCGAACCAAGAAATTAAATGGGTGATAATATGATATTTTACATTCATGCATGATTCATCATTCATACAACCCCCTATTGTTTCCTCTCCTATACAAATGTTCAAACAAAAGCATGAGCTATGCCGAAAAGAATTGTGTTTCCTTAACCTTTGGTTCGAATAATAGTGATGGTGCCTCTCCCTTGAGTGTGTATTTTGGTGAGGGCCACAACAGCTTTCCCAGAAAGGCCAGGACCGTCGGCAGACACGCATGGCCGACAAGCGAAGTCCCCCACCGGGTGCCTTACCGGCCTCGCCGGCGGCATTAGAATCCGTTCATTAATGTCGTTTAGCGTCATATCGCCTTCGATGCCGCCGGGCTTAACCAATGCGAATGGATAAACAACCCTCGTTACCACCCTTTTCTTCTTTGTCTTAACATCGCTTCCTTAAACACATCGAACAAAAACAACAAGAATCAGCAAGCTGCTAAATGTACTTATCTTTAACATTGTAAAAACATGATCTTTTGTTATTTACCAGAAGAAAATGACTTGGTTTTAACTGCCGAGAGTTTGTATGAAGAAGACGGTGAATCATAAGCTTCTTCTGGTGTTTTTATCTCTGCAATAATGTTTGGTTCCTCGCTGCTCATGGATGTGCTCATTGGTTCATCTAAAAAAAAAATCATCTTAAAAAAGCATTTAATCACTGATATCCGACACATTGACCCTACTAATTCAGATCGAGTTTAGACTCAATATTGGAGAAGTAAGACTCTCTCAAATCAATTTTTTTCGTTAACAACGTCAGAATTCGAACACTAACTTACTTAAAGGACCGAACGCATACTAACTGATTCTGCATATGATTGGTGAAAATTCTTATGATAATTACCTGAAACGACATTAATGCTTGTTGTTAACTGGGTGATGTAGGTGAAATCATCAGAGTGGCCCCAGTTGCAGCTATAATTCCAGTATTCTTGCTGCATAAGATCATTGAAACCGTTGATTTGATTTTGATCATGATCATCGTTGTACAACAACAGTCGTCTTCGTTTGGACCGTCCGGTGAATTCATGCAAAGCATCTTCAAGATACCCAGAAGACAAATCTGGATGTGGAAACCATGGGGCTGTTCCAGTTCCATCGATTACTGCATTCACATGCACAGAGACTCAACATTTAAACTAGAAGAACATGACTTTATAAAAACACATCATCAAGCAAAAACTACAGTGGAAAGGAAGGAAAAGAGTGTGTTTTTTGTACCTAAAGACATGTCTGCGTTGAGAACTCCAAGGTTTTGAAGATCCCAACCTAGGGAACTGCCATGGATGATGTTGCTGCTAGCAGTGTAATAAGCCATGGAGTTGAACACAAATCTCACTCATGTTTGTTGGCGGTGAAGGTCTCTCTTAAATAGATAAAATAAACATTTAAAAATATATAAAGCCAAAAACACTTTGAGTGAATAATATTTTTGGTAATTTAACCTCAATGTTTTATTTTGAGTTAACATGACTTTTCTGCGCGAATGAAAATTATTAGTTAACTAATAGTAAACAGTTTGAAATAATTTGATAAAATAATACATCAGCAGAAAAATTAATCTTATATTTTATATAATTTTATAAAATTATTTTTTGACTGATGCAACATTCTTTAAGTTAACACTTTCGTCTATATGACACTTTCATATCAGCATGCACTAATAGTTTTCATCTACAGAGAGATTGTTTAAACAAAATTAAAACGTTAAGGGTTCATTTATTTAAAAAATAAAAATAAAAATAATTATTCAAAGGTATTTTTGAACTTTATTACTTTAAAAATACACCTACACGGCTACACCCATGGTTCCATGTTACTGTAAATTTGTAATGGTTTGATTGGGTTGTTGTAATGAGAAAAGAGAAAGGGGTGAAAATTTACATGATCAGTCAACGCCAACGGCAATGAGAGAGGAAAACAAAAGTGTGTTTTTTTCTTGGGATATGAGACTTTATTTTTTGATTTTTTATTGATTTTTTGATTTTTTATTGATTTTTGGGTTTCTGTTCTCTCTGCAAATTGTGGGGATTGGAATTTTAATCATAAATGTGGGGTTTGGTATATGGGGGACTAAATAATTGCAAAAGTTATGATATCATATGCTGTTGTTTTTCATGTAAAAGTAAAGGATTGTTTGAATCAGAGTTGAATTATGAGAAGATAAATTGATTAATTTTAAAATAAATTAAATTTTAAAAATAAGTAAATTATTAGTTTTAAAATTAATATGTATTAAACAATAATTAAATCAAAATAATGAGATATACAAGCATAGTTTCATTAATTTTAATTGACTGTGTCGTAAAAAATATAAATTAAAAAAATTGGGAGAGATTTAGACTTAATTGTAATTTTTTCAAACCTATCGTGATCTAAAGTGCAATTAAACTATTAAATTTGGGAGACAATTACCCCTCACACTTATGTAAGTCCGTCCATGGTTTGAAGATTACAAATTATGAAGAAAAAAAATCTTTAAGGAGTAATCCTAGTGATATAGTATAATATATTGTTTCCAAATATTTGAGTTCGAATAGATACAAACACAATCTGAATAACATAAAACGTTTAACCATCAATGGTTGAGTGCAATAACAAGGCGCATTGTTCTTCCAATAAGAAAATTCGGGTTTGAACTTTAAAAACAACACTATTAAGAGGAAAAATTACAAATCTCAAACATAAATCATAAAACGAACATTTAATATAAAAAATTAAAAAAAAAAACAGAAGAGAACGATGGGTGTAGCCATAATTCAAATTTCAGCTTTTTTTTGTGTTCCAAATCCTTCTGATAGATTACCAACCGTTTCTCCTATTGGCAACTTTTCCATTTAATTTTACCATCGCACATTCTCTCCAATGCGGGGTTCGTTCTGTATAAATATTATTATAATTTATATATTCGTACCGTCACGGACGGAATTAGGATTTGGAGTTAGGAAAGCAAATTATAATTGTTTAAAAGTGAGGGGCAAATTCGTAAATAAAACAACTTTTTTAAAAATTAAATAAGGAGACAAGTGAAAAAAATTCTTGGGGGACAATCGCCCCTCCCCGACCCCACATAGTTCCGTCCCTGCGTATCATGTTTTCGTTATTTTTTACATTATAGTCACATATAAAATACTGAACATTTATGTTACATTAGAATCATTCGCGTGGCTTGAATTTAAGTGGTCCAAGTGTAAAAACGGATGATATTTATCTTAAAAAATGTGTTACAATCGTTTTGTTTATAAAAAATATGTATTATGAAAGAATTAAGAATATATAAATAAATAGTAACTTGTATTCACCGTAAAACTATTAAAAAATCATTTGCGTGGCCTTTGTATTAATGGACAAAACACAAATCCCATCCCTCACAAACATATATCTTAAATTAATTTGAGAATATTCGAGTTAATTTTATCGATATAAACAATATAGTGTCTAGTTTATTAGAGTTATTTTCCATAGTTGACCCGCTTATTAAAATCTTGGGTAAACTACATAAATGGTCACTGAATTTTTAGGAAAAATTTATTTTGGCTATCACACTTTTAAAATATTCGATAAGGTCATCCAACTTTTAATTAGATTTTAATATTGTGACCAAACTTTTAGTTCGCTTTCAATATTGTCCCTCTCATTACCTTTCGTTATTTTTCGTTTTTCCTTAATAAAAATGAGTAAATTACACCAATCATCACTCAACTTTCTTCTCATTCCTATTTCGGTCACTAGAGTTTAAATATTTTTAATTTAATATCTTAACTTTCTAATTGTTCATATCTGGGCCTCTCTCAAATGACATGTTTATACAAATAGAAAAAATCGATTAATCCTTAAAAAAACATTTGGTTAATTGGTAAATTTAGATTATTCAATTCTCGATCTTATATTGTACCAATTAAATCAGATAATTGATTAACTAGTTAATCGAAATATTTGATTCTGGAAATGATTTTTTTTACTTTATTTATTAAAATATCAAATATGATAATATAGTAAATTTAATAATTGCTCAGTTGTGATAAAAGTATAAAAACAACTAGAAAGTCAAAAATTGAAAGTTCACACCTATTAATCCTATACAGAGCCAAAACTTTTTTTTAAAAAAAACCAGAAGGGTATCAAAATCACTAGACTATAAGATATTGTTATGCATAAAATTTAGAAATATTTTATATATAATAGATCAGATCGATTAATCATTTTGCTGAAAACTGTGAACCGTAACCGAATCGAAATAATTTATTTTAAAAATTTGTACCGAAATCGGGTTCGATTAATCCTTAAAAATTTATTTTGGTTAATTGCTAGATTCAAATTATTCAATTATCAATCTTATATTGTACCAATTAAATCAGATAATCGATTGACCGATTAATTGTAATAGTTGATTCGGGTAATAATTTTTTTACTTTGCATATTAAAATATCAAATATGGAAATATAGTATATTGAATAAAGCAAAGTTAAAAAATCATTACCCACTTTTTTTAAGATTAATCAAAATTTTCTGTTTGTATAACCATGTCATTTGAGATTAGCCAAAATATGAACAATTCGAAAATTAAGTTATTAAATTGAAAATTGTCAAACTCTAGCGATCAAATTAGGTGTGAGAAGAAAGTTGAGTGATGATTGGTGTACTTTACCCATTTTTTATTAAGGAATGTCCACTTTTAACGGAAGGTAACGGAAGGGACCGTATCGAAATCGAACTAAAAATTGGGTGACGTTATCAAATATTTTAAAAGTATAGTGACCAAAATGAATTTATCCTAAAAGTTTGGTGACCATTTATGTAGTTTACCATAAAAGTTTGGTGACCATTTTTGTAGTTTACCCTAAAATCTTTGTAGGTGTAATTTCCTTTTTGTAATAGGTGGCGATAGGGTCCACATATTTTGATTGCTTGTGGGGTCCATTGAAAATGCACAGCATTCATTCATACATACAAGATGACCGATTGATGAGAGGTGGGGATGTGAGACAAAACCTTTTTCATTCCATGGACTTTCGATGGTCCAAAAATTCTGTCCGGTATGTGTGTTAGTGTTACCCACATTGTATTTTGTGTGTGAAATGTCTCTTTCATGTCTTCTTTTTCTGAGTAATACATAAAAGTTAGAATTAGTGACTGTACAAGGATAATACATTAGGGTAGTCAAATTGTCGAACTTTGAATTTCATAACAATTTAAGAAATATTTAAATCAGAGAAAATAAATTTCTGAAATTAATTTGTTTAATTTCAAAATTTACAAGAAATTAATCAGTATTTTAAACAAAAAATGGAGTATTAGGATATGATTAATTTTAAAACCGATAGATTTTGGGAGAAGTAATTAAATCAAAAAACTGGGATGATAAATATGAGTGAATATTTGATCAAGTCGAGTTAAAAAAATTTGAGTTAGTCGAGTTGGCGAGTCATATTTATAACTTAAAATTTATTTAAATTTTTTTGTCGAGTCGGGTTGTTTGAGTTTATGTTTAAATTTAATTATAAATATTTATAATGTTATGGTACCAATTTAAACGATTTTCTATAATCATATACTATATACATATATATTTCTTCATATGTGATATACATATATCAGACAAAATTGGAGGACACAACTAAAAGTTAAAAATCGATTCACTAATTACTAAAAAATTATGTTATTCGAGCCATGTTTTATAATTTAAACTCTATTTAATTTTTTAGGTCAAATTAAAAGGTTGAATTTTTTCGAGTTGAATTCTTATAGCTCCTCGTTCATGCTTGCTTTCTTATGGGACTGTGTACCCAGGAAAGTTTCAACACGTATTGGTGCTGCAAAAGCTTGTGCAATTACTTGAGTTGAGGCTGATTCCATTAATCTTTAAAATCCAAGCCCCCAAAGCAAAAAGCAAACATGCATCTTGGCCATTGCTATTTGCCTGTCTTGACCCCAACAATTAATGTAAAAATAATTAATTTTTTTTGACAATACTACCTTCTTAGTTAAATGTCGAGATTCAAATATGTATAAAATAAAAGTAACATAAATATTTTTACCATTCAGTCGGTTAGTAAATTTAAAAAATATTTTTTTATCAAATTAAACAATACTTGCATAATCTAAAGAGCACAATGCTAAGTATTTTTCTTCATTCGTGTTACAATTTGAACTTGAAACTTGATTTCATTAAAGATCAGACTTAAAGCCATTTATCATTAATTCATTATATCAGTGATTTAATAATTTTGTCGAAAATATTGTTTGTTTTCATAAACAGTAAGTTTTTCAATTTTTACCAGAATTTAAAATTTTCAATTTAATCAAATTTAATTTAAATTCAACTCAATTTATCTTGATTAAGTCAACAACTTAAACATGCGTGATTTGAACCCGCAAATGATTTAAACTCAAAATCAGCATAACTCGTTATTTCTCGACTCGAATTTGAAATTGAAATTGATAATACTATCTCAATTCAGAAAGATTTGAACCAAATTGATCAGACTCAAAAGATCCATTCAATTAATCGGTACAATACATAAAATGCTCCAAGGGCAATTAATTAACTATCGGTTATTAAAGTTTTATGTTACACAAAACAGTAGGATTAAGAAGCTACAAAGGAGCTCATCCCCTTATGTCCTGGTGGCAAAGGTTGATGTTCATCATCCCTTGGGACCCGGGATCGAGCACCAGTATTGCATGCTGTGTGTGCCTTCCTTGAAAAAAGGCTAAAAGAAAGTTGAACAGATGCTACCCTATTACAATGTTTTTTTTGCCCTCCCAGTTCTAAGGTTTTGTCATAACTGACCCGAACCAACATGCGTCGCACACTTAGTTTTAGTGGGTGAGTCTCTCAACGAAAATTTTCTGTATACACAAGGCCTTAAACTCGAGACATGCTTTAGCGATATAAAATTGCTTATCTTTTGGACCAACCCATTGGTTATTACAATGTTTTTTAATATGCATTGTTTTGCATGCATGCATGGAGGGAAAAGTTTATAATTAGAACACTTATTAGTCATTACTGTAAATATAAAGGAGAACATACATACAAACAAACATGGTGGAAATTATTACCTCGAAAGATCTAACATAAGCTCTCAAGATTACATTAAAATTCACACACACATATGTATATATATTACGAAGAACTGCCTTAATTAATGGGTGAATCACCCAGTAATGCAGTAATACAGTAGCAATGCTTTATTTATTAGCAGAAATACCTCATTTTCCTCCAATTTTGCTCTCTTATGGGACTGTGTACCCTGTAAAGTGAAAAAAAAAATAGTTAGCCTTGGGTACATTGTTATACATCGGTCAATGATCGGATACCGATACGATAATAATGAGCAAAGAACACTTACTTCCACATTTCTTGCCAGCTTGCCTGTTCCTAATGTTGCATCGTTTGGGAATGGCAATGGCAACCCCGGGCATGATCCCGGACTGCTTTGCCAATGGCGATAACAAGATGGCACAAAGACACCTCGGGGAAGTTCGGATCAGAGCACCAACCTTGGCGCAGCAAGCCGGCGGGACTTTAGCCCTCGCATTCCGAGCTGCACCTAGGCACGGGCTTAAACTCGCAGCAGCGGACTGAATCGGGGTCTTCCCGCACGCACCAGCCGCCCCGACATCCCAAATCAGTGCATTGAAACTTACTAAAAACACAAACAGAAGAACAAAGCAATAAGGTTTTGAGGTGAAAGCCATCTCTGTCTGGTCTCTGCTATAATCACTCTTTGCTCGACACTTGCATTTTGCTGACCCAGAACTATGCATATTTATAGGTGACAAAAAGGTAAGGGTGTTTTTGGGCCGTGAGGAGGTGGAATTTGTGCTCAGTGCGGTGGTTGTGGGGAACTTACGTGTAAGAATTTGGTGGGTTCTTATTCCCCTTTGATTATTCAAGATGTAATGATATTTGGACCATTAGTCCAATGTTCCCATTGAAATGATCTACCGCTTTTATTCTCGACATGTTTAATAGGTGTGACTGTATAAGATTTTAAAAGTTAAAGTTTAAAATGATTAAGCTAAATGCTTACGATGGAGAAACAAGAGATTAGTTATAAATTATGAGAAAAATATATGAGAAAAATTTAATGTTACTGTACTTCATAGATTTTGAGTCCTATTATACTCAATTTTTTATTCAAAAGTTAGTCTACCACGCACACAAGTAACAAATATTTATATTTTTTAATTTAAAAATCTTATTTTAATCAATTGTACAAAACTCCTAAATCTTTGACCCGCCCTTACATGTTACTTCTCTATGTTCTGGTTCATATATAGAATGCTAATTCCTTTTTTTTATTTTTTGTTTCTAGCACGTTCTCCAAACATGTTTCATCCATAAATATCGAGAGTCGAATTAAGAATGAACTTAAACTAAAAAATTATTTTTATGTATAAAATTCGAGCTTAATACTTTACTTAAAGAACATCGAATTTTTCACCATTGAAATTAATAAACATTAGGGTAGATGACAATGTGAACATGCAGCAAGAGTTTAGGTAGGTGAAATCTGGGTTAGTTATTTTTTTTGGCATGCTTTGGAGACATTCAATGATGTGGTCCACTACGATAGAGGTATTCATCAAGTACTCCTATGTTACAAGTATACGTGGCATGTATTTATTAAGCATGAACCGAAATAATCGCATATTACAATCATAATACACATCATGATCTATCATTATAATTATAAATCATTTAATAATTAGTTCCTATACAAAAAATTATATTTTATTAAAGTGAGAAATGTACAATAAAAATTCTTTATTTTCACACTAGCATATTAGAAAAAAAGAAATGTGCAACAAAACACTTTCAAAATATAAAGAGAATTTTTTGGGTTATCTTCTCGATTTTTAAGACTTTGTCCTGATTAATTTAGATTAAATTATGTCGCACATGTGATTTTGGTAGATGAGTTTCACAGAGGAGATTTTCTGCATACACAAAGCCTCGAACTTGAAATCTGCTTAAGTGATATTAAGCTGCTTACCACTTGAACTAACACCCATTCGTAAAATATAAAAAAAAAATTTGTCAACTATGTCTATCAAAATAATCTCAAGTAGGAGATCCACTAATTGACCTAGTGGCTAAGGATGCTCATCTTACCTCATCTTGTGAGTTTAAATTCGGGCATGAAAATGTAATACTCACTATTTAATCAAAAAATACTAAACTCAAATAGAAAGAAAAAATAAAATACGAAAATTAAAAATACGTGAAAAGAACAAACCAAAACCTTCTATTGGCATTATCTTTCTACATTTATAAAAATCTAACAAATAAATCTCATTGTCCTTATTCAACTAGACGTTTAAGTAATGATGTAGAAAAAATGATGACAAAATCATTCTTGCAGATCCGTTAATAGTTCTGAAACAAAAAAGAGTAAGATGTGTGAAAAGAAGAGATCCAAAATAGATAAAAATTTTATTCAAAACATAAATAAATAATGAAAATAAGAAATATATATGAAAGATCACCAACAACCAATGACCGGTACAAGAAATAATAATATGGAGAATTTAAATTTTCAATATGATTTAAATTAAAAAGGATGAGTCTACCACGTGCGACGAACACCGATGAACACTACTAATAATGAACACCGATGAACACCATTAAATTAATTAGTAAAGATGTAAAATTTCAAGGACCCATCATACAATTAATAATTATTTTAAAAAAATTCAATTAAATTATTTTTTTTAATAAGGGTAAACTATATATTTAGTACCTCACCTATTTTCGTATTTCTATTAAACCCTCATTATTTAAATATTATTTCAATTTGACCCTATTCTTTATAAAAATAATTTAACCCTCAACCTAAAACCCTAAACTATTAAACCTTAAACCCTTAAACTCTTAAACCTATACCCTAAACCATATACCATTAAAAATAATTTCACCATCATTGATTCAATTCAATTCAATGAATTGTTAAATTCTCCTAAAAAATTCAATAATCAACAATTTGAAGAAAAAAAAGTGATGATCAAAGTCGGTACAAGTTCTTCATTATGTGATATCACAAAGATTAAAAAAAACATGGACTTGAGCTCTTTAAATATGACTCACTGTAAACGTCGGTGATACAGGTGGTTCAAAGGCTTTCAGCTTCTCGAAAATTCGATAAACGAATGCAAAAGCCAAAAACTGCAATAGTTTATATTCGACATTGCGCTTGATTAAAATTATAGCTGTCTGCAAAGAAACAAGAAAAATGAGGTGATAGAAAATACGAGAGCGACAACATTGATAATGTACATGTGAGTATATGGATGTTTACCGTAGTTGGACTGACGGAGCTTTGTAAATTGTGAAGTTATAATTATTATTCTGATATTAATCTCTACTTTCTTCATTTCATCTGACAGATTGTGTTCAGAGAGAATTTCGGAACTGAAGGCCGCGGTGGATATTTTGATGAATATGGGTACGCTCCGTAGCACGGGTAGTTCTGCGGTGCGGCAGCTTAATATGCGGCTAATATACGGCGTTACCGGAAACATCATTAAAAAATACCGGAAACATGGATTGATATACCGGAAACATGATAAAATATACCGGAAACATGGATTTCGAAAGTATGGATACTTTCGAAATCAACATATCCAAAAGTATGGATACTTTCGAAAGTATGGATACTTTCGAAATCAACATATCCAAAAGTATCGATACTTTCGAAATCTATGTTTCCGGTATATTTTATCATGTTTCCGGTATATCAATCCATGTTTCCGGTATTTTTTAATGATGTTTCCGGTAACGCCGTATATTAGCCGCATATTAAGCTGCCGCATGGTAGAAAAATCCCCGTAGCACTTATTTCATATCCCCATTTTATAAGAAAACTTATGAAGAATCACCTTGTGTGTGATTTGTATGTTAAATATTCGATTCTTATTTTTTTTCCTTTTGTGCAGCATTATCCGCGATATTATGCAAAATCACATGTTACAGGTAATTGTTATAAACCGAAACAAAAACAAGCTGGAGGAAGAATATGTAATACTTGGATAAAAATGGAGCTGTTACAGGTAATTGTTATAAGCCCGATTCTGCTTCCTCCACCATATTCAACCAGTGATAATCTTCTTGAACCGGAAACTGTGGCGTATCGAAGGTGTTGTTCGATGTGTCCGTCACTTGTGGTGCTGCGGAAACTGTGACAGTTGTACTCACGGTAAATTTCAAACTCTCAACTGTATATAAATTTTTTATCTATTTTATATTGATATTTTATTTTCGCACTTCAGAATATTTCAAAATTTTTATATAGTTTTATAAAGTATAAAAATTTGCACCCTAAATATAAAATCTTACGTTCGTCCATGTTAATAATGTTTTTATTAATAATGTTGGACATAATCATAAAGATCCAACCTCCTGTCCCTCACATCACACGTACACAGAAAAATTTGCTAAAAAGGGTCCTTTTCCCCTGTGCCTCTAGAATTCTGGGGGAAGATCAATATTTAGATTTTCGTATCTGACTTCGATTGAGGGAAGATCAATATTTTTCAATCTTAAACAAATTTTGGTGGTGCTAAACACCCAAAAATGGAGTGTAGCAGCTACGTTGCGACCCATCGCTCTCGTATTTTCCATCACCTCATTTTTGTTTCTTTGCAGACAACTTAGATTTTAATCAAGCGCAATGTCGAATATAAACTATTACAATTTTTGGCTTTTGCATTCGTTTATCGAATTTTCGATAAGCTGAAAGCCTTTGAACCACTTGTATTACCGACGTTTACAGTGAATCATATTTAAAGAGCTCAAGTCCATGTTTTTTTTAATCTTTGTGATATCACATAATGAAGAACTTGTACCGACTTTGATTATCACTTTTTCTTCAAATTGTTGATTATTGAATTTTTTAGGAGAATTCAACAATTCATTGAATTGAATTGAATCGATGATGGTGAAATTATTTTTAATGGTATATGGTTTAGGGTATAGGTTTAAGAGTTTAAGGGTTTAAGGTGTAATAGTTTAGGGTTTTAGGTTGAGGGTTAAGGGTTAAATTATTTTTATAAAGAATAGGGTCAAATTGAAATAATATTTAAATAATGAGGGTTTAATAGAAATACGGAAATAGGTGAGGTACTAAATATATAGTTTACCCTTATTAAAAAATAATATTTTAATATATATAAAAAAATAATTTAATTGAATTTTTTAAAATAATTATTAATTGTATGATGGGTCCTTGAAATTTTACATCTTTATTAATTAATTTAATGGTGTTCATCGGTGTTCATCATTAGTGGTGTTCATCGGTGTTCGTCGCACGTTGTAGAATTTTCCAATTAAAAATGTCTAATTGAGTATTTAAGGTTTTATTTTATTACTTTAGACTAATACTATTATGAGTTAATGTGACACACTTTCTAGTTTCTAATCACATCTTGATAGTGATATCACAATGATGTTGTGTGTATAAAAAAGGTTATTGTATCTTTTGGTTTTTTTTTTGGCTTTCATATATGATTATAAATTAATTTTAAATTATTATCAAATTCTGGTTTGAAGCTTTAATATATTGCTTTGATTCTTCTCCATCCATCTCCTTTTCTTTTCTCTAAATTATATTAATTTTGTTTCTTTACTTTATTCAATTAATGGTTAAATACCAAATTTTAAACTAACGGATTAATTAAAGTAGTAAGCAGTTTGATATCATTCAAACAAATTTTAAGTGTAGGGTATTGTGTATGTAACAAATTTCGCTGGAAGACTCACCCACTAAAACTAGGTGTGTGCATGTTAAAAAATTCTTGCCGAAAGACTTACCACTAAAATCAGGTGTTCGACGCAGGTCGATCCGAATTAATAATTACAAAGCCCTCGAACCTAGGCAAGCAAAAAATAATACCAAGTTTGAACGAAGGTGATTACTGGGTTTCAAGGATCATTAAGCTATGAAAACAGGGTCTTGCAGAATCCATTGAATCACAAAATGAAATAATCCATTACATTAATGGTTCAACTCAGAAAGAAAACAACTCAGTTTCTCAATATGCTTCTTAAGCTTGAAAATAAAAACAATTGGTGGAAACATAGTGTGGTAAATTAAAGATTAAAAATATAGGGGAAAAAATACTTGGTGTTAGAACAAATTTCTAACATATTTTGTTCTTGTTAGTCTTCCTCTCGCTCACATATTTCTTCCAGTAAGCAGTGATTTCCCTCTGGGTTTCAATGGCAGTCTTCTTCACGGTGCCGTTGTTACCGTGCTCTTCCTCGGCCATGGCCAGTTTGGCCCTCACCTTTGCAGGGAGCATATCCAGTTCATGTAGCACCTTTTCGATGTCCATCACGAGACGCTCCGCCAGGGTGCGGGAGAAGTCTTCCCTGATGACGACGCGCAACACCGTGATGTGTTGCGCATCGGCAGGCATGGTGTAGGCCGGCACGATCCAGCCGAACCGGCGCAGCATCTCGGCTATCTCGAACTCATCGTGTCGCTTGTTGTCCTTGAGAGAAAACGCCACCAAGGGGACCCCTTCGTCCTTGGACACGATGTGGAACCGCCCTGTTTTCTCCAATCCTCGTTTCAGTACCATGGCGTTTTCATGACAGTTCTCCATCACATTCCTGTATCCCTGTGACAAACAAACACCATTGAATCGTAAGTCGAATGACATATGCTGCATATGCTAACTGTTTCGTACAATCGTGTTTCTCGTATTCTTACCTCGTAACCCAATCGAATCAGCTGGTAATACTGAGCAATGACTTGGCTTGAACCTTTGGAGAAATTGAGAGTGAAAGTGGGTTGATCAGCTCCAAGGTAATTAATATGGAAAATAAGTTCTTCAGGCAAATCTTCCTTGTTTCTCCATATAACCCAACCAATACCAGCATAGACAAGACCATACTTATGTCCACTAACATTGATGCTTTTCACAAGTGGAAGCCTAAAGTCCCATTCCAGCTCAGGGTACAAAAATGGTGCAATGAACCCACCACTAGCTGCATCAACATGAATCGGGGTATCCCATCTGCGTCAAAAAAGATCAAATTCACTACTTGATGTTGTTTCGACTTTCGAGTTACTCGAATTTATGAAAAGTCTTGATATTTACCCAGTTTCCTTGTTCTTTTCAACCAAGAGATCATTCAAAAGCTTGACATCTTCAAATTCTCCATTCAGGGTCGAACCCAGAATGGCTGCAACACATATGGTGTTTTCATCAACCATTTCCACAGCTTTGGCAGGGTCCATTACATAGTAACCTTCCCTCAGCTTCACTTCCTTCAACTCGACTTCGAAGTACCTTGCGAATTTCTCCCAGCACACTTGAACATTGGCTCCGGTCACGATGTTTGGCTTGTCATACGGTTTCCCTTCGGCTTTACGCTTGTTCTGCCATTTCCTCTTGAAGGCAAGGCCAGCCAACATAATTGCTTCCGATGACCCGACCGTTCCCACTCCAACTGCAGTCTCCGAGTCCCCGAGTGGTGCATTGAACAAATGTGCTATCATGTTCACACAACGATTCTGCATTAAGAATAAGTACAATTTTTTTTTATCATGTTTGATACTATTACCAAAGAGGCAAAGACCATTCAATTCAATTCAATTCGATTCGACCCGACCGATACCTGAAGCTCGGTGGTGACGGGGTATTCATCCATGTCGACGTAGTTCTTGTTAACAGCATCCATGATGAGCTTATCGCATTCAGGTTCCATCCAGGTGGTGACAAAAGAGGCAAGGTTCAACCTCGGGTTACCATCGAGCATCAGTTCATCGTTGATGATCTGATATGCAGCTTCTTTCGGTATCGACTCTTCCGGCATCTTGAACCTGCAAATATTTCCCAACACAGACAAATTAGCCACCTTTTTTCCAGTTTCCACCATTAAAGCATACCCTTTTACATGAATTGAAAACCGGAGAATCATGGGGTTACCTCGGAAGTGAGTTTCGGACATAACGAGAGGCGAAAGTTGAGTGAACAGAGACATCAGTTTGAGAAGCTGTCTTAGAAAGCACCATTGTTGATGAATGAAGGAACAGAGAAGAAATCAAAGAAGGGTTGTTTTTGTAAAGCTAGAACTGAACTGTTGTTTGGTTGATGAAGGAAGAAATGAGAGGCAAATGGGTATTTATAGGGATGGATTGGAAGGGAATTTGGTCCATTTGACCCTTTACCAGGTCAAAGAACGCCATCGCAGCCCTGTTCAGACGGTGGTGGGATCGTTCAACTCAGCCAGCCCACCGCCTTGTTTCCCACGGATGGGCGAACTTTCCTGCCCATGATGCCACAAAGGCACCTTCAACCCTCGAGCCTCTTTGAGCATCGTTTGGTTGATTCATTGATTCTTTCTCTTCTTTTTTTCTATAATAAATCTCATAAAAATTAGGAAAAACTGCATCCATCACCAAAAAAAATTAAGGATACCTATTTGGACCAACAAACTATAAAAATCATCAATCAGACCACCGAACTTATAAAATCAACCTATTTTGACCACTGCCGTTAAAAATCTAACGGTGGGGTGACAGAACTACCACGTGGCAATTGACGAAAAAATTTAAAAATTACATATTTGGTCTATATTATTTACACATTCTTTCAATTTAGTCCTAATTTTAAATTAATAAAATAATAAATTATTTAATTAAGTGGTGACACATGTCAACACCTTATTAGAGGAATTTAATTATTTATATTTGATTTTATTAATTTATTTTTCCCCTCCAATCAGGTGGTGGCACGTGTCACCACCAATTTAGATGAGAAAAATAAAATTCTCTCCACTTGCACTAAGCAAGATTTAAACATGGGTCTATCAAGTGTAAAGCCAATGATTTTGTCACTGCACCAAGCACAACTTTCTACTATAATTTTTCAGATATAATATATACCTCTTATTAGTTTCTACATTTATAAGCCAAAAGCTCAAACTCTAAACACTAATTTCACATATATAAATCCTAATCCCTAAACTCTAACCCTAAATATTTCAAATTAATTTCACGCTAAATATTTCAAATTAAACCCCAAATCCTAAACATTTCAAATTAATTCCACGCTAAATATTTTAAATTAAACCCTAAACTCTAAAATTTTCAAATTAATTTCACGCTAAATATTTCAAATTAAACCATAAACCCCAAACCCAAACCTTAGACCCTAAAAATTTCAAATTAATTTCACGCTAAATATTTTAAATTAAACCATAAACCCTAAATATTTCAAATTAATTTCACGCTAAATATTTCAAATTAAACCCTAAACCCTAAAGTCCTCCAATAAGATGTTGACACGTGTCACTACTTAATTAAATAATTTATTATTTTATTAATTTAACATTAGGATTAAATTGAAATAATGTGTAAATAATAGGGACCAAATGTGTAATTTTTAATTTTTTCCGTCAATTGCCACGTGGTAGTTCCGTCACTCCACCGTTAGGCTTTTAACGGCGGTGGTCAAAACAGGTTGATTTTATAAGTTCGGTGGTTTGGTTCACGATTTCTATAGTTCGGTGGTCCAAATAGGTATTCTCAATTTGTTTGGTGGTCAGTGGTGTAGTTTTCCCTAAAAATTATTCACATCTTATTAAAGACTACACAATCGCATTTAGTGTTAGGGCATAGAAAAAGACATTTAAAAGGGTTAAATCATTTTTGTCCGAGAAATATCTTACGAAAAATTATTTCACATACAATCAGCTGGTCTAGTGAGGAACAAAAATCTACTGCTCTTTTTCGGTGCCCTTTTCTATGTCCAACATTAAAAATTAAATTCTAAGCCATAACTCTAAATTTTAAATCCTAAACCTTAAAAATATATTATATCCCTAATTCCTTAAACCCTAAACTTCAATCCTAAACCATAAGCCTAATTTTTTTTTAGTGTGAGACATAAATAGGGGCACCAAAAGGGGCAAACGTTTTCTATTATCTAGTGAGACATGTATTAGATTTTTTTAAGTAATGTCAAGGTTTGAATTCTAACATTGTGAATAAACTAAACCGAATTAAAAAAACTCCATAATTGAACTATGCAATACATAATCTAAATTAACCGACTAATAAATTGAATATCGGTTGCTATAAAAAAATGGGTTAACTACTTGGATGGTAACTTATGTTTCCCCCAGTACAGAGTTGGTAACCAATTTTGAAAAACGACCAGTAAGGTCACTTACGTTTTCGGGGCGTAAACTTTTGGTCACCTAGCCGTTTGTTGTCGTTAACCTTTGACGGGAGGTTGATCTGAAACAAGAAAAAAAGGATAAATTACTTAGACAGTCCATAAACTATTATTTCACTCTTATTTTAACCACCAAAATAAAAACAATTTGTATAATTACACACATTTAATCATTCACGTTTATAAAAAAAATTATTTCTTCTTCATCTAACTCAATCTCTAATTTTCTACTATATTAATCATCAATTCACATCGTATATTATAATCCATCACCGTATATATCCAAGTTTCAAATAATGTTTGTAATCCTCAACTCAGAATTTTTAATCTTTCAAAAAATCTCGAAATTTTGAAAATTTTACAAAGCAATCCTCAAATCCCTAAAATTACCCAAACCCAAACTCTCAAATCGCCACCGCTTTCGTCGTTGATAGTCGCCCTTGACTACACCCCTTTGGTCGCCGGAGCACGACGATCATTTCACCCAACACGACGTCACCGAAAATAGCGAACGACGTGCAACTGAACGTCAAACGCGAAATCGACATTCAACTGGCACGTCATTCACCGTTTTCGATGATGTCGTGTTGGGGGAAATGAATGTCATGCTCCGGCAATCAAAGGGGTGCGGTCAGCGGTGTAAATTATCCGAGAAGTGTTAGAACTTGAGAGGGAGTTTAAGTTGACGAGGAGTGTTAGAGTTTTTATTTAATGTGTAATTGGAGTTTATTCCTAATCAATAGTTTAGATTTACTAGAAGTCTTATTTAAATTAGGAATAAGTATTATTTAAATTAAAGATAAAAATATAATTTTAGTTATATTAAAACTCTATATCATCCTATTTAAAGGCTTGCTCTGTATACATTTGATAATTAAGAATAATAAGAAAATATAGAAAAACACATTGTTCTCTCTAGAGAATATCCTGTACATCTTCTTCCAACAACAAATCTCTAACCACCGATCACACACACAAACCACCATTATTCATTGCATCTTCGGCCACCATGGCTCATTTCTCACATGGTATCATGAGCCAACAACGGTCTTGATGTTATCACCACTGCTGCCATCTCTTATCTGAAATAGATCGACGACGATCTGATTTTTCAGATGCACATCGTTTTTTTTTTTGCTGCGTCATTAGGCCACACTCATTCTTTGGCTTCTCTCTCGTTGGAATCTTACATCTCTGGTGAAATTTTTACTTGTTTAATTTGCTGCTTTGTTCTCTATTTAATGGTTCTATCTTAGCCAATCAAAAAGATAGATGAAAAGGTTATAGTTTAGCCCTAAAAACTATTTGGTTCTATCTTAGCCATCCATCCTAAAAGATAGGAGAAGAGGTTCTAGTTTACCCTTAAAAACTAGATAATATATTTTTTTTAGGGATTCTACATCAAAGATCCAAGCTAGAACTCTAGTCTGTGTAACTACCAGCTTGAGAGGGAGTGTAGATTCCTGTGATCACTTCCTACATCGTTCGCATCAGACCTTTTAGTCAGGAACTGCATACTAGAGCAGTCTTTGTATTCCAACTGATGCATCAACCATCTCAAGCGTACCATAAGTTGAATGGCATCAACAATTGATGCGCAAGAACATCATGGTTTTGTCCTCACTCTTCAAATCAAAGACTCCCGAGAATGGAGAGCATTTTTCTCTAAGAAACAACAGAAGAAATATGAGTAGGGCACACATCCAAGATCCAAGCTGGTGCTCTACTACGTTTGCTCACCAGCTTGAGGGGAAGTGTAAGTTATCCGATAAGTGTTAGAACTTGAGAGGGAGTGTAAGTTGACGAGGAGTGTTAGAGTTTTTATTTAATGTGTAATTAGAGTTTATTCCTAATCAGTAGTTTAGATTTACTAGAAGTCTTATTTAAATTAAGAATAAGTATTATTTAAATTAAAGATAAAAATATAATTTTAGTTATATTAAAACTCTATATCAGCCTATTTAAAGGCTTGCTCTGTATACATTTGATAATTAAGAATAATAAGAAAATACAGAAAAACACATTGTTCTCTCTAGAAAATATCTTGTACGTCTTCTTCCAACAACAAATCTCTAACCACCGATCACACACACAAACCACCATTATTCATTGCATCTTCAGCCATCATGGCCCCTTTCTCACAAGCGGTGGCAATTTGGGGTTTGGATAATTTTAAGGATTTGAGGATTATTTTGTAAAATTTCCAGATTAAAAATTATGAGTTTTTTCATTAGATTAATTTTAAAAAAATAAAAATAGTTCCACATGTCGAGCATTAATTGGTTGATAATTTTTTAACACCCCTTTAACGGCATGACACCTAAAATTTTAACGGTTGAAACTTTGGCACCTATTTTACAAAAAATACTTTAGGCACCTAAAGTTCAAAGAAGGTATACTTTAGGCACCTATTTTCATTTAAGCCTTTCGAATATGCTATGTAAACATTGTTGCACATAAATTGGGCATTATTTTGTACTGAACTATATTAAGAATTATAAACATTATTTGAAATATGGATATATACGGCGATGGATTATAATATACGGTGTGAATTGAGGATTAATATAATAGAAAATTAAAGATTGAGTTAGCTAAAGAAGAATATGAAAGATGGTAGAGGAGAGAAGAAATAAAAAAAATGTAAACGTGAAGGATTAAATGTGTAATTATACAAATTATTTTTATTTCGGTGGTCAAAATAAGAGTGGAGTAATAGTTTAAGGACTGTCTAGGTAATTTATCCTTTTTATTATCTCATGTCAGCCTCTCGTTAACATTTAACGACAATAAACGGCTGGGTGACCAAAAATTTAGGCACAGAAAACGTATGTGACCTTGCTGGTCGTTTTTCAGAATCGGTGACCAACTATGTACTAGGAGAAACATAAGTGATCATCCCGATAGTAACCCAAAATATATAAATCTTTTTGTTTCAGTGAAGTTTTCATTAGCAACCTAATGAAGTTGACAATTAAGTTATTTATTCAAATGAATTAAGAATACCAAATAAATATTTTATAATTTAATTATATTTAATCAACTGAATTACATAGGCATTATAAAAAGTAGTAATGTACTCTCTCTACTTAATACCTGCAATAATATTAGTGAAAGTGAAGTGTAAAGGAGTATTAGTTCTCAAATTCTCTCCACTTGCATCCTAATTATCAAGTTGCTATTAAATTTCTCTTGTAACTAAATTAAGTTCTAAGGATATTGAATTTAATCAATTTTATTTTTAATTATTTTGGGTCGAGATTAACTATTAAAGAAAGCTCATCCCCTTGTGTCCTGGTGGCAAAGGTAGATGTTTATCATCCCTTAGGACCCGGGTTCGAGCACCAGTAATGCTATGTTGTGTGTGCCGTCTTTGAAAAGACTAAGAAAGTTGAACAGATGCTACCCTTGCATCGCACCAGCATATTCGGAAAAAAAAACTATTAAAGAAAAAATAATCTCTTTTATGATGAATTATTAAGCCTAATTTGCTTTGTTTCTAGGGATCTATTAAAGTATGGCATGGCTTAAATATCCTACTAATTTGGGGGTTAGTGGTGTAAGATTAAAATATGTATTTTCAAAAATAAATAAATATCTAACACTACCAAACAAGGCCTAGTGGTCATGTCGTGGCTTATTTTATAAAATTAAAACAACGTGTGGATGTGGAGCAAAGTCAAAAAGAATACCCAAAGGGCTTTGAACAAGGACTCAAATCATAAACATTTTATGTTTACAAGTCAATTACTAAAAAAATTTATTAGCATTTATGTTTTTTAAAAAAAAGGTTTATTTGTATACAATTTATTAATCGACTAATTCAAAGAATACCCCCAATGAGCTTTGAACAAGGGCTCAAATCATAAACATTTATGTTTACAAGTCAATTACCAAAAAAAATTATTACCATTTATGTTTTTTTAAAGCTTATCTGTATACAATTTATTAGTCGACTAATTCAAAGAATACCCCCAAAGGGCTTTGAACAAGGACTCAAATCATAAATATTTATGTTTACAAGTCAATTACCAAAAAAATTTATTAGCATTTATGTTTTTTTTAAAAAGCTTATTTGTATACAACTTATTAGTCGACTAATTCAAAGAATACCCTCAATGGGCTTTGAACAAGGACTCAAATCATAAACATTTATGTTTACAAGTCAATTACCAAAAAAATTTATTAGCATTTATGTTTTTTTTTAAAAGGCTTATTTGTATACAATTTATTAGTCGACTAATTCAAAGAATACCCCCAATGAGCTTTGAACAAGGACTCAAATCATAAACATTTATGTTTACAAGTCAATTACCAAAAAAAATTATTACCATTTATATTTTTTTTAAAGCTTATCTGTATACAATTTATTAGTCGACTAATTCAAAGAATACCCCCAAAGGGCTTTGAACAAGGACTCAAATCATAAACATTTATGTTTACAAGTCAATTACCAAAAAAATTTATTAGCATTTATGTTTTTTTTTTAAAAAGCTTATTTGTATACAATTTATTAGTCGACTAATTCAAAGAATAACCTCAATGGGCTTTGAACAATGACTCAAATCATAAACATTTATGTTTACAAGTCAATTACCAAAAAAATTTATTAGCATTTATGTTTTTTTTTAAAGCTTATCTGTATACAATTTATTAGTCGACTAATTTAAAGAATACCCCAAAGGGCTTTGAACAAGGACTCAAATCATAAACATTTATGTTTACAAGTCAATTGCCAAAAAGATTTATTAGCATTTATGTTTTTTTTAAAAACTTATATGTATACAATTTATTAGTCGATTAATTCAAAGAATACCCCCAAAGGGCTTTGAACAAGGACTCAAATCATAAACATTTATGTTTACAAGTCAATTACCAAAAAAAATTATTAGCATTTATGTTTTTTTTAAAAGCTTATCTGTATACAATTTATAACTATCGTATCCTAATTTGTTTCATTCACTACCATAATTTAACCTTCAAATTTTACTTAAAAGACATAACGTTTTATCTCACTAGATTAACCAGACTAACTTTGGTTGTGTTTTATTTTTCTTTGGTCAATAATAAACTTATGGATGAGTCTGCCACGCTCGACGAGCACCATTAACGACGAGTACCGATGAACACTATTAATTCAATTTATAAAGATTAAAAATCTAAAGGACTCGTATTATAATTATAAATTATTTAAAAATCAAAAAGTAAATTAAATAAAAATATTATTTTATTTCTAATTTTTGTTCATTTAAAATTCAAGTTGTCGCTGTCTCGAGGCGATATCCAACTGTTTAAACCTAAAAATCCTTCATCTGGTCAAGACTCATCGTTCATCGACTTAATTTATAATCAATCAATATAATTGAATCAACTTAAATTGGTCGGTTCATCGACCAGGCCAACCGATTATAAGAAATCATATAGCCCTAAATACTAAATTTATAATCTCATGATTTTTAGTTTTGATTAATTCTTGAGGCTAGAGATTCGTTGTTGCTTCACATTGATGGATGGAAGGCCAATCGACAGGGCAGCGGCGACCATGCAGGAGGCAACGAGAGTTGCGGCGGCAACTTAAATTTTAAATAAAAAAAATAAGATTTTGTAATTTAAGGGTAAATATGTATTTTGATCTATGTTTAAAATAAAATTTAAAATAAAATAATATATTTTAATTAATTTACCTTTTAATTTTTAAATAATTTATAATTATACGGTGAGTCATTTAAATTTTTAATCTTTATAAATTAAATTAATGATGCTCATCAGTGCTCATCGAGCGTGTCAGAATTTTACTCAACTTACTAGTTCCTAACTGAAAATGAAAAATTAAGAAAGGGGTCTTTTAAAAAAAAATGTTACTATTTGCGTTTATAAGTCAACTTTCTTTTGGTTTTTGTAGCGTGCAATTAAGATATTCATTTTTATTCTATAAATATTTAATTTTGACGATTTAACAAATTTCAAATTTAGTTATTATATGTTATCTCTTTGATGGTTATTATTTATTATTAAGGTAATTGTTTTATAAATTGTCAATGAAACAAAAATATGAAAAATACTTTAATACACGAGTTCGTAAAGTTTACACAAGTCTTTTATTTTTAGGGTTTAATGATTTAGAATGGGTTTATGTTATAAGCAGGGGTGGAACTAGGATAAAATTATGGGAGGGGCCGAAACGAGAATGAAGTTATGGGAAGGGTCAAGTTACTTATCCTTAAAATAAACAATCCCCTAAAAATAACCTTAAATAGAGGGTTGAGATTTAATCTCACTAATTGTAAAATTGGCATATCTTTAATAAAAATTAGACGAGAAAATTAAACTTAATTCCATTACTTCAAAATTGATAGAGTCTTAAAAAAATTAAACCAAAAAAATAGAGGGGTCAAGATTTAATTTTAATAGTTTTAAAACTTTCAGGGGTTAAAAATAGAATTAACCCATAAAAGTTGGGTGGGACATGACCCCTTAGGCCCACCTGATGTTCTGCCCATGGTTATAAGGTTCATGATTAAAATTTATAGTTTAAAGTTTAAAATTTAGACTTTAGGGTAAGAGATTTAGTTTTTAGTTTTTATAGTTTAAATACGAGGAGTTGTGTAAATTTTTTTTACATACCTTATGTATCGAAATATAATCTTAAAAATATTTCATAGACATGTTTAAGGTATTATCACAGTTTTATAAAAAAAATTATTTAATACACACGATATGTAGTTTAAAGATTACATAACTTATTATATTTTAGGATTATAGATTTAGTTTAGAGTTTAGGGTTTAAAATTTATGCTTATAATTAGAATTTAGGGTTAGTGATTTAGATTTAATTTTTAAAGGGTAAATGCGTAGACTTGTGTAAAAAATTTATACGTGTATAAAAAATACAAAAATAATTCCAAATTCATTTGTAATGTTTTTTATATATATTTTTTAAAATTTGAATCGTAATATGTGTATTTTTATTTAAAATGTATTTTATAAGATGCAATTAATTTCATTTTAATGTGATATTTTAAATTTAATGGATAAAAATATTTATTGTATAAAAAATTATCTCCCTTCAATCTAACTATTTTCTCAAAGCATTGGGTTCTTATTTTCCTTTTCTTTTACTTTTTATCTCTTCAAGAGAAAGCAAATATGTTCCTTAGTCTTTACCATCAAATTTGAACTCTTGACAAATGGCTCAAAAAACAACGATGCGGATTTTTTCGTATGTTAAACCATGGGCTTTCATTTAAAAAAAATTATTGTTTCAAACTTTATAATTAGGTATGATTATAAGTCGAGCCCGGGCCTGCCCGGGCTGGGCTCAGAAATAGTATTATTAGGTTCAGCTCGAACTCGGCTTGTTGCTTTCCTAAAGTTGTTTTTAAATATATTTTTATAAAGTTTTGAAAAATAACATGTGAAAATATGTTAGAGAAAAGATAGTATTTATTTTTATAGTCCACAAGTAACCATAGTACATTTTCTAAATTATACAAGTCCACAAGGTGAAGGGGATTTAAAGTATTTAATCATGATAACAAGTTAATAACACTGAAACATATATTATATTATATTATATTATATCGAGCCTGTTCACGAGCTTTTCGAGCTAAGCTTGGGTCGACTCGACTTGTTAAGGTCTTGAGTCGAGCTTTGACTGAGCTGAGCCCGAGTAGCTTGAGAGCCAGTCAAGCTCATTATCACCCCTCTTTATAATAGCATATCAATACATTTATACATAACTGTGACCAAAATCAATCATTACAACGTGTATAAATCAGTAGATTAATAATCGAAATTCATCTAAATTTCGACGAAAAGCCCCCAAACAAAAACAATAAAGGAAAGGGGTACAAATGCATATTCTTGTTTGATGTTGAATCAATGAGCGGTGGTAAAGAAAATGAATAACAATGGCATGGTTAAGGTAAGGTAAAAAGTGGTAGAAGAAAGATAGGAATATGATGCCTAAGGGCTAAGGCTAATTGAAGCATTCTAGGTGCCCCTTGTATTGGGGAATGTACAAACTGAGGGGAAAACGCGTTTTGTTAATTAATTCTGATTATAATATAAAAGGATAAAATAATAGTTAAAATTTATTGCTAACGTCTCAGATTTTATGATTCAAATTATGTTAATATGATTACATGTAATATCTGTTTATATATATTTTTAATTTTTTGACAATGTATATATATTTTACAGACAAAGTAATTTAACTCGAATTTTTTATGTCTATAATATTCATCATTCGTTTTTTTACTGGAACTATCAGTTGAATTCATAAATTTATGATATTCTATTCGACGAATATATTAGTTAAGGATATATAATGTTTTTGTCACCCTCGTAAAGTACCGTATTTTTGTTTAAAATTTTAATATATATATATATATATATATATTAGAAAAGAGAAAAATAGAAACCGGCAGCTGTCCGTCAAAAGGACCGAGTCTTGGGTTGAAATTGCGAGCTGCGACCGGCGAATCTGGTCCGGTCAGCTTCCTTTTATCTTACCTTATTTTAGGACCACAACCGACAATGTCGTGTAATTGCTGCTTTTTCCTCTTTCTCTAATTTTTTAAAAAATAATGAAAATAATTAATATATATTGTATAAGTTAGGATCCACCCATGTAATATAAATTTTATTTAGTTTTATATATTTTTAAATCGTTGGATGAGGATAAATGAAGCGTTAAAATTATTTCATTATTTTTTTATAATTTTTTTTATTTTCTATTAAATCTCATTCATTCATTTATCCTCATCAAACGATCAAAATAAAGTGTGAAACTTAAAAATTTTACATTTTCAATGGAGGATTATCCACTTTTTTTCTGTAAAATCTTATCATTTACTATTATTATATCAACAATTAAATTTTACATATCCAACTATTCAAAAAATATATTTAAAAAATTTACACTGTATAAAATAGATCTAAATCATATATGTAAATGTAAAATGCAATAAGTTGTTTGATCAAGAAATATTCAATAATTTATGTCAAAAGGAAAAAATATATCGTATTCTATATGTTAATTAATATATTCATAAATAAAGGCTTTTAATAATTAGTTTTCTAGTACCAACGATATTGGTTTAAGTGGTGAGCATCTTGATATCGCTTAAGCATGTCTCGAGTTTGAGACCTTATGTATATAGAAAATTTTTGCTGGGAGACCACCCACCAAAATTATACGTGCGGCGTGAATCAGTCTAAATTAACTAGAGCAAAAATTTTGAAAAATCGGGAGGGCAACCAAAGCAAAATAATTAGTTTTCTAGTAGTTTTTCTTAACAAAAGTATTCTAGTAGGTTAGGAATACTATTATCATGCGGTCAATTATTCATTAAATGTTGATTAATTATTTTAGGCTTAAATGAAAAATTAACCCTTAAACTATTTTTTAGTTAAAATAAGTCTCTAAACTATTATTTTCGGACACTTTAAGTCTCTAAACTATTTTTAGTCAAAATAAGTACCTAAACTATGTCATTTTTTCTTTTATCCCTAAACTGTCTATTGATAAAAAAAAATTATAATGTGTCAACATCTTATGGTTGAAATAATTTTTTTTAACTTAATTACCGAACTTAAAGTGACCCGAAATTATACTTTAAAGACTTATTCTAACAAAAAATAATTTAAAGACTAAAAACAAAAAAATATACTTTAAGGGTTGATTTTTATTTAAGTCATAATTTTACTTCATTAGGATTATTAAACATTGAATTCAGTTTTAAAAACCGTGACTTAACTAATAAAACCGACTATCTAATCGTATTAATGTCAAACCTTAGGTTGTTTAATTATTAATTGTTTAATTTATTATAAAGTTATATTTCGGTTTTAGTCGGTCATAATAATACTTTTTTTATGGGCTAATCAACCCTTTTCATATAGCTTTTGAATTTTTTTAATGGTCTAAAGGTGATTATAATGTAGTATTTATTCAAACATTTCTTAATCCTTTAACGATGAGTATACACCTTGTAAACAAAGTAATTTGAACTCATATCTCTTAAGATGAATATCATCTGCTTTTCTATTGAGACACTTGTTGAGTTCAGTTGTTTTTTACTTGATAATATTTATGGTTTTAAATGAATTATTATATGATATGTTGGCTAATATTTAGATTATATAAAAAAGAATTTAGGCTTAGTAATTCTTTTTTTTTCACCCTACTTCATTTTTCTTTTGTATGGTCGATGACAACATCAATTTTGTATTGATTGTAGATCGTTAATATTTTTTATTTTTAATAAAAATATTTTTGGTTCTAGATTTATTTTTTTCGCGCATCTTATTATATTTTTTCTGTTTTTGTGACACATTTTTTCTTTGTCGTGTGGCAGGTTTTACATATGTTTTATGGTATAGTTTTCATCTACCTATGTGGTAGTTTGTCGTTCGTGTAACAATCATGACGACGCACACCCTTAATTAGAAAAAAATATGTGGTTCAATATTGTTAGATTTCTTTTTATGACAATTGGTTGATATTTTCAGAGCTATTAGCCGTTGTTTGTTAGATTTCTGTGGATGATAAATGACATAGTTAAGTGAGTTTTAATTTTTTTTTTAATTTTTTTTTGAGTTTTTATGTTCTATTTTGTTTCTTTCTATGAGAGGTTTTTTGGTTATCATAATTGTCAATTTTCTCCTCATATTTTGAGGTGGGATTTGTTATATTTTTATTTTTATGAAATTTATTTTATTGATTAATCATGATTAATATTAAAATTCAATTCCGATTGTAGACAACCTCTTTTTTCCTTCCATATAAAATTTAAAATAAAATAGTAATTATAATTATTTAATTATTGAACGTACGTCACATGTAAAATCATATAAATATATTTACAAGTTTTGTTTAAGAAAAACAAAAAAGGAAAAGTCCACTAATTGACAAATGAAACAATATATTATTTTATAAAGTAGATATTGCTTTATATACTATAATTAGGGGTGAGTAAAATTTGACGCGAATAAAAAAATTAATATTTTTTTAATTTTAGTTATTCGAGTCAACTCGAGTAGTTCGAAATTTTTTTGAGTTTGATTCGAGTTGAAATTTGCCTAACTTGAAAAAACGGAAAAATCGAAAAACCAAATTTTATAGTTTTGTAATTTAGTCATTGATTTTATTTTTCTTCAATTCCTCCTTCATTTAAGTCTATTTTTGACCAAATTTGAACCACATATTCTTAAACTGACGTAGAATACTTATTTATCTTTAATTTATATTTTTGAAAATATATTTCATACTTTTTTCAATTCAGCCCCTTAACTTTGTATGATTTCCTCATTTCTTCAATCCCTCCTTCGCTTTAAGTCATTTTTGACCAAATTTGAATCGCATGTTCCTAAACCACCGTACAATACATATTTAGCTTTAATTCATAGTTTTTAAATTAAATTTTCAAAATTTTCAATTTAGCCCCTCAACTTTGAATGATTTCCCATTTCTTCAATTCCTCTTTCGTTTTAAGTCTATTTTTGACCAAAATTAAACCACATGATTCACTAACACTATATAATATCTGTATAACTTCAATTCATGTTTTTAACAAATATATTATTTTTTCAATTTAGTCCTTTAACTTTACATTTTATTCAATTTGATCATTCAAATGAATTATTTATTTATTTTTTTCTTCACATCAATTCATTGACTCATTTATACTCACATCAATACTTTATCCCCAAAAGTTCCTTATTTAAAAATAAATTATAAATGTATTTTAGAAGTTTAGATGATATTTTTTATTAAATAAAATTACAAATCTTACTTATACATGTAAAAAATAATATGAAGAAATATATACACATATCTTATATGATTAGATAAAGTCGTTTAAATTGGAATCAAATTGTATTATAACATGGTAAATAATTACAATTAAATTTTTATAGGAACTCGAAAACTCGACTCGAATTTCATAAACTCGACTCGAATTTCATAAACTCGACTCGAATCGAAAATATTTCAAATTAAGTTCAAGTTGTAAAATATGACGCATCAACTCGAATAACTCGAAATTTTTTGACTCGACTCGGCTTAATCGAACGCTCACCCCTACTATCCATGGAACTTTTAAATTTAAAAAACAACAGAAAAAATTGATGTTCATCTTAGGATACTCGTATTCAATTCGTTTTGTTTACAAAATATGTGTATTGTCAAAAAATTAAAAATTTATGTGAACAAATGTTATATTGTAATCATCTTTGGCTCCAAAAGTTGATAAACTAGGTGGATACGTAAAAGATATTTTCTCTTTTCTATCACTTTGACACGTGTAAAAAATATTGTGACATTTCATTTTTTATAGCATTTTCAAAACGGTTGTTTTTTATATATCGCAAAAGTCGATTCCATCGTTTAGAATAAAAAAGAACTGTCATAAGGGTTTTTTTTCAAACCATAATATATATTTATCCTTTTTTTAATATTTCGAACTTCAAACTTTCTTGATTTCCATTCAGGTAAGAAGTTTCATAAACTGATATATTTTTATTGTATGCCTCTTTAAAGGGAAAGTGGAGTATGTCCTTTACTTTTTATTTTTATTTTTTTTATTTCCAGTCACTCATAGCTTTTCTGTTTCATCGATTTTGTTCGGAACCACCCTTTTACTTTCGAAATACGAACATGAAAATTATTGAAATATTTGTTTGATTTTGATTGAAAGGGTATTATTCGTTTATATTATTCATAGAATATATTACTCCACTAGAATTCAAGAATTTCAAAATGAAGACTAAATAATTAAAAATAAAAGCTTTGCAAAACGATCTAGAAAACAATTGATACGGTTTGATTCCTCAACCCAAATAGGAGTACCCTTAGAGCCCACTTCTTCCCCATACTACGAGTGAAAGAAAAAATGTAAAGACTACCATTAAAGCAACTCAAACAAGACTTATTATGTCCATATGTATTGTGTTCTCAATCTCTATGAATATGAAACAAATATGAAAGAATTTTTCCATTATCGTTCACTAATAATAGTAGAATTAATGGCACGGAGTCAAAAAGAACAGGGAATTTTAATACACCGTCGTTGATCAATTTTAAACCTCAATTTAGTTGGATAACTAGAAAGCTGCTAAAGCTTCGAGGGGAAGCTGAAATCCTTTTCTTTTCTGTTATTGAATGGTCTGTCATTAATACTAGCTAAATTTAAGAAAGATCTATAGGCGGAGCTGACAAAACTGAATGGTCTGTTATTGAATGGTTGTTATGGTATCCATACAAGCTCTTAAGCACTCTATATTGGTTTGGATGGTTGTTCTTAATAGGCTTCCCACTAAAGATCGTTTGTTTAGTTAGGGGATTATTCATGAGGACTAGTGTGTGCTAGGTGGAAGTGACTCAGAATCTAAAAATTATTTCTTCTTTGAGTGCTCTTTCTCGACAGAGTTTTAGAGAGATATTTTATATTTATGTGGCCTAAATCGAAATATCTTGACATGGGATGAGAAAGTGAGGTGGACTGTTGGCAGCTTGAAGGGTAAATACCTTATTATCTTCATCCTTAAATCTGCCATGAATGCTAACATCTAAACTATTTGGGAGGAGAGAAATCAAAAATTGTTTCAAAATACATCAAGACTTGTTGTTGATTTTTCAAATTGTGTAAACAATTTTGTTAGCGTTAAGCTCCATAGGAAAAATATATATACTAATGACATTGTAAATAAGAAGTTGCGTCTTGATTGGGAGATCCTTGTATAGTTGAGAGTCCCTCTTTCATTGATTTAGATTTTTTGTATAGTTGTAAGTAGCTTGCTATTTTCTTGAATAAATAAGACATACGTTCTATCCAAAAAAAAGTTGGTTGATAGCAGTTAAAAAGTTGTTAGCATTGTTTTCATAACTGATACCTCTTTCTTCTCTTGTATACGTTAACTATAATAAAAGACCAGTTAATATATACAAGAGGAGAAATAGGTTTGTTGAGTCAGTTATGAAAACAATGCTAACAACTTCCTAAATATTTTCAACCAACTCTATACAACCTCTCAGAATTACATTCACTTATCTACTTGTTTCCTTACATTAACCCTAGTATATGATAGTCTTGATTTCGCCACTGAAAAATTTTATCCTTTAAATTCTTCTCTATATACTAATCGAAATATTGTGTAGAACTAATGTTTTGATATAATAATTGAAAAATATTTTGGACTAATTTGAAAAGAATTTAAAACATGTCTTTAAGTCAAAACAACTTGAAAATATGTTTGAGGTATTTAAAAAAGTTTTTGGCAAAGTTTGGAATGCTTTAAAATAGTCAAATCTGGCTTTTCAGCACTACCGTACCGATATGATATATCTCATATCAATACCTTTTTACTCTAATTTTGATTCTGCCAAAACCCGTACCGATACAGGCTTGCCCGTATCGATACAGAAAGGGGTCGTACCGATACGCCTTTAAGCGTACCGATCCCTGTTTTAACTAACCCCAACGGCTATTTCCCAACGGTCTTTTAAAGTGCAGACCGTACCGATACGCTCCCTAGAGTATCGATACGCTTAGGCTGGCAAGAGCCCAACGGCTAGTTCTGAAGAAGGGCGTGCCGATACGGTTCCTCGTGTACCGATACGATAGGTACAAGAACTGCAATTATTGTGAGAAATAAAGACCCCAATGGCTCCAAAACATCTCCAACGGCTAGTAACAGCCACAAACTCAATTGGGACTATAAATTGAAGGCCGGAACACTTGAAAAAAGTTAGAGAAAATATCCAAGCAATATGGTCAAGAGAATTAGAGTCTAAATCTTTATTTTACTATTCTCTTGTACACAGTCTTTAGAGAGTGCTTTATTGTAAATTCTTTGTACACTCTTGTGAGCTTAAATTGTGTAAACATCAACCTTGTGAGGTATTTAGTTTACCCCAAAAAATCCCTTGTAAAAGGAGAGGTTCTAGTTTAGCCTTGAGAGAAAAACTAGAGTTGGTTTTATCTTAGCCAAGTCCAAAAGATAGGTTTGTAACGATTTCCTCCTAAACCGAGAAAAGGGGACGAATTCATTATTGAGTGAATTGGAAAATCCTTATTGGTGTGCTAAGGTAGTGGATGTATGTGCTTGTTAGAAGGTCGAACCACTCTAAAATCATCGTGCAAATTGTCTACCTTTATTTCGTTTTTAGCCAATTCAACCACCAAACATTTACAACTCTTCTTGACAGTTTCGGTGATCGATTCGAGCGTGCTACAAGCCCAACAATTGGTATCAGAGCCTCGTCTCCATCGAAGGACTAACATCTGGGAGTAAAGATCATTTGCTCAAAGTCCACTGTTCAAGAAAATGGCAAGATTTGAAGAAGGCCGCTCTATCTCGTGTCCTCCACTCTTCGAAAGAGAATCATACTTCCAATGGGCAAATATCATGAAATTCTTCATTAAGTGGGACATCATTGAAGATGGGTATTTGTAAGCTCCAAAGAAGAAGAAAAAGCAAAGGAGTGCCAACGACACGAAGGCAAAGCTAAACACCAAGGCGATGCACATTTTTTATTGTGGCATTAACGAAGAAGTTTCCAAGAAGATCTCCACATGCAAAAGTGTCAAAGAATTATAGGAGAAACTTGAGAAGCTTTATGGCAACAAGAATGAAGAAAAAAAGATGATGATCAATCATGTGCAAATCTTCTCTCCAATCTAAAGGTGGATGATGTTTTGACTCTCGTTGAGCCTAAAGTATCTTCTAACTCAAGTGAGCTTAATTCTTATTCATACGATGAGTTGCAAGATGCTTTCGATGAATTATTTTTGGAATTTGAGACCATGATTTCCAAATTTAAGAAAATGATTTCAAAATTCGAAATTGAAATTGATTTTCTTTTAAAAACAAAAGTGGATTTTGAAAACCAAAATGAAATTTTGAAAAATGATTTAAAGTTTTCAAAAACAAGCAAAGATGTTTTAGGAAAAGAAAATCTTGATTTAAAAGTTAAGCTTGAAAGCTTAACAAAAGAAAAAGAAATTATTTTCAATAATTCATCTTATCACATAATGGCAAAATGCTCACATTGTCATTATTATGGTCATTCTATACATACTTGTCCTATAAATAAGAGACAATCTTATAAGATTAGACAAGTATGAGTTCCTAAGGGAACTAAAGACATTGAAATTAACGTAAATGGATCCAAAACAATTTGGATACCAAAAATCAAGTGAATGTCTTTTGTAGGTGTGTTGGAGCAATGGCAAGCAAAGCAAAATCAAAGAAGTCTCAAATCACACATGAAAAGAAGATCGGGTAACCTCTAAGCTTAATGCTTTTATTTTATACATTTGGTTATCTAACTTTTGTTTAAAGTCTTGGATTATTTGCTAAGCCTAAAAATGATGTTTGAGTAAAGGGGCATTTTAAAACCAAAATTCTTTTTTGTCAAATTTTTAACCTCCAAGTTATTTTGAACTTAAAGTTAATTAAATTCTTTTTTATATAACAAAAAGGGGGAGAAATAATTTGAAAAATTGAATTTTCAAATGAATAAGGGGAGCTCTAATTGACTTTGAATTTTAATTCTCTTATTCAAAATTTATTTCACAAAGGGGGAAAATCCCAAACAGTTTTTCAAGTTTGTTTTATTATATCAAAAGGGGGAGATTGTAGAACTAATGTTTTGATATAATAATTGAAAAATATTTTGGACTAATTTGAAAAGAATTCAAAACATGTATTTAAGTCCAAACAACTTGAAAATATGTTTGAGATATTTAAAAAGGTTTTTGGCAAAGTTTGGAATGCTTTAAACCAGTTAAACATAGCTTTTCAACACTACTGTATCGATACGGTATACCTCGTATCGATACCTTTTTCATCCAAGTTTGATTCTACCAAAATTCGTATTGATACAGGCTTGCCCATATCGATACGGATAGGGTTCGTACCGATATGCCTTTAAGCGTACCGATCCATGTTTTAACTAACTCCAACGGCTATTTTCCAACGGTCTTTTAAAGTGCAGACTGTACTGATACGCTCCCCAGCGTATCGGTACGCTTAGGTTGGGCTAGTTCTGAAGAAGGGCGTACCGATACGGTTCCCCGTGTATTGATACGATAGGCACCAAAACTACAATTATTGTGGGAAATAAAGACCCCAACGACTCCAAAACATCCCCAACGGCTAGTAACGGCCACAAACTCAATTGAGGCTATAAATTGAAGGCTGGAACACTTAAAGAAAATTAGAGACAACATCCAAACAATATGGTCAAGAGAATTAGAGTCTAAATCTTTATTTTACCATTCTCTTGTACATAGTCTTTAGAGAGTGCTTTATTGTAAATTCTTTGTACACTATTGTGAGCTTAAATTGTGTAAACACCAACCTTGTGAGGTATTTAGTTTACCCAAACAAATCTCTTGTAAAAGGAGAGGTTCTAGTTTAGCCTTGAGAGAAAAACTAGAGTTGGTTCTATCTTAGCCAAGTCCAAAAGATAGGGTTGTAACGGTTTCCTCTTAAACCGAGAAAAGGGGACGAATTCATTGTTGAGTGAATTGGGAAATCCTTAGTGGTGTGCTAAGGTAGTGGATGTAGGTGCTTGTTAGAAGGCCGAACCACTCTAAAATCCTTGTGTCCACTTCCAATCTTTAAGCTTCCACTAAAACACCAAAAAATTCAATCTTCTCCTAACTTGGCAAACATATCGGTTGAAGAAATCGAGCACCATAAAACTCAACAAATTGTTTAGAGCATCAATTGTTGTGATTTTTTTATAATTTTATAGCAGTATCTGATTTTTGGTAATAAAATCAAACAAATTATTTAATAAAATAAAAGAAAAATATATTGATACACAAGCTTGTATAACTTTCAATTTTAGGGTTTATGATTTTAGGTTAGAGTTCATAGTTTAGGGGTTTAATGTGTAAGGTGTAGAATTTAAGGTTTATGTATATAATTTAGAGTTTAGGGTTAAAGGTTTAAGTTTTAAGGTACTAGGATTTAGATTTTATAGAAAGTTTGTGTAATTGTAATTTTTTTACACAGCTTGTGTATCAAAACATAACCTAAAATATAACTATTTATATAAAAACGTAATTTAATTATATTAATTCTCATATTTTTTTTAAAAAAATAATGATAAATATAATCCAAAAATAATTCTCGTACATTTATAGATTAAATCATGTAAATGCTTCTCTTTGTATAGATTGGGGTATACTTGGCTTTGTTTGTATAGGTGGACTCATGAGTTGAGTCTTGTATTGAGTTGGATGTAGCAGTCTTTTTGCTTCTTTGGTAATATAAAGCAAAATTTATTTAATATTAAAAAAAAGCAAAATTTATTTAAAAATAATAATAATTTTCGTATTTAATTTGTGATTATAAGTGGTCTTTAAGCGGTTAATTTTTCTTTTTTGGTTATTTGTTAATATATTTATATCTATTTTGTGAAGTAACATGTAACTTTAAACGCAATAATATTCATTGTGTTTGTAATCGCTATAAACGCAATGCGGCCGAGTTACGCACTCCCTCGTGAAATATTTTGTTTCCAGAGTGCCATAAAGCCCCCACACAGTAACAACTAAGCAGTCTGCTACCTCAACTCTGATGACTAGAAAAAACATTGTGATACTTGATAACCATTCTTTCCAGACCATGACACTTTGGCTTGCAGGTTGCAGCAGACTCGACGCTTCCCAAACCACAATTTCTAAACACATTTTCAATAATTTTTAATTTTGATCGAATATTATACTAAAGAGTTATTATAGTACGACTCTCTCAATTTAGTTATTTTTTTCGCAAGTTAAAATTTGAATTTTTGACTTTGTTTAAAGATGTAGCTCACCTCTTATAATGTACACGTACTTCAACTATCAATGTGATTCCTCATATGGTTTTTAAATCGTAAAAATGTTTCCTTTCTTCCACTTACCCACCATGGTTGGCAAGCATAAATACTTTTCTGGGTTATTGGCTATACGAACTGTCAACAACTGACCAATATACTTTAACCCCGACCCAATTTAAACTCAAACTTAGAGGTAGAAAACATGTTATTCGGTCCGGGTCATTTTAGGTTTGACTACATTCGATTTAATTTTGGTTCAGGTCTGGTTCAGACGTTCGGTTTTAGTTCGAGTATGTGTTGATTTCAGTTCGGGTATCATATCTGTTTGGTTGACTTTCGATTCGTTTAGTATTGATCGTTTATTTTCGGGTCAGGTCAATATCAAGTTAATAGGAGATATACCGATTTTTATCGAATTTTCAGGCCAAAATAAATTTTTACACCCTATAGCATGTATATTTCGCTTTTTCGTGGGTTGTGCGTCACTTCACACCTCATCTTTCTTTTTTTTTATTTTAATATCTTTTCTTTATTTTGAGTTGCTTTCGGTTTGGGTAAAATCGGTTTGGTTCTATTCAGTTCGGTTAAAAATAGGTTCGTATCTTTTTCAGATCAACTAAAATTTGGGTCAATTTTGGTTCAGTTCGATTCGTTTCGAGTTTCGGGTCAGATTCTGGTCATCCTATTCGGGTAGATTTTGGGTCTCTAGTCTTGGGTAAGTTTGACAGGTCTACCCAAACCCCATGGTCCATCGCATAGCTCTATTAGAATTTAGGCAAGTGATTTTGAATTATTTAGACTTTTGATTGGTTCAGTTGCAAAAACGACCATAGGGTCTGTTGATGAAGAGAGACCGCTTTTGGAAGCTTGACTTATTGATCAGGTTTTTAATCCTTGGGGTAGTCTTAAATTTTCAATTTTTTTGGCTCACAGGCACCTTTCACACTGATTAAAACTCTGGGTTTGTTGCTTTTTTATTGTTCAAATTCTTTATCTTGGAATTTATGTTTCAATATCTTGTATTTCCAGGCTGAAAGCAGTGAGCTTTACACTGGGGATGGCGGGAACCCTGTTTTGAAGCAGAACACTGGAAATTGGAAAGTATGCCCTTTCATTTTGGGTGAATTATAAATTTATCTTCTTTCTCTTAAATGGGTTTGATTCGAGTAAGCTTTTCTAATGTTGAATTACAGGTTGGGTTATTATGGGATAGCTACCTGACTAAGAAACTGCATGAAGGGAATGTATCAGCTGCAAGAAATGTGACTAGTTGGCAAGAAACTTGCTACCTTACACCTCTCATTGGAGCTGTTTTAGCAGATGCATATTGGGGAAGATATTGGACAATTGCTGCCTTCTCCACCATTTACTCCATGGTAATATAATGTACTCTAACCATCTATTGTCGGTTTTATGCTTAATTAGTTATATATCTGATACATTATGTGATTATTGCTTCATTATGTTGTAGTTGAGCTGGCACATTGCCTCATTAGTCTTTGGTTACTGCTCTTTTTTCGACATTGTGTGTTCTGCAATTTTCAGTATGCAATTAACCCTGATTTTCTTTACATGGTCCTTCACATGTTTAAGTTCATGCATGGTTCTCCTGTTTCATGCTTATGCATGTCAGCTGCTGCTGTGGTGGAGATTAGGAGATTGCAGCTCGTAAAAGAGCTAGGTTTGGTCGATAAACAGGACGCTGTACCCATTAGCATTCTTTGGCAAATCCCTCGATATTTCTTGTTGGGTGCTGCAGAGGTCTGCATCTTTATCGGAAAGCTTGAATTCTTCTACGAGCAGTCCCCTGATTCCATGCGGAGTTTATGTAGTGCGCTTCCACTTCTAACTACAGCTTTGGGCAATTACCTGAGTTCGTTTATTCTATCTGTTGTAACTTACTTAACAACAAAGGGTGGCCAAGTCAGTTGGATCTCGGACAACCTTAACGAGGGTCATCTCGACTATTTCTTCTGGCTCTTGGCTGTTCTCAGCTTATTGAACCTGTTGGTGTACACTGTCTGCACCACGAAGTACAAGGAGAAGAAGGTTTCTTAAAGTTCCTTCTGATATGGAGAGAAATTCAGCTGTAAAGGTCCTTCTTGTTAATGTATTAAATCGAGTTCCTGGCTATAGTGTACATAAATACTGCATGGTTTTCAATTATATGATATCCTTCCCATATTGAACTAATCTCTTTGCATCTTATTGGATGAAAAGACTTGCTTCCTGTTGAAGTAATAATCTCTGCTTTCTGTTTCGATTCTCAATATTTGATCATATAATATCCGCCGATTCCTTGCTATTTGTAGATGAAACTCAGGCTACCGATGGCAGAAGTATATCCGTTGTCATGAATCCGGCATCATCGGTGGCGAGGAACACTGCATTGATTCTCAATATTTGATACTATAATATATGTAGTACAAGTACAACTATGTTGGTTTGATTGAAGGTGTTTGCATTCATTCATGTTTACATATCAGGTAAGCTGGTCTTTGTTTTAATTTACGTTCTCCCGATTCTTTGCTATTTGTAGATGAAACTCAAGCTACCAATGGCAGAAGTGTATCTGCCGTCAATAACAAGATTATGTCCTGTTATGAAACTGGCATCATCGGTGGCAAGGAACACTGCAGCTCGGGCCACATCTTCGACAGTTGCGGCTTTCCCGCGTAATAAACTGCCTTGTTCACCAACAAGTTTAACCACTTGTTCAGGCGTCATTTCGTTCCCTCGGAAAATTCTATAACCGCTTACGAGCATATCTGTAGGGACACCATGGGGAGAAATGCAGTTCACACGAATCCCTTGCACGCCTAACTCACACGCGGCGGTTCTCATCAGTCCAAGGATACCGGCTTTCGACAAAGAGTAAGGGTGAGACGCTAGCCCTCCCATGATGCCCGCGGAACTCGATGTGCATATGATGAAACCTTTTGTATCACATCTCAGCATGGCTCGTGCAGCGTGCTTGATTGAGTGTACATTGCCGAGCAGATTGATCGAGATCAGATGTTTCGCTCGTTCCATGTCAAGATCGGTTATGCTGCTTGCAGTGCCTCCAATGCCAGCATTGCTGAACAGTATGTCTAGTTTGCCTTTCCATGTGATGGCAAGCTGGATAGCTGATTCGACATCACTTTCCTTCGATACATCGCAGTGAATGTAGTAGGCGCCGATGGATTCGGCAAGAGCAGTCCCTGATTCATCCAATATGTCTGCAACGACAACATAGGCCCCGTTTTCAGTGAACAATTTAGCTGTAGCAGCTCCGATCCCTCTTGCACCACCAGTTATGACTGCAACTTTTCCGATCATCCTACAAAAAGCAAAAGCATTTAGAGCCGAAATCGAACGATACAGTAAAGAATCGAAGGGTATTGAAGTAGCCATTGGAAACTAACCTTTTTGCAGATGAACTCTGCAAATCAACATGCTTATCAACACCTTGCTCCATTGCATACACAGCATAAGCAAACATGGTGTGTGTGTGTATATATATATATAAGAGTTGGGCACTCTTTACATTGTCAACAACTACTTCCAAACTAGAAGATTGGTAATGTCATGTTTATAGATTCTCCTTTTAAAATCATGTTTAAATCTACATTTTATTCTGTGGTTGGTATCTACTTTATAACAACCAGCTACCTTCTCATTTCATGATATGGTGAGCATCTCAATGGTTCGATTTTTTTATTCGTTATCCAACTCATTGGTCGACTAATCCGAATTGGTTATTGTAAAGGCCTATTGTGGAATAACCATCTCAATCCAATTTGTTTCATTCACAATGCTATAATTCAAGCTTCTAATCTTGCTTAAAGAATTTATAGTTTCTTTCCGTTAGACCAAATATCGAAAGCTGCTTAAACCGGATTAGTAGCTTTAATTAAAGATAAAATAATCATCAAGAATCCATCTGTTGGTGTATAACATAGAAAAAAAAACATGTCTAATTCTTGTTTAATCCCTCTGCTATATTGAAATTTAGGATGTAATCATTATATTTTAGTTCGATATAATTTGATTTCTCTATTTTTATAATGTTATTAGTTGGTCCAAATTGATAACATTGTTAGTTTTACTATTATTCAATCATACAGATAGAGCAACGTGGAAATTTAATCAACTATATTCATTCAATAACAAACTTACATATAAGTTGAATGTTTATAACTATTTTTTCTTGCAAAATCAACTACATAACTTTAAATTAGAGGAATTAAATTACACAATTTAAACTTAGAGGGATTAGATCTCAAATTTCAGCATAGTAGTGGGACTAAAATCAAAGTTAGACCAAAATGTAAGAACTAAATTTAACCTAGAATGAACCAAAAGAAGAAGAAGAAGTTGCCGCTGCAATATAACTGTTTTACTGCGTTTCTAATCTGAATTAACCGAGGTAAATAAACTCAATAACAAAACAAAAGCATTTGCAAAGGTAATAGGTGCTAAAATTATGTTTTTTAAGTAAAGTGCTCAAATTATTTTTCGGTCAAATATTTTCAAAACAATCTCTAAATTTTTAAACTCCCAAGTTCGACCACTTTTATCGCTGACAGCCACGTTATCGGCGACAGAATGAAGCACCCTTCTCTCGCCAAACAACCCACACGTCATTTGTCGCCTCTCCTACTGTCGTTCATCACAAATCGTTCGAAAGAATCATTCGACAATTTTATCGATTCGCACGACATCGGTCGATTTTCGGTGACGGGATGGTGAGGGAAATAGTCGTGATAGTCCGACGACCGATGTGGTGGGCGAAGGCGTAACAATCGGTGGCAGAATTAGCCCAATTCGTGATTTTAATTTTGGGGTTTAATGATTTTAGAATTTGGGGTTGTTTTGTAAAATCTAAAAAAATTATAAATTTTTTAAAATTAATTAATTTTATTTATTTTAATATAATTTTAAATTTTTCTGAAAGTAACACTTGACATTTAACAGTAAAAACTAACGGTAAACTTTAAACGAGTCACAAAATAAAATTTTAACTCTTAATTTAGCCCGAAAAATAATTTGTGCATCTAATTAAAAAAAATACTATAATTTAAATATCTATTTCACGGTTAAGCCCAAAGGTAAATCTCACCAAGTAGGGATTTTTATTCGGCCGTGACCCCAAAATTTTGTACGGATCAAAGGAAAGAGAGAAAAAAATGGAAGTGAAGGGTTCATCGAAGAAGATGATAGCAACGCAGGAAGAGATGGTGGCGAACAAGGTGCCCATCCCATACAGAGATCAATGCGCCCACCTTTTGATCCCACTCAACAAGTGTCGGCAGGCCGAGTTCTACTTGCCTTGGAAATGCGAGAACGAACGCCACTCCTACGAGAAGTGCGAGTACGAGCTCGTCATGGAGAGGATGCTGCAGATGCAGAAGATCCGTGAGGAAGAGGCCAAGTTGAAACAAGGCGGATCCATCCCTCTCATCCCCAAAACTGCTAATGCTTAAGCTACCTCCACGGTGAGTCCAATTTCGTTTCTTTCTTCTTCCTTTTTTGCATTATTTGTTGATGGGTTCTCTGGATTTTGAATTACGGGTTTTAAAGTTTGAAACTTTATGGGTTTTGAGCAGGGTAGGTTTTGTTTTAATGGGTTTTTTTTTAATTGATCAGATGGCTTATTGAATGATTGGGAATTGTTTTTTTTCATCAGGGCTTTGTTTTATTCAAGGGTTTGCTGCTAAAAGTTCAATAGAGATTTCCTGTTTGATCTTAGTGTTGAATTGAAGCGTTTAGGTTTTTTTTCCCCTGTTGATTATCAAATCAATGAATTTTAGGCACTCGATTATCAATACTTTAAGAAACTTGGCTTCCTTTCTTCTAATAAAGGACTCATTTTTCTTTCAGTCTTTGGTTCCTCTGGTATTTGATTGAAAAGAGCAGGGGATCTGGAATGTACCCTTGTCATTGAGTTTTTGCTTTCGGTTCCGTTGTTTTGTTTATTTTGAAGATTTTGGAAATAAAATTAGGTTGTTCTTGCCTTGTGGTATAGAATATGTGTATATGGATTACTATAGTATAGGGAGTAAGGACAGCATAGATTCTGGACTTCATGTTGTGGTACAGCCTTTGGAAATGGGATTAATTAAGACCTTGAACAGTCATGTGATGACTAGTGTTTGCAAGTGTTCTTTGGATCTTGATTAATGAGATTTCATGTTATGTTTTGCTGGCAAGCGGATTATATACACGGTGCTTTTCCCAGTTACCATAATGGGTTTTTGGGTATCTTGCACAAATAGGTGACTTTCATATTTAGCTTCTTTTATTTTGTTTCAATGAATTAGTATCTTAGCTGATGGAACTATGTTGATTATGATCAGTATAAGATATGGTGGTTATGGAGTCGCTGGAAGTTTAACTGGAGAGTGTTGAGGCTTAGGAAAGTGCAATATCCAAGTTATATACTTCAGATGAATTCTGATTAGTCATTTAGTTTGATTGTTCTCGGTTATTTTCCTCAAGTGGTATTGGTGTAATCCAAAATATAAGTGAGATATCTTAGTAGGCCTGAGTTAGTGTATTGAATGATATTTCTGATTTAAATCAAAATTCCGGATGACATTGCTGCCCTCTGTTTGGTTTAGAGGAAACATTGTAAGGGCTCAGACATAGATCCCATTTTCTAGTGCATTGGCTTGTCTTGAACCTCTAAGCTGATGAAAGTATTTAGTCAACATCTCAAAAATAATTTTAGTTTAGAAGTTTAGATAACAAATATGTTCTTTTCAAATTCTGAAAGCACAAAAACATCATACTCACTGAACTTCTTAGATTAGGAGCTCAATTACTGGCCATTTGTGAAACTTATCCATTTTATTTTTCTCTCCCCTCATTATAGTGCTTCTAACTTCTAAGTACAATTTTTGCAAAAAGTTACTGCCAGACAAGCATTGAACATAGGGATGAGCCTTCGATCAAGTCGAGTCGAGTCAAAAAATTTCGAGTTAGTCGAGTAGACGAGTCCTACTTTATAACTCAAACTTTATTTGAAAATTTTTCGAGTCGAGTCAAGTTTCTGAAAGTCGAGTTGTTCAAGTTTCTGTTCAAATTTAATTATAAACATTTATAGTTATGATACTAATTAGTTCCAATTTAAACGACTTTCTATAACCGTACACAACACACATTTTTTTTCATGTGATATATATCATGCAGAATTGAGGGACTCGACTCAAACTTGAAAATCTATCCACTAATTACTAAATTTTTTTGAGTTATTTGAATTTCCATTTTATAATTTATTTGAAATTTTTTTCGAGTCAAGTTTTGCGCGCCCTAATTGAATAGTGTCACTGTCAGATGTGTTACATCTACCATTTTGAGTTGTCTTAAAACCCAAACGATATGCTTTACTGAAAGTATTACTAAAATGCGAGGTTTAGTAGGATGTGTCAGAGGGAAACTGATAATCTCTTTCGCGTGGTTGCTCAAGGCTTTGACATTGTAATACATTGGAAACTATTGGAATATTAAGGTTTGACAAAAGGGTTTGGTAGGGGGTTATTGTAGAATGAAGAAGTCAGGGAATTAGAATACTATTTTGAGACTGAGCTACTACTACTGTAGATTACTCTGATTCTGATGGTGGGTAAATTAAAATATGATCCAGATAAAGTTGTCCTCTGTCTTCTGGTTCGTTTAATGATTGATTTATGTGATTAAGGAGTTCTAAACACTTTCCATATTTAAGGCTTCCTCTTTTAATTATTTTTAAAAGAGAATGGTGCTAGGCACGCCTTCGGTAGTTCTATCATTGTTTGGCAGCTAGAGAAGTATGGAATTTGATCCTACTTACGTGCTACAAGGTATACATAAGTGCACCTTGATGATCAATTAAACTTAGGCTATGATGCGTTGAATAGTTGTATCAAAAGCTAAGTACTGTTTCCTTCATACATACTAGGCTTAGGCAGTTATGTTCCTGTTTTGATTTTAGCTTCATGCTCTGATAAGGCTGCACCAGCTCTTTGTTATCTGAGCTGAGAAGCAGGTGCCGGTTATTACTTGGCTTTGCATTTTCATAAAAGCCGCAATGTGCATGCTATATTTAGTGAAACTATGGCGGACCTTGTAGTATTGTGCTACATTTGGTTTTATGAGAATAAGACATGGTTCATACGAACAATTACCAGTGGTTAGACCGTACCATTCTTACTATTATTGATATTCGTTGGAATAAGGAATCTCTTTTAAGGACATTAGCCAACAGTAGCACACGCTTTGTTTATTGCATCCAAAATTAAGAATCACTTTGTGTATTTCATGGTTAGAACATAATGGTTATCCTGTTAGAATTTTGATATTGCTCATTTCCTTCATGTTATTTTCATTCTCCATAGGTTAATGCTTATTATACCTGGTTGAAATGTGGCAGGAAGGAAGGTGGAAGTTGTGATTGTTATCCAAGAGAAAGTGGAAACTGTTTGTCCTGAACTCATGTAAAGGATACTATTTCCTTGTTTATGGAATAAATTTGCTCATCAAACACATGATTTTTTTTACATTCTCACTGTTGAAGTTTATTGCATCAGATACACAAGGGAACTGCATAACCTGCAATAAACGTTTTAGTTATAATCTTGGCTCGATTCAAAAAATTTCAAATAAAATTTGAGTTATAAAATGAATTGAGTCACTCGACTTTCTGGAGTAGATTTATTACATATGAAAAATATGAGAAAATATATATGTGTATATTGTACATGGTTATAGAAAGCCGTTTAAATTTGTATAAATTAGTATCATAGTATAAATGTCTACAATTAAATTTGAATAGAAACTCAAATAACTTAACTACACGATTTTTTTTTTACTTAATTGAATGTTCGCCTGTAATTCTTTTTAGATGAATGTACATTGTATTTCAACCATCAATCATCTATAATAAGTCAATATGCATATGTAATCAGTCTATACAAAGGGGTCCGTACAACTGTTTTTGTATATCTTGTAATTTACCAAATAATTTGGGCTTAATCAAAAAAATGAGAACAAGCCCAAGTAAACTCTTGCTCCCAAGATAAACTAGAACAGGCATACAAAATGGCCTCCAAAACATGCTTCGAAAAAGCACATTGAAAAAAACAAATGCTCTCGGCTTTCCTTCTCACATCTTCCATCATTCACCGGCCCAAATCATATTAACATCAACGTTTTCAAATGAATAAATCGTTTAGGTTAAAAACTCTATGAATCACTGAAATGAAATAAAATTATATGATGCTAGAATTTTATATTCTCTTTTTCAATGCGCATGCATGATTCAAGAAGCCTAAGTTGTAGGAGATACCTACAAGCTACACCGTTGTTGAATTTTTATAATTAATTTCCTTGTCTTCCATTATTACATGTGAATTATACAATCGGATTCGGTGTCCACAAACAAACAGTTGAATTGCCTACAATTACATTTACTGTTCATGTTTTTTTTTCCCCAGGATTATATGTCTGGTTTTGATTTTCCAACGTCCAACGAAACAGCAAACAAGGCAATTAACATATATTAATTTATTACAACCAAAAACCTGAATGTGAAAGTTTACGATTTTCTTCGATATTCAAACCGGTCATTTCTTGATATTCGAGCAATGTTTGACAAATTTGCAAATAATTTCACATTCAATCTTTCGTGGATCGACAACACCACACGTGATTTGTTTTTGCCTTTGAATTCTTTTCATCTTAATTGTTTTTTTTGCTTTATAATGGGGGGTTAAGATTCGGTAAACTCCTCAATTAATTAAAACTTTTTTTTATCACAAAGATATCGTATCCCGGACAAAAATCATTTCTTTTCGATGTTTTTTTATGCATCAATACTAAAAATACTAAAAAATAAATTTTAAATTTTAACTTTAAATTCTAAACCCTAAACTCAAACCTTAAACATAATTTTTAGTGTTGGGGCATAAATAAATGTACCAAAAAGGAGTAGAAGATTTCTATTCATTGCCCCTCAAAGTTTGCACCGCGCGCCGTGACGCACGCGCGCACACAGTTATTGAACTCCTTGACATTAAAACTTTTTAAGATGTTAGAACTTTATTTTTAGGTCCTTAGTAGTTTTGAAAGTAGTCAATTTTAACCATGTTTCCTCCATTTTTTATTTAAATACTTATTAGTTCATTGTAAATTTTGAAGTTTACCAAATTAAGTCCTAACCTTCTTTCTGCTATTTAGATACTTTTTAGGTCTCTGTCAATTTTAAAGTCAGACATATTAACTCCGACCCTATCTATTAGCCATATGCATGGATTGAAATGGTACATTATTTGTTAAGAATTCGAGGTTAGGTCACAAATATTGGATGCTGATCCATGTAATTGTTCACACCCTAAACCCTAATGTGAGAAATGTACGACATCTTTGAATGCTAAAAGGTGGGGAATTAAAGATAACAGCTAGCTAAAAAGTGACAAATAACAAATTTGTTCATGGAATGTAAGAATATAAACATCAAGGTTGGATTATATGGAGGAGTCAAATTCCATGAATATAAATATATATATTTTTTATGATTTTTTTGGGGAAGTATGGGACAGTCGCCAATAATAGAGAATTACTTTTCATACTAAAAAAATAATAAAATAAATAATTTGTATTGTTTTGGAAGTTTTAGGTTTGGAGGAATGATGCGGAAGCTTCAAAGAAAGAAATGAAAAAACAAAACCTAATACTTTGATTTTAGTAGATTTTCTAGGAACCTAACTTAGAACAAAGTTTATCAACTTTTTTTCATAATAATTGATATCTTATTGGTTAATTAATTTGAATCAAATATTATAAAAAAATTATTATAAAACGACCCTCTCATTTTAATTTTCTTTACTCAAAACATCAAAATTTAAACTTTTAATTTTATTTAAGAGAATTTGCATCTTATTTCGGTAGATAAAGTCGTAGTTGTTTATCACTTTTTGTCTTTTTGTAAGTGTTTTTCTTGGGGTGGCTTTTACGGCTGGTTACGTGCATGAATAATGGCTAATCAAATCTTTCTTTATATTAATTATGATTAATTCTTAATTAAATCATTCCAATCTTTATTGATGGAAAGTCAAAAGATATGCCCCATATGGGTCCTATATATTTTATTCAATCATCATTATATGCCATACACCATTTGGGAACATGTGGATAAAAGTACCACATAAATATTGTGTTTTGATCTCGACACATTTTTAATTAGGCATGTAAATGAACCGAATAAACACGAACGATGATATATTATATTCGTTCATTTAATTTTAACCGAATAGATGAACGACCGTGAACAATTAAATTAACATGATTCTTTGTTTGTGTTCGATCGTTAAAAATGTAACTTGTTTGTATTTGTTCGTTAAAATGATAAAACAAACGTAAACGAACACAAATGAGCATTGAGTATTGTTTAATTTTTTAAAAAAAAGTCTGAAGTCTTGTACATTGACTATTGTATTTTTTTTATTTCATATTTTTAATATATATTTTTAAATTTTTTTAAAATATAATATTTTTGTTATGAAAAATAATAAATATAAATGGACATGTGAATAAATTTAAACATACATAAAACGAACGAATTACCGAACGTTCATGAACATAAATGAACAAACGAGCACTTTGTTTGTGTTCGTTCATTTAATTAAACAAACATAAAATCGTGTTCATGTTCATTCGTTTAGTAAATAAACGAACTTCTCGTTAAATGGTTCGTTCAATGTCCGCTTCGTAACAACCCTAGTCTTAATTTAGTTGATATTATTGCTATTACAACATATAAGAGAATGTGAGTTTTGTTACCTACATGGGTTGGTCCAAGTGATAAGCAGCTTGATATCGCTTAAGCAAGTCTCGAGTTCGAGACCTTAGGTATACAAGACATCTCTGCTGGCATACTCACTCAACAAAGTTAAGTTTGCTACGTGAATCGATTTAGATTAGTCCTGAAAAAACACGAAAGAAAAAAAAGAGAGAGAAGAATGTGAGTTTAAATGTGTTTACATTATCTTTTACTTTGATGCCTATGCATGAAATAATGTCTTCATCTGATAATTAATGTTTGAATGGAATTGTATTCAAAATAGCCACTTTTTTGGATAAGAAAAATGTTGCAATAAATTAATGTTTGATGACCAATGTTAAAATTGCAAAACATTTTTCATGAAATTACCAAGAAATCTGTTCAACAGCTAAGCTAGAATAACTATCTCAAATCACTTATTTCTCCACACATTTATTATGGTAGATGAAATAGCGTACTGTTTTTAATTTATTTAATCCGTCAGACTCAAACTTGGGTTTTTTTTTAGATTATGGGATAATCCTTCCAACCAATTTTTTCTATTTACAACGTTAGCATTCGAGCTCTAACCTTATTTAAGGATTTAACCACCATCCAGCTAAATCAACTCATAGTTAATAATATATAAGATAGATATTATATAAATGTATATATTGTTTAGGTACAACATATTAACTATCTTTATTCCATAGTTTCCGCCATGGATCACTTAACAAACTAGTGCCCCATCCAACGCCTCTGAATTTGTATAGTAAAATTCTCCATGAAGGGCTTTACCCAACACTTTTTTTTTTCCTTTAATAGCATTTATTAAAACTTGAAATTCAGACAAGCTGTATACCAGAAAGAAAACCCCTTTTTCATTTCTCCAACTTTGTCAATGCTAATTAATACATCATGCAATCCAGCATATAACACATAACCCTTCTACTTCACGGTCCTACCTAACAATCAAGCATAACATATAACCCTAATATGTTGAGCATAAAATGGCCTAAAACTTACTTTAAAAACCCATCAACAATGACCAACGACCAACTTATAATCCTACTCCAAAAGGGATACCATTTTCCTCTGGTCTTCAACACCGCCATTCGAGGAAGTTATGGTCCAACGGATATCTACCTACATGAACAGTAACATAACTTAACATTATTGTTAGAGTTATGATCTAAATTCTTTTTTGAGTTGGTTCGAATATTTATAAATAAATAATAATGGAGCTATTCAAATTCGTGTGGAACTCTACTTTTCTCTTTGGATACGCATTAAAGAGTTGGAAACTCAGTTCGAGTAAAATTACTTTCTATACAAGTTTCTTTTGTAACCAAGTAACTTTATCCCTTTAAATAGATATTAGGGATTAAGTGTTTAATTATCCGTTGTAATCTCTTCTTTTCGACATAGAAAAAATCACTTCTTCTCTGTCCGTGGTTTTTCCCGATTTAAATTTTCTACGTAAACTTTGGTGTGTGTTTTTCGATCTTTTTTTCTTCTTCGTTATTGTTCCGAAAATTATAACAATTATTTGCTATTGCACGTGAGTTTACCCTTAAATAATATGACCTGCTACGCTACTAAGGTTTGACATTAAATTGCTGTGAAAACCATTTTTGTCAAAAAGATGGGTCATCTACAATGCAAGGGCAGGCAACCCTCCATTACACTATATAATTGTATTTTTTTTCCATTTCTACCTCGACTCGAGGTTTACCTAAAACATTTTAATAACCCTTTAAAAGTGACAATGGAATTATCCCAGCTTTTTTTTTACTCTATTTCATTTTAGGTAATTTATGATTAGGGTTTTTGCCTATGTTTAATCCTTTGATTTTGCTCAAATTTGATATTTGATTTTTGTAGTTCAATTTGACAGAACTTGATCCATCTATTTTTTTTATAATGTATCAGTTTGTCTAAATAGATAAAGTTGTACCAACAAACTAACTATAGTTATATCCAAAAATCTTGTTATATTTAGTAATTTGATGCTTGTTATATCTAAAAATTAAAAACAAAAACAAAATTTTGCATAGATGCGAACTTGTTATATTTAGCAATTTATTGCATTTTATAATCAAAATTTTCATAAATTCAACCGTCAAATTTGAAAAAATATTTAAATCAAATTATATATTTGAATAATCAGATATCCGAATATCTTGTCTGAATATTTGATATACGGATATCCGATTTTTCCCATATTAGATAAGGATCTCTATTTTACCAATTTGAAATTTTAGATATCTGATTTTTTATCGGATTCGATCCAATATCCGAAAATGAACACCCTTATACATAATTTGTGTGTGCGATGTACCTGTTCTTAAGCAATATTAATGATTGTATTTTACTGGAATAGTTAAAATTATTGACTATTTAAATTTTAAACTATTTAATGATATGTTAAAAACAAATGGGTTAAATCATATCAAATTACAATATAGGGAGTCTTAAATTTTAAATTGACCATAATAGAAGGATCGAAACTATAATGTAAACAATTAATTTTAATTACTTTAGTAAAATTTGTATTTTCTAATCTTATTTGTAGACTCGTACATTAAATTTGTGGTGGATTAACAAATGACATCATTTTAGTCATGGTTAACATTAAATACCGAGTTCGATATCAAACTACCTCTCTCATTCCTCTTATAAAAAAACTTTTTAATACTCAAAAATATTGTTCTGGCCAAATCTCTATTCTAACTTCTTATCTTTTGACCCTTAATTAATTTATGCGATTCTTTTTAGCCTTTGTTTGGTATCGTATTTTATAATCTTAATTATTTGTCAATTCAAGAATATTGTTCTTTTCAGGCATAATAATTCCTTGATTAAATACGGCATCAAGAAAGCAAATATAAATTAATTAGTCAACATTTTAGAATTTAGTTTTGACCGTTTATTCTTTGTTTACTAATCTTTATTATATATTATGTGCATGTTGCATGGAGACATGAATTAAACGTTGGAAAAACATTACTATATTCGGTTTAGTGTATTAAAAATAATAAACAATTTTTTTATTTTATTATATATATATATATATATATATGCATGTTATTATTATTATTATTATTATTATTATTATTATTATTATTATTATTAATGTTTAACCTAATCCAAGAGGAATGAACAATGATTGAAGAATGGGTTCCCACCAATATTGACTTTTGCTACCTCCAATTAGGTATAAGTTTGAATAATTGCCACTTGTTACCTTTACTTTTGGGGATTGCAATTTGCAATGTCGTTTTGGCCATGCAACGGTGCTTGGAATTTTTCTCAATTATACTATTTTTATCAGTCGCGACGACAAATCACGTTATTCTTTTAAAAAATTAATTTTTTTAATATATGTGTTATGTAAAAAATAATATATATATATTAAAATAAACTATAAATGTCTAATTATAAACTCTACACCTTACAAACTCATAAACTAAATTTCTAACCATGAAATTAAAAAATATAATTAAATTGCACAACATGATTATGTTGAATAATTTTTATAAAAAATATATACTCAAATATACAAGCAATGACCAAACATATAGGTTACATTTTGTGTTTTATTATTAAATTTTTATTTAATATTTATTTTTTCTTCAAATTTTAATGAATTTTTATTGCTTCTCTTGTAAGAAAAATAAAAACTTGATAAAATAATTATTTAGGTATAAATATGCTCTATATTTCAACGTAAGAAATGGTTTTCACCAATTTTAACGATATAAATCGCTGTACTTATGAATGGATATTTAGAATTGTAGAGTAAGAAAGAAAGAAAGCACGTAGTCTACGTCATGTGGCTACCAATTGTTCGGCGATTTGACTACACTTCTCATATAAATTTCTTTCTAAAAAATAAAAAAACAAAAGTATTCACTATAAGTAGGATATGTGGAACAAAGGACTGAGATAATCGGTATGATATGTGTAAATTATCGATTGAAAAAAAAATTAATTTTAATTATTTGTTTTTTTTCATTCAGTTATTAAAAAATATATAAAATTTTGATTTGTTTATATTCTATGTAAGTAGATTCTAATTCTATATAAAAAAATATCCTATGCACCGAGGTAGAAGATTTGTTTTCCACACACATCTAACTTTTAGGGTTTAAAAGTTAGAGTTTTTATGTGTACTATTATGTTTTTAAAGTTTGAGAATATTTTTTATGGTTTAAATTTTAAAATTTACTACATAAAAATAAGAGTTAGGGTTTAGAGTCCCTAAAAGAGACAGTGGCATGCTGACAGCCAGGGATGGACCGAGGGGGTGCTGGGGGGCAACCGCCCCCTAAAATTTTGAAAATCATATATGATTTAGAAAAAATTTAGAATTTTTCTATGTATTTTCTATTAAAAATCTATTTTCGCCCCCCTAAACTTGTATAGGTTCGCCCCCCCTAGAAATTTATAGGTTCGCCCCCCTAACCTAAAGTCCTGGGTCCGTCCCTGCTGACAGCTTTAGAAGCCCACTTGTTAAGAAATTTTTTTTCTCATTGACAATGCATCAAATAATTACTCATATTCAAAAAAAAATTACTCATATATATAAATATAATTATAATTAATACATTTAAAAAATCATTTTTATAAAATACAAATAAACAAATTAATGATCTAAATACAATATAACCTCTATAAATTAATACTTGATAAATTAATAACATCTCTAAAATAGTAATTTTTTCGGCCCTGACTTGGGCTCAAGTCTAATTAATAATTTCAATAAATTAATAAGATAATAATTTTCTGGAAGACCCTTATATAAATTTATGGTCCTTCAATATTATAAATTAAAAATTTTATAAAATTACAAATGTAACTATGACAAATTAGTAAAATATGATTCTATTGTTGTTTGCTTCTTCTTAATTTAAATCTAGCTGTATTCAATCTTTAATTTTTCTTACTGCATCCAAAAGTTTCGGTGTTTCGCTCACATACTGCATCCATGGTTGGTTGGTTTAGATTTGGTTTAACTAATTAGGAATGTTTGATGTTGTTTATATGGTGATTGATTTCCTTACCATACATAAACTTGCATTAAGATTTAACTAGTACTACAATCAACTTTATTTTTTAGGAGTATGTATTATATTTAATTAGTCACATTATACATTAACATCATTCAATTAATCAATACAATGTATATATTCTATTCATGAAGAATAATGTAAGTTCGTTGAATTGGAAAAAAAACTTTAAAATTATTAATTTATCGATTTTTTTTTGAATAAATGGTTGTTGTTCTTCATCCAAGGAAGCATAATCTCTGCTACAAAAAATTTATCGATTAATTAATACATCTTCAAATTAATAAAATTACGTGGTCCTTACATTATTAATTTATAAAGATTTTACTGTACATTTATATCTAAATCCGAATAAATTTTTAAACACTCACACATGACAAAATTTAAATCATATAATAAATATGGATTAAGAATTCATGTATACATAAATTTATATTTAAAAATTAATATAAATAAAATAATAATTCATTTTACTATCAGTGCATTAAATAAAAATTCACTATATGCATACTGCTATTATATATTTTTAGATAAAATAGTAAATAAAATTTTAACTGAAAATTATTTTATTTTATTTTTGAATAAAATATCTCATAAATCTCATAAGTCTTTCTGCAGATACGACTCTTGCCAATATTTTCCAATCGGAATATCTATTACAATTTACTTCTGCAAATCAATTACAAAACTTTTTTTATTAATTTTATATACTTTTGTTTTTTTGCCAGATCAATCAAATTCAATACTTTTTTTTCTCTCTCTCTCTCTCATTTATGGCATTCTATATGAAGTTAAAACTTCATCATTCACCACATCCAATTTTGATTCTCCCTTTTTTTAATGTTTTTCTCCTTTCTCACAAATTTATAATTTTTTTAAAATATAAATATAATTATAAGTATAATTATAAATGCAATCTTCAATTATAATGTAATATATAAGTAGTCATTATAATATTTATTTATTGATAATTAAAACTTATCTGAATTTTTTTATCGGCAAAGTAAGTACGATTTTAATAGAGTGAATTATACATACTAGAATATGATCATAAGCTTCGTTAAAAACCTACTTAAACTTAAATGGGAAAAAGTAACAAATGACCATGTGACAAAGAATGACCCACCAACACAAGAATTAAACCTCATTGCAAATTACAACCATATCCCATGTCACCCAAAACCAAATGAAAGCAACCAAACCAGCCATGAGCACAAAACCAACCCCATATAGAACCAAACAGTAAGACCAAGCAAGCATCGCCAAGTATCACCCCCACCAGCACCAAGCATTAAGCCTCATCCCCCCAATCACTCAAAACCATCAGAGAACATAGAAGGGCGATCAACACTCTCTTTAGCCAAGACATCCTCGAGACTATTAACTTCTCGAAACACACGTGAAAAACAAACACCACATAACTCCGTGTTGAATGTAATAGCTAGGGTTGTTGTAGCCTTGTTAGTTACCAGGTGGTTGTTAGGATTGATGAGTCAGCAAATAGTTGTAACGGCTAACCAAGTCTGCTAGATAGTTAGCAGGCCATTCTAATGGCTATATATGTACAGCTCCTTCATTGAGCAAATCATCTTCTTCATCAATAAACAATTACATTCTTTCTATTCTTTTGTTATTTCAACATGGTATCTTTCGCTTGGTGAATTTGGGAGGTTATAATCATTCTTCCGCTCGCCTGAGATCTATCTTTCTTTCTCTTTAAGTTCTTGTTTGATTCAGTCTATCTCTTTTATCATGCCTGCCTCTGGTGATGTTGCTCGTTCCAGTTCTGATTCTAGTGATTCAACCTCGACGGTCAGGGTGTTTACTAACAAGAAAATCAATGTCATGCTTGATGAAACGAATTTCCTGTTGTGGAAGCAACATGTGTTACTCACGGTGCGCAGCCATCGTCTTAAAAGGATGCTTACTGGGCAGATTACCCTACCGGCGGAGAAGGTTCGCAATGTTGCTGGCGAAATGGTGCTCAATGACTATTATGAAATCTTTGTGGCACAAGATAGTGCCCTCGCGTCTTGGCTTCTCTCGACGATTAGCTCAGACTTTCTTCCTCAGTTTGTGGGTGCTGATACAACACAAGATGTATGGAATATTGTGCTAAAGTTTTTTGCAAATCGATCCACGACGAGTGTTATGGGTTTACAATGTAAACTTCAGTCCATAAAGAAAGGTGATGAGAGTATGAGGTCGTATCTTATGCAGATCAAGGAGGTGTGTGATTCGTTGGCAGCATGTGAAAGCATTGTCTCTGAAATTGAGCAGATTGCTACAATCTTGAATGGGCTTCCTTTCGAATATCAACCTTTTATGGCTATAATAACTTCTAGTAAAGAAAAGTTTTCTTTGGATGGAGTCAAGTCCGTGCTAATGGATGCTGAGGCTCAGTTGAGGGGATTTCAGACTCCACTTCATTTTCCAATAAGTGGGAATGTGGCTCAAGGTCCTGTGACTTCTCAAGAAGCTTCTACTCACAGGCCACGTGCGTATCACTTCAATGGGGGCAGGTCTGGTCATGGTGGTCGTGGTCGAGGAAGGTCCAGACGTCAGTGCCAATTGTGTGGCAAACTTGGGCATTCTGCTGATCGGTGTTGGTGTCGGTTTGATTGAGAGTTTCCAGGGGTGCTGGCTTCTAAAACTGAGTTTGCTGATATTAATATGAGCATGTTTGAACGTTGCATGTGCCATGACTGTACCACTGCTCAAGCTAATGTGGCTTCCACATCTTCAATTGGTGATAAGTGGATTGTGGACACAGGTGCCACGCATCATGTGACACCTGATGCGTCCAAGGTGGTGGATGGCTTAGAGTTCCTTGGTCCAGGTAAGTTAACTGTTAGATCTGGTCATGTCTTAAGCATTAGTAAATTTGGGAATGCTTATCTTCCTACTGATTCACGTACTTTGTTGATTAAAGATTTGTTGCATGTGCTTGCTATTACTAAGAATCTATTGTCTGTCTCCAAGCTTGCTAGAGACAATGATGTTTACCTTGAGTTTCATGTGAAGGAATGCTTAGTCAAAGAGGAAGGTTCTGGGAAGATTCTTCTTCGAGGAATGGAATGCAACGGGCTCTATCACTTTGGTGCACATACTGAAGATTATAGTTGTCATCATGTAGAAGTAGATGTAGTTAAGAAGGCCAAGGAATGCCAACTGTGGCACATGAGGCTAGGACATCCTGCCCATTCCACCTTAGTTCAGGCTTGTAAGCATGTAGGTGTTGTAATACCTAGTCAAGTTGATAATACTGTTGACAATACTTGTATTCCTTGTCAATTAGGCAAGAGTCACAAATTGAGTTTCAATGAATCTATATCAGTTTATGATTCATCTTTTCAACTTGTGTTTTCTGATTTATGGGAACCTTCTCATGTTGTCTCAAATGGTTTTCGATACTATATTCTGTTCGTTGATGCATTCTCTCGTTATTGTTGGATGTATATGCTTAAGACAAAGGACCAAGCTCTTCAGGCATTCTAATTGTTTAGTCAGATGGTTAAAACTCAGTTTAACACTACTATAAAGGAAATGCAAACATATTGGGGTTGAATACAGAAGTATGTCTGCAGTTCTGGCTTCTATGGGAATTGTTCATCGTTTTTCTTGTCCACACACCTCTGAGCAGAATGGTGTTGTGGAAAGAAAGCATCGACATATTATGGAACTGGCGTTGGTGTTAATACATAGTCAAGTTGATTACCATCTTGTGTGTTGCAAGGTAAATCTCCATTTGAAGTGTTGCACAATAAAGTACCAGATTACAAGTTCATGAAAGTGTTTGGGTCTCAGTGTTTTTCACACCTTAGGCCCTATCAAAATCATAAGCTGAGCTATAGGTCTCAAGCATGCACCTTTCTAGGCTATAGTCCGAGCCATAGAGGGTATCAATGCTTGGAACCAGATGGGCGTGTTTACATCTCGAGACATGTTGTGTTTAATGAAAAGTGATTTCCCTTTGTAGGCAAAGAGACACAAAGGGGTACAGGGTCAAATGTTGTTCAATCCTCCAAGATGGATGTTGTGCATGGTGCTGCCAGAGTATGTGCACCATTGGCATCCTTAAATTCTGATTCTAATTCTGCATCAATGTTGCCTGGCTCTCCTGGTCACCTACACGTGTCACCAGCTACCTCAGCTTCTTTGAATGCCAATGATCGTGTCTCCCATGCCTCTGAAGGAAGTATTGGTTCCTCCAATGAGTTTGATCAGCATGGTGATGAAGGTGTGAGTGATAATGTGCATCAAGGGTTTGAAGGAAATGAACATGAAGGTGAGAGTGATGCTGTTAATATAAACCAAGAGTTGGAAGGAGAGTTACATGAAGGTGTGAGCCATGATTCAATGCCTAATGTTCCACCTGATGTACCTTCAGCTCCTATTGTCTCAGGTCATCACATGCTCACTCGAAGTAAGTGTGGCATTTTCAAACCGAAATTATATATGGCTGCTCATGAAGTTGAAGAAACAGAACCCAGCTCAATGTATGAAGCACTCAAGTCAACCCAGTGGAGTGAAACTGTTCATGCTGAGTTTGAAGCATTGGAAATAAACAACACCTGGACACTGGTGCCCTTACCTGAAGGAAGGACTGTTGTTGATTATAAATGGCTATTCAAAGTTAAAAAGAATGATGATGGATCAGTGCAAAGACATAAAGCAAGGTTGGTGGCTAAGGGTTTTTCTCAAGTTCCTAGTCAAGATTTTCAGGAGACATTTAGCCCAATAGTAAAATCAGCAACCATTAATGATGTCCTTAGCATAACAGCTCACAAAGGATGGCCATTGAGACAGGTGGACGTTAATAACACCTTTCTCAATGGTGATTTGCAGGAGGATGTGTACATGCACCAACCACAAAGTTTTGAGAAAAAGACAAATGATGGATCGATGTTGGTATGCAAACTATAAAAGGCATTGTATGGGCTTAGACAAGCTCCACGCAACTGGTACTCAAAGATGAAGGACCATCTTCTGAGTTTGGGGTTCAAAAGTTCTCAAGCTAACACCTCGATGTTTATCAAGCATGAGAAGGAGCATGTAGTGTATGTGTTAGTTTACGTGGATGATATTATTGTCACATGCAATAACACTGTCGAGATTAAAGATGTGGTCAAGCAATTGGGAGAGAAGTTCTCTTTGAAAGACTTAGGGCAACTTAGTTTTTTCCTTGGCATTGAAGTAAAGCGTGTAGGGGGTGCAGTTTTCTTGAGCCAAAGGAAGTACATACTAGAGCTTCTAGCCAAGGCACACATGGATGGTGCTTCATCAGTCCCAACTCCTATGGTGGCATCGCTCAAGTTGTCTAAGGATGCTGGTAGCTCGTTAGTGAATGCAAAAGAATATCAAAGTCTGGTAGGATCGTTACTATATGCTTGTCACACTCGCCCAGACATATCATTTAGTGTAAATAAATTAGCACATTTTATGCATGCTCCTTGTAAACAACATCTTGTTGCTGTCAAGAGGGTACTGAAATACTTGAATGGCACACTTGACCATGGGTTGGTGTTCTCACCTACAACAGATTCGTTTCAGTTAGTGGCATTCTCTGATGCTGATTGGGGCGGCAGTGTGGATGATCGACGATCAATCTCTGGGAGCTGTCTATATTTGGGAGGCAATCTTGTGATATGGGGCTCGAAGAAACAGAAAATTGTCTCTAGGTCAACCACAGAAGTTGAATATCGAAGCTTGGCAGACACGGCTTCTGATGTTACCTGGATGAGTGCATTGTTGAATGATATGCAAGTTGATCTTCAAGCAACGCCCGTGATATGGAGTGACAATTCTAGTGTCATAACCATGAGTGTTAATCCAGTTTACCATGCAAAGGCTAAGCGCATTGAGCTAGATGTGCACTTTGTGAGAGAAAAGGTGACAGATAACAAACTGAAGGTGAACTTTGTTCCATCCAAGCATCAAGTAGCAGATGGAATGACAAAAACATTATCCAGAGAATACTTCAGCTTGTTCAGGAGAAGATTGGGAGTGGTTTCGTTCTCAGAAGTTGAAGAAGGAAAAAGCAAGGAGCATGTTGAACGTAATAGCTAGGGTTGTTGTAGCCTTGTTAGTTACCAAGTGGTTGTTAGGATTGCTAAGTCAGCAAATAGTTGTAACGGCTAACCAAGTCTGTTAGATGGTTAGCATGCCATTTTAATGGCTATATATGTACAGCTCATTCATTGAGCAAATCATCTTCTTCATCAATAAACAATTACATTCTTTCTATTCTTTTGTTATTTCAACACTCCGCACAAGCCGAATTTATCGCCACGAAAATGCTCCAAAACATCCATTGCCGATGTTCTTTATGCAACGCCCAACCAGTTGTCACACTAGAATCCGACTCAACAATCAAGCGTCTATCGTACACCACCGCGATCGTAATATCAAGGACAAAGCACATTTCAAAGCACATAGTTCAGCTTCATTCGAATCTAAGTCTACTATAACGATTCTCCAAACCAAACCATGTAAATCGTTCCCTGTTTAGCGATAAATCAATCAATCCCAACTCATCTAAAAATGATACAAACTCTTCCATGCCTGTTGAGAAAGAACTACAACCCGATATCTCGGTGTTTCAAAGGATCATATTAAAATCATCCCCAACGCAAAGAAAGCCGTTACACTCACCCATGGGCGGAGCCACCCATATTAATGGTGGTCAGTGGTCACATGACACCCAAAATTTTTTAGGACAATTTTTTTTATGTATAATTCAAATATAAAAATTTAAAAAATAAATAAATAACACTCATTTATAAATAATTGACACCCCTTAAATATAACTCAATAAAAATAACATTCTTTAAATAATTTTCTGGCTCCGCCTCTGTAGTCACCCAATTGAAGCTGCAACGCCTCCACAACAACACCTATTCTGAAACCTCACATGGCGCATACGCGGATAAGAGCCATATTAAGCCTTGCATTGGCATGTATATTTATAATTCCTGAGATTGCTATTTGCTACTCAACAGTTTTGCAATAAGAGCCATATTAAGCCTTGCATTGGCATGTGGATACCGTGCAGAGGCGTCCAACTATATCTTATCCTCAGACAACTTGATCACTTCGAAAGCATTGATCTTTAGAAAGAGTAGCTGTAGCGGACCATTTCTTGTGCCCTCAAGATATGAAGACTTCCAGGGATATTTACGGAATTGTGCAGAGACGTTAAATTTAAGTGTAATAGTTTTATAAGTTTTAAAAATTAGTGTCTAAAATAATTGTTTTTCATACTTTAATGGCTATTTTATTTATTTTACCCGATAAATAAATATGGAATTGTGTTTTTTTTTTCTTTTAAATATAATGATTTTCATGCATCGTCTTGTCCACCATCAATAAGATATGGTACTCGATTACCACGTAAAAGAATGCCGATTCAGCTGAAGCAACACACAGCACCAGGGTTGCTAAAGCCAAGTCACTCGACTGAACAAAAACAATCATGGCAAAGAGCCGGACCTCGGTCGTCGGAAAATGCTAGAGCCACCCTACACCTGAATCTCATTGGCAAACCAAATTTACTTATCCCCATAAGCAAAAGAGCAAAAACAAGACTTGAAACTCTTCTGCATTTATTTGGCAGCAACCCAAACAATGAATGCAGCTTCATATCCCGAGGAGATAACAACTGGTATTGAAGAGGAGAGAGTGATAATTCCTTGTTCCGTTGGGGTTTGGGGGCAGAAAAATTTATGGATATTCTTTTTTTCTCTCAGTTTTATGGTCATGGTCATCATCACTGTTGTCTGTACGTTCGGCTTTGATGGCCAATAGGTGCAGTTTTAGCCTGCTGGTTTTAGTAAATGCGTTTTGTCCTCCCTTGAACCAGACAGTCCCCCCAATGTTTAGACACCCACACAATACCTTTTTACTTCTGTTCTTCCATTTCACTTTTAGGGTTTCTTAATCCTTGTAGCAACATGGATGACTCCAATTTTATTTGATTTTTTTTCGAGTTGATTCGAGTTTTTATTCAAATTCATTTGAAAATGTTTATAATATTATGATACTAATTGGTTTCAATTTAAACGACTTTCTATAACCATATACGATATACATATTTTCTTCATATCCAATATACATATATCAGACATAGTTGGTGCTCGACTCGAACTTAAAAATCGATTAATTCATTACTAAAGTTTTCAAGTTATTTGAGCCTATTTTTTTTAATTTGAACTCTAATTGAAAGTTTTTGAGTCATACTTATGAAAATACATTTCGAATTATGCCGAAAAAATTATTTTTTTTCAAGTCGAGCGTTGCCCACTCTCTACATACATCAATCCCAAGGCGAGCCCAAGAACTCAAACCCCTAGCATGAAAACATGAAAGATGCAAAAATATTCGTGAACAATTAAAAAAAGATTAATATCCTATACACAGGCAGTGGAAACTAAAAGTTTCCACAAGCGCCTTAGTTTTAGGGTATATGGAGTTAGTTTAGGATATAGGGTTTAGGGGTTTAGGTGTAGGGGATTAGAATTTAGGGATAGTTGTTCCAATTTAAAGTTTAAGGTTATAATTTAGGGGTTATAGATTAGGGTTTAGTTTTTAGGGTAATACGGTGAGTAACTGGGTTTTAACTTATAAACCCTAAATTATAACCCTAAACTTTAAATTGAAACAACTATCCCTAAATTCTAACCCCCTACACCTAAACCCCTAAACCTTATACCCTAAATTAACTCCATATACCCTAAAACTAAGGCGCTTGTGGAAACTTTCAGTTTCCACCGCCTGTGTATAGAATATTTATCCATTAAAAAATCATTCATGAATAATAAAATAGACTATAAATAAATATTTTTTTAATATAAAATCAAATACACTTCCAATTAAATAATAAATAAGTTACTAAACGAACTAATAAATAAGCTTATTTTTAATATAAATAAATTAAATATATTTATAATTAAATTCGTTCATTTAATAAATAAGTATATAATTTTTATTTATACCTATTTATTTAATCTGATAAACAAAAATAACCAAATATTGTACAAACGATTGACAAACAATTATTTGAATGCACTAGTCATTTATAGTATTGGCAATAAGAATAATAGCATGCCCTTGTAATTTGATTCAATTTGCTAATGATTTTTATAAACTATCAGGATTCAAGTAGGATTAATAATTTAATTTGCTGAATGATATGCAATGTTATTTCTCATAAAATTTTGGAATAATGCTTTTAAAATTTAGTTTTGGGAGAAAGAGATTGTTCATCAAAATTTTAGTAAATCATGATATTTATTACAGTGCAAGTCAAAGCGTCGGCTACAGTTGACGACATAGAGTATTTTACGTATATTTTTTGAAATCATGTATATCGCCTTCTGCAAAAGACAACATTAAATATTTAATTATTTTTTTCAAACGATAAGAAAGGGCATGACTCAGCTATTAATGCAAGAAAAAAAAATATTCAGTGTTGTTAGCTGCAGCTGGCGACTTCGACTTGTACCGTAACAAATATCGTAGTTTGTTAAAATTTTCGCAAACATCCCCTTTCCCCTAAAATTAAATTCTGAAAGCAATATCCCCCAAATTTTACCGTTATTTCTCTTGAAACAATAAAATTTTAGTCTATTTTTTTGCTCGGCAACCTAAGTTTTTATTAACAATAAAATTTTAATCTTATGTTTACATTTTTTAACACCCAAGATGATAAAGAAAATTGTAAACATACAGAACTAAAATGATTATTTAATATTTTTATAATTTTGGGAGTTGTTGTTTCGAGAGGCTAATAAGATCGCGGATACTCTAGAAAAAAAAGGGTAGTGAGATGTTTCTTTGTTGCGTGAAAGATTTTAGCTACGTTGAGGGGCTGGTCATTGGGATTGTGTGTGCTGGAACTGGGGTGGGGTGGATCGGTGCTGGTTGCGTTGTGTTGTTGCTGAGGTTAGGGGTGAGCGTTCGATCGAGTCCAGTTAAAAAAAATCGAGTTAACACATTATATTTTACAACTCAAATTTTATTTGAAATTTTTTCGATTCGAGTCGAGTCGAGTCGAATTTTCGAGTTCCTATAAAATTTTAATTGTAATTATTTATCATGTTATAATATGGTTTGATTCCAATTTAAACGACGTTCTCTAATCATATAAGATATGCACATATATATTTCTTCATATTTTTTTCACTTGTGACAATATTTCTTCATATGTTTATATATCGGTATGTATATATCATAAAAAATTGAGGAACTCATCTCGAACTTATAAATAAATCCACTAATTACTAAAAATTTCGAGTTATTCATGTTATTCGAATTTCCATTTTACAACTCAAACTTTATTTGAAATTTTTTCGAGTAGTTCGAGTTTATGATATTTCGAGTCGAGTCAAAACGAGTCGAATATTTTCATCTCGAGTCAAGTTATTCGACTTTTTTGAATCGAGTCGAGTTTTACTCACCCCTAACTGAGGTTGTGTACCAGTGACCTCTTGTGTTTGCTGCTTTTGTGGGTATTTGTTGTTTGTAGTGTGTGGCTTGTTGGCCTTGGTTTTTGTTTTGTTTGTTTTGGTTTATGTTTGATTGTGGCATAATGTGCTTGTACTCTTTTCCTGTAATTTTAATTAGAAAGGTGTTTAATGAGGCACACATTATTATTTGTGTGTGTTTTTATCGTTATTAATAAAAACATATGTTTACCGAGAAAAAAAGAAGAAGATAGACTAAGCTTTTCAAAATTAAAATAGTAAAAAAAATTAGAAGATAAGCTAAATTTTAATTTAGTATAAGAACTTTTTATATATTTAAAGGTTTAAATATATATTTAGTACTTAAATTATGTACTTACTTTTAAGTTGGTATTTAAAGAATATTTGTTATCAAATTGGTACCTGAATAAAGCACATTCTCCAAAGTCGGTACATAAAGAATTTTTGCTCCTAACTTGGTACTTGAACTAGACAACTTCTCCCAAATTGGTACCAAAATTTATATATTTATCATTTTGGTCTTAATTCGAAACAAACCAATAAATTTAACCCTTTATATTTAAAAATTATATCAATTTACTCTTTACTATTCTCCTAAATTTTTGTTCTCCTAACTTGCTGTTTTATTATAGAATGTTTAATTTTATTGAATTGCTTCGAATTAGGTACCGACTTGGGAGAAAGTGTCTAGTTCAAGTACTAACTTGAGAGCAAAAAAAAATTATGTACCAATTTGGGAGAAAATGATTAGTTTAGGTATCAAATGTATATTTAAACCATCTTTTATATGTTAATAATTATCGACCCTGTTCGATGAACTCGTGTGTTAATCTTAGAATTAATGGATCAATTTCGTGGGGATTTTGTTTCTGAATTTTAATAAATATTGTTCCAATCAATTTAAATAACTTGTTATTTAAAATATCAACATCGCACGTTATGTTAGTATGGAATCTGTTTAATGAATGTTACTATCAGTATTACATTCCAACCCACCAAAAGGGGAAAAGTTACATTTAAGTACAAGTTTTATTATTGTTTCTTATTTAATTTATTGATTGCCTAATTTAAATCATGTACAACAAATGCTCATAATCGGGTGATTCTCTCAACCTAATTTACTTCATTTACAATGACTTTGTTTAGTAATTAGAGGATAATTGATAGCGGATTACATTAGCTGATAGCTGATTGCATTAGCTGATTTGACTAGCGGATTGTATTAGCTGATTGTATAGTGTTTAGTAAAATTAACTGATAGCTAATAGTTGTTTGATTATTTAAATAAAAAATGACGTATAAGGACATGATTATATTCTATACTTGTTTGAATAGTTTATTAGTTATCAATATTTTGTATCTATTAATATTAATTAGATTATGAAAAATATTTTTTGAATATAACATTACTAAGCATATTTGAAGGATCTATATATTAATTTATTGTTTATATAATTATTTTTAATATAATTTAATTAATTATTAAATTTAAATAAGTATAAATGTGTGAGAATAAAAGAAAAAATATTAGTTTACAAATATCAAAATATAAATACGTGAGAGTGAAAAATTAAAATAAAAAAGATTAATTTTAGATTATTTGGAGATTTTTGATAATTGTTAAGGGTAAAATGGTATTTATATCAAAACCTCTAATTTCAAAAAGCTCATATTAGCAGCATTTTCAAAATGAAAGGTTTCACCCCAATCCGCTACTCACCAAATATTCAAATTAGCATATTTGACCGGTCAAACCTCTAATTTTTGGCTAAAACCGCTATTTACCAAACATAGCCAATGTCATTATTCGGACCTTTGACATTGCTTAAAGATCTAGTGTCTCATTCCAATAAACCAACTAGTTATTGGTATTTTTTTCATTGAATATAATAAATAAACAATTTTGATTAAAAAGATGAATACATGAGCAAAAATTATAGATACAATACACTTAAACGAAGGCATATGTCAAAAAATATCCATAGCGTTTGACTGAATAGTCATTTTGTCTATATTCTTTTTTTCAAGCATTTTAACACTTAATGTTTCATTTTTGGGTCAAAATGGACACTCCATGGATGAAAACTATGAGTCAACCGACGATAAACAACTTGAAAATAACTCGATAGAATGACACATCAACAGAAAAAATAATTTTATATTTTATAAAATTTTATAATTTATTTTTTTACTGATGTGTCATTCTGTAAAGTCAACACATTTTTCTATATGACACATTGACATTGTTATGTCAACGTGCATTGCCTTGTAGTTTTGACACCTCATTTCAAGCCATTTTAATATTAGTTGACGAACAATTTTTATCCACAGAGTTGCCATTTTAACTTAAAATGAAACGTTAAGTGTTAAAATACTTCAAAAAAGAACATGAACCAAAGTGACTATTCAGTCAAATGTTATACGACTGACTGTGATTACAGCTACAAATAGCTCATACTCAGCAAGAAGATCATTCAACACGGTGGCTATGTACTTTATATCAGAAACAGGACTTCCACTGGTGGTCAGCAATCACACATTTCTTTGATTTGTGTTGTGTACTCACTAATGGTGTGGATCCTTTATTCAAAGCACGTAGTCTACAATGTAGATTCATTATCGGTGTCGTAAAAAGCTTTGAGTAGAGTCTTGTAACAACACTGTAGATCGTGACAATAGTCTCTGTTTTAACTAGTTGCGGAAATATATGTGGACTGATAGTAGAAAGTAACCAGAAAGCAAGGGAGTTGTTTTGCTTCATGAATTGTCGACAAGTTGGATTACGCACCAACTCACGATTTGAATTAGTTATAACTTTTGGAGCAATTTCAGTAGTTTCATCAAGACATTTTTCAAGATTATGACCTCGAATCATCAAGACAACTTGATGTTTCCATAAAATAAAATTAAAATCATCAAGTATAACATTGACATGTTTATTGGTGAAAACAGACTCTCTTGATCATCAGTAACTTGCAAGTTGCTGATTTCTTCTATCGGAACGATTAAGCATTTTATCAAAACTATCGCTTAAGAGAGAATCAACAATTGTTCAACAATAAATCGAAGAAGAGAAGACATAAACTCTCACGATACGAATGACAACAACAATAAAGTAGTCAATTGGCTTGAACGATTAACTCTGATACCATATTGTGGCAGCTCTGATGTGGATAAACGGTGGTGATAATGAACGGAGAAGACAATATGAGAAAACACAAGGGAATTAGGGTGAAAGAAAACAATATAGAAAATTTAGAAATTTTATCTTTTTTAACAAATGTAGGCCAAAAGACTGTTTTGGACAGTACCATAAATTGGTTTATACAGACCTGTAATAGCTATCAAATTTGGTATAACTACCAATCTATTGAGTCGTTTGGGCCGTTAGACACAATAACTAAAATTAGTTGAATTTTAGTTATATTAGTCAATATTAACATGGATACTTCTATTCACATAATTGTAATCTTAATAGATCATTATATTGCATGATCAAAATATATTTAAAAGTAATTTTACACAAGCATGCATATTTACACTATAAAATTTAAATTTTAAAATTTTAACTCTAATCCTAAACCTTAAATCATGTACCCTAAATTCTAAACCCTACAACATAAATTCATAAACTTTAAACCCTAAACTAAAACCTTAACCCCTAAAACTAAAAGACACATATAAACAAAAGTTTACACGACTTGTGTATCAAACTTTTTTTCCTTATATTTAAATTATGATTAGTCCAAAGAACCCCGTGTGAAAGTTTGTAATGATCTCAAGAAATCAAACTGAAGTTCTATTAAAGAACTAGAGAATTATAGTAGAAAAAAGGAACTGAGAATTGGGATAAGAAGAAGAAGATAAGGGATAGGGAAGGATTAGCCGCAGCTAATGTTTAACAAAATATTTGATATCCTTTTCCTAGAGTCTAGTAACCTATTTATATTAAATGGATAAAATCCAGCGTCTTTGGCTCTTTGACACGTGATATCCGACGTCTTTGGCTTCTTCTTCACACGTGATTTCCCTGCACAACTTGGCATGGTCCTTTATAGCATTGCTCGGTTCTCGGTTCATAACATTACCCTCCTCTAACGAAAGAACCTTGTCCTCAAGGTTCAACCGAGAATATTCCTCCAACAATTCAACTTCATTTGCCCAAGCTTGTGCACAAACATCACTTGCTATTGTAAGGGCATCTTGAGCTTTAAGACAACCAATAATTCCAGGAACAACTTCTAGGATGTCACGATTCGAACATCTTTGACAAGTAGTTGTGGGCATTGATATTGGAATTAGGCATCGGTAGCACCAACCTCTAACCATATCAATTAAGTGACTATGAACCTTCCATGATGCTCTTTTCACAATAAGTTGCGATCTCATCATGTTAGCCACACAATCATCACTCGATAAATTCTCTAGCGTAAGGCTGGACACCTTGTGTTCGATGTACCATGGAACCACCCATAACACCATCTCATTGGCAACAAACAAGCTATCATATGGAGGAAATATAAGCTTGAGCTTTAGAATCTCCTTCTGCAACCTCCATTCATGATCAACGAAATGAGCAGTGACACAATTTATTTGATCATCACAGTTGGATTTCCAAGGACTGGATGTCAAACAAATCTGACCATAACATATTGCTAACAACTCACGGATACTCTCGCTCTCCACTGAAATTAACACTACATCCCTCATGTCGATATCACCAGCTCTGTAGATCCCACAATCATGAAACTGAAACGACCCTTTCTCAATATCATCATCAAATGACTTGCAAAATCTGCAGAAGTACTCTCCTCTATTGACGTCCCAGTTTGAACAAATTTGAGCAAACGACTGCTCAGTGTCACAAGCCAAAGGACATTTTGTGTGCAGATATGTAAGGGCTCGGGCTACCCTAAGAGCAGTATCAAACATCTGTATCCAATTCAGTTTCATCATTCTTTGTTCCACATCAAACAATAGCTTATCCATAGAAACATTTGAAACATACTCATATAGCAGCCACTTGTGTTCTTCAAAACAAAAGCCTTTAAGAGGCCAGAGGTACTGATGATACATTCCACCATAGGTAGAAATCACGATTCGAAAGTCTCTATCAGTTGCAAAAAGATTGCTCAATATCTGCTCAACGACAAGAATTTCTTGAGACACGCCTTTGTAAACAGAGGAACCAAGTTCGTTAGCAAAGTTACTGGTCATATGTTTTATCTCTTCAAAAGATACTCCAAAGAGAAAGTCGTAATGAGGATTCATCTGTGTGTCTTTTGCAAATGAAATTCCTGCTTCATCGGTGGTTCGTCGTTTCTGATATATATACCAAAACACAAACATCTCAAGAGTTATAAAACCAATTGTTGTTCCCGAAACTATTAAAATGATAGCTCTAACAAAAAGTTTATTGTCATCTCCATGGCTAACAAATCCAGCTGATATCAAAGGAAATGGTTTGGCCCTATCACGAGTGTGCCATTTTTTAATTGACCGAGACTTGTGTGTCCTCATAACTATGCCACTTGGGTTATCCATTTTGAAATTACAACTCTCTAACATTGTCTTCGTAAGGCTTCCTTGACCAATATCTCTATTTTTTAAGCTCCAACAGCTCATGATCATCGTCATTTCCCTTGGAAATTTGATTAACAGATGCATGAAATATATGCCCAATCAATAATGAAATCAAAAGGATGTCAAGTGAAGTGGTTATTTCTAACCACGGCCATGGTTCCAAATGCACGTAACAAACATTATCAAGTAAATTTTGTTTGGCAGTCATTCCAATCACCAAAGCATAATTTAGAGACTTCATACCATTAATCTTGGAGAACGCCAGTAGATGGTCACCGGGAGAAACTTCTGCAATTAAATTCCCTCTGGGATCAAAATTCATGAAACCACAACGATAATGGTACTCGTCAGTCCAATCACCATCAATTATACCAAACAAATCTGATTTGTAATGAAGCGTTCCTTTCATTGGTTGAACATTCTCTGTAGAAGCCAGAACAAAATTTGTCGGCAGTGTAACAATTTTCAAAATTTTAGTGATTTCTCTCTGTTTTTTAAGTTCGACCCTTGGTTCATGGACAATGACCAAGAATGGAGGCCAACTCTCCAATCGAAACTGCCTCATTGCTTCATCCTTTTGAGATTCGACCCAAGGCATTTGATTTGTGAGACTCTGTATGCCAGGCATCTCACAATGGAACACCGATTTATGGGTTGTGGCCAAAAATGAAGTCCTCTCTCCAAAACTACCAAGCATCGTTGCGCCATCATGTTGAAAATCAAGTCCTCCACTGCTCTGAATCGGTTGTTTCTTAGATTTATCTGTAGGTGTAGCATTATCAGCATGATTTGTAGCGTCGACACCTCTGTCCCTTGCTAGTTCTTCATCCGTTGGTGTTGGTAATTTTTCGAACACCTGGTGGGTCATGGTGCTTGTGTTCTCTTGCTTTGCCAAAATTTCAGGTGATACACCGATCCCCAGATGTGCAGAAATGGCGATCATTTGACGGGCTAGGTCCTGCAACATTCGTTCTGTGTTCTCATTCCAGTGAGCATGCTCTTCGAAGTGATTTTGCAGAGAGGTCAGAATCAGCTCGTGTTGAGCGGTGGTGTCTAGCAAGGTTTTAATAGCCTCAGTGTTGTTGACCATGGTTCTCTCTCAACGAAAGCACCAATGTAATGATCTCAAGAAATCAAACTGAAGTTCTATTAAAGAACCAGAGAATCACAGTAGAAAAAAGGAACTGAGAATTGAGATAAGAAGAAGAAGATAGGGGATAGGGAAGGATTAACCGCAGCCAATGTTTAACAAAATATTTGATATCCTTTTCCTAGAGTCTAGTAACCTATTTATATTAAATGGATAACATCCATCGTCTTTGGCTCCTTGACACGTGATATCCGACGTCTTTGGCTTCTTCTTCACACGTGATTTCCCTGCACAACTTGGCATGGTCCTTTATAGCATAGCTCGGTTCTCGGTCCATAACAAAGTTTCAATAGCATCAATATCGGTTTAACTAATGCTCAATCGGTATAATTATATTTTTTTAACGTTGTAATTACAATCACTATACATTTGTACAACTACAATTAAAATAAATTAATGGAATGCACAAACAAAATTACAATTTCAATACTTAGACTAGAATAAATTTATATATGCCCCTCCATGACAAAACATAAATAAAAAAATAAGCATGAATTGTTAATCATTTTTAGAGTAAGTGGTTAAAAATTCTTAGTTGACACCATCTCTTTTCGCTCTAAATTATGGGTTTAATATTCTCCGAGAGCAAAATTCTCCCCCTTCCTTTGATAAAAATCGTTAAAAATAAAATGAAAAACATAAATTCAGCCCACACATGCTACGATTTTATACATATGAAACTCGAACCTAATCACTTATATTTATAGGTTTCAGCATTTGCCAACACTATCAATGCCTCATCGATACTCAAATCATGTAATTAATCCCTAAACTATACATAATTTGTCGATTTAATTATTATACTTTAATTTGATCAATTATAATCGTTGTATTTTCCAAATTTTAAATTTTTAGTATCGATCCAAAAAGATACTAAGACTAGCATGAATGAATTACATGTACTTAAAATGATCTGAATTGAAAATAAAAAATATACATTTAATTTACATATATACATAATATAAATAATGATCTGGTCTATTTTTTCGAATTATTTTAACTCTCAACGTTTTATTTTGGGTTAAAATAACCCATCCATAAATGAAAATGGTTAGTCGGCTAACATTAAACAACTTAAAATGACATGACAAAATATACATCATCAGAAAAAAAAAACACAAATTTATATTTTATATAATTTTATAAATTTATTTTTTTGGCTGATGTGGCAGTCTATCAAGTCAACACATTTTTCATATGAGACTGTTATTTTAAGTCATTTATTATTAGTTAAAACACTGAGAGTTAAATTGCTTAAAAAATAAAGATCAAACTAACAATCTAAACATACGTAATGACATTTTTTACCTTATGCCTTATGTATAATACATAACTAATAACGCAATTAAATTGCATATTTAACGTTTATTAAAACTAAAAATAATCAAATTAAAAAGTATATATTTGTACTTTATTTTGAATTGAATACTATAAATGTTTATTATGTATGCAACTTAGATTCGCAACAGAATTTTAACTTCAAACTTTATTTAATAAATCTTGCGGGAAAATGTGGAATTTGTGGCATGAGTTGGCAGCAAAGCCGGTGTGGAAGTAATGTGATTGATTTGATGAATGAGCGGAGATGGCGTTTTGGTCTAAAATTGAATTGACAATTCAAATTCCTTATTCCCCATTTTCTGTATACGGAAACCTATGAATTCCCTATTTATCTGCTGTGCTCACTATTACGTGTTCTCCTGTCTTTCACTGCATCGCCGTTCCTTTTCTCTCTCCACATCCCTTTAATGGACGGTGTTGATCTTCTTTCTGTCTTGTTCCACCTTTCACCCTCAAATTTCCCTATTTCTCTCCACAGTTGACTTGCTACTTCCCCTCTTATCTTCTTTTAAAGCAAGAGATAGACTAATTAAAAATAAATATTATCACAATATATATTTATTCTTTAAAAACATTTGAATAAAATATTTATTTTCAATGTGATTAGGGATGCTAACTAAATTGAGCATCTTACGAGCAACTCAGATTCTACTTGATCAAAATTCGATAGACATTTAATTTGAGTTGATTCGACGAATTTGAAATTTTAACCAGTCGAGTCGAACACAGTCTAACTTGACTCAATAAATTTGCGAGCATCTCATTAATTTTTTATAATATATTAGTTTGGTGTATTTGTGAATTGTAACTTTATGATTTAGATTTTGAAATTACTCCACATACACTATTTTTAACATTTTGTTAAATTGTTAATTTATGTTTATTTAAGCTATATATAGTATTAGTAGATTTTAAATATATTAAAGAAAAAATATGGTAAATATTCATGCGAGCATAACAAGAAACAAGTCGAGTCAAGCAATTTTTAATGAGTACGAGTTGAATAAAATTTTATCGAGCATCGTTCGAGCACTCTTCAACTCGTGATCTACTCACTCGAAAAACACCTCTAAATGTGATTGATTCAAGTGACAACAAACCCATTTAAATTTTTTTAATAATTTTGGAACAATGTGTTTAAAAATGAAGAAGTTTACTACAAAAATAAACTGGTAGGAGTTATTTAAGCCTAATCAAGGTATCGAATTTGAGTATCTGATAATGCAATAGTGATAAGTATTTGAGGAGGAAGCTTTGACATCTTTATAATCCTACAAACTCGACATAATTAATTTATATTTAAACCGTTGAACAGATAAACGGTAACTAATTAAAAAAGAGGTTAAGACAAAATTGAGCCACATTGTTTGATTTATCGATATATTATTAGATAGACTTGACTCACCATGTTATTTATGGTCTCAACCCAATGGTGGAGCCAGTATTTTCTTATAGCGGGGGTCAGAGTGGAGTATGAGGTGTCAAAGATTTCCATACCACTAGAATAAGTATTACTGACCACGTACCCATCAAATTCAGTGGGTCAATTCTAGTATTTCCTATGAAAAATTATATATTAATTTCTTGAAAACTTTGTACCAATAAATTAAGTGGGGTCAATTACACCTCAAATTACCATGTACATTCACTCATGTCCTAACTAATAAAAATTATTCCTCTCAAATTAATTTTTAAATAACTACAAATCCTTATTTACATGTAGGAGAAATGCGAATATTTATCTTGCAAAAAGATGAGACTAATAAAACTTTTTTTTTTATCATCGAGACTAATAAATCTAGGATTAATATCCTATACACTGGCGGTGGAAACTAAAAGTTTCTACAAGCGCCTTAATTTTAAGGTATAAGAAATTAATTTAGGGTATATGGTTTAGGGGTTTAGGTGTAGGGGTTTAGAATTTAGGCATGGTTGTTTCAATTTATGGTTTAGGTTTAGAATTTAGGGTTTATAGGTTAGGGTTTAGTTTTTAGGGTAATATGGTGATGATTTAGGTTTTAACCTACAAACCCTAAATTATAACCCTAAACCTTAATTTGAAACAATTATCACTAAATTCTAACCCCATACGCCTAAACCCCTAAACTATATACCCTAAACTAACTCTATATACCTTAAAACTAAGGCGCTTGTGGAAACTTTCAGTTTCCACCGCCTGTGTATAGAATATTTATCCATAAATCTAATTACCAGAACTATGGATGATTCTATAATAAACGTCATGTACCGCTATTTATGTGTACAACTAACTATTTTAATTACTTTTGAAATTATAAGGACCAAAATCGTTAATATCTATTTTAGAATAAAATCTAAAAAAACATATCTTTATGTTATGAATAAAATAACGAAGAACAACGAACAAGAATAAAAGATCAAAGAGAAGAGAGAGAGAGAGGGGGAGATTTGTATTATTCTCAAATATAGAATTGTATACAATGCCTTCAATGAATCATCTATTTATAGGCATAAGAAGTACATAATACATTAAACTCTAATTCATAGAGATAATATTCCTAATAATAAATAAATCAAACTCCTTTGATAAAGTTCTAATCATGATAGACATCCACATAGATAAATATTCATAACACTCCCCCTTGGATGTCTATGAAGATAATGTGCCTCGTTAAAACCTTACTAAGTTAAAAACCCAGTGGGAAAAAAAATTCTTTAGTGAAGGAAAAAGAGTACACACATCTTTGATACGCATAACATGTTGCCTTATTAAAAACCTTACCAGGAAAACCCATTGGGACAAAACCTCGGTTAAGGGAAAAAGAGTGCAACGCGTATTTACTCCCCCTCATGCAAACATCACAGAAGACCTTTGAATCTTCATAATTTAATCTTGAATATCATTTTTCTAAAGATCGTGAGGGATGAAACTTTAGAGTAATATGTTCCATGATGTATCCACTTTCAAACTGAGATAAACATCTTGCATTATCTTTACACAAGATAGCTTTTATCATATCTTGTAAAAATAAATCCACATATCTTTTAGATATGTTGGGTCAATGGTCTTAGCCAAACACATTTTTTTGGCTTGCCTCGTTCATAACAATTATTTCTACGACATTTGAGGAGGCATCAACGAATGTTTGAAGATCTAAATGTAATGATCTTTGTATAATCATAGATATTTCTTGACCAACTAATATATAGTGCTTCAAGACCAAGAAAAATATAATTATCTTTATTCACATCCAACAATCTTACAACTATTGGGATACTCAATAGATATGCTCTATTCATATTGAATTTTCTTTAAGATTCTTTCAGCTTATGTCTATTCATAGACAAAAGAAATATATAAAAATGTTCGATCTGCAGGTCGAGATAAACTTGATGTCAAGATTCAAGTACTTGTATTGAAAGTACTTCATGAGTTTCCAATTTGAAGCTCTTTAGGAGTTCTAAAATTATCATAATGGATCTTGATCCAAACTCCTTTATAAAATACATAAGAAAATCTGATCATTCTTATAGTATTTTCTCAATTAGTATTCACTAAGGCGATTATACCAAATGCGCCAAAATATTCATGAGACATGTCTAAATAAATTTCCTTAGAAATTTCCAAATGCTTATAGCATTTTAGATCCTTCAAGGATAAATATGGATCCACAAATAATTATACGCATGTAAAATTTTCATAACTGCCAAAGTAATTGCATCCACCATGAAGTAATTAAAACTTTTTATAAATCATAGTTCAAGTCGTATTTACGACTACTTATTTGTGCCTCACTTGCATTACACCTTTAGGTGTTTGGACTGCTGGTCCAAATACTTCTATTTTAGAAGTTCAAAGCGTCTTTCAACATCGGCCAATTCAATATCTATACTTCTGGATAGATTTTATACAAAATCCTCGATTTCTTTCTTTACTTCTATAGAAGTATTTTATGTAAAATTGTTTGTAAAATCGTTGTCGACAACTTTCTAATTTTCTGGTTCCATTCTCGTAATGACATAACTCATCGAGATCTCTTCAAGATTTCAATCTTTATTTCAGGCACCTGAAACTCTTCTAGAGTTTTATTATTTGTTATGTATTGGGTCTCTTCAAGAGCACCCGCCTCCAATATATGACCATCTCATATTACTTTCTATTTACGAGAATTTTGATCATTGGAACCATTTCAACTATCATGCTTCAGGCATGATTTACATTCTCTCGCTCTAACATTTAATTTAAACTTAGAGCGTTTCAGCTGGTATATGAGACTTAATTACTCTCATTGGGTCAGTAAATATGTCTGGAAGTTGACATGTAATAACATGAATTATCTTATGAACTTCTAGTTCATATACGAGGATCTAGATAATGATAATTCATTTTCCTCTATCCAGCTGATTATTATCTCCCCCTGATGTTGAGAAAAATCATGTCATAAATGATTCTCCAATTAATGTTTAAGAATTTAAACATAAAAGGAGACTCGTACTCAATATATATTCTCAACCCTTTTTATTTACCCATTTTGTGCGTTGTGGTGGAGCAATTCATATCGCACATTCAAAAATCATAAAATGAGAAATGTATGGTTTCTGACCAAAAACCAATCATAACGGGGAGTTTATTATAACTCGTTGGCTTGATGCGTATAAGTGTTGCTATATGGAAACACCATATAAATAATAACTTTTTTGTTCTCATAGTTTAGCTATTAAATAGGAGGCATTCAATTGAAATTTTGCTAAACTATATTTTTCATAATCAATAGGCTTTGTAACAACTGATATAGCCTAAAATATAAACCCACTAGTTTTTCAAGACGAATATTCTAACTGCATAATCTGAATCTTTTAGAATCAATCTCACAGACTTCTGGTTGTAAGTCGATAAAACAATGTAGATGCATCTACTAAAAATCATATAAAACTTTCCACATTTGTGGATATATGGGCCCATATTTCGTTCAGATGTGCAAGACATACAGTCTCAACTTCAGTACAAGAACTTTAAATTCTAATTCTTTTGATAAGTGGGATCATCTATATCCTTTGAGAACAAACAACACAAGAACTTCAGGTTCTTTTAGTAAGTGGAATTAATCAATTTCTTTAAGTAACACAAGAACTTCATGTTCTTTAATAAGTGGAATTTAATCCATTCCTTTGAGAATAAGTACTACAAGAACTACATGTTCTTTTAATACACGTGCATGTAAATCTCAATAATTTCTGCACCATTATTGATCAGGATGGTCTAACCGATCATGCCAACTATATATATATATATATATATGTGTGTGTGTGTATATATCTCTGAATTTGTAAACTCCTTGTTTACCATAACATGTAATCCAATCTCACTCGTAAATGTCTAGTACGACCATCAAAACTGTTCCTTTAAATAGGAATATATTTAGCTCTTTCGGAGCTTTCAATTGAAATTATCTTTTGGTAGCAATATATAGCTCTTCTAGAGCTTTCAACTGACTTTTTGGCTACCAACACTTATATCCATATTGGCTTATTTCAAATGTCAATTGATAACATATGTTATCTATAATTCCCAAAGGGATAGTTTGCGAACTCATATTGCTCTCTTTATGACTTTGACGAGTATAACGCACTGTGAATATGGAATAAAGTTCCATTTGACAATAACATATTTGCTCAACCAGAGCCTTTTGTGATATTAGTACTTCCGAATATAGTACTCACATTATTCCCTTGCATTTTAATCGAGAAGCATAATTGTGTACCTTTCAAAATGTGCTTTGTTTCATTTACTTCAGGTAATGAAAATATGTACTTTGTATCATTCACTTCGAGGAATGAAAAATATAAAATATAGCACATCATATCAAGTCGATTATCTATCAGAGATAAACTTTCAAGTGCTCTTTCGAAGTATTGATATTTTAGTACTTTGAGAAATACTACTCATATTTCCCCTTGCCTTTAAATGGGAAAAATATTTCTTATGCTTAAGTACAATATGAGTACTTGCATTATCTGCTAGGCATAAATAGCCACAATTCTAGGCATAAATAGCTACAATTCATTGTATATTTTATTCCGGAAGTAATCATATTCTTCAAATAATAAATTAACATAAAACGTAAATAAATAATATGTGAAATAAATAAACATAAAGCAAACTAACATAAATAAATAATAAATAAAACGAATTAACATAAAAAAATAAAATAAATAAAAAAACTAATTATTCCTGTTAGAGGTTATAAGGGAAATAAAATAAATGGTAAATTATTCCCTTCAAGGGTTATGAGAAAATTAACAATATCCAATTGAGTTGGACCAATAACGCCATAATTATTTTCGCCATAAACAAATTTTGTTTATATTTTATTTCATTTATCATTCATGATTATGGATAAAGTCCATAATACTTTGGCGTTTGACAAGTACGAAACCAATGGTTTATAACATCACATTGGTAAAAGGATTTCACTTCCTTAGAATGATCTTTATCACTCTTGTAATCCTTATAACTTCGCTACCAGCGGGTAGAAGTATTCTTAAAACGACTATATTTTTCATGTGTATATTCATAGCCTCGACCACGACCACAACTTTTAATGTGATTTTTATTCCTTCCATAATATAATCTCACATTCACTTCAGGGAATGGAGTAGAGCCAATGGGCCTTTAAAACCTTTTTCACATATCCTTATCACAGAGAACAAAGATTTAATCCTCGTACGCGGCATTGTTAAACATGTCCACAAGGTCCTTTAAAAACCTCCTTTGAGACCAGTAGCCTCGCAGAACGGGATGTCCAGCCAATTATACTTGGATTATATCGAAATTATGTCTCTAATTAAATAATGATTTACCATGTTTGCATTCACTTCAGGGAATGAAACAGATCCAATAATCGCATGGAATAAACATCATGCTTGCATTCACTTCAGGGAATGCCCCATCATTGATAATTGCATGGAATAAACATCATGCTTGCATTCACTTCAGGGAATGCCCCATCATTGATAATCGCATGGAATAAACATCATGCTTTGCATTCACTTCAAGGAATGCCTCCCATAAAACTTTTTGGATCAAGAAGAATTTTCGTAACTTGAAATTGGGATAAGTCTATGGTCAAGTTTTTCAACGAAGAAGAAATATTGCTTTCGAGCAAATATAGACTTTATAATAATCTTCTTGTAAATTCAAAATCATCACGATTTATCGCACTTTAAAATAATAATATAAAGAATAAAAATAAAACCAAAATTTACCGATATTGATTTTTCTCTCGTGGACAATGGAGACATAGCATATGACCGAGATAGCTTCTCATAGTCCCTTTATATCACATCTCTTTTCAAGTCATTTAAGCATATCATGTAAAACTCAAAACACGGTTAAAAATATTAACTTTTACCAAATAAAATGACATAAATAATAATATGAAAAATATCAAATATAATCATATAAGTAAAAGTATGAATAAGCATACCGCTAATTAACCCTTTTAGGAACAAGAGAAAACACACGTAATTTACACCAAACGCAACCTCTTCGTCTCTGTCGATTCGTCTTTTGATTTGTGACAAGCCACAAATTTATCTCTTTCCAATGTTCGAATAAAATCAAACATACTTCCAAAATTTTCAAAAATTAAAACAAAGTTAAAATATAAAGAGAAAGACAATCGGTAACTAAAAAAAATAAGGAGAAAAAAACTTATCTTTGATTTATTCTATAATCGAATTCTTCCCGATAACTTCTTTTGAATTATAACGATGAAGACCTCAGTTGATTAGAGTCTCGTGCTGATAACGTGTTGTGAATAAAATAAAGAAGAACAAGAAGAACAAAGAGATGATAGAAAGAGAGAGATTTGTATTATTCTCAAATATAGAATTGTATACAATGCCTTCAATGAATCATCTATTTATAGGCATAAGAAGTACATAATACATTAAACTCTAATTCATAGAGATAATATTCCTAATAATAAATAAATCAAACTCCTTTGATAAAGTTCTAATCATGATAGACATCCACATAGATAAATATTCATAACACTTTATTATTTTTTCAATTTTTTCTTTTTGGGTAAAGTACACAAATGGTAACTAAACTTTGATAAACTATTCAATTTGGTAACTAAACTTTCAAATGCTTCAGTGTTACCATTAAACTTTTAGTTTTGCTCTAAATTGGTCACTAACCCGTTAATAATCGTTAAAAGGGTGTCGTAACAGTTAAATTTTTTTTCTATAATAACATAATTAGTCATCCACGTTTGCACACTCAAACACTTTTGTCCTAATTCGAAAAAATAATAATTTTAACTATCATTATTTACACATTATTTTAATTTGACTTTGTTTCAATTAAAAATAATTTAACCCTAAATCCTAAAACCAAAACACTAAACCTTAAATCTTAAAACCAAAACACTGAACCTTAAATCATTAAACTCTTAAAAATTAAACCCTAAATATTAAACTCTTAAACTCAAAGCATATGGGGTTTATGGTTTACAATACTTGTATTTTTGTCTTAACTATTTAAACCCTAAATCACATTCTCCATTGCCTTGCCTTTTATAATATTTTATTAAAAATAACTTTTTATAATCATAACTATTTAAAATATTAATTGATTAATTTAAATTGAGTATTAAAAAAATTATTTCATTTAATTTAAATTTAATTTACTCTATCTATAATATTTATTTTAAATTCTTAATATTATTAATTTAAGTGATATCAAAATCCCGTTATTCCACATGATAATTGGTTAAAATAACTTTTTTAATGTTATTTAAATATCTAATTAATCACTTTCCCATGGGGTGTTGTGATCATGTCGACGTTGGCAGTATTATAAAATAAGGGTAGAATTTATTTACACAAAATGTAAAATTATAAGTTTTACATGTTTTTACTCATACAACAACCAAAAAATGTATAGAACTTAAATTTTTTTTACGGTGTGTAAATAGATACTATCTCATATAATAAATATTTTGTTTTTTATGAAATACAGCTGATAGGGCTGTATATTTATACAGAAAAAAGAAGAGAAAAGCAGCAAAAGGTCAATGCAAGGCAGTTGGGGTGTAGGGGTAATGATTTCAGGGAAGACAGATCAGAAAAAACTCATGAGAGGAGAGCTGTTAAGTTAATTCCTGGGGATTTAAACGTGTCCAACATATTTTTAGATTAGATTTTGTGTATTCTCTGAAAAGTGTGCAGATACTTTATAGACTAGTATTAGAAACACAAGGAAACGGGGCACCTGTAAATTTTCTGCAGCTATATTATCACTGCTTCTTAAGGAATTTCACACTGCTTTCCTTTCTCTTCTTCTCTTTCCTCCCTGCTGCTTCTTTCTTTTGTTTTTCTAAAACTTTCTGCTTTGTACCTAGACAATTCCAACAAGATTGAAACAGCCCTGGGTTGCTGTTCCAGGTGAAAGATTGACCCTTTTTTTCCTTTGAAATTTTGTTTATTATAAAGATCAAAGGAAGGAGAATGGGTAGTTGTGGGAGGAGTGGTGCAGTGCGGCAGTATATAAGATCAAAAGTGCCTCGTTTGAGATGGACACCCGAGCTCCATCACTGTTTTGTTCAAGCCATTAAAAGACTTGGTGGCCAAGACAGTAAGTTTCTCGTTCTTGTTGTTGTCGTTGTTGTTGTGTTGGAATAATGTGTTTGTTTTTGTTTTGCCAGAAGCTACACCGAAGCTGGTTCTGCAACTCATGGATGTGAAAGGACTAACCATTTCTCATGTCAAAAGCCATCTTCAGGTTCCATGCTGTTTTCACTTCTTTTTTTATCATCTAATATATACCTTTGATTCATTTTTTTCTTTTCTAACCAGATGTATAGGAGCATGAGAAACGATCCTACCAGACAAGGTAAACATGCTTTTGCATATGTTTCCATGATCATACTTTCTTCAAATGGTTGTTTTCTGGTGTTTCCATGATTTTTGGTAAAGAAACAGATGATGTATCACTTCATTTATTTGATGCCAAAATTGACATGAACAGTTGAACACCCCATAAACTTGTTCACTCCCCCAAATCTTCCACTATTGGCATGTCTGATAAAAAAACCATAACTCAAAACCATTGTTTTATTACAGACAAGAGTTGTTCATCCCATCAAAGAACACAATCTTTTGAGAAACATGTTGGATGTGAAGAATCAGATTCTCAACTGATACACTGTCCTCTTCCTTCAAAAAGGTCAGCTGCGCTTAGCTTTATTCCCCTCCTCCCATGGGGTTCAGACTCTCTTTTTCATGTATTTATACATAAAGTTAACAATGTAGTGCTCAGAAACAAACAAAAAAATATTGTATATTCCATGATCTTTTCTTATCTTTTTCCTCCACAGGGCTAGAACCGAGACCACGAGTTCAATCTCTGATCAGAATCCGTACTTTGTTGATGATTATCTGCAGCAGACCATGGCTGTTCGTGAGGGAATAAAGCATGGTGATGGTGCTTTCGTATGGGAACAGGCTCAAGGTCAAGCCATTGCCACGGCCTTGGCTCTGCCACTTGATCTTTACAATATCAACTCCATCAAGAATTCATTGAAAGAATCTGATTTCCTTAAGGTACACCACAACAAAACCCCACTCTCTCTCTCTCTCTCAATATATATATGCTGCCAGCTAACCCTAGTAGCCTAGTTTCATAGTGATTTTTTTTTCACTTCAAACACCGGTTCATTAGGTTGAAGAACATAAAAGGATTAGAATTTAGGTGAGTTTGGGGTGGCTCGTGTTTAGATTGCGCTTAAAAATCGATAAGTTTTGAAATTTGTCCTCGACTCACCCAAGAATCTAAAGCGGCAGACTTTTTTTATAACATTTTAATTTTTTTTCCGTGATTTTTGATAAGTTTCAAAACTTAAAAAAATACGAAAATATTATAAAAAAAGTCTTAACATTTTAGATTTTGAGTGAGTCTTGGACATCCTTTTTTTTAGCCGCACATTATACTTGCCGTGTTTTAGATTCCCCTTAGAATTTGTCTGTTAATGGAGTGTCTTCTTTTTGTTTCAGTGATATATATATATATAGTCTGGAAATAGCATATTCTCTTATCTTGATGTTAAAAGGAGAGAATGTTTTCTTTTTAAGATTCAAATTCTGGGATTTTTGAACTAAAAGAAGCTTTTGTCATTAATCTCTGTGATTGTTCTTTACATACTGTTGTGGTCCACTCAGACATGTACCGAGGGTGCTGGAGTGTGATCATAACTCATCTTCTACAATTTTCAATTTCTTATATATTTTAGATTTTTTTATACTTTCTGATAATGATCGAATATTAGACATTTAACATAAAATTATGCGTCCGGTTTTCTGTTCACTGAAATTCTGAACTTTTTTTTTTCCAAGGAAGAGGGACCGCCTACTGCCTCCTTTCTTTGGGGTTTGGTTCAAAATAAACCTTAAATGCATTTGGACCAAACATTGCTTCTTTTAAACCGACGGTCTTTGCAGGTTAAAAAGGTGGTGGAACAAACTACTCCCCTTTATTGAATTCCATGGCCTTCCACCCTTAAATCAAACCCAGCTTTAACTGCTTCCCCATTCTGTAAACCGGTTCCGGGACTTGTCGTCTATTCACCGGTGCATCTATAAATGTCAGTAATGCATTTGACTAGAAATAATCAACTTGATGGTTCCCATTTCTCAGGTTTCCAAGGTAGACGTAGAGGATCACAAATATGTACACGGCGGACGTGTCGTTGATGACCGGAATGTTGGGAGACACGGAGGTAAAGACGATGACAAAGTCGGTGGCTGTGAGTTATCGTTATCACTCTCGTTGCACTGTCCGTCTTCTCAGAGCGAGATCAGCAGCGGCAGCGAGGTTTTGTCGATGGTCTCCGGCTCATGTTCTTGCAACCTTGGTAGTATAAACTTGGATCTGTCTATTGCTCTTTGTGGCACCTGATGTCTATTTTTTCCTTCTATTTTCAGTCTTATAATACACATCTAATTTAGTTTTATCTCTATGTAGTAAGTAGTAACTTTATTTAATATTTTAGTGTAGCTATTGAGAAATTTTAATAAATTCTAAAAGCTAAAGAAGTTAACTAATATTCCTATTAAAGTACAAACAATATTTATACAATAAAATTAATAAACTATAAATTCTGCCTAATTTAGTTAATGAAGAAATGAATGTTAGGATGTGGTATTAAATTCTTTAACTAATATAAGTAGTTCGAGTTCCGAGCAAGCTCATTAGGAGCATTCTTTTTTTTTTTCTCACAGAGTCTTTCTTCCTTTTTAGGTAAAATTAGATTTCAGATTTGTTAAAAAATTTAAATATTAACGTTGTAAATAGAGTAAATTGGGTTGAAAATGTTGTCTTTATAACAAATTTTTGTAGTGTTTGATGCAGATTAATTAACCAATGAATTGGACACTGTTAGTTATATTAGAAAACATACTTTATTGGGTTGAAAGGATCGTCTTTATTACAAATTTTTAGTGTCTAATGCTAATTAATTAACCAATAAATTTGGCACAGTTGGTTATATTAGAAAACAAACTTAATAAACTATAAATTCTGCCTAATTTAGTTAATGAAGAAATGAATGTTAGGATGTGATATTAAATTCTTTAACTAATATAATAAGTTCGAGTTTCCGAGCAAGCTCATTAGGAGCACTCCCTTCTCTCTTATAGAATCCCCTTTTTCCTTCAAGTTAGATTAAATTTAGAATTTGTCAAAAAAATTTAAATTTTAACATTGTGAATAGAGTAAATTGGGTTGAGAGGGTTGTCTTTATAACAAGTTTTTATAATGTCTAATGCAGTTTAATTAACAAATGAATTGGGCACCGTTAGTATATTAGAAAACATAATTTATTGGGTTGAGAGTGTCATCTTTATAACAAGTTTTTGTAATGTCTGATGTAGATTAATTAACCAATGAATTGGGCACAGTTAGTTATATTAGAAAACAAACTTAATATACTTTATTGTATAGTAGGCACCTAAGCTTAATTGTGCCCACCTTACTTAAATTTCGCTAGGGTTCATATTAAAATAATCTGGACCACTTAATTACTCCTAATAAAATTCACACTTTTTTCTTTCAATTCAACATCCTATTGTAAAGGTCTTGCTAACTTCTATTTGGTTATAGATTGGATATGGAGATAGATTTCATATAGGGGGCGAATCTAGGATTTTTTACTTTTTAGGGAGTCAGAATGAAATTATAAATAATTTAAGATTGAAAGTGTAATTTTTCCATTAGACTAATTTAAAATTTCATGATCTCTTAACACCGTGTTTGGATAGGGGTAAAAGAAAGGAAAGTCGAGCTAAGTGAGGGAAACGACTCCTTTTCCTGGTTTGGATTGAATTTCCTTTCCTTACTAAGTTTAACTATCCAAACATGAAATAAATATCAAGGTGAGCATTCGACCGAGTCGAGTAATTTTTTTTGAGTTAGTTGAGTTGTCGAGTCTTATTTTATAACTAAAATTTTATTAAATTTTTTTTGAGTCGAGTGGAGTTTATGAAATTCGAATGAAGTCAAGTAGGTTCGAGTTGTTCGAGTTTATGTTCAAATTTAATTGTAAATATTTATAATGTTATGGTACTAATGAGTTTCAATTTAAACATCTTTCTATAACGATATATGATGTACACACACATATATATGCATATTTTGATAATAGAGTTTGAGGGGCCTTTTAAATTTTTTAAAATAGTTAGACATTTAAATTAAAGTTTGATTTTTTAGAAGTTTAATTTAAAATTTTTAAAAAAATTAAGGACTAATTAAAATTAAAAGAAAAATTATGAGAATTTTTTATTGTTCGAGCCGAGCCGAGCCTGACGAGCTTTGAACCCGAGCCGAACCCAATAATACTGTTTTCAAGCCGAGCTCGAGCCTAAAATTCCGAGCTCTGCGAGCCTCGAGCCCGAGCCGAGCCGAACTTAGCCAGGCTCGGCTCGGGCTCAGCTCTGCTCGTTATCACCCCTACTCTTAACTCCGTGTTTGGATAGGGGTAAAAGAAAGGAAAGTCGAGCAAAGTGAGGGAAACGACTCATTTTCCTGGTTTGGATTGAATTTCCTGTCCTTACTAAGTTTAACTATCCAAACATGAAATAAATGTTAAGGTGAGTATTCGACTGAGTCGAGTAAATTTTTTTGAGTTAGTTGAGTTGTCGAGTTTTATTTTATAACTAAAATTTTATTAAATTTTTTTTTGAGTCGAGTGGAGTTTATAAAATTCGAATGAAGTCAAGTAGGTTCGAGTTGTTCGAGGTTATGTTCAAATTTAATTGTAAATATTTATAATGTTATGATACTAATGAGTTTCAATTTAAACATCTTTCTATAACGAGATATGATGTACACACACATATATTCATATTTTTCATATGTGATATACTTATATTAGACAAAGTTAAAGCACTCGATTCGAACTTGAAAACCACTAATTACTCAAAATTTCGAGTTAACCGTGTCTCATTTCATAATCCAAACTTTATTTAAAAAATTTCGAGTCGAGTTTATAAAACTACAATTCAAGTCAAATTGATTGAATATTTTTCGTGTCAAGTAAAGTAAAAAGTTTATTTTTTCGCATCAAACCAATTTTTTCAGCCTTAACAATAACATATACGAAGAAGAGGAGACTTGAACATACTATGGACCCATGTTTGGACCCATTAAATTTCCTAGCAGAAGGGCCTGGTCGAAACATGATTTGCAAAGGGTAACATCAGATTTGTTTTTTTCGTCAAAATTCAATTATAAATCTTTATCGGAATCAAAATGTAATTTTATCACTGTATTAACTTATAATTTTATATTTTGAAGAGCTAAAATATAAATCTATCATTTAAGAGGGGACCAACATGTAATTATACAGTGAATTAACTGATAAAAATTCCTATTTATAGATAAAGATTAAATATAGGTGTTTTATTAGTAATAAAAACCCAATTTTCTGTTCCATTCCGTTTATGGTAAAATCGGGAATTAAGGAAGTTTGGTAATGAGCAATTAAATTGATGTAAGAACTGAGATTAACGATTAACACTAATCGTAATTGTAATAATTAAGGGTGAGAGTCTGTCACATTGTTTACGTTGGTTTGTTTTTCTGCTTTGGGTTTTAAGGGAATAAGTTAAGAGGTGACGCAGTCGCTGTCCACCGTCATGGCCGCCGAGATGTGGATGATCATCCGCCGTGCAGGCCTGGTTTTCATGGTCATATCCCTTTCCGCTTTGCTTCTTTATAATCCTTCTGGTCCCCTCCGTTTCTTTCGTTTGTCCTCGGCTTGCTCTCGCTCTTTGCCTTCCCAACCTCTTCCTCCGGTAAGCTTCTCTCTCTAAATATATATGGCACGCATTTTGATAATAGAGTTTGAGGGGGCCTTTTAATTTTTTTTAAATAGTTAGACATTTAAATTAAAGTTTGATTTTTTTAAAAGTTTAATTTAAAATTTTTAAAAAAATTAAGGACTAATTAAAATTAAAAGAAAAATTATGAGAATTTTAATTTTTTTAAGAAAGTACTTAAATAAACATATTCAAAAAATTTGAAACATAATAAGATTATTTTAAATTTTTGCAGAAATCAAATTAAAAATTTTCAAAATGTGAAAGACTAAGTAATAAATTTTTAAAATTTTGGGTGCGAGAGCTCCACATTGGCCCGATTGTCATCCCTACCGGAGTCGAGTCGACTAAAATGAAACAATGAGATCGAATTAGAGGTGAAGAAAACTCAACTCAATTTAGAATAGTTATTATTTTTTTTAAATTTGATTCAATATGAAAAAAATATGATTTGATTTGACTCGAATCATAATTTCACAAGCTTTACTTGAAATTTTTTAAAAAGAGTTCGAATTAAAATGAGACTCGAATGACTCAAATTTTTTAGTAATTAGTTGATTGACTTTTATGTTCGAGTCGAGTCCTTCAACTTTGCCCGATATATGTATATCACACGTGAAAATAAAATGAAGGAATGCATATACATCTCTCACATGATTATAAAAAGTTGTTTAAACCAATTAATATCATAACATTATATATATTTACAATTATTTAAATTTTGTTTGCTTTTAACCCTTAAATAAAAAATCAGAATTCTTTAATATTTTTAAGGCTTAAATAAAAAATCAGCCCTTAAACAATGTCATTTGTTTGCTTTTAGCACTTAAATTATTTTTAGTTAAAATAAATATAAAATTATTATATCTGATCATTTTAAGTTCCAAAATTATTTCCGAGTCAAAACAAATACCTAAACTATTTTATTTTTATTTTTTAGTCCCTAAACTATTTATTAGTCAAAAAAACTTTGTGACATGTCAATATCTTATACAGAAAGCTGTGGTAAGGCTGAATGCAGTTTTGAAGAGAGCTTCGATGAAGAACAACACAGTTGTTCTAACGACATTAAACAGCGCATGGGCCACGCCGGATTCAGTGTTCGACCTTTTCCTCACGAGCTTCAAGCTCGGGAATGGCACACGACGGTTCTTGAGACATCTGGTGATCATTGCCCTGGACGAGAAGGCGTACAATCGTTGCCGAATCCTGCACAGACATTGCTTTGCTCTCCGCACCAATGGCGTTGATTTCCGTCAAGAAGCTTACTTTATGAGCCCAAATTACTTGAAGATGACGTGGAGAAGGATTGAGTTCTTAGGGATCGTCCTCCAGCTGGGTTACGATTTCATTTTCACGGTACTTATCTTCTCTGTTTTCTGTCTGCAAAACTGGTTGAATCCTGTTACTATTTTCTTAAAAGGACTTCATTTTAAACTTTTTTAAATATAAGGATCAATTCGCAAATTTTACCAAAATATAAGAACGTTTGACATATTTTAAGTTAGAGTACTTATTCTATGCACTAAGGGACAAGTTTACATAAGTGGTTTAATTTTGGTTTAGCCGCTAAATATGTACTTAAACTATGCATTTTTTCAGTTAGGTGCCTAAATTATTTTTTGGGCCAAATAGGTGTCTAACGTTTCATTTCGTTGGCCGCGTTGCCAGCGACGGAATGAAGCGCACTCCTCTAATCGAACAACCCACACGTTGTTCGTCGTCCGTCATGCTGCCGTTTATCGTGAATCGTTTGACGGAACTATTAGATAATTTCGACGTTTCGCACGACGACGGTCGATTTCCGGCAACGAAGTGGTGGGGGAAATGATTTTGATGGTCCGACGGCAGCATGACAATCGGCGGTGGAATCGACCCAAATTGAAAATTAGGTTTTGGGGAGTTAGAGATTTTAGAATTTGGGGGATGTTTTGTGAAATCTGGAAAATTTAGAATTTTTTTGAAAATTAAGTAATTTTATTTATTTTTAATATAATTTTAGAATTTTCAGGAGAGGACACGTGTCCTTTAACGTGTGAGAATTAACGGAGAACCTTAAATGGGTCACGGAATGAAACGTTAAACACCTATTTGGTCCAAAAATAGTTTGAGCACTTAACTCGAAAAAAGAACATAGTTTGGGCACCTATTTGACAGTTAAGCCTTTAATTTTTTAGATTTAGAATTTAGTTTATAGTTTAAAATTTAGAGTATAAGTTTAGGAGCTATAATTTAGAGTTTATGGTAGAATTTATGATTTAGAGTTAAAAATTTAAATCTTAAATTATAACCATGAACATTAAATTTTAACCCATGAACTAAAGCCCTAAATCTTAAAACTAACCCGCTTGTGAATTTTTTTTTTTGCCGTGAGTGCATAGAATATTTTCCCTTTAGAGTAATTATTCTATGTACAAATGATGAAAAAAGTTTCCATAAGCGGTTTAATTAGGGATGGGCACATGTTAGGTCAGGTTTTTGGCCAACCCAAATCCAGCCCGAAAATAAATACCATAACCAGAATCCGACCTGATCTATATAGAAATATTTAATTTTAGGGACCTAGTAGTAAAAAATTAATTTTAGAGTCACAATTGTAAAAATTAATTTTAAGGACCTAATTATAAAAAATTCAAATTTAAGGACTTAATTATTAAAAAATATAAAGAACGAGTATTATTGCAAATATTTTTAAAAATATATGGGAAAATTACACAATTAATCTCGAATCGGGTCAAATATTTTTCACCTTAAACCGAACCCGAACTAGCATAATCCAAACCCTAAATTCTAACCATAAAGCACAACTAAAAAACCTAAATTAAGGGCATGTTTAGCACAGCTTGCTGAGCGCAAATTTCCTGCCAAACGACCGTTGGAGGAAAAGCTGGAAAAACCAGCTTGCGGAAACACATGTTTGAGGCACAAAATCAAGAATAAACGGTCCAACGCGATGTTGAAGATGGTGTTCAACACAACTTCTTTGTTTTGTACTCAAACGGCCATTTCAGAAGCTGTGCTGAACGGGCCCTAAAGTAACAAGATTAAGGGATTTTTAGAGAACGAGCTTATTTAAGTATACAATGAGTATAAGGGTTTATCTGCAAAAGTAATAAATTTGAGGGGCTTTTTCAATATTTTACCTTTTTTTCTTTCTCTGATTATCTAACATGGTCGATCCTTCCAGGATGCGGATATCATGTGGTTTAGGGATCCATTCACACGGTTCTTCCCCGATGCGGATTTCCAAATGGCTTGTGACTACTACAAAGGCTCACCCGATGACATGGAGAACAACGCTAATGGTGGATTCAATTACGTCAAATCCAACAACCGGACCATACAGTTCTACAAGTTCTGGTTCTCTTCACGTGAAACTTATCCGAAACATCACGACCAAGATGTTCTTGACAGGATCAAATCCCATCCTTACATCTCCGACAAACTCCGGTTGCGGATCAAGTTCTTGGACACCGCTTATTTCGGCGGTCTCTGCGAACCCAGCAAGGATTTGAACCAAGTCTGCACCATGCATGCCAACTGCTGCTATGGGATGCTTAACAAGCTTAATGACATGAAGATCATGCTTCAAGATTGGAGAACTTTCAATTCGTTGCCGTATAAGCATCGGAATGTATCGATCTTCACATGGCGAGTCCCTCGCTACTGCAGGTAAGCTCAGAATTGATGCACCCCTAAGGTTTTGTCGTCCGATTTTGAGCTGGCAAAGGGTTCCTCTTTTTTTTTTTTACAGGTTATAACGCCACCGACACCGGAGATAAATCAATGTTGTTCGACAATTTTGGTACCATCCATGTCCGACTTACGAGCTTAAAAGATCATTGATAGTGTATCAGCAATTTGATTGATTGATTCGTTTATTTATATATTATATACGTCGAAGTAGTCAATATTATACCGGATGTACCATTTTGGTCTCCGACCGGTAAAAGATCATTTCCAAAGCCCCGAAAAATTGTTCACACATCTGTTCTAATCAGCTTCCATTAGAGGAAATGTAATCTTACATATGGACAACTCAAAAATACAAGAAGCACTTTATTATAATTCATAAGGTTTTCCAATGTGTGCTAAGAAGAAATATTGTAAATTGGCTACATAGACTATACAAAAATACCTTCTGAACGAGTGATAAACACAGTGGCTATATATATCACATAAAACATACGACGAGATTTTATCAGAGAACAGCATCGGCGTCCAGTTGCTGCCGGTCCGTGAGAACGCCCTCGTTCCAGATCTCGATGCACCTATAAATGTAGAATACAAATGTGAATTAAGAATCCCAAACATAAAATTCAGTTCAGCTCAAGGGCAACCAGGGCATTATTCACAGTTTGTGACAGCAGAATCCGTACAAGATAACCATTTATTCACATGGTAGAGGAGTATTACAGCACAGCTACTGGAAAACATGAAGATAATGATTCCTATATCACATTCAATGTGGTATCCGAATATTTCCAACAATTGTGCAACGTTGATGGCAAGCGCATTTTTGGTATATATTTAACTGTCCAGTGATTAGTATAACGACGAAAACCAGAATTGATTAATAGTTGGATGTTAATGCAGTTTGTGAGAAATGCCGTCTAGGTTACATTGTGACATGGATACATACCTTGCTCCATCAACAGTTATACAGAGGAAGTGGCCATTTCGCCAACCGTCTTCAAAATGGCCAAAGAAGACATCACCAGATTTTGAATAGAAGCGACCTTCGCCATTGGCCTTTCCTTTCCAAAAGTTTGCGAACCACCGATCTCCGGTGTGAAAATAAAACCAACCCTACATGACAATATGTAAGAGAAAGTCATAAAGATCGGTACATACATCATGCTAACAGATACAGATAAAGTATGAGATGCATAGAAAATTCACATCTGAATATTAGCTTCGTGTTTGAAAAGAAAAGTGGGAATGGCCTAACCTTGCCATGCATCAAATCATCTCTCCAAGATCCCTGGAAAACATCCCCATTACTGAAATAGAATGTTCCCACACCTGACCTCTTACCATAGCGCCACATACCATCATAAATGTTTCCATCGCCAAGAACAAGACGACCCTATACAAAATTTACTCAACCGTCATCTGAGTTCATCTCCCAATAAATTAATATATATCCTTCACAAATGGAGTTTTGTCGAATAAACCAGGGCTATATCAAAGTACCTTTCCTTCAGGAAGACCCCCTTGGCATCTCCCCCTGTAGACTCCTCCTCTATAACGCATCTCCACAATAGGACTCCACTTTTTTGGCGAGTCTCGTTCGGCTTCCTGTATTAATAATTACAACCAAAATCTTAATGCACTCATCGCTTAAAATGCCTTAAAGCTGAACTAAATGAAAAAGATTGAACATTAGAAATTACTTAAACAAAATGAAGATTACCAGCATAGAAGCCGCGCGAGCAGAAAGTACTCCTTGCTTCTTAGGAACACCAGTCTTTCCCTTTAATACTGTATATCCGTTGTTATAAATTTCCTTCATCGCTTCAAAACTCGCATCGGTCAATGCACCCCAAGACCTACTTGAACTAGGAAGTGCTGGGGCTTTGACACCATTTTCAGATTTTGATTCTGACAATTCCTTGGTATTAACACCCTCTTTCAGTTCTTCTGAAGACCTTACTCCGACAGGAAGGCGGAAGATGCTGAGATTATCAAGCACTGGTGTAGCTTCCGAGTCAGCTGCTCTCTCTTTGGCCCACTCCTTTGCAAGCTGATTCCCGGGACCCAAGTTCAAGCGATTCATTGATTCCCGACGGGAAGTAGGAATACCTGCACAACATTTTTGACCATAGTTCGGAAAAGAAATGAGCTGATTCACTTTTCTAATATGAAATATCTGCATGTTCTTTAGAGGTTACATAGACGGACATGACTCATGAAATTGGTAATAGTTAATTCAATCTAACAAAAAAAAATCCATTGCTACCTTCCGAATTTTCGGCGTAATAGCTGGAAAAGTCAGTGTTTCCATCTAATAAAGCAACCTCGTTTTGATCAGATCCACTGTCATAATTTCTACAACAGAAAAAACATTTTATAACTTTATAAGATTTTTATGGAGAGAACCTTAAAAGACATTAAAGTTAAAATGAGTTACAACTGAACCTCAAAGAGTAGATATCACTGGATTTGCTGTTCGGCACATCCTCAATTTCATTAGCGTCATCATCAAAACCTCCAGATATGCCTTCTAAAGCTACTTCGTTTCCCATTTCATTGGAATTTGTCCTATTTATTGCCTTGACATCTTTTTTAAAAGTATCATTTGACTGTGAAGGATTTCTTCTCAATAGATTAAAAACAAATGGGAAACGTTGTGCCAGTCTGTTGAAGAAGCCGCTTTTCTTTGAAGTTTGTTCTCCAAGATGACTGCAATTACAAATAATTTAGATGAGACTAAGAAGAGAAGGAAACAACCAGGAGAACTTGGATTCATAACCTACATATGAGTAATCGAGAACTGGCAAAAGATGTTGCAACAAACAGCAAAAACAGGAACCATGAAAACTAAAATATATTCCACATATGTAAAGAATGTCATCATAAAGATAAAATTAATAACATACAGTTTGCCATCTTACTTTTAAAAGTTAGAATTCTTACCCCAAGATAACAACTGTTGTGACTAGAAGGTTGGGCTCCAGCTTAGGTTCATGGACTACAGATATAATAATGTCCTTTGCGTACTCTGTAGTTTGACGGAATGTATGCAAAAAGGCTTGCAAATCATCATCGCTGATAACATTAGAACTTGCAACAACACATATAACCATGCCATTGAGGTCCTATGTCCAAAAATGAAATGGTAAAAGCTTTAATGTAACACATGCAACAAAGAAAAAGGGTAGGCTGCCCCGTACAAAGAAAACTGGAAAACAATTATATCTGACCCGACGAGGAAATAGGGCGAAGGAGCACTTAGACAACATAAAATAAAAAGTTGTACATGTACAAATATCTCAACAGTTCAAATGAAACTTATGTCACATCTGCATTAAAATTTCCTTAATGATACCTTTACCCCTCCACCAATAAAAGGGCAGTCGTACATAGCTTGCGAAATTGAAGTTCTGATGTCGTAACCAGCTCCAAATCCAAGTTTTACGTCTTTGTACTTCCCAAGAATCTGAGCAAGTTTTTATTCTTCTTAGAAAAGTTGAGGAAAAACAAAAGAGGCACAAGCAATGAAATCTTATAATTTGGGAACATGAAAGTATGCATGCCTTTTAGTCCCTCAAATATCAACCAAGGTCAAGAAAAAAAGTGTCAGTGGAAGATGCAAATTAAGGATAATGAAAATTTAAGAACAAAGTATAAAAGGTTGAGTAATAATAAACCAATAGGTAATAACTAGTACAAAATGCAATGTCAGGTCAACTTACATTTAGAACTTCGGAAACTCCAAGTTCTTTCATATTCTCATCAACTGCATCAATAAGTTTTCTTTGCATCTCCTGGAGAATTCCCAGAGTTTACCAATGATATAAGCATGGCATAAATTTCAGAGAAAACCAAATAAGGCAAAAGAAATGCTTACACTTATGACCACTGATATGGCATTTATGGCAAGTAAAACAGCATTATTGGCAGTTCTCAAAGCCTCATCTAGAGTTACCAACTCATTTTTGAGCAAGGAGTCGGTGTCAATTTCTGCAAATAAGAAAACTGTGAGAACTACTGACATTATAATGTGAGGCCTTAGGAGTTCATAAATGATATAAATAGATTATCAAGTAGTTTTTAAAGGAAACGGTAAATACTCAACTAACAAAATCTTTGCGTCATGCTTACCAATACAAAAAACTGTAAGCTCTTGAAGTTTACCCGCCAAATCCTTGACCTGCAAATTGAGTTATGCAAACTGAGTAAAGAATCAGTTTGAATCGATGTCATAGTTATAAGCCAATAGCCTCAAATTTCAAACTTTCCCCTACCGGTACGCCAAAAGGTGACCTATGTAACTTTGTGCTTAGTACGTAACCATAGAGCTCCCTAAACACTTAGAAATGTTAACTTCTGCAAGATTCCTGCACAAAACCCATAGACTCCGGCTACAAATTTCCTTTTAAATCTTAGCATATCCAAATCAAATGTAAACTTCTGCAAGAATCCAACACAAAACCCACAGACTCCGGCTACAAATTTCCTTTTAAATCTTAGCATATCCAAATCAAATGTAAACTTCTGTAAGATTCCAACACATAACCCACAGACTCCGGCTACAATTTTCCTTTTAAATCTAAGCATATCCAACTCTAGTTGATTTTAGAATTCTCATTCCTCATCCTACATACTTACCATTTACCAAAGTTGAATAGTTTAAGCTTTAGCACAAAAATATTTCCAACTAAGGAGGTCATCTCCAATTAGTCTTTTGCCATCAATTTATCAGCCTTTTACCATACACTACATAAGGTCCCCGGCTGCATATTATATGTTATGATTCATGTGTCTAATCCCCCCCCCCCCCCCCCCCCCAAATACATCTCTGTGTATGTGAAACTGTACCTAGCAAATAATATCACTTTGCATATTGTTGCATTCAAGGTATTGGGAATAAATTGATTTTGTAACGATGAATCTTGTTCTAATTCAACCTTCTAGTAGAAAATTTCATTCTTGAAACATGGACGGCTATGCCAAAGAATTATACACAATATACTTTTAAACAGCTATATCAAATGTTCTTTACGGCAAAGAAGGAACTCATGTCACTACTTAGAAGCATTACTGACCTCATCTAATCGTCTTTGCCCCTCAAAGGTGAAAGGTTTTAAAATAATAGCAACAGAAAATCCATTTGAAGATCTTATTGCTTTAAGAATGTCCATTGCTGCAATGTGATCTGAGCCATATCCAGCACCAGCCACCTGGTTGACAGGAAAAAAAAATGAGGAGCAGAAGGAATGGATCTAGCACACTATAACAACCTACAAGAGCATTACATTACAACCAAGAAACAGCTGGGTCAACAGGGAAGTTGGCTACGAATCAGAACACTCTCTTGCTTTCATATACATTAGCATTTGCAATTTCCAATATTTGAAAGCTTAAAATAAGCATCAAATTTACAAGGGACACAAACGAATTATAGCATATAAATTATGGATGTTCAAGAGTTTATGGAGTCTAAAATACAAATGAGAAAACCTTTTACAAGTATATATGCTACTTAAAATAAATACTGCTATAATAACCATTCTGATTGCAACTAATATATTATTCATGTAAAATGTTCTTTTCATGTCATTTATAGTAGCAGGGCTATTGTATCATCAAGGCAAACCGTTTCATTTGAAAAAATAACAAAATAGAAGCAAGAGTCCAAGGCGAGGAATGTACAAACAAGGATAATAGTTTTTGCACACGACTGCATGAAAATATTAGCTTCCACAATCCTTGGAGTAAGATCTGAAATGGAGAATAAAATGAACAACAAAAATCAGCTTAAGTATTTGCATGAACATGAAAAATAAACAAAAGTCCTTGATCATGGAATTTAGAAGATTTCTTCTGGCTACAAGTCACAATTAAGCATCATAAATGTAAATTTAAAATCTCAATCTAATCTACTAAAAATCATCTCCCCACCACAACCACCTTATATAACTAGTCACAATTTCTCTTTTATCCATGGGGGAATGTGATATTCGGTTGATATGGTATGATACACTAACTAAATAGTTAAAGATAGGAGAAAACCTTTTCCTAGGACCCTTTGTTGTAACAGCACATTTGATGCATCTTTCATGAGAACAGTCCTGGAAAGAAAAAAGAAAGATATGAATGAGAATCTCAAATATTTAAGCATTAGAAAAGATGTGATGCCAGAAGCTAGAAATCACTAGTAGATTGCTCAAAATCAGCGAAATTGAAGAGAAAAGTATCTATTCGTAACAACAATCCGTCAGAATTTATAAAGAAACAATAAGATTAGGCAATTCTGAAGCAATTCTAGCACTTTCACAGCACTGTAAAGTTTCAAGCTTTATATATCAGAAGCAACATTGATTAAAAAATGTAACTTGCAATCAGTTCTACTTTAGAACATGTATAAAAAAGAAAATTAAAACATACCCATTTTTTTTTAAAAAAGCATGCCTGCTGCAAATTAAAACCCTTTAAAAATGAAAAACAATTAAAATGGAATTTACCAAAATCTCAAAGAAGACGACTGAAAAGGCGAGTCCAAGCAAAATTCAAGCAGAGCATCTTTCCTACTACCAATGGCAATCACTTCGAGCACCCCACCGTTCCCCTCCATGTTTTGGCCGTACCCATTTAATGAGCTCGATCGCTTCTCCAAACTCATCGTAATTTTAACGAGGGACTTGGGGTTGAAACTCAACCTTTTGCAACACAAACTCTTGGGACCAAAGAATGAATTGAAGAAAACAGGGAAATGAGTCGATAAGGAAATGCGAGAAATTACACGGGAACCTGTGAAAACTGGGGACGACATTGAAGAAGCGGGCATTTCTTTCTCTGTTTTGGCTGCAAAATTCTGTCAGCTGCTTATACTTCTACAGCAGATGGTTTCAAAGAATTATTTTTGAACCAACTGATTTCGTCTGGATAATAATATTACCAAAACAAAATCTAAGCCAAATTGCAAATAAAAAAGCAAAAACTAGTGATTCAATTAAAAGCCCAACTAAGTTACTTTTTCCTTAATCCTAAGGCCCAATTGGTTAGCTACTCAGTTTTTTTCTTTCTTTCTTTCATAATTATTTTATAAAAAATCTAAAACTTTCGTCCCTTTTCTGTTGTTGTGAGAATATGTTGAGATTTAGGGGGCTCGATTCGATCAACCGTTCTTGCTCGCTAAGTGTAGAGAAGTCGGATAAGTGGGTGTTTTAATGGGAGGCGAAAAATTGGCAATTTGACACAAGGATTTATAGTGGTTCAACCTTCTAACCAAGGTCTACATCCACTACCTTAGCTCCACACTAAGGATTTTCAAACAAATTCACTAAGAATTTCGTCCCCTTTTCTAGGCTAAGGAGGCAACCTTTACAACCCTCAAAGCTTTCTACCCAAAGCTTAAGGAAACACTCTCTTGTACAAAGAAAGACTTAGCAAACTAGAAATCCCTCTAATAGGTGTTTGTTTCCAATTCTAAGCACTCACCCAAAACCTAAACACTTGAGCAAATATAACAATGTAAGCTCACAAGTGTTGTCTAAGCAAGGAATTTACAATTTAAGCTCTAGACAAATTTTGACATCATAATGTTGTAACAATTGAAGCATTAACCATTACAAGATGCTTGGAGGTCCCTTTTATACTCCCAATTGAGTTTGTAGCCGTTACTAGCCGTTGGGATTGAATTGGAGCCGTTAGAGCCTTTATTTCTCACCATAAATGCAGTTCTGCAGCTTGGCGTATCGATACCCTCTCAACCCGTATTGATACGGTCTCGAAGAGGAATTAGCTGTTGTGCTCTTCAGCTGATGCGTATCGATACGCTTACCTAGCGCATCGGCACGGTCCTGCAATTTAAAAGACCGTTGGGAAAATGACCGTTGGGGTAGTTAGGCGTATCGGTACGCGATACAACTGTATCGGTACGCGACTAGCCGTTGGGCTATTTCAAAGCACACCATATCGATACGGCTAAGCGTATCGGTACGGGTTTTGGCTACTGGAAAGTTCAGGTAGTTGAAACCCTAAAGCGTATCGGTACGGTCCAAGACTGTATCGGTACGAGCACTTAAAAAGGCTGGTTTTGACTACTTTAATGTACCTTAAAATCATTCCAAAGCCTTTAAAAATCCTTAGACATATTTTCAAGTTGTTTTTGACTAAAACCATATTTTAAATTCTTTTCAAATTAGTCCAAAACATTTTTCAAATATTATATCAAAACCTTAGTTCTATAATCTCCCCCCTTTTGATATAATAAAACCAACTTGAAAAATTGTTTGGGATTCTCCCCCTTTAACTTAGAAATTGTGAATAAGAGATTAAAGATATGAAATCAAATAAAGCCTCCCCCTTATTCATTTGAAAATTCAATTTTGCAAACCATTTCTCCCCTTTTTGTTATATCAAAAAGAATTTAAAATGACATTGAACTCAAAATAACATAGGAGGCAAAAAGAAATTGACATACTTAAAATTTTGGTTTAAAAATTGGCTCCCCCTTACTCAAAGCATCATAAGAATGTTAGTTCAACATATATGATTATCTAGTTGACATAAATGAAAATAAATCAAATAAACACAAAAGCAACTAGATTTTACCACACTTGAACTCAATGGAGGATGTGAAGCTGTAACACCCGTGTTTTGGGGTTAAGAGTTCGGTGTGTGTTGGGTTGAGTCGTCAAAATCGGCTTAATTAAATTAGACCTTGGTTTTGATTTAAACGAGATTTAAAATTTAAGAAATGGCAATTTTGTAATTAAGTTAAAACAAAGGAAGACAACTTTTTGAATCAAAAAGAAAAAAAAGGGCCATCTTCTCCCATTTTTGCTTCTAACGTTGGAAAACCCCAAACCCCTCCAAAACCCCAAGTCTACTATTCCATCCATTTTCTCCACCAATTCAAGAGCTCTTTCGAAGGTAATTTCATTTTTGAACTCTCCTCATCATCCCAAGCATTTCCATGATTTTAGATTTCAAAACCATCACCATTTGTGTTTTCAAGTTTTTCAAGTTTGATGAAAGTATGGATTTTAATGGGTTTTCAACTTGTTTTTGGTTTGTTGAGTTAGGTTTTGAGTTAATCTCACTTAAATACACCTAATATCTTAAAATGGAAGGATTTTGGGAAAAATCCCGAAGTGGGTCTTGGGGTGTTTTTAAAAGTGTCAAAACACGAATTTTTAGTGTGTTTTTGTGTTGGGTTGAAGGGCTGATGGTATAGGGTTGTTAGGAAGGTGTTTTGGAAGCCTTTAGATGCCATTTGGGTGTTGGAAATGGTGGATTTCAGTTGGGTATTTGGGGAGTACGAAAATGTGAGTTTTGTGGTTAGTTTGGGTTTGAAATTGTGAAGTTTTGGCTTGTGATTGTGAGTTGGGTTTGTGGCTGAGTTTAGCATTGAATCGGTTGAGTAATACTTGTCTTTTGATTGGTTAAAAGCAAGAGGAAACATCGGGAAAGGATCGGGACCGAATCCAAAAATTGTGGAGGCTTGACTAGCTTTGCTTGGTTTGCTAAGGAAGGGTGGTAAGTGAAACTTTCAAACTTGATTTAAATTGGTTCAAGTGTGTGTAGTGGAGGTATTGGAATGAGCTTGGTAGGCCATTCCAAGGTAGAAGTTAAATTGGTAGTTTAACTTCTTGTGTGTTAATAAGCTTTAGATGTTTATGCTTATATTGATCTTGTGAGGCATGATTTGATTATGTGTGAATATACATTGATGTGTGTGATGATGGATGTGTGCTATAAATGATGGTTGTTGTGATGTGGTTTAAAAGTAATTGGCACTAGTTAACTTACCGGGTATAAATGATCGATCATTAGGATTAGTGTGCACACGGTTGAGTCAAATTCGCGCGTGGCCTTGGTGGCGTTAAGTGATCAAGGAGGAGTACAATGATGTAATATTCTACCGAAAATTGTTTATATTATACGTGATGATGAGTGGAATCCATCCGTAGGGCATGTGATGATGAGTGGAATCCCATCCATGCAAGGTCCGGTGATGAGTGTAATCCCACCGAGGTAATGTTATTGTTGAGAGTAAATCTGCATATCCGAGTAAACTAATAGTGGCCAATGTACTTGCTCTTGTGGTTATTATGTTGAGATATTTGCTTTATATTGTTGAGCTTAATATGAAGTAAGATGCCATATTATTGACTCTTTTGTTGCTAGCTAGTTTGCTATGTTGATGCTTATGTATGTTGTGTGTGATGTTAAGGATTATATGCTTGAACCCTGCATTGTCGTTGTTTTTGGTTTTAGAGCATCCTCACTAAGCTTCTAGCTTACGCTCTCATTTTCGACAATGCAGATCAGTAGCGTGGTGTTAGCAAGGTGCAAGGCGAAGGGACATTCCAAGCTTTGTAGTTGCTCAAGTATGGTTTAGTAAATAAAGTAGTAGTTTAGCAATGGGGCTACTATGTGTTTGTATGAGCGTTGTATGACTCATATATGTTGATTTGTTGTTCATGCTATGCTTGGATTTGTAAACCATGTTTTGTTGGATGAATGCTAGTGATGAGAGGTCATGCCTTGGATGTTTATGTTGCTTTTGGTTAAGCATGCAAACCTTTATGTGGAGACATGTGCTTTTGGCCTTTTAAGCTTTTAAGTATGTCCTAATGCATTATCTATCTTTATATGAATGCCTTGTTGTTAATGCCTTGTTGATCATCTAATTTGTTCTTCATGCTAGTTCTAAGTTGTGGAATGTTGTATGGATGCTTGTATGTGGCTAGGGAAGTCTTAAAATGCATTTAGTGTTGAGTCTTGTGCTGTTTTGCAGCCAATTGGTGTCTTCTAGTGCAGGGCGTATCGATATGCCTAAGGGTCGTATCGATACGGTCCTACCCTTTGGGACACAGAATTGGCCAGTGGTACCGATACTCGGGGGTGTATCGATACACCCAAAGCTCACTAGAATTCTGAGATTTTCATGAGTCTTTGGCGTATCAGTACGGGCTCTAGGCGTATCGGTACGGGTTTGTCTCGTTGACCGCGAGATGTTGACCGAGAAGGGCGTATCGATACACTCAAGGGCTGTATCGATACGGTCTTCCTGGGTTGACTGAAAGCTGTTGACTTGGTCAAGGTGTATCGATACCCTTGATTGGTGTATCGATACGGTATGCTCTATGTCTTTAAAATGGGCTGTTTAACATGTTGTTTGGGCTTGGTTGCTTTTGTTCGTGATGCTTTTCGCTGTCATGATCACTTAGGAATCGAATGTGCCTTTAGACAAGATAAAAATTAAAAGAAATTTTCTAGGGTCGCTAACCGAGGTGGGACCTTAACGGGTTTCACATCGGTTTTCCCCGTGTAGCCTACTCTAAACCGGTCAGTCGACCAGGCGTAACTGTCCACATCAGGTGGGGCAGGCACCAGTTCAGGCTCCTGCTAGAGCCAATGACTTTCAGAGAGGCCGTAGGCGTGGTAGAGGTAACTTCCAGCCGAGAAATGATGGCCAGAGGAACATAGAGCATGTAGTTGCAGTCCAGCCAGAGGGCGGAGGCTAGGCCAGAGTTTACGCTCAGCGTGGGGATCAGCATGACACAGATGTGATTGCAGGTAACTTCTCGATACAGTCTTTGGGTTTGCTTTCTTTGATTGACTCTGGGTCTACACATTCTTATATACTGAGTGAGCATGCAAAGTTGTTGAAATTGCCTTGTGAAATATTAGAGGTAGGAGTTAGTGTTACTAGTTCCTTCGGGGATACGATAATAGTTAGAAAGATGTACATAAGGTGTCTGCTTATGGTTCAGGGACATGTGTTTCCAGCGGATATGATGGAGCTACCATTTTATGGCTTTGATGTGATTCTGGGTATGGACTGGCTCACTGAGCATAGAGTTAGGATAGACTTTGAGACTAAGAGGATTTCCTTGAGACTCGCGGATGATTATGAGATAGTGATGGTAGGTGAGAACGTGAAGTTCTTATCAAATGTAGTTTCAGTTCTAGAGGCTAAGAGGTTAGTTGAGATGTGTTGCGAGGCGTATTTGGCCTATGTGATAAACCCAAACATGAGTGAGGTTAGACCTCAAGACATCCGGACAATGTGTGACTTTCCTAGTGTGTTTTCGGAAGAGTTGTCGGGTTTACCACCTGATAGAGAGGTAAGTTTGCTATAGAGACTTATTCAGATTCAGCTCCTGTTTCGATTGCTCCGTATCGTATGGCACCGAAAGAACTGAAAGAGTTGAAGACTCAGTTGCAAGATTTGACAGATAGAGGCTTTATCCGACCGAGTTCTTCGCCTTGGGGCGCTCCAGTTTTGTTTGTAAAGAAGAAAGATGGAAGCATGAGAATGTGTATAGATTACAGACAGTTGAATCAGTTAACAGTGAAGAACAAGTATCCGTTGCCGAGAATTAATGATTTGTTTGACTAGTTGAGAGGGGCATCAGTCTTTTCGAAGATCGACTTGAGATCCGGTTACTACCAGCTAAAGGTAAGAGAGGTTGATGTACCGAAGACGGCCTTTAGGACTAGATATGGTCACTATGAGTTTTAGTCATGCCTTTTGGGTTGACTAACGCACCGGCTGCCTTCATGGATATGATGAATAGGATTTTTCATCAGTACCTAGATTAGTTTGTAGTTGTCTTCATAGATGACATCTTGGTGTATTTGCGTACCGAGGAAGACCACGACCGACACTTGAGGTTAGTTTTGCAGACTTTGTTAGATAATCAGTTGTATGCCAAGTTGAGCAAGTGTGAGTTCTGGATTCGAGAGGTAGTCTTCCCAGGGCACGTAGTGTCAGTCGATGGGATTAGAGTTGATCCGAAGAAGATAGATGCCATTGTTGAGTGGAAGAAACCGAAGTCAGTAACAAAGATTCGTAGCTTTCTAGGCTTAACTGGATATTATAGAAGATTCGTAGAAGGTTTCTCGAAGCTAGTCGCTCCATTGACACAGTTACTTCAGAAGAGTGTTCAGTTTGAGTGGTCAGATGCAAGACAAAGAGCCTTTGAGAAGTTGAAAGAAGCTTTGACCCAAGCATCGATTTTGATTCAGCCAGAGTCAGGGAAAGACTATGTAGTTTACAGTGATGCTTCATATGTAGGCCTAGGTTGTGTTCTCATGCAAGACAAGAGGGTAGTGGCTTATGCCTCAAGACAGTTGAAGAATCATGAGCGTAACTATCCGACCCACGACATAGAGTTAGCTGCAGTTGTATTTGCTCTGAAGATTTAGAGACATTATTTGTACGGTGAGAGATGCACATTGTACACAGATCACAAGAGTTTGAAGTACTTCATGACTCAGCGAGATTTGAATCTCAGACAGCGTAGGTGGTTAGAGTTGCTAAAGGAATATGATCTTATGATAGAGTACCATCCGTGTAAGGTCAATGTGGTGGCTGATGCTTTGAGTAGAAAGGTAGCTGTAGATTTAAGAGCCATGTTTGCTAGATTGAGCTTATCCGAAGATGGTGGTTTGGTGGCCGAGCTTCAGGTTAGACCTACTCTAGGTCAGTTGATTAGGGAGAAGCAGCTCTTAGATAGATCTTTGGCACCTCACGTGCAAGACATAGCCGAGGGTAGATCTTCAGATTACAGTTTCAGTACCGATGGGGTCTTGTGTTTCAGAAATAGGATAGTTGTGCCAGAAGACAGTGACTTGAGACATACGATCTTGACTGAAGCGCACATTAGCCCGTTTGCTATGTATCCTGGAAGTACGAAGATGTACCGCGATTTGAAGAATGAGTACTTTTGGGTTGGTTTGAAGAGAGATGTAGACGACTTCGTGAGTAAGTGTATGGTGTGTCAGAGAGTGAAGGCAGAACATCAGGTTCCCTCAGGTTTGTTGCAACCGTTGAGAATTCCGGAATGGAAATGGGAGAATATTACCATGGATTTTGTTTCGGGCTTGCCTTTGACTCCTACGAAGAAGAACTCAGTTTGGGTTATAGTAGACCGTTTCACGAAGTGTGCTCACTTCTTGGCAGTCAATACGACTTATACTTTAGATAGATTGGCCGATCTGTACATTGGTGAGATTGTTAGATTACATGGTGTGCCGAAGTCTATTGTGTCCGATAGAGATCCGAGGTTTACAGCTCGATTTTGGGAGTGTCTGCATACAGCTTTGGGTACCCGTTTGAATTTCAGCACGTCCTATCATCCTCAGTCAAATGGTCAGTCAGAGAGGGTTATACAGATTCTAGAGGATATGTTGTGTTGTTGCATCATTGATTTTCAGGGTACGTGGGAGAAGCACTTGCCTCTAGTTGAGTTTGCTTACAATAATAGTTTTCAGTCGAGCATTCAGATGGCTCTGTATGAGGCCTTGTATGGTAGGAAGTGTAGAACTCCAGTTTGTTGGGCTGAAGTGGGACAAAAGTTTTTACCCATGCCAGATTTGCTTAAAGGGACAACCGACAAGGTGAAATTGATTTGCGATCGCTTGAAGGCTGCTTCGGATAGGCAGAAGTCCTATGCCGACTTGAAGAGGAAGGAAGTTGAGTTTTCAGTGGGTGAGAATGTGTTTCTAAATGTGTCTCCATGGAAGAAAGTAATGAGATTTGGCAGAAAAAGGGAAGTTGAGTCCGAGGTACATAAGACCATATGAGATTTTGAAGAGGGTTGGCCTAGTTGCTTATCAGTTGCGTTTGCCATCCGAGCTAGTGAAGATACACGATGTGTTTCATGTTTCGATGCTCCGTAAGTATAGGTCAGATCCATCACATGTTATGCCTGTAGAAGAGATTGAATTGAATCCGGATTTGACTTATGATGAAGAACCAATTGAGATCTTAGCTTCTGACAGCAAGGTGTTGCGGGGTAGATCAATTGAGTTAGTAAAAGTGCGGTGGAAACGTCGAGGGGTGGATGAGGACACTTGGGAGAGGAATGAGGATATGGAAAGGCAGTTTCCTTATCTCTTTCAGTCAGGTAATTTCGGGGACGAAATTCCTTAAGTGGGGGAGAGTTGTAACACCCGTGTTTTAGGGTTAGGAGTTTGGTGTGTGTTGGGTTGAGTCGTCAAAATCGGCTTAATTAAATTAGACCTTGGTTTTGATTTAAATGAGATTTAAAATTTAAGGAATGACAATTTTGTAATTAAGTTAAAACAAAGGAAGACAACTTTTTGAATCAAAAAGAAAAAAAAGGTCATCTTCTCCCATTTTTGCTTCTAACGTTGGAAAACCCCAAACCCCTCCCAAAACCCCAAGTCTACTATTCCATCCATTTTCTCCACCAATTCAAGAGTTCTTTCGAAGGTAATTTCATTTTTGAACTCTCCTCATCATCCCAAGCATTTCCATGGTTTTAGATTTCAAAACCATCACCATTTGTGTTTTCAAGTTTTCCAAGTTTGATGAAAGTATGGATTTTTAATGGATTTTCAACTTGTTTTTGGTTTGTTAAGTTAGGTTTTGAGTTAATCTCACTTAAATACACCTAATATCTTAAAATGGAAAGATTTTGGGAAAAATCCCGAAGTGGGTCTTGGGGGTGTTTTTAAAAGTGTCAAAACATGAATTTTTGGTGTGTTTTTGTGTTGGGTTGAAGGGCTGATGGTATAGGGTTGTTAGGAAGGTGTTTTGGAAGCCTTTAGATGTCATTTGGGTGTTGGAAATGGTGGATTTCAGTTGGGTATTTGGGGAGTACGAAAATGTGAGTTTTGTGGTTAGTTTGGGTTTGAAATTGTGAAGTTTTGGCTTGTGATTGTGAGTTGGGTTTGTGGCTGAGTTTAGCATTGAATCGGTTGAGTAATACTTGTCTTTTTATTGGTTAGAAGCAATAGGAAACATCGGGGAAGGATTGGGACCGAATCCGGAAATTGTGGAGGCTTGACTAGCTTTGCTTGGTTTGCTAAGGAAGGATGGTGAGTGAAACTTTCAAACTTGATTTAAATTGGTTCAAGTGTGTGTAGTGGAGGTATTGAAATGAGCTTGGTAGGCCATTCCAAGGTAGAAGTTAAATTGGTAGTTTAACTTCTTGTGTGTTAATAAGCTTTAGATGTTTATGCTTATATTGATCTTGTGAGGCATGATTTGATTATGTGTGAATATACATTGATGTGTGTAATGATGGATGTGTGCTATAAATGATGGTTGTTGTGATGTGGTTTAAAATTAATTGGCACTAGTTAACTTACCGGGTATAAATGATCGATCATTAGGATTAATGTGCACACGATTGAGTCAAATTCTTTCGTGGCCTTGGTGGCGTTAAGTCATCAAGGAGGAGTACGGTGATGTAATATTCTACCTGAAATTGTTTATATTATACGTGATGATGAGTGGAATCCCATCCGTAGAGCATGTGATGATGAGTGGAATCCCATCCATGCAAGGTCCGGTGATGAGTGTAATCCCACCGAGGTAATGTTGTTGTTGAGAGTAAATCCGCATATCCGAGTAAACTAATAGTGGCCAATGTACTTGCTCTTGTGGTTATTATGTTGAGATATTTTCTTTATATTGTTGAGCTTAATATGAAGTAAGATGTCATATTATTGACTCTTGTGTTGCTAGCTAGTTTGCTATGTTGATGCTTATGTATGTTGTGTGTGATGTTAAGGATTATATGCTTGAACCCTGCATTGTCGTTGTTTTTGGTTTTAGAGCATCCTCACTAAGCTTCTAGCTTACGCTCTCATTTTTGACAATGCAGATCAGTAGCGTGGTGTTAGCAAGGAGCAAGGCGAAGGGACATTCCAAGCTTTATAGTTGCTCAAGTATGGTTTAGTAAATAAAGTAGTAGTTTAGCAATGGGGCTACTATGTGTTTGTATGAGCATTGTATGACTCATATATGTTGATTTGTTGTTCATGCTATGCTTGGATTTGTAAACCATGTTTTGTTGGATGAATGCTAGTGATGAGAGGTCATGCCTTGGATGTTTATGTTGCTTTTGGTTAAGCATGCAAACCTTTATGTGGAGACATGTGCTTTTGGCCTTTTAAGCTTTTAAGTATGTCCTAATGCATTATCTATCTTTATATGAATGCCTTGTTGTTAATGCCTTGCTGATCATCTAATTTGTTCTTCATGCTAGTTCTAAGTTGTGGAATGTTGTATGGATGCTTGTATGTGGCTAGAGAAGTCTTATAATGCATTTAGTGTTGAGTCTTGTGCTGTTTTGCACCCAATTGGTGTCTTGTAGTGCAGGGCGTATCGATACGCCTAAGGGCCGTATCGATACGGTCCTACCCTTTGGGACACAGAATTGGCCAGGGGTACTGATACTCGGGGGTGTATCGATACGCCCAAAGCTCACTGGAATTCTGAGATTTTCACGAGTCTTTGGCGTATCGGTACGGGCTCTAGGCGTATCGGTACGGGTTTGTCTCGTTGACCGCAAGATGTTGACCGAGAAGGGCGTATCGATACGCTTAAGGGCTGTATCAATACGACCTTCCTGGGTTGACTGAAGGCTGTTGACTTGGTCAAGGTGTATCAATACCCTTGATTGGTGTATCGATACGGTCTGCTCTGTTTCTTTAAAATGGGCTGTTTAACATGTTGTTTGGGCTTGGTTGCTTTTGTTCGTGATGCTTCCCGCTGTCGTGATCACTTAGGAATCGAATGTGCCTTTAGACAAGATAAAAATTAAAAGAAATTTTCTAGGGTCGCTAACCGAGGTGGGACCTTAACGGGTTTCACATCGGTTTTCCCCGTGTAGCCTACTCGAACCGGTCAGTCGACCAGGCCGGGGCGAGGGGGTTACAGAAGCCTTCCTTCTTCTAGTGTTTTTCCTTTGTGTGCATGGAGCTCCCCCTCACTTTTTGACTTGTTGATCACTCTCCATCACACCTAGCACAAGACAATCAAGTAATTTTTGGTATCCAAATTGCTTTGGATCCATAGACATTAGTAGCACAAAATTTAGTCCTCTTAGGAATCCATTTTTCAATTTCATCCTTTTTAGTTGAAGTGGTTAGTCATTTTGGGACCCAAACACTTCTAAAACATTTTCCATTCACAAATCTAGGGGCACTAGATTGTCTTACATAAAAATTTGATTTTCCAAAATTATTTTTCTTTTCAAGTTCATTGGAAATCAAATCTTTTTCTTTTTGAAATTTAAGAAGCAAGTTTTGTAAATCAAAACATTTTTGTTCAAAGTCTTTTAATTTTTCTTCAAGTTCAAGATTTGTTTTGGAAAGCAAATCATTTTCAATTTTTATTTTTGAAATCAACTTTTTGTTCTTGGAAAATGATGCCTTGAATTCTAAAAGCAAATCATCATAGGCATCTTGCAACTCATCAAATGTATATGAATTTGAAATAGATGAGTTAGAAGTTACCTCCTCCTCATTGAGGGCCATCAAGCATAGGTGGGCTACTTCATCATCGGTGGAGTCTTCATCACTCTATGCGGCCACATATGCTTGTTTTGAAGATGATCCCTTCTTTTTGGATTTGTGGGAGTCATTCATCTTCTTCATCGATTCATGCTTGGATTTTTCCATTTTGCTCTTCATGAACCGAGCAAATTTGTTGAAGAGATAGGCCATCTCTTCATCTTCACTTTCCTCCTCGCTTGAATCTACATGATGGCAAGTGGAGGATTTGAGAGCAACGACACTTGCATTGATGCCTAGCTCCATGATCTTCTTCTTCCCCATCGCTCTAATCTCTTCCTTCTTCTTCTCCTCTTCTTTGTTTTTCTTCATTATTTGGTGAGTGAGAAGTGACCCCATGAGTTCATCAAGCTTCAAGGTTTTGAGATTCTTGGCTTTGGTGATGGTGGTCCTCTTTGAGTCCCATGACTCGGGAAGGGAGTAGATGAGCTTTCGGACAAGCTTCTCTTCCGAGATGGCTTCTCCATAACCTTTTAGGCCATTGGTGATAGTGGAGAACCTATCAAACATCTTCTCGATGTTTTCTTCCGGATCCATCTTGAAGTTCTCATACTCTAAGGTGAGAAGTCCAATTTTGGTCTCTTTGACTTCATCGGTTCCCTCGTATGTGACTTCAAGCTTGTCTCATACCTCCTTGGCACTCTCACAAGAAAACATCTTCTCATAGATGGTTGTGCCAAATGCACAAAAGAGCAAGTGCAAGGCTTTGCAATTAAGCTCCATCTTCTTGCGGTCGTCGGTACTCCATTCCGCTTTGCTTCCTTGAGGCACAAACGGACCATCTTCAACTATGTCCCATAGCTTGTAGTCTCTTGACTTCAAGAAGAATTTCATCTTTGTCTTCCAATGGGCATAGTGATTTCCGTCGAAGAAGGGCAGTTTGTCGATGGATTGCGCCATTTGAGTCGGTTGGTGAAATGTTGATCGAGCTTGCCAGACCTTCTCAATAGGATGTGAATTCCCTTCGATTGAGCCAAGCTCTGATACCAATTGTTGAGATTTAGGGGGCTCGATTCGATCAACCGTTCTTGCTCGCCAAGTGTGGAAAAGTCGGATAAGTGGGTGTTTTAGTGGGAGGTGAAAAATTGGCAATTTGACACAAGGATTTATAGTGGTTCAACCTTCTAACCAAGGTCTACATCCACTACCTTAGCTCCCCACTAAGGATTTCCAAATAAATTCACTAAGAATTTCGTCCCCTTTTCTAGGCTAAGGAGGCAACTTTTACAACCCTCAAAGCTTTCTACCCAAAGCTTGAGGAAATACTCTCTTGTACAAAGAAAGACTTAGCAAACTAGAAATCCCTCTAATAGGTGTTTGTTTGCAATTCTAAGCACTCACCCAAAACCTAAACACTTGAGCAAATATAACAATGTAAGCTCACAAGTGTTGTCTAAGCAAGGAATTTACAATTTAAGCTCTAGACAAATTTTGACATCATAATGTTGTAACAATTGAAGCATTAACCATTACAAGATGCTTGGAGGTCCCTTTTATACTCCCAATTGAGTTTGTAGCCGTTACTAGCCGTTGGGATTGAATTGGAGCCGTTAGAGCCTTTATTTCTCACCATAAATGCAGTTATGCAGCTTGACGTATCGATACCCTCTCAACCCGTATTGATACGGTCTCGAAGAGGAATTAGCTGTTGTGCTCTTCAGCTGATGCGTATCGATACGCTTACCTAGCGTATCGGTACGGTCCTGCAATTTAAAAGACCGTTGGGAAAATGATCGTTGGGGTAGTTAGGCGTATCGGTACGCGATACAACCGTATCGGTACGCGACTAGCCGTTGGGCTATTTCAAAGCACACCGTATCGATACGGCTAAGCGTATCGGTACGGGTTTTGGCTACTGGAAAGTTCAGGTAGTTGAAACCCTAAAGCGTATCGGTACGGTCCAAGACCGTATCGGTACGAGCACTTAAAAAGGCTGGTTTTGACTACTTTAATGTACCTTAAAATCATTCCAAAGCCTTTAAAAATCCTTAGACATATTTTCAAGTTGTTTTTGACTAAAACCATATTTTAAATTCTTTTCAAATTAGTCCAAAACATTTTTCAAATATTATATCAAAACCTTAGTTCTATAGAATATATTGTTAATTTAACCTCTTTCAAACAAAAGATATTTTGACATTAAAGCACAATCTAAACATGGTAATTATACTATGCTGGTTGTTTTTTATACTATTAAAAAAAACTACCGTGCACTCTCAGCGGAAATAAAAGGTTTTAGAAGTTTAGAGTTAAAAGTTTAGGGGTTTAAAATTTAAAGGTTCTAGTTAGAATTTAAGATTTACAAGTTAAAACTCATATTCCTATCCATATAAACCCCAAATAATAACCATAAACTTTAAATTCCTAACTCCTAAATTATAACCACAACCTAAAATTTTTAACCCCTAAAACTCAGATATTGTATAAACTTTTTGTTTACACAGCTAATGTATGAAATATTTTCCATCTAAATATACTAATTAAACCGTTTTTATAAAAAAATCTTTAAGATGCATGAATTTCTTGCTCCCTTAGCCTACTAATTTTAGAAATCACGGGTTTAGACACATATAACTAAAACTTGTTTCGAATCGTAATTTCACAACTTCACTCGAAAAAATTTGAAATTAAATGAGTTATAAAATAAGACTCCAACAACTCAAATTTTTAGTAATCAGTGGATTGGTTTTTAAGTTCAAGTCAAATCTCTCAACCCCGCCTGATATACGATATCACATGTGAAAAAATGCATGTATATCATATATGGTTATATAACGTCATTTAAATTTGAACCAATTAATACCATAAATTATAACTATTTACAATTAAATTTAAACAGAAACTTGAACAACTTGACTAGACTCGAAAAAAAATTCAAATAAAATTTAAATTATAAAATAAATTAAACTCATCAACTTGAACAACTTAACTACATATTTAGTACATCAACTATGCACGTGTTACTGTTTTAGTAACCCAATTATTTTTTTTGGCAAAATGATGCATAATATTACATTTTTGTTTTGTTTTGGTACCCCGCCCGTTAAAAACTAACAGAGATGGTGGCATGGCTTGGTATAATCACAATTTTAGGCCCAAAAAACTTTTATATATTATCAATTTAGTCCAAAATCCATCAATTTAAAACACCATTTTAATTTTTGATAGAAATTTGTATCATCTCTTTCTCACCTCCTCGTATTCTCGCATGTATCCCGATCATGGAGTTTGGGTCCTACAATGAACCCCGCATTAGCCCTCTATTGATCCGCAAATTATAAAGTTTTGATTGTCTCTAGCGTGTTTTTTAAACTCCAAAACTCAAAAAGTTTTGACTAAATTAAAATAATGTTTAAATTGATAGAATTTTAGACTAAATTAATAGATTGTATAAGTTTTAGACTAAAACTGTTATTAACCCAATCCATGCCATCATTTTCGTTAATTTTAAATGGCGGAGGTACCAAAACATGAACACGAGCATAGTTAAGGTACTAAATATGTAGTTTTCCCTTAAATTTAAAAAGAAACTTGAACAACTTGACTACACTCGAAAAAAATTCAAATAAAATTTAAATTATAAAATAAAACTCATCAACTCTACTAACTCGAAAATTTTTAAACCGTTTTAACTCGATCGAATACACACCCCTAAACGAAAATTAGTAGTGGTAATTGAAGGGAAAAAATCTTTTGTCCCTTTTTGGTACCCCTTCCATGCCACAACACTAAAAAAAATAAATTTTAAGCCGTAAACTTAAATCTTAAACCTTAAACCCTAAAAAATATACTTTACTCTCAATCTTATAAACCTTAATTGTAAACTCTAAATTTATTTTTTTAAGGTGAAGGCATAAAAAAGATAGGAAAAGAGGTAGACGATTTAGACTCGTAATTGTGGAAAAATTATTAGATGGACCCGGCTCCTCATGTCATCTGTGGTCCCAACCAATAAAGTTCATCCATGGGATAAAAATTCTCTGCCCCTTTTCGGTGCCCCTACTTGTGCCCCAACACTAAAAAATACTACAAAATTAAATTTCAAGCCCTAACTCTAAATTCTAAATCATAAACCCTACACCCTAAAAAATACATCATTCCCTTAATTCCCTAAACCTTAACCATAAACCCTAAACCTAATTTTAAGTGTGAGGCATAAGTAGGGGCACCGAAAAGGGGCAGAGGATTTTTATCCGATGAGGATGTAAATCCTCTGCCCCTACTTATGCCCCAACACTAAAAAATACTACAAAATTAAATTTCAAGCCTTAACCCTAAATTTTAAATCATAAACCGTACACCCTAAAAAATACACATACCCTAAATTCCCTAAACCCTAACCCTAAACTCTAAACCTAATTTTAAGCGTGAGGGCATAAGTAGAGACACCGAAAAAGGGGCAGAGGATTTCTATCCTCATCCATGCCATTTTTACCCAAGATGAATATTCACCTTTTTTCTATATGTATAAAAAAATGAGTAGTTATTTAAAAGTTTCTTTTATATGAATGAAACTTATTGACCTAGTACGAAACTACATATTTACTGGTGAATTAATTTCATATAATAATTTTTCTGTAATTGAGTGAAGAAATGATTTCTGTTCGTTTATTTATTATTAGCCCAAGGGGTCGGATTACGTATGCCCTTTGCATGTGTAGAAAATTGAAACAAAAAACCTGAACTACGTAAAACAAGAAGAAGAAAACCACTCTGTTTATCCAGAAAAACAAAGTACATGGTTTCACCTAACAATAACATACTTGGAATCAACTATTACAGCCAGGTGTTTTCACTGGGTTTTGGTTTTTTATACAAATGCAGGAGGATGATGGAAGCAAGTTTGTCCGGAAGGGATTGGGTCCACCGACCTGTAGGCCTTACCTCATTCTTTCATCTCTATCCTCTTCTCTCTCTCTCTCTCTCAAACTCTTATTTAATTTGATTTTGTAATTCTACAGATATGTCCAAATTCAGGTAAAGGAAAAAGGGTTGATAGAGAGGAAAATCTGGGGAGGGAAGCATATGTGTTGAGTGTGATTGCATGCCACCGAATCAGAGAAAAAACCCCTTAGTTTCCTTTTTCTCCTTACTTTTCAATCTTCTTCAACTCCCCTTGATTTTAGTTTGTCTTTCAGATCTTTTCCTTTTCAGGATTTCCAGCAATCAAAGTCTACACAAAACCTCCAATTTTCTCAGCTTTTTCTTCAGATATGTGGGGTTGTTGCTGCGCTGTTAGTTAATGGGGGTTTCAAAAGAGATGATTGGCAGCCGAGAAAATATATAGAAGAAACGTATAACTACTTGAAGAAAAAAAAGGGGTTTGTTTACAGATGGAAGCATCTTCCTCGTTGGGGGTTTTCTTTGGAATTAGAGAAGATAGTCAAAACCCGCAGCAGCAGCAACAACAGCAACAACATTCCACAACACCAACTTCAGCTATGGGGCCAGCTCCGCCGCAGCAGCCGCCACAGAAGAAAAGGAGAAACCAGCCAGGAACACCAAGCAAGTATCCCAGTTTTTATATATAATTAGATTCTACTGAAGAAATAAGGAAACCCTAAGTTTAGAATTGGCTTTTTTTGTGTTTAACAGATCCAGATGCAGAAGTTATAGCACTGTCTCCCAAGAGCCTAATGGCAACAAACAGGTTCATTTGTGAGGTATGCAACAAAGGGTTCCAAAGGGAGCAAAACCTACAGCTTCACAGGAGAGGTCATAATTTGCCATGGAAGCTCAGGCAGAAGACTACAAAAGAAGTGAAGAAGAAGGTGTATCTCTGCCCCGAGCCGACATGCGTCCACCACGACCCGTCGAGGCCACTAGGTGACCTAACCGGCATCAAAAAGCATTACTCGAGGAAACATGGCGAGAAGAAATGGAAGTGCGACAAGTGTTCGAAGTGGTACGCGGTGCAATCCGACTGGAAAGCTCATTCGAAGATTTGTGGCACAAGAGAGTACAAATGTGACTGTGGCACTCTCTTCTCTAGGTATGTAAATCAAATGATGCTACAAAATTTGCAATCCATAACACATGACATGCATGACTTGCGTATGTGCCTTGTTTCTTCTCACTGGCACACATGATCATGAAAAGGAAGAGGCGTTACAAAGTAACAAACAGTTTCATTTTTTGTTTTTTCCTTGGAACCACCGCCCCTCTCTTCACGTGCTGCTATGGCATATGTTGTTGTTGTCATTTTGTTGTTGTTATATTGTGGATTGGCTAGACTTGTTTCTGGTCTTTGCTCTTGAAGCTAACCCTTTTCGTGGTAAATTTAGCCTCTGAACTGTAGCTTTGAAGCTATGGTCTTTCTGCTAGTGGAATTACAGTTTCAAGTGTAGGGGACTAACCGAGTTGGGCATCTTGATTGATTGGATTTCACTTGGTTGAATACATTCTCTTGTTGCATTCATTGGACACCCAGTTCTTAAAATAGTAGTTCAAGCCTTCATGGTTGATTTTGATTCACTAATCATTTTCAAGTTTTAGTGGAATATTTATGTGAATTAGAAATCTGACTTAGGTACTTTTAGCGACTCTATTTATGCACCACACTAAAAAAAATTAGGTTTAAAATTTATGATCAGTGTTTAAGGAATTATGGATAGGATATATTTTTATAGTTTAAGATTTAGATTTTAGGATTAATGCTTTGAATTTAAAGTTTTAGTGTTTGGCATAGGAAGGGACAACAAAAATGAACAAAAATCATTTTCCCCTTTCTATGACCAACACTAAAAAAACAATTTCTAAGTCATAATCATAAATTCTAAATCTTAAACCTTAAACCCTAAATCATAAAAATACATTCTACCCCAAATTATCTGTACTCTAATCCTAGACCATAACCTTAAACCTTAACCATAAACTCTAAACCTAAAATTTTAAAGTGAGAATATAAATAGCCCCTAAGTATGACCTTTTTATGCCACACACTAAAAAACACTTAAAATTTAAATTCTAAACACTATCCCTAAATTATACATTCTATACACTACACCCTACCCTTAATTTCATAAACCCTAACTTTAAACTATAAATCCTAAACCTACTTTTTTTTTAAGTGTAGCACCAAAAAAGGCATAATCAAGCTTCAGACGATTTCCAACCCTTATATACCCTCTTCAATTATCTTACTGTTAGGCAAATTTTAGGCAACTGATTTTGGTAAAATTCTACCAATAATCCCTTGCTATGCTTAAGTTTTGGATATAGATTTTATGTTATAATTTGGTCAATTTTAATCCTGTCCCAAAATGGTAGTAGTTAAATTTATTAGGTCAATTTTTTTTCTATTACTCTCGTACTATACTTTTCGACAAATCATAATTCTAATCATAATCCTACTTAGACGGAAGGGGAAGAGGACGCTTCCTATAACCCATGACCTAAGAGAATATATAGGGGAACAAAGATGACCAGTTTGACCAACTGACCAAATGTGCTTGCTCCCAATCCTTATATTTTTTAAATTTGAAGTTTGGGAGACTCATACAATAGCCATTAAATCCATTAACTAAAATAAAATGGTTTTTTTGTGACTATTATGGGAAAATAACATGCCATAATGTAACAACAACATTTATCCAATAAAAAAATGACATGATGTACTAAAAATGAATTTAATTGTCATCGTTAAGGTCAAAAGTGATTCCAAATTCCGAAAACTACTTGGGCTAAAAATGATCAAACTGAATTACATGACTAATAATTTTCTTGCTCCTCTAGGGTTTTCTGCACTTATAACTATAAGTGTCCTTTTACATGGCTAGACAGTCAAGTATATTGATTGGAAATAATTTCCTTCACACAAAGTAACTTCCAAAACCTTATAATTTGATGTACTAAACATGGCAGACAAGAGTTGCTGTTTGAGTTTTGTATCCAGCTCCTTTCCCAAACCCGTGTCCTTTGTTTTGTTTTGTTTTGCATGTACTCTACCTGGCCTGCATCAGCGATAATCTAATGGATTCCTTTTGTTTAAAACTGTTGCAGGCGTGATAGTTTCATCACTCATAGGGCATTCTGTGATGCCCTGACTCAGGAAAATGCAAGGCGAGCCTTGGACTCCATTGGCCACCGTTTAAATGGAAGCAGCACCGCAATGAGCTTAGGCTTATCTCGAGTTGGAACCCATGTTTCATCGTTGCAAGATCAGAATAATACCGGCGGTGCCGCTGCGAGTGGTACTCAATTTGATCACTTCCTTCTTCCATCAATGGGGTCTGTGTCTTCAGCTTCTTTCTTCTTGCACGAGGCTAATCAAGAACATCAGCCTCATCAGATTTCTTCAGCACCGAGTTTCATCAATCTAACATCACCAGGTTTGCTGGCCACTGAACATTTCTCGAGCAATATAATGGGTAGCGATCAAATCAACATCAACATCCCTTCTCTCTTTGCTCAAAACAATAACATGGTGCCCCAAATGTCGGCTACCGCATTGCTCCAAAAAGCTGCTCAAATGGGCTCAACTTCAAGCAACAACAACAACAGCAGCAGCGCTTCTCTTGCATATAGTTTTGGACATGAACAAGGAGAACATCAACATCAGCCTCAGCAGCAGCAAAGTTTGAATGTTAGCGGTGGTGGATCAGATGGATTGACTAGGGACTTCCTTGGGGTAGGGCAAATAGTAAGAATACAAAGAGAGCAACAACACCAGCACCAGCACCAGCAACAACAAGGGATGGGGTTAAGCGCCTTGGGTTGTGAGAGAACTAATATTACTGCGCCGGCAGGCCACCACTCTTTTGAAGGAGATGGGAATTTTCAGTGAAGAGGTCGAAGAAAGTACAAGGCTAGGTATGACATTAGCCATTAGTGACGTTTTAGAATGGTGAAACGATTAAAGCTTTACTCTTTCTTTGATTTCGTTGGTAAACATGTCTTTGATTTACTGTTTTTGGGAGTTTGGATTTTCTTTGTGTTGTTTGAATCTGACATACTGTTCATTCACAAAGGCAGTCACGGACTGATTGACTCCATAAAGTGAGAAGAAAAGACAAAGAATGGCAACGAAAGAGGCACATGAGTTTCCCAATAATTACCATAACGAACAATTCTGGACGCTTTACCTGAAACGCCATGCCACTTGAAATTACTGGAATTTTCTGCATCTAAACAACACAAATTATATATATATATATATATAAGATGATGAGAAAACAGTACTTTCAGTACCCCCAGTGTTGAACCAATAGGACAATCAAAATGACTGCCATAAGGGAATCCAGAATCTTACCAAAATTGGTAATTGAAAGATGGTCAATACATAAGAAGACAAATTGATCTAAAAATGATAGGATTCTGTTGATCACGTAGTTGTGGAACACTCTTCGATGGTGGTTTGTGGTTGCTATGGTAGTGGGGATGAGAGAGTTGTTGGTTTTGATCTCGTCTGTGTGAGAGCCCCCTAGAGGTGAATGGTTCCTTTTAAGGGATTGGGAAGGGTGTGGACACGTGTTATTCGAGGGGAATAAATGTTCTAATGAGTTGAGTTGCCATGAATCGGGTGTCGGTGTGGATCACGTGGTCGATGCGCGTGGTATGGGGTAATGTTCGCATGTCGAGTTCGCGATGGGTCGTAGCTGGTTGTTCGCATGGTCACGACCTGCTGGTACGTTCGCAGGCGATCTGTTGATTGGGTGTTTGCGTGGCGGCGGTTCGTAGGTACTAATAATTGCCCCCTAGGCGAGGGAATGTTATAAAGTGACCTTCGCAAGCCTTGGAACGCGGACCGTTAAGTTTAAATTATGCAGATGAATTATGCGGGAAAGGGCTTGTTTGCTTGTGTGATGATGACAAAAAATAAAGTTTAAATTATGTTGTTCGCAATCACATGATACTGATTATTAAATAGTATTGGTTTTTGTATGCTTGTTCCCTTGTGCCCAGTTAGGAAAGGAATGCACTGCGTGTAAAACCTATGTTTGATTTTGATATAACAATGTATGTTAAGGATTAAATTGAAAACTTGAAATAGATTTTTAAGTACCTCATATGATTTTTAAATCATCAAGGCTTTAATCTGATTTGAAAAACTCAAACTCCAAATATTTTCTAAGTGTTCCAAGGCCAAACTATTGAAAAATGTCCAGGCGTATCGATACGCTTCCAGCCGTATCGATACCTTTTTTGCAAAGTTGGCTACTGGAGAAACGCGTTTCGATACGCTCCTCACCGTATCAAAACAGCGTATCGAAACAGATTGCATCTGTATCGATATGCTCTTTCTGTAAAAATAAAGGAGTTTGAATGGCGTACCGATACGGTCTCACCCGTATCGATACGAATTTAATGGAATTTTAAATTTGAAAGCTTTTAATGATTTCGACTGTTGGTGTCAGTTGTTAGGTAACCGAAATTTAAAGTGGTGGTTGTACCGTACCGATACGCCCTTTGCCGTATCGATACGGAAACTTCTAGTCAGCTCTGTTGAATTAATTGCATCGATACAGATGTTCCCCTTATCGAAACGGTCTATATCCCGTACCGATACGCTTACACGCGTATCGATACGCCCTCTTGTTATTGTACAACGGCTCTTTATGTTTTTAGACAAGTATTGATATGGGTCCTCGTGTACCGATACGGTAAGCTGCAGAAGTGCATTTATGGTGGAAAGAAAGGGTCCCAACGGCTATAATCAATACCCTAACCACCCAAACGGCTAGAATTAAAAGAGAGAGTCCTCTTGTTTAGTGTTTGCTTGTGTGCTAGGTTTCAAGCTAGTCCTAGAGAGTCTCACCTTCATGCTTATTCGAATGCGGTTTTACCACCCAAACCGTAATTCCCTTGAAACCCACCGTAATTCCCTTGTCTAGGTCTTTGGTACTCTAGAGACTCAACCTTCAACCTTCATGCTTATTCGAATGCGGATTATGGGGGGTGTAAAATCGATAGGAAGAGTACTTCGGAAACATGTCAATTCTTAGGTAGTATGCTCATATCTTGGTTCTCTAAGAAACAAAATAGTGTAGCTCTTTCTACCACCGAAGCCGAGTACATATCCTTAGGGAGTTGTTGTTCTCAAGTCCTTTGGATGAAGCAACAACTCTTAGATTATGATATTAAAGTTGAAACCATACCCCTTAAGTGTGACAACACTAGTGCCATATGCTTAACTAAAAATCCCATCCAACACTCTAGAACCAAACATATAGAGATAAGACATCATTTCATTAGAGATCATGTCCTTAAGGAAGATGTTGTTATAGAGTACGTTGACACCTTAAACCAACTGGCGGACATTTTTACTAAACCTCTAGACAAAGAGCGGTTTTGGTCCTTTAGGAGAGAGTTAGGTCTAACTAGCATTTCTTGACCCTTTAAGACTCTTTTTAAGGTTAAAATTGCTTGAATTTGTGAAATTGCATGTTTATGTATTGTTAATCTTGAAAATATCCATGCTTATAGCTAGGGGGAGTATGCTTCTGTTAGAATATGCTTAGAACTGTTCATTCATCAAATGCATTCATTTAGGAGGTGCTAAAATCAAGCCTTTGGTTGTTCTTAAAGCTTAAAATGTATTTCTAGGCATAGGGTATCGATACGACCTTCTGCGTATCGATACGAGTACTGTATTAGCTTTCCAGACTGCATTTTGCCTAAAACGGGTATCGATACGGTTAAACCCGTATTGATACGAGCTAAAAGCGTTTCAATATGGATTGCATCCGTTTTGATACGGACCTTCGACGAGCGTTTCAAGGGAATTATGGTTTTACCCCCGTATCGATACACCCTCAGGCGTATCGATACGCGACTGCGCAGACAGCTTCTTTAAGGCATTTAAAGAGTTTTACTTTAACCAAAATTGCTTTTACAAAACCCTAGCCGTTTTTCACTCTATAAAAAGCCTCTCAATCCCTCATATTTTCACACCACAACTCAAAATCTCTTGAGGGTTTTCAAAATCAAGCAAAGCTTTTCAAGCTTTTCATCAATTTGGTGCAAAGTTCTTCTCCCATTCCTCTCTATCAATATCAAGATAAAAATCTCTTTTTATTTTATTTGATTTTCGTTTTAAATTTCCTTTTGTTTTGTTTTGTTTTCTCAAAAACAAACCTTTTGTTTTTGTTTTGTTTCTCAATTTTTTTAACAAAAATCTTGATTATTGATTTTCAATGGGTTGAATGAGAAAGTTAATGCATACACTGTTTTTGATCTATTTCTCTAGTCAATGACACCCAAAAAGAGAGCGTGTACTAGTGAAGTCGGTGAAGGTTCCAATGCCGGAGAAGGTACTCGCCCGAACCTCACTCTTATCTATCAATAATGCTTTAAGACCACCGGAGATCTCACCTATTTTCGAAAATTTCAAAACTACAAAATCCGTCCGGAGAGGGTAATTTCGGTTCCATTTATCAACTCGGAGCGTTTCAAATTTGATTACTTACCATTGCTCAAAGAATGGAAATTTATGGACTTTATTCAAATTCCCGGCTTTTTCTATCGCAATTTGGTTTTGATCTTCTATACTAATGCCAAGTGTGTCGCCAATCAAGCGGGTGTTGTTACGGCTGTTAATTCCTATATAATGGGTAAAAAGATCACCTTCAATTTTCAATCTATTCGTGATGTGTTCAAGTTAGAGGATGAGGGTCTTGATGATGAGAATGCTCTTGGCCATGTCTTGGGAGGTTCCGTAACCGTTCTCAACGCTCAAGATCGAATCCTTCACTTAATGGTTACTTGGTGGTTTAGGCCTTCGGGAGGGAAGTATTCAACTATCCGCCAAGTTGACGATTTTTGGATTCGGTGCTTTCGTCAAAGACAACGACCAAATCTTGCTCGGATTATGTTTGCGGAGATTGTCTATCTCGTTCAACATCGCCACACTACTCTTGTCACTTCATTCACTTATGGAACAACCTTGAGTTATTTCTTCACCAAAAAGGAGATAGATTGCTCTCACGACTACCCGACTCCCCTCACCGATCCTATTGATGAAAGATCTATTTCAAGGGGTAAGTTCATGTACTTTAATGGTAGTTGGCTTCGTCTCTCCGAGCTCCCTAGCGATGCTATTCCGGATGAAATTTCTAATCCTCAAGCCGCTCAAGCTCCTCCTCCACCTTTCATGGATTCCCTTATGACCTTTCTCAACGAGCAATTCACGGGTTTGCGCACGGGAATTGCTTCCATGGATCAAGCGATGAGTTCGAGATTTGCCGCTATTGACACACGCTTTACAAGTCTTGAAGATCGCGTGAAGAATGTGGAGACACGTCTCACTTCTCTTGAAGGTGGTCACAACTCGATGAACATATCTCTTATTTCTTTTCATGACGAGTGGCGTCAATCTCGAAGGAATGATGATGCACATGATGAGGACGATAAAGATGATGAAGATGGCGATGGAGATGCGTAGTAGTTCATCTTTGCATATTGCTCATGTCATTTAAGATATCTATTTATGCACTTCGAATTATGTTTTTAGGCCTGAGTTTGCATTCTAAAACCTATGCTTTGATTATTTCTATTTGGATTTTATGTTGATGTTTTCTTTATTTTGAACTTAATAGTTATCTATAATATGTTGCTTGGTTATTATTTATGCCTTTTGCCTATGTTTATCAATGTGTTGAGTTGTGTGGGGCTCGATTCGTTCAACCGTTCTTGCTCACTAAGTGGTGGAAAGGTGGATTTTTGGGTGGAAGGGTTGTGGAAGTTAGAAAGTAAATAGACACAATGATTTATAGTGGTTCAACCTTCTAATCAAGGTCTACATCCACTACCTTAGCTCCCCAATAAGGATTTCCAACAAATTCACTAAGAATTTCGTCCCCTTTTCTCGGATTAGGAGGAAACCGTTACAACCCTCAAAGCTTTCTACCCAAAGCTTGAAGGAACACTCTCTTTACAAAGAAAGACTTAGCAAACTAGAAATCCCTCTAAAAGGTGTTTGTTTGCAATTCTAAGCACTCACCCAAAACCTAAACACTTGATTAAATTTAACAATGTAAGCTCACAAGTGTTGTCTAAGCAAGAAATGTACAATTAAAGCTCTAGACAAATTTTGACATCACAATGTTGTAACAATTGAAGCATTAACCATTACAAGATGCTTGGAGGTCCCTTTTATACTCCCAATTGAGTTTGTAGCCGTTGGGGATGATTTGGAGCCGTTGAGGACTTTATTTCCCTTCATTAATGCTGTTCTGCAACTATCCGTATCGATACGCGTGGAACCGTATCGGTACGGCCTTCATTAGAAACTAGCCGTTGGGCTCTTGCCAGCCTGGGCGTATCGATACTCTTGAGGGCGTATCGGTACGAGTTCACTTTCAAATGGCCGTTGGGGTGGTTGAAAGGGGATCGGTACGCTTACCAGGCGTATCGAAACGATCCCGATCCGTATCGAAACGGCCAAGCCTGTTTCGATACGAGTTTTGGCAGTGACCAAACTTGGGCAAAAAGGTATCGATACGGGTTGGACCGTATCGGTATGAGTAGATTGAAAACTTAAGTTTGGCTATTTAAAATCAATGAAAACGTTGCCAAAAACCTCTTAAAATACCTCAGACATAAATTCAAGTTGTTTGGACTTAAAACCAAGTTTTAAATTCTTTACAAATTAGTCCAAAGCATTTTTCAATTATTATATCAAAACATTAGTTCTACACAATGTCTCTATTTTTTATCTAACAAAAAATGGGAGAGGGAACAAGCTCACACTTAAACTTTTAAAATTTTGATTTTTAACTTAAAAGTTACCTAGCTAATATTAAGGGGGGCTATTTTGCAAAGTTTTTCAAAAGTGTCAAAAATTTCAAGTTTTGGTTTTATTATATAAAAAAGGGGAGATTGTAAAATCTATGTTTGATTTTGATATAACAATGTATGTTAAGGATTAAATTGAAAACTTGAAATATATTTTTAAGTCCCTCAAATGATTTTTAAATCATCAAGGCTTTAATCTGATTTGAAAAACTCAAACTCCAAATATTTTCTAAGTGTTCCAAGGCCAAACTATTAAAAAACGTCCAGGCGCATCGATACGCTTCCAGCTGTATCAATACCTTTTTTGCAAAGTTGGCTACTGGAGAAACACGTTTCGATACGCTCCTCACCGTATCGAAACATCGTATCGAAACAAATTGCATCTGTATCGATACGCTCTCTCTGTAAAAGTAAAGGAGTTTGAATGGCGTACCGATACGGTCTCACCCTTATCGATATAAATTTAATGGAATTTTAAATTTGAAAGCTTTTAATGATTTCGACCGTTTGTGTCAGCTGTTAGGTAACCAAAATTTAAAGTGGTAGTTGTCATGTATCGATACGCCCTTTGCCGTATCAATACGGAAACTTCCAGTGAGCTCTGTTGAATTAATTGCATCGATACATATGTTCCCCGCATCGAAACGGTCCCTTTCCCGTACCGATACGCTTATACGTGTATTGATACACCCTCTTGTTATTGTGCAACGACTCTTTCTATTTTGAGACATGTATCGATACGGGTCCTCGTGTACCGATACTGTAAGCTGCAGAAGTGCATTTATGGTAGAAAGAGAGGGTCCCAACGGCTATAATCAATACCCTAACCACCAAAACGACTAGAATTAATAGAGAAGGTATAAATTGAAGACCAACAACAACTATTGCATCAAAGATAAACATCCTTACAAAAATCCAAGCTCAAAGTGCTTTATTTCTTATCCTTTGTAAAATCCCAAATATTGTTGTGTTCAATTCTGATCTTGTAATCAAATTTGGGTTGAGTGATTGTACTTAAAGGGGCAATCTTGTATTGAGAGATATCTTTCTTGCCTTTATTTCTTCTTTGTACTCTTGTGAGGGTTTGGTCAAATTTTGGGTAGAAAATTTGACTGATATTGTAAAGGTTACCTCCTAAGCCTTGAAAAGGGGAAGAACAATTATTGGATTGTTGGAAAATCCTTAGTGGTAGCTAAGGTAGTGGATGTAGAGTTCATTTGGAACTTGAACCACTCTAAAATTCCTTGTTCTTTATTTTTAGCCATTCTCTTTACTCCAACAATTTTTAAAAACCCAATTCACCCCCTCTTGGCTTTGATCAATCCATTGATCCACTCAAAAATTGGTATTAAAGCCTACCTCTTTGAAGGATTAACAACCACAAGAGGAGTTCCTAGGAAGAGTGTGATCAAACATAAAGCAATTCATGACATCTACCTCCGGGTCAAACATGTACGAGTCTCAATCAACCACCAAACCGCCTTTCTTCAACGGTGATAACTACCCTTTTTGGAAGAACCAGATGCATCTCTTCATTAAATCCAACGATTATCTAGTTTAGGATGCCATTGAAGATGGTCCCTCTATTCCAATGAAGAGAGACGAAGAAGGAAGATTGGTGCCAAAGAAGAAAAATGAGATGAGTGAAGAAGAGAGAAAGAAGATTCAAATCAATGATAAAGCTCTTCACATGTTGTTTTGCTCTTTCGGTTCCAACATCTACTCCAAAGTTTTCTCCATCGAAAGTGCTAAGGAAGTGTGAGATACACTTGAGACTACTTATGAAGGAACAAGTGATGTGAAGGAGACAAAGATTGGAATTCTCAATCTTAGCTATGAGAATTTCAAAATGGAGCCCGACGAAACAATGTCAAAGATGTTCGATCGTTTCTCAACAATCGTCAACGGGATAAAGGGTTTTGGAGAGATAATCCCGGAAGACAAACTAGTCCGAAAGCTACTCTACTCACTTCCCAAGTCTTGGGATGGGAAGAGAACCGCCATCATTGAGGCCAAAAATTTGAAGACACTCAAGCTTGATAAGCTAGTGGGTTCTCTCCTAACTCATGAGATAATGAAGCAAGGAAGGGAAGATGAAAGGAAGAAGGAAGAGAGAAGATTGGAGAAGCTTGAGGTAGAAAAGAAGAAGAAGAAGATAGGAGTGGCTTTCAAAGCTTCTCTACATGAGGAGAGCACTTCTAGTGAGGAGGAAGACCTAGAAGAATTGGCTATGATAGCCAAAAGGTTCTCACGGTTTATGAGGTCCAACCGAGGAAGGAAGATTCAAAGAAAAATGGACTTCAAAACCAAAAATAAAGAATAAGAGAGGGATCAAATCATTTGCTTTGAGTGCAAAAAACCGGGTCATATTCGTTCGGAGTGCCATCAACTCAAGAAGAAGGGCTTTGAGAAGAAGAAGAAGAAGCTCAAAGCCAAGCTTGCTACCTGGAGTGATGAGGAGTCATCCGAGGATGAGGAACAGGAAGTGGCCAACCTTTGACTCATGGCTCTTGAGGACGATTCCTCAATGGTAACCTCTAACTCATCATCTTTTGATTTTACATTTGATGAATTGCATGATGCTTATGATGAGTTACAAGAGGTATATGATGAGTTAGTTGAGAAGTATAAAAAGTCGGTCATAAGAAATAAAAAGATTATTTCAGAATTAAATGCTAAAAATGACTCACTTTCTCAAGCTAACTTAAAATTTGAGAAAAATATCTTAGGTTTACAAGATGAACTTAAATTCTTTCAAGGTGAAAATGTAGACTTAAACAATCTTATTTCTCAATGCAATAGTGAACACCAAAAGGTGTTAGATGAGCTTAACAAGCTCAAGGAGTTTTTAAAAAATGTTGGTAATGTGAAAAATGAACCCTAAACCAACCTAAGAGAAAGACATATAACTACAAACAAAGTGGCTTCCACAGGCATAATAGAACTAAGAAAATTAGAAGTGTATGGGTTCCTAAGGAACTCGTAAGTCTAATAATGTTGTTGCTATGTCGCCTTGGATTCCTAAGAGAACCAAGCTTTTGGGAGCTAACACTCGTGGATCCAAAATGATTTGGGTACCAAAAATCAAAGCTTAATATCTTTGTTTGTAGGGGGAGCATTGCTACAAGGCCATAGCACAAAGTCAAAACTCATGTTACCTTGATAGTGGATGCTCGAGGCACATGACCGAAGACAAGAGTCGATTCATGGACTTAAAGCCAAAAAGTGGAGGAGTAGTGACATTTGGTGACAACTCCAAAGGCCACATTAAAGATATTGGATCCATAGGTAATCACTCTACTATTCTCATTGAAAATGTTTTATATGTCGATGATCTAAAACACAATTTATTGAGCATTAGTCAATTGTGTGATAAAGGATTTAATGTCTTATTTGATAAAAATGGATGCAAAATTGTTGACATTAAATCGAATAATATAATGCTCATTGGTCATCGTATAAGTAATGTATACATGGTGCATTTAGATGACATTCATACATCCCATGCATGTTTTGTTGCACAAAATGAAAATGATGCATGACTATGGCATAGAAAACTAGGACATGCTAGCATTATTGTTTTAGAAAAATTAGTTTCTCTAAATCTAGTTAGAGGTTTGCCCAAAATTAAGTTCTCAAATGACAAAATTTGTGATGCATGCTCTAAGGGTAAACAACATAGATCATCCTTTAAATCCATTAATGATGTTTCTACAAGTAGATGTTTACAACTAATTCATATGGATTTATTTGGGCCTATTAGAACTATGAGCTTGGGTGGTAAATCGTATGCATTTGTACTTGTTGATGACTCTTCTAGTTTTACTTGGGTTCTATTTTAAGTACTAAATATGAGGCTTTAGAAAAATTCATCACGTTTTCAAAATTAACTCAAAATGATCTTGAACTTAAGATTTCTCATATTAGAAGTGATCATGGAACCGAATTTCAAAATTTAGGTTTTGAAGAGTTTTTAAATGAAAATGGTATTAGCCACAATTTTTCGGCTCCTCAAACTCCTCAACAAAATGGGGTAGTTGAGAGGAAAAATAGGACTTTACAAGAAATGGCTAGAACCATGCTTTGTGAAAACAATTTACCTAAATATTTTTGGGCGAAAGCCACAAACACCGCTTGCTACATTGTAAACTGAGTAATGATTAGGTCACTTTTAAAGAAAACACCATATGAGATTTTAAAATCTAAAAAGCCTAACATTAGCTATTTTCATCCATTTGGTTGCAAGTGTTTTGTTTTAAACAATGTAAAAGATAACTTAGGTAAATTTGTTGCTAAAAGTGATGAAGCTATTTTCTTAGGTTATTCGTTAAACTCTAAAGCCTATCGTGTATTTATTAAGAGAATTTTAGTAGTAGAAGAGTCTATTCATGTTGTATTCGATGATAACCTCCTTCCGAGGAAGGATTCTTGTGATGATGATGATGTAGGAATCCTTGATGCCTTTGATGGGGGACAAACTTCAAAGGAGGATGAGATTCCAACGAAAGAAGAGGATGCACAAGATCCACCTCTTGAAGCCTTGAAGGACTTGGCTCTTGAGGAAAAGGAAGTGAGCTACCCAAGGGAGTACAACTATGTCAAAGGTGGTGAAATCTTGGGTGATTCATCCAAGGGGGTAACTACTAGATCTTCTCTCAAACTTATGAACCATGTTGCTTTTATTTCATGCATTGAGCCTAAGAATATAAAAGAAGCATTAAAAGATGACTTTTGGATTATGGCTATGCAAGAAGAGTTAAATCAATTTGAGAGAAGTAATGTATGGACATTAGTTGAAAGGCCTAGTAATCAATCTACTATAGGAACTAAATGGGTATTTAGGAATAAACTAGATGAGAGTGGTAACATTGTGAGAAACAAAGCTAGATTAGTTGCTCAAGGTTACACTCAAGAAGAGGGAATTGATTTTGATGAAACCTATGCACCCATAGCTAGAATGGAAGCCATTAGGATGTTGCTTGCATATGCATGTTATCACGATTTCAAGTTTTTTCAAATGGATGTTAAAAGCGCATTTTTAAATGGTTTTATAAATGAGGAAGTGTATGTGGAACAACCACCGAGTTTTAAAGATTCAAAATTTACAAATCATGTTTTCAAACTAACTAAAGCACTTTATGGTTTAAAACAAGCTCCTAGAGCTTGGTATGAAAGACTTTCAAGCTTTTTGATTGAAAAAGATTTTGAAAAAGGTAAGGTGGACACTACACTTTTCATAAAAAGGTATAAAAATGACATCTTAGTAGTACAAATATATGTTGATGATATTATTTTTGGATCTACTAATGAGTGTCATTGCAAGGAGTTTGCTAAGTTAATGCAAGGTGAAATCGATATGAGCATGATGGGGGAGATCTCATTCTTTTTGGGACTCCAAATCAAGCAAAGGAAGGGTGACACCTTCATCAATCAAGCAAAGTACGTGAAAGATATGCTCAAGAAGTTTGGCTTGGAGAATGCAAAGCCTCAAGCCACACCAATGAGCTCATCTACAAAGCTTGACAAAGATTAAGGAGGTAAGTGTGTTGACTCTAAGCTTTATCGCTCTATGATTGGATCTTTGCTTTACCTTACCGCAAGTAGACCGAATATATTATTTAGTGTTTGCTTGTGTGCTAGGTTTCAAGCTAGTCCTAGAGAGTCTCATCTTATAGCTGTTAAGAGAATCTTTAGGTACCTTAGAGATACCCCTTGTTTAGGTCTTTGGTACCCTAGAGACTCAACCTTCAACCTTTATGCTTATTCGAATGCGGATTATGGGGGGTGTAAAATCGATAGGAAGAGTACTTCGGGAACATATTAATTCTTAGGTAGTATGCTCATATCTTGGTTCTCTAAGAAACAAAAATAGTGTAGCTCTTTCTACTACCGAAGTCGAGTACATATCCTTAGGGAGTTGTTGTGCTCAAGTCCTTTAGATGAAGCAACAACTCTTAGATTATGGTATTAAAGTTTAAACCATACCCATTAAGTGTGACAACACTAGTGCCAAATGCTTAACTAAAAATCCCATCCAACACTCTAGAACCAAACATATAGAGATAAGGCATCATTTCATTCGAGATCATGTCCTTAAGGAAGATGTTGTTATAGATTATGTTGAAACCTTGAACCAACTAGCGGACATTTTTACTAAACCTCTAGAAAAAAAAGCGTTTTTGGTCCCTTAGGAGAGAGTTAGGTCTAACTAGCCTTCCTTGACCCTTTAGGACTCTTTTTGAGGTTAAAATTGCTTGAATTTGTGAAATTGCATGTTTATGTGTTTTAATCTTGAAAATATCCATGCTTATAGCTAGGAGGAGTATGCTTCTATTAGAATATGCTTAGAACTGCTCATTCATCAATTGCATTCATTTAGGAGGTCCTAAAATTGAGCCTTTGGTTGTTCTTAAAGCCTAAAATGTATTTATGGGCATAGGGTATCGATACGACCTTCTGTGTATCGATACGAGTACTGTATTAGCTTTCCAGACTGCATTTTGCCTAAAACGGGTATCGATACGGTTAAACCCGTATCGATACGAGCTAAAAGCGTCTCGATACAGATTGCATCTGTTTCGATACGGACCTTCGATGAGCGTTTCAAGGGAATTACGGTTTTAACCCCGTATCGATACACCCTCAGGCGTATCGATACGCGACTGCGCAGATAGCTTCTTTAAGGCATTTAAAGAGTTTTACTTTAACCAAAATTGCTTTTACAAAACCCTAACCATTTTTCACTCTATAAAAAGCCTCCCAATCCCTCATATTTTCACACCACAGCTCAAAATCTCTTGAGGGTTTTCAACATCAAGCAAAGCATTTCAAGCTTTTCATCAATTTGGTGCAAAGTTCTTCTCCCATTCCTCTATATCAATATCAAGGTAAAAATCTCTTTTTATTTTATTTGATTTTCGTTTTAAATTTCCTTTTGTTTTGTTTTGTTTTCTCAAAACAAACTTTTTCAAACTTTTTGTTTCTTAATTTTTTTAACAAAAACCTTGATTATTTATTTTCAACGGGTTGAATGATAAAGTTAATGCATACACTGTTTTGATCTATTTCTCTAGTCAATGGCACCCAAAAAGAGAGTGCGTACTAGTGAAGTCGGTGAAGGTTCTAATGCCGGAGATGGTACTCGCCCGAACCTCACTCTTATCTATCAACAATGCTTTAAGACTACCGAAGATCTCACCTATTTCTGACAATTTCAAAACTACAAAATCCGTCCGGAGAGGGTAATTTATGTTCCTTTTCTCAACTTGGAGCGTTTCAAATTTGATTACTTACCATTGCTCCAAGAATGGAAATTTATGGACTTCATTCAAATTCCCAGCTTTTTTTATCGCAATTTGGTTTTGATCTTCTATACTAATGCCAAGTGTGTCGCCAATCAAGCGGGTGTTGTTACGGCTGTTAATTCCTATCTAATGGGTAAAAAGATCACCATCAATGTTCAATCTATTTGTGATGTGTTCAAGTTAGAGGATGAGGGTCTTGATGATGAGAATGCTCTTGGCCATGTCTTGGGAGGTTCCGTGACCGTTCTCAACGCTCAAGATCGAATCCTTCACTTAATGGTTACTTGGTGGTTTAGGCCTTCGGGAGGGAAGTATTCAACTATCCGCCAAGTTGACGATTTTTGGATTCGGTGCTTCCGTTAAAGACAACGACCAAATCTTGCTCGGATTATGTTTGCGAAGATTGTCTATCTCGTGCAACATCGCCACACTACTCTTGTCACTTCATTCACTTATGGAACGACCTTGAGTTATTTATTCACCAAAAAGGTGATAGATTGCTCTCACGATTACCTGACTCCCCTCGCCGATCCTATTGATGAAAGATCTCTTTCAAGGGGTAAGTTCATATACTTTAATGGTAGTTGGCTTCGTCTCTCCGAGCTCCTTAGCGATGCTATTCCGCAAGAAATTGCTAATCCTCAAGCCGCTCAAGTTCCTCAAGCTCCTCCTCCACCTTCCATGGATTCCCTTACGACCTTTCTCAACGAGCAATTCACGGGTTTGCGCATGGGAATTGCTTCCATGGATCAAGCGATGAGTTCGGGATTTTCCGCTATTGACACACGCTTTACAAGTCTTGAAGATCGCGTGAAGAATGTGGAGACACGTCTTGTAACACCCGGGTTTGGGGGTCGGGTGAAAATAATATCAAAATAATGTTGCGGGTTTTGGTTTCGTAATTAAAATAATAAAATATTTTTATGGGCTTCGTGTTTGCAAAATAATTAAAATCTATGTTGGGCCTATCTTCTAAGTCCAAATTCCATGGATTTTAGGAGATGAGAGTTTTAGCCATTTCATTAATGGCTTAGTGGTAAATATGTTTTTGGTGAATTAAAACAAAACAAAAGAAGAAGACCATGTGCTCATCTTCTTCCTCACTCCCATTTTCAAAACCCACGACCAAAGAACTCTCCCTCTCCCTTTCACTATTCCATAATCTCCCTAGCTTATTGTTGGTGATTTTTGAAAGGTAAATATGTTTTTGACTTGTCCTTACCTTCCTCTTCATGTTGGTACCTTTAGTTTTCAATAAAACCAAGTATTTTGTATTTTGGGTTTTTCAAAGATTTGGATAAAGGTTGTAGCTTTATGGATTTTTAACTAAGCTTTTGATTTATTGTTGTTAGATAAGTTGTTTGTAAACCATAAGGTCCAACATATATGAATTTTAAAGGGTTTTATGATGATTCTCGGATTTGGGTTTAAGTGAGGTTTTAGAAGGGTTTAAAGGTTGGTTTTGGGGCTGCTATGTGTTGGAAATTGAGGGCTGATGTTAGTGTGATAGTTAGGGGTTGTTTTGGGAGCTTTTAAGTGTGTTAAAAAGGTTGAAATCAAGGGTTTTGGGCTGTGCTTAAGGGCTGCTCGGGAATGGCATTTTGGGGTTGTTCTTAGCTTGAAAAACATGTGTTTTGTGCTTGATTAGTATTCCGGGTTGGCTACATTGATTTGTGAACTGATTTGAGGTTATTTTGAGTGTGTTGTGATGATTAGAAGCAAGGATTTGTGTTGGTGAAGCCTCGGGAACGAATCCGGAACCGTTGGGAGCTTGATCGGCTAGTGTGGTTAAGCTTGGAATAGTCGGTGAGTGGTTAAATGTTTTTAAATGGTTTTCAAGTGTTGGTTCAAACATGTGGACTAGGTTGGGCTTGGTAGACCCACCTAGAGTTAGGATTAGATTGGTAGTCTAATCCTAAGCTTTAGTTAGAGACTTTGGTTGAACTCTAATTATTGATTATGCCTCATGTTTAATTGTGATTGTGGTGGTTATGTATATTGTGTTATACATGTATGTTGAGGCATGCTTTTGATGCATTGCTATATGCATGTGGTTTGGATTGTGGATGGTGCATGACGGTGAGTCATGGTGAGTACGTGCTAAGCACGGAAGTTGATATGAAATGATGTTGTGAAAGGTTATGAATTGTGTTAGTATTGGTACTAGTATGCTTGAGTACAAATGATCGATCATTAGGATGTTTAGTGTGCACACGTGAGTCAAATGTGCGTGTGGTCTTGGTGATGGCAGTCATCAAGATGGAGTACGAGTTCGCCCGAAAATCTTCTTATATATATGTTAGTCGGTGATGAGTGTAATCCCATCGACGGGGCGTGAGGATGAGTGGAATCCCCTCCGCGTGGAACGGTGATGAGTGTAATCCCACCGTAAGGTAATGGTTGTGGTTGGATGTGAGTTCCAACGGTTATCCGCGTATTCGGGTCATAGCTAGGTGCCAATATGGATTGATATATGTGTTGCCAATATGGATTTGTGGAATGTGTTGATAATACATTGTTATATGTATTTCCATGTGTTGAGCTTATGACTTGTTGAACATGACATGATATTGATATTGTGTTCATGCATCATTGATATTTTGGCTCTTATGGTTCGAAGGTAAGATCATGCATTCTACCTTGGTTGTATGCTCAGTGCTTGGACCCTGCATTGTGGAGGTTTGTTTTATGAGCCTACCCTCACTAAGCTTATTGATTACGCTCTCTTTTGTTCGACAATGCAGATCCGTAGTTCGTGGGTTGCTTGTGCAAGGAGATGGCCTCCAAGTGTGCTTGTGGTGCTATCTTAGCTTTCAAGTATGGACTTTTAAGTAATTAATGTGTAATAGTCAAGCAATGGGATATGTATTGTTGTTTCGAGCTTTTGATGGATGTTGATGCTTCGTGTTAGGAGCATGTTAGACTCCTTTATATGTTAATGTTGGTTTGGCTTTTGGATGCCTTGTCTTGTTTGTAAACCATGCCTATGTTGGCCTTGTGCCTTTTATGAATGCTTAAGTGGATGTTTTTGTCTAAGGCATGAAACCATGAATGCTATGTTTGCTCTTATGTTGAATCGATGACCCCTTTAATGTTTGCTTTTATATGTATGTTGGGTGTTTTGTGTATGTTTGCAATAGGGTGCATGCCTCTAGAGTATGCTTGCATGTTGTGTATGCTTCTTAAGGCTGTTAAGGGCGTTTGGGATCAATTAGAGATGTTTAAAACTGATTTTGGGAGTTCACAGACTGCAGGTGTTTCGAAACGGGTTGTGCCGTTTTGGAACGGGTGTGGTTCCAGGGCCCCCCGTATCGGAACGTGTTTCGGTACGGTTTGGCTACTGTGAGCCCCTGTTCCTATACGAGTCTCGAAACACTTTGGCTACTATGAGAGCTGCTCGTTTCGGAACGCCTAGGCAAATTAGGACCCTGTTCCGAAACGGGGTGGATGCGTTTCGGTACGGGTGTCTGGCTTTTTAAATTGGAGCCCGTGTTCCGAAACGGGCAGTGCCTGTTTCGAAACATAGGCCTAGAAATGGGCTTTTTGACATCTCTAAAGGGTCTCATGGGTTGGGCTTAGGTCCTTTTTGTTGTTAGGCTTTCTGTGAGCCTTGTTTCCGCTGTCGCTTCACACATAGGCTTAATTAACGTATCTAGACAAGATAATAAATGAAAAAGTTTTCTAGGGTCGGTAACCGAAATGGAGCCTTAACGAGTTTCGCCTCAGTTATCCCCGCGTGTGACCCGCTCGGATCGGTCGGACGCCCGGAACGAGATGAGGGGGTTACACGTCTCACTTCTCATGAAGGCGGTCACAACTCGATGAACATATCTCTTACCGCTTTTCATGACGAGTGGCATCAATCTCTAAGGAATTATGATGCACATGATGAGGACGATGAAGATGGTGATGGAGATGTGTAGTAGTTCATCTTTGCATATTGCTCATGTCATTTAGGATATCTATTTATGCACTTTGAATTATGTTTTTAGGACTAAGTTTGCATTCTAAAACCTATGCTTTGATTATTTCTATTTGGATTTTATGTTGATGTTTTCTTTATTTTGAACTTAATGGTTATCTATAATATGTTGCTTGGTTATTATTTATGCCTTTTGCCTATATTTATCAATGTTTCTATTTTTGATCTAACAAAAAGGGGGAGAGGGAACAAGCTCACACTTAAACTTTTAAAATTTTTATTTTTAACTTAAAAGTTACCTAGCTAATATTAAGGGGAGCTATTTTGCAAAGTTTTTCAAAATGTCAAAAATTTCAAGTTTTGGTTTTGTTATATCAAAAAGGGGGAGATTGTAAAACGTATGTTTGATTTTGATATAACAATGTATCTTAAGGATTAAATTGAAAACTTGAAATAGATTTTTAAGTCCCTCAAATGATTTTTAAATCACCAAGGCTTTAATCTGATTTGAAAAACTCAAACTCCAAATATTTTCTAAGTGTTCCAAGACCAAACTATTGAAAAACGTCCAGACGTATCGATACGCTTCCAGCCGTATCAATACCTTTTTTGCAAAGTTGGCTACTGGAGAAACGCGTTTCGATACGCTCCTCACCGTATCGAAACAACGTATCAAAACAGATTACATCTGTATCGATACGCTCTCTATGTAAAACTAAAGGAGTTTGAATGGCGTACCGATACGGTCTCACCCGTATCGATATGGATTTAATGGAATTTTAAATTCGAAAGCTTTTAATGATTTCGATCATTGGTGTTAGTTGTTAGGTAACCAAAATTTAAAGTGGTGGTTGTCCCGTACCGATACGCCCTTTGCCGTATCAATACGGAAACTTCCAGTGAGCTCTGTTGAATTAATTGCATCGATACGGATGTTCCCCGTATCAAAACGGTCCTTGTCCCGTAACGATACGCTTACACGCGTATCGATACTCCCTCTTCTTATTGTGCAACTGCTCTTTCTATTTTGTGATAGGTATCGATACGGGTCATCGTGTACCGATACGGTAAGCTGCAGAAGTGCATTTATGGTGAAAAGAGAGGGTCCCAACGGCTATAATCAATACCCTAACCACCCAAACGGCTAGAATTAATAGAGAAGGTATAAATTGAAGCCAATTGAAGACCAACAACAACTATTGCATCAAAGATAAACATCCTTACAAAAATCCAAGCTCAAAGTACTTTATTTCTTATCCTTTGTAAAATCCCAAATATTGTTGTGTTCAATTCAGATCTTGTAATCAAATTTCAGTTGAGTGATTGTACATAAAGGGGAAATCTTGTATTGAGAGATATCTTTCTTGCCTTTATTTCTTCTTTGTACTCTTGTGAGGGTTTGGTCAAATTTTAGGTAGAAAATTTGACTGGTATTGTAAAGGTTACCTCCTAAGCCTTGAAAAGGGGAAGAACAATTAGTGGATTGTTGGAAAATCCTTAGTGGTAACTAAGGTAGTGGATGTAGAGTTCATTTGGAACTTGAACCACTCTAAAATTCCATGTTCTTCATTTTTTGCCATTCTATTTACTCCAACAATTTTTAAAAACCCAATTCACCCCCTCTTGGCTTTGATCAATCCATTGATCCACTCAACAATTGGTATCAGAGCCTACCTATTTGAAGGATTAACAACCACAAGAGAAGTTCCTAGAAAGAGTGTGATCAACCACAAAGCAATCCATGGCATCTACCTCCGGGTCAAACATGTACGAGTCTCAATCAACCACCAAACCACCTTTCTTCAACGATGATAACTACCCTTTTTGGAAGAACCAGATGCGTCTCTTCATTAAATCCAACGATTATCTAGTTTGGGATGCCATTGAAGATGGTCCCTCTATTCCTATGAAGAGAGACGAAGAAGGAAGATTGGTGCCAAAGAAGAAAAATGAGATTAGTGAAGAAGAGAGAAAGAAGATTCAAATCAATGATAAAGCTCTTCACATATTGTTTTGCTCTTTCAGTTCCGACATCTACTCCAAAGTTTCCTCCATCGAAAGTGCTAAGGAAGTGTGGGATACACTTGAGACTACTTATGAAGGAACAAGTGATGTGAAGGAGACAAAGATTGGAATTCTCAATCTTAGCTATGAGAATTTCAAAATGGAGCCCGACGAAACCATGTCAAAGATGTTCGATCGTTTCTCAAGAATCGTCAACAGGCTAAAGGGTTTTGGAGAGATAATCCCGAAAGACAAACTAGTCCGGAAGCTACTCTACTCACTTCCCGAGTCTTGGGATAGGAAGAGAACCGCCATCATTAATGCCAAAAATTTGAAGACAATCAAGCTTGATAAGCTAGTTGGTTCTCTCCTAACTCATGAGATAATGAAGCAAGGAGGGGAAGATGAAAGGAAGAAGGAAGAGAGAAGAGTGGAGAAGCTTGAGGTAGAAAAGAAGAAGAAGATAGTAGTGGCTCTCAAAGCTTCTCTACATGAGGAGACTTCTAGTGAGGAGGAAGACCTAGAAGAATTCGCTATGATAGCCAAAAGGTTTTCACAGTTTATGAGGTCCAACCGAGGAAGGAAGATTCAAAGAAAAATGGACTTAAAAACCAAAAACAAAGAAGAAGAGAGGGATCAAATTATTTGCTTTGAGTGTAAAAAACCGGGTTATATTCATTCGGAGTGCCCTCAACTCAAGAAGAAGGGCTTTGAGAAGAAGAAGAAGCTCAAAGCCAAGCTTGCTACTTGGAGTGATGAGGAGTCATCCGAGGATGAGGAAAACGAAGTGGCCAACCTTTGCCTCATGGCTCTTGAGGACGATTCCTCCATGGTAACCTCTAACTCATCATCTTTTGATTTTACATTTGACTAATTGCATGATGCTTATGATGAGTTACAAGAGGTATATGATGAGTTAGTTGAGAAGTATAAAGAGTCGGTCATAAGAAATAAAAAGATTATTTCAGAATTAAATGCTAAAAATGACTCACTTTCTCAAGCTAACTTAAAATTTGAGAAAAAGATCTCAGGTTTACAAGATTAATTTAAATTCTTTCAAGATGAAAATGTAGACTTAAACAATCTTATTTCTCAATGCAATAGTGAACACCAAAAGATGTTAGATGAGTTTAACAAGCTCAAGGAGTCTTTCAAAAATGTTGGTAATGTGAAAAATGAGATAGGTGAACCCTCTAGAACTAACCAACCTAAGAGAAAGACATATAACTACAAACAAAGTGGTTTCCATAGACATAATAGAACTATGAAAATTAGAAGTGTATGGGTTCCTAAGGAACTCGTCAAGTCTAATAATGTTGTTGCTATGTCACCTTGGATTCCTAAGGGAACCAAGCTTTTGGAAGCTAACACTTGTGGACCCAAAATGATTTGGGTACCAAAAATCAAAGCTTAATATCTTTGTTTGTAGGGGGAGCATTGCTACAAGGCCAAAGCACAAAGTCAAAACTCATGGTACCTTGATAGTGGATGCTTGAGGCACATGACCGGAGACAAGAGTCAATTCATAGACTTAAAGCCAAAAAATGGAGGAGTAGTGACATTTGTTGACAACTCCAAAGGCCACATTAAAGGTATTGGATCCATAGGTAATCTCTCTACTATTCTCATTGAAAATGTTTTATATGTCGATGGTCTAAAACACAATTTATTGAGCATTAATCAATTGTGTGATAAAGGATTTAATGTCTTATTTGATAAAAATGGATGCAAAATTGTTGACATTAAATCGAATAATATAATGCTCATTGGTCATCGCATAGGTAATATATACATGGTGCATTTAGATGACATTCATACATCCCATGTATGTTTTGTTGCACAAAATGAAAATGATGCATGGCTATGACATAGGAAACTAGGACATGCTAGCATTAGTGTTTTAGAAAAATTAGTTTCCCTAAATCTAGTTAGAGGTTTGCCCAAAATTAAGTTCTCAAATGACAAAATTTGTGATGCATGCTCTAAGGGTAAACAACATAGATGATCCTTTAAATCCATTAATGATGTTTCTACAAGTAGATGTTTACAACTAATTCATATGGATTTATTTGGGCCTAATAGAACTATGAGCTTGGGTGGTAAATCGTATGCATTTGTACTTGTTGATGACTATTCTAGATTTACTTAGGTTCTATTTTTAAGTACTAAAGATGAGGCTTTAGAAAAATTTGTAACACCCCGGGTTTAGGGGTCAGATGTTACACGGGTAAATCGGGTTCGAGTCGTGGGATCGTTTTAAATTAAATTGGGTTTTGGTTTTTAATAAAAAGGGGTTTTGAAATTCATTAATGGCATTTTGGTAATTTTAAAATAAAGGGAAATAAAATGTGAAAAAGGGGAATTTGAAGTTGGCTATTCATCTTTTTCTTCCCCTAGTTCTTTTTTTTCACGATAGAAAAACCTCCCTTAACCCCTATCCTCATTTCATTCATTCCCCCATCGAATTCAAGTGATTTCAACGAGGTAAGACCATTTTTGACTTGTCCTCTTCATTTCTAACACATCTATGGTTTTAGATTTTAGAAAAACCCCATTGTAGAGAAAGTTGAGTTTTCAAGGTTTGAAGAAAGTATGAAACTTTAATGGCTTCTTGGGTTGTTTTTGATTAATAGAGTTGAGTTTTGATCTAACCTTGCCCTATGGAACATTATATCTCAATTTGGTTGGGTTTTATAATGAACTATAGTGGTTCAACCTTCTAACCAAGGTCTACATCCACTACCTTAGCTCCCCACTAAGGATTTCCAATCAATCCACTATGATTCGTCCCCTTTTCTAGGCTTAGGAGGAAACCCTTTACACCGATCAAGCTTTCTACCCAAAGCCTTGATCAAACCCTCTAATAGGTGTTTTTTGCACAATTTAAGCACTCACCCAAAACCTAAAACACTTGAGCAAATTTGACAATTTTGGCTCACTAGTGTTTGTCTATACAAGAATTGACAATTTAGGCACTAAGACAATATTTGATCATTTGTTGATTGACAATATGAGAATTAGCCTTTACTTGATGCTTGGAGGTCCCTTTTATACTTTTTGATGAGTTTCTAGCCGTTACTAGCCGTTGGGATTGAATTGGAGCCGTTGAGGACTTTAATTCCCACCATAAATGCAGTTCTGCAGCTCCCCGTTTCGAAACGCTCAAACCCGTTTCGAAACACCCTTTAAGTAGAAAGAGCCGTTGCAGTCTGAAGTGGACCCGTATCGAACGCTTTAGTCCGTTTCGAAACACTCGTTTCGAAACGCATGTCCCCGTATCGAAACAACCTGCATTTAAATGTTAGTTGGGAAATAGCTGTTGGGGTTTATGACCGTTATGGTCAATGCCACGTAGGCGTATCGAAACGGCATAGCCCGTTTCGAAACGCTGGGCAAAATCCTTATCCAGGGAAAGCCCGTTTCGATACTAGTATCGAAACGTTTTAGCTACTGGAATGCACAGTATCGAAACGCCCTAAGGTGTTTCGAAACGCCCTAAGGTGTTTCGAAACGCCTGGACAGTTTTGTAAAGTTTGGCTTTGAAAAACATGTATAACCTTTTAAAAACATCCCTAAACATAGTTTCAAGTTATTTGGACTTTGGAAATTGTTTTAAATAATTTTTAAATCAGTCCAAAGCATTTTTCAATTATTATATCAAAACATTAGTTCTACAGTATATTTAAAGTGTCAAAATTTGTGTTTTTGGAATGGTTTTGTGAAAAATTGCTGGGCTGATGTTATAGCAACATTGGGTAGGTGTTTTTAGATGTTTTTTTGATGATTTTTTAGTGGAGATAGTGTTACTTTGAATGGATTCCTGTAGCTATTGCTGTAAGTGATTTTTAGGAGTGGAAAATGGGAGTTTTTAAGGTTTTTATGTGGGGAAATGAAGGGCTGAAGGTTGTACATCCTTAGGGTGATGTTTTGGACATGTTTTGGAGTGTTTTAAGTGTTTAAATTGAGAGGTAATGGCTGGGTTTTGCTGGAGTACGAAAATGGGATTATTTGGGAGGATTTCGGCTTTTAATTGTTGAGAAAATGTTAGGGAATTGAGAGCTGATGTGTAACAGTAAATTTGTGGTTGATTAAGAGGTTAATACATTGTTTTTGATTGGTTAGAAACAACGGATTTGTCCTTGGGTGGTTCGGATGCGGTTCCGGCAAGTTCGGAAGCTTGAAACAACTTTGTGGTTTGCATTGGTGTGCGAATGGTGAGTGGAATTGTTTTAAGCAACGTTTTGGTTCAAAGAAGGTTTTGAAAGAGTTTGGATTGAGCTTGAAAGGTCAATCCAAACTCAAGAGTAAGTTGACGTGAATCGCCTCTTTAAATTCCCCTTTCATCATTTGTTTTTCAATTACTTAAATGATAACTTGTTGTGCATGAAATTTCAATGCTTTGGGAGAAAGCATGTTGCTTATTATTATGTTGTTGATCATGTATGATGGAATCAATGGTGTTGTTTATATGCCTTATAAAATATGTGTAAGTTGGTACAAGATGTGCACGGAAATGGTAAGTAAGACCAATTGTGGTTGGTAAGATCGTAAGTAGTAAGTTCGTGCATAATTGTGATTTTTGTTACAAGATGTTTTGGTCGTACATGATATAGTGTAACCATGTTGCATGAGGGTGATCTGTATATCGTCTTGCATGGTTGGTGTCGAACCTCACGTGATGGTTGTCGTTGCTCCGGTGATGTGTGGTCCCGCCGGTAGTGATTAGTATAAGACTCCGGTGATGTGTGGTCTCGCCGGTAGTGACTAGTAGAAGAGTACGGTGATGTGTGGTCCCATCGGAAAACTACTAGTCGAACGGTGATGTGTGGTCCCACCGTGTGTGTTTTGGTTATGCTTGTGCATACCATGTGTTGTTCATGTTTGTGTCTCACTATATCATTCCCTCTTAATGGTTTTGCTTTAAATCTAAGAATTTTGCCTTTATGCATACCATGAAGTGTAATGCCATGATAAATATCTATATTGTAGACTCGTGGTTGAACTTGTATGATAGTAAGAGGATTATGTCGTTGGATGGATTGTATGTCTTGGCCTTTATTTTAAAGAAAGCTTTGAACCCTGCATTGTCGTTGTTATGTTTTTGAGCTCCGCTCACTAAGCTTTATGCTTACGCTCTCCTTTTTCTGACAATGCAGATCCTTAGCTTGGAGTTAGCAAGGAGCAAGAAAAGGGCGTCTAAGCGTGTGGTAGTTTTCTCAAGTATGGTTTATTAAATAATGTAGTAGTTTAGCAATGGGAAATTCTACGTGTTTTAGGAGCGTGTATCTAGACTCTTTTGTGTTGGCTTTATGTTGTTAATGCTTTGTGTTGATGGATTTGTAAACCATGTTACGTTGTTGCTTAAATGCTTGTGTTTAAAGGCTTATGACCATGTTCCACGTTTGCTTGTGTGTTATGTTTTAAGGCATGTAAACCTTGTTATGAAGTGTTTATGTAAGCGTTTGCTTCTTAGGAATGAAATGGTCTAGTATATGTATGTTTGGAATGCAAGTTTCTCTTAAGTGTGAATGCCTTGATGTTAATGCTTTGTTGTTAGTTTAAATTGCTTCGTATGCTGTTCTATGGTTGTTAAATGTTGTATGGGTGTTTGTTTGTGGCTAGGCGAGTCGTAAATTGCATCTAGAGTTGGGTCTTAGTGTGTTTTGCTGCTAATCTGAGTTTTGCAGTGCAGGGCGTATCCATACGCCCAAGGGCCGTATCGATACGGTCCTACACTTTGGGACTCAGATTAGGCTTAGCGTACCGATACACGAGGGTGTATCGATACGCCAAAACCTCTCTGGAAATCTAAGATGTTGACGAGATTTTGGCGTATCGAAAAGGGACCTAGGCGTATCGGTACGGTTGTTTATCGTTAACCGTGAGAGGTTGACCAGTTAGGGCGTATCGGTACGGTCAACCAGTATACCGATACGGTCTCCCTGTGTTGACTTTGGGCTGTTGACCTAGTCAAGGCGTATCGATACGCCCTTCTAGTGTATCGATACGGCTCGTTGAAAAGAGGAAAATGGGTTGTTTTAATTGCTTGTTTCGTATGCTTCGTATCCCTTTCGTTGTGTTTCCACTGTCGTGTTTCACATAGGATGTATGAATGCCTCTAGACAAGATAATAATTATTTTTTAAAAAATAGGGTTGCTAACTGAGGTGGGGCCCTAACGGGTTTCATTTCGGTTTTCCCCGTGTAGCCTACTCAGACCGGTCAATCGTCCAGACTGGGACGAGGGGGTTACATTTGGTGGTATCAGAGTCTGAGGTTCCGAGACTTCGGGTAGGTAAGTGAGGTAAGTTTGAAGTGTTATGTTGTTGCTATGTCTCGGTGAATGTTTTTCCATGTATGCTTGATGTTTGCTTGTTAGTACGGTGTTTGAAAGCATGTGCTAGCATGATGGTTGTGTTGAGGCGTAGAGTCGAATTCCCATTGCTACTATTACTTATTTAAAAAGGTTTTTGAGTAAAGGAGTACTTGAGCACCTTGGACCCTTGCTCTTGCTAACCCTAAATATTCTTATTTGTGTGTTCTGTTTATTGTTGTATCGTTATCTTTGGCAAGTATGAGACCGAGGCGTGGGCCTGGAGTTGGTAATCATGAATCTGAGGTTTCAGAGAATATGAATGACGAGAGAGTTCATCACTTTAGATCAGGGCATTATGACCGTACCAGAGTTTGGAGTGCAGTTTGTCTATTTGGGTCAACATGCATATGAGTTGGTAAAGGAAATGAAGACCTATGAGTTGACTTCAGGGTGATGTCGATGTTATAGCAGGTAATTCCTCGATACATTCATTGAGTTTGTTTTCTCTGATTAATTCTGGATCTACACATTCGTATATTTTGAGTGAGCATGCGAAGTTGTTGAATTTACCTTGTGAGGTATTAGAGGTAGGTGTTAGTGTTACTAGCTCCTTCGGGGATACAGTCGTGGTCAGAAAGACGTACAAGGGATGTCCGTTGATGGTTCAAGGTCACGTGTTTCCAGTAGATGTGGTGGAATTGCCTTTTTACGGTTTTGATGTGATACTGGGCATGGATTGGCTTGTAAAACATAGAGTTAGGATAGACTTTGAGACAAAGATAGTTTTCTTAAAGCTTGCGGATGACTATGAGATTGTAGTAGTGAGTGAGAATGTGAAGTTCTTATCGAATGTTGTTTCGGCCTTAGAGGCTCAGAGGTTAGTGGAGTTGGGTTGCGAGGCGTACTTGGCCTACGTGATGAATCCGAACATGAATGAAGTTAGACCTCAGGATGTTAGAACAGTGTGTGATCTTCCGAGTGTGTTTTTGGAAGAGTTGTCCGGTTTACCGCCTGGTAGAGGAGTAGAATTGCTATAGAGATGTATGCGGAATCTGCTCCTGTTTCGATTGCTCCGTACTGTATGGCACCGAAAGAATTGAAAGAGTTGAAGACTCAGTTGCAAGAGTTGTCAGAAGGAAGTTTTATCCATCCGAGTTCTTCGCCTTGGGGCGCACCTGTACTGTTTGTGAAGAAGAAAGATGCTAGTATGAGAATGTGCATAGATTACAGATAGTCGAATCAGTTGACAGTGAAGAACAAGTATCCGTTGCCGAGATCCGGGTATTACCAGTTGAAGGTAAAAGAGGTTGATGTACTGAAGACAACTTTTAGGACTAGATATGGTCGTTATAAGTTCTTGGTTATGCCGTTTGGTTAGACTAATGCGCCAGCTGCTTTTGTGGGATGATGAACAGAATTTTCTATCAGTACTTAGATTAGTTTGTGGTTGTTTTCATAGATGATATTTTGGTGTACTCCCGTCCCGAGGAAGACCATGACCGACATTTGAGGATAGTTTTGCAGACCTTTTTAGACAAACAGTTGCATGCAAAGTTGAGTGAGTGTGAGTTCTAGATCCGAGAAGTAGTCCTGGACATGTAGTGTCAGCCGACAGGATTAGAGTTGATCCGAAGAAGATAGAAGCCATTGTTGAGTGGAAGCAACCGAAGCCTGTGACAGGGATTCGTAGTTTTCTAGGCTTATCCGGATACTATAGGAGGTTTGTGAATGATTTCTCGAAGATAGCCGCTCCTTTGACGAAGTTGCTTCAGAAGAATGTTCAGTTCGAGTGGTCAGATTCGAGACAGCAAGCTTTTGAGAAATTGAAAGAAGCTTTAACCAATGCACTAATTTTGATTTAGCCAGAGTCGAGTAAGGACTATGTGATCTACTGTGATTCTTCATATGTAGGGTTAGGTTGTGTTCTCATGCAAGACAGAAGAGTGGTGGCTTATGCCTCGAGACAATTGAAGACTCATGAGCGTAACTATCTGACATTTGACATAGAGTTAGCTACAGTTGTGTTTGCTTTGAAGAAGATTCAGAGGCGTTACTTGTATGGTGAGGAATGCATATTGTTTACAGATCATCAGAGCTTGAAAGTTTTGAAGACATAGGAAGAGTGAAATCTTAGACAACGTAGGTGGTTAAAATTGCATAAGGCCTATGGTTTCTAGATTGAGTATAATCTGGGTGAAGCCACTGTAGTGGCAGATGCTTTGAGTAGGAAGGTAGCCGTTGAGTTGAGAGCCACGTTTTCTAGTTTGAGTTTTTCTGGTGATGGCGGTCTAGTGGCCGAGCTTCATATTAGACCTACCTTAGGTCGGTTGATTAGAGACAAGCAGTTGTTAGATAGATCCTTGGCACCTCACGTGCAAGATTTAGCCGAGGGTAGACCATCAGACTACAGTTTCAGTGTAGATGGGGTCTTGTGTTTCAGAGATAGAATAGTTGTGCCGAATGACGGTGATTTGAGACGTACTATTTTGAGTGAAGCTCATGACAGTCTTTTGGCTATACATCTGGACAGTACGAAGATGTACCGTGGGTTGAAGGATGAGTACTATTAGGTTAGTCTGAAAAGAAATGTTACTGATTTTGTGAGCAAGTGTGAGGTTTGTCAGTGTGTTAAGGCATAATCTCAATTTCCGTCTGGTTTGTTACAGCCGTTGAGAATTTCAAAATGGAAGTGAGAAGATGTTACGATGGACTTCGTATCAGGTTTGCCTTTGGCTTCCTTTAAGAAGAATTCCGTTAGGGTGATTGTTGACCGTTTCACAAGGTGTGCTCATTTCATAGTCGTTCATACGTAAGTTAGCCGATTTGTACATCAGTGAGTTGTGAGATTACATGGTGTGTCGAAGTCGATTGTGTCAGGTAGAAATTCGAGGTTTACAGATAGCTTTTGGAAATGTCTGCATATTGCTTTGGGTACCTATCTGAATTTCAGTACAACGTATCACCCTCAGTCCGATGATCAGTCAGAGAGAGATATTCAAATATTAGAGGAGGTGTTGAGATGTTCATTTTGACCTTCAGTGTTGCGTGAGAGGTCCATCGAGCTTGTCAAGGTTAGGTAGCGACACAGAAGTGTGGAGGAAGCCTCTTGGGGTAGAGAAAGGAAGGTGTTTTCGTCAGGTAATTTCGAGGACGAAATTCCTTAAGTGGGGGAGCGTTGTAACGCCCCGGGTTTAGGGGTCGGATGTTACACGGGTAAATCGGATTCGAGTCGTGGGCTCGTTTTAAATTAAATTGGGTTTTGGTTTTTAATAAAAGAGGGTTTTGAAATTAATTAATGGCATTTTGGTAATTTTAAAATAAAGAGAAATAAAATGTGAAAAAGGGGGATTTGAAATTGGCTATTCATCTTCTTCTTCCCCTAGTTCTTTTTTTTTCACGATAGAAAAACCTCCCTTAACCCCTATCCCTATTTCATTCATTCCTCTATCGAATTCAAGTGATTTGAACGAGGTAAGACCATTTTTGACTTGTCCTCTTCATTTCTAACACATATATGGTTTTAGATTTTAGAAAAACCCCATTGTAGAGAAAGTTGAGTTTTCAAGGTTTGAAGAAAGTATGAAACTTTAATGGCTTCTTGGGTTGTTTTTTATTAATAGAGTTGAGTTTTGATTTAACCTTGCCCTATGGAACATTATATCTCAATTTGGTTGAGTTTTATAAAGAATCCCGAAATGAGTTTTTAGAGGTATATTTAAAGTGTCAAAATTTATGTTTTTGGAATGGTTTTGTGAAAAATTGTTGGGCTGATGTTATAGCAACATTGGGTAGGTTTTTTTAGATGTTTTTTTGATGATTTTTTAGTGCTGATAGTGTTGGTTTGAATAGATTCCCGTTGCTACTGCTGTAAGTGATTTTTAGGAGTGGAAAATTGGAGTTTTTAAGGTGTTTATGTGGGGAAATGAAGGGCTGATGGTTGTACAGCCTTGGGGTGATGTTTTGGACATGTTTTGGAGTGTTTTAAGTGTTTAAATTGAGAGGTAATGGCTGGGTTTTGCTGGAGTACGAAAATGGGATTATTTGGGAGGATTTCGGCTTTGAATTGTTGAGAAAATGTTAGGGAATTGAAAGCTGGCGTGTAACAGTAAATTTGTGGTTGATTAAGAGATTAATACATTGTTTTTGATTGGTTAGAAACAACGGATTTGACCTTGGGTGGTTCGGATGCGGTTTCGGCAAGTTCGGAAGCTTGAAACGACTTTGTGGTTTGCATTAGTGTGCGAATGGTGAGTGTAATTGTTTTAAGCAACGTTTTGGTTCAAAGATGGTTTTGAAAGAGTTTGGATTGAGCTTAAAAGGTCAATCCAAACTCAAGAGTAAGTTGACGTGAATCGCCTCTTTAAATTCCCCTTTCATCGTTTGTTTTTCAATTACTTAAATGATAACTTGTTGTGCATGAAATTTCAATACTTTGGGAGAAAGCATGTTGCTTATTATTATGTTTTTGATCATGTATGATGGAATCAATGGTGTTTTTGATATGCCTTATAAAATATTTGTAAGTTGGTACATGATGTGCACGGAAATGGCAAGTAAGACCAATTGCGGTTGGTAAGATCGTAAGTAGTAAGTTCGTGCATAATTGTGATTTTTGTTACAAGATGTTTTGGTCGTGCATGATATAAAGTAACCATGTTGCATGAGGGTGATCTTTATATCGTCTTGCATGGTTGGTGTCGAACCTCACGTGATGGTTGTCGTTGCTCCGGTGATGTGTGGTCCCGCCGGTAGTGATTAGTATAAGACTCCGGTGATGTGTGGTCTCGCCGGTAGTGACTAGTAGAAGAGTACGGTGATGTGTGGTCCCATCAGAAAACTACTAGTCGAACGGTGATGTGTGGTCCCACCGTGTGTGTTTTGGTTATGCTTGTGCATACCATGTATTGTTCATGTTTGTGTCTCACTATATCATTCTCTCTTAATGATTTTGCTTTACATCTAAGAATTTTGCCTTTATGCATACCATGAAGTGTGATGCCATGATAAATATCTATATTGTAGACTTGTGGTTGAACTTGTATGATAGTAAGGGGATTATGTCGTTGGATGGATTGTATGTCTTGGCCTTTATTTTAAAGAAAGCTTTGAACCCTGCATTGTCGTTGTTATGTTTTTGAGCTTCGCTCACTAAGCTTTATGCTCACGCTCTCATTTTTCCTACAATGCAGATCCTTAGCTTGGAGTTAGCAAGGAGCAAGAAAAGGGCGTCCAAGCGTGTGGTAGTTTGCTCAAGTATGGTTTATTAAATAATGTAGTAGTTTAGCAATGGGAAATGCTTGTGTTTGCTTCTTAGGAATGAAATGGTCTAGTATATGTATGTTTAGAATGCAAGTTTCTCTTAAGTGTGGATGCCTTGATGTTAATGCTCTGTTGTTAGTTTAAATTGCTTCGTATGCTGTTCTATGGTTGTTAAATGTTGTATGGGTGTTTGTTTGTGGCTAGGCGAGTCGTAAATTGCATCTAGAGTTGGGTCTTAGTGCGTTTTGCTGCTAATCTGAGTTTTGCAGTGCAGGGCGTATCGGTACGCCCAAGGGCCGTATCGATACGGTCCTATACTTTGGGACTAAGATTAGGCTTTGCGTACCAATACACGGGGGTGTATCGATATGCCAAAACCTCTCTGGAAATCTAAGATGTTGACGAGATTTTGGCGTATCAAAACGGAACCTAGGCGTATCGGTATGGTTGTTTATCGTTGACCGTGAGAGGTTGACCAGTGAGGGCGTATCAGTACGGTCAACCAGTGTACCGATACGGTCTCCCTGTGTTGACTTTGGGCTGTTGACCTAGTCAAGGCGTATCGATACACCCTTCTAGTGTATCGATACAGCCTGTTGAAAAGAGGAAAATGGGTTGTTTTAATTGCTTGTTTCATATGCTTCGTATCCCTTTCGTTGTGTTTCCTCTGTCGTGTTTCACATAGGATGTATGAATTCCTCTAGACAAGATAATAATTAATTTTAAAAAAAATAGGGTTGCTAACCGAGGTGGGGCTAACGGGTTTCATATCGGTTTTCCCCGTGTAGCCTACTCGGACCGGTCAGTCGTCCAAACCGGGACGAGGGGGGTTACAAAATTCATCACGTTTTCAAAATTAACTCAAATTGATCTTGAACTTAAGATTTCTCATATTAGAAGTGATCATGGGAGGTATCAATGTTGCGTGATTTTAAGCACATGTTGAGGGTTTCAAAATCTTAAAATTAAATGTTTGCCTTAGCGATTTATAAAATTTGAACCTTAATCGCCGGGTCTTGGCACTTTTTTTCTTTTTCTGCTATAAATAGTGCTCTTTTGGGATGGTTTCCCATAACTTGAGTACTAGGTAAGTCATGCTTTTCACCGTGAGTTTCGTGTTTGGGGGTGTAACACCCCGAAAACCGGTCTAGTCAGAATTGGATTCTAATGATTGGAGTATTGATATTAAAATATTGAAATATTGAATCCTTGCTATAAATTATATTTTTATAGGACCTTAATTGAACCAAGTCTTTAGTTAAGATTGCCTTTAAAATGCCTTAAAATGATGTTTTGAGCTAGCCGTTTCGATACAGTCAGACCCGTACCGAAACGGCCTAGGAAAGGTGTTTCGAAACGGTTAAGGGGCGTTCTGATACGATGTAACTGAATTAACTAACTTTTGGACTTTTGCTCAACCGTTTCGATACGGTTCACTCATTTCGAAACGTGTCCCATGTTTCGAATATATTTAACAGAAAAATTGAGAGGAAAGGATAAGGTGATGACTCACCAGCTTATTGCTGCCCTTCCCATGTGACTATCATCAGGAAAGCTGACTAGTGGTCATCTATATATTTGATATTGGTAAACATAGAAAGGATAAATAATAATATTATAAGCTTACCTTTGGTTGAGGGAAAGCTTCTTATTGGTTCTTTGAGAGGTGAGAAATGATTAAAGATTATAATTTTATTAAATGAATAAAAGGAAAGCTTTCATCTTTGTTGGCTTCACCGAGACACAAAAACCCATCTTTTGTTCAAAAGGATAAGCAAGTAACACCATTGTCATCTTCTTCACCAAGCAAGCATACACCTCCCTAGTTGGATTTTATGAGCTTAAGCTTACCTTAATTTAAGAAAGTCAATTCATAGCTTTCGATCGGGTAAGTGAAAACCCTAAGTTAACCATCGATTCTCTTTGCTATTAAATGTCCAATTTCAAGCTTTAAGTTAAGCTTTGTCTAATAGCTAATGGCTATTCAAGTATCGATATTGTCATATTGATTCTAATAACTCCTTATTGCTCTTCCTAGTTCAAGAAGTGGAAAAGATTAATCCATCGTCTCCATTGAAAGCTAGGAATAAAGGAATCGCCATCCGAGAGCCTTAGGAGCTTCAGATATTGAGGTGAGTGTAGTTGGAGTCTCAGAATTGGTCGAGGAGCCTTTCCGAATTTACCGTTATTGATTTTATATGATTTACTAACTATTAAATTAAAGGGGCTTTCTATAAAGCATCATTGAAACCATATTGGTAAGTTTGGTAAGTATAGCATCGATTCATTGTCTACAACATTGCAATTATTGTCATAGAAAATCATTGAAGCATTGACATATAGAATCATTGACATGAGTTTATTGATATTGCCTATTGTTATGGCTACATGATTATTGAGATATTGACATTGAATCATTGATATTCAACTATTGTCATTGAGTCATTGATATTGAGTTATTGTTATCTGACCTTGGGATCGAAGTATTGTATACAATTGGCATGCCATAGAATTCATGAGCTCAGTGGTACTGAGATTATACGGTGTCGTGGAGGGATATGGTGTGTGTTGGTCAAAACGGTGTAGTGGAGGATATTGGACCATATTGTTTATTGTTGGTGTAGTGGTGGAATTCGTGTATCCAAATACAATTGAAATCGATCCAAGGAAGAAAGTTGATTATTGATATTGTCATCGATGATATGATCATTGATATTGCCATCGATGATATGATCATTGATATTGCATTGTCATGAGGTTAAGATATTATCTTTGATGATTTGATTATTGAACTATGCTTCAACAAGATTGAAGAATATGCTATGATCATTGTATATTGATGTAATGATTGTCATCAAAGCATGATAGTATACCATGCATATTCTTTGTTATTGACTATGTAAGTCTAATGCATTCATTGTTCATACATTTCAGGATAAGAAAGCATCGGATCAAGATCGGGATTAGCTGGGAGTTTGGCAAGTCACCACGGGTTTAATGTAAAGTACTTTTGTCCCTTTGAACTCTTAGAATGGTGGCAAAGTAGTTAAGGTAGTTGATGATGATGTTTTGGTTATATGTATAAAGACTACATGTTGTAGGTGGTTAAAGTGCTCTAAATGACTTGTTATGTTTGCTTGAAAATGACTTTAAATGCATACTTGGCCTAAAAGGATGAAAACATGGTAAACGAACTCGAATGATGATGAAACTTGGCATGACAGTAGTTTATAGCATTAAAATAATGTTTATAAAGTTTTATTGCATTTGGAAATCGTTTGGTAGGTTAATTCGAATAAAACCAGTAAGAATATGTCATTACAGGTCGGGACGTATCGATACGTGTGATGACATTTCGATACGGGTAAGCATATTTGAACCTAAGAAAACAGGGTGCACAGAAACAGATTAGAGCCGTACCGAAACATTTTGCTATTGGAATCCATCGTTTTGATACGAGTTCACAGCGTATCGAAACATGTCAAAGTCAAAGGAAGTCAACCTGTACCGATACAAGGTCTACCCATATCGATACGGTCAAAGGGGAAAAGTCAACAGGGGTTAGTTAATTTGGTTAAAAGGGCTTAATCTAATGGTTTGCATTGTTTACACTTTGGTTACTGTGTTTTGGATGATTAAATTGAATGAGTAAATGGACACCATTTTGCATGAAAATTTACAGACCTGCTAATATTGTACTGAATTTCATTGTGGTTTTGTCTGTTGAATCGAAGGACCTTTAATTTATCAGTTTTACAAAATAGTCCTTAAAACTTGTAAAAGTTATAAATTGGTCCTGAATGGTTAAATGTTGCCTTTTTATGAGTGAATTGGACTAAGATATTTATTCGGTAATGTTTTGTTTGTGTAATCTTGTCCAAGTATTGAATATTTTGGTTTTAAGTATTGACTAAAATGAAATTTTATCGTACCGATCACCGCATCGCTCACCGGTAACACCCTCTGACCCAGTTCTCGACCAGGCTAGGAAAGGGTGTTATGGGGGGACTTTATTTGTTATGATAGATAGTATACACATGCTTCACTTGATGGACTCAGGGGAAGTTCTGGTTATTTACCGATGTTGTTTGTGTCAACAGACAACAGTATTTGGAAGGCTATGATTAGTCAGTTGTAGCTATGAACAGCGACAAATAGAGTATTTGGAAAACCTTGCTCTCAAGATTTTCAAAATACTATTGTTTGTTGTTGTTTGTGACTACATTGTGCGGTGGCCATTGCCAAACAGTTTATTTGATTGTGTTGGTCTTTGCTCAGTTTTTTGTTGTTCCTCATATATATGATCAAGGTAGTTATTAGTTTGTCAGTTGTGTGTGTGTTCGAGGCGATGACGAGCATCATGTTGATGAACAGCTTGGCCACAAGAACCACAGGGCTGAGCCATGAAACAATAAAATAAAGGCGGGTTTGCCATTTTCACGTGTTCAACCTAATATTGATATGAAGACCAATCGAAGTGTGGCCAAAATGACCTTGAGATGATGTTTGTACTCGAAATATTTACAACTTTACTAGAAAATGATTTTATATGGTTGTCTTTGACTATTGTGCACTTGTTTGCGTATTAATATCTTCGCATGTTATCATGTACCGATTGTACTTGTATTGGAATCTTGCCCCCGAGTACAATAATCTGGACTAATACACGCTCATTCGCGTGTTAATACCTTCTCATGTACTTGTATTGGAATCTTGCCCCTCGGGTGCGGTAATCTGGACTATTATACGCTCATTCGTGTGTTAATAATACCTTCGCATGTTATCATTTTCTTAAAGCAAAATGTTTGAATACTTGCGCCCCTATATTTGTACTTCGTTTTAGATATTGTATACCCTCTCTTGCAAACGTCGATGGTTTAGGTGATTTGATCCTTTTATGGTGTATCTGTTTTATTAGACTTTGGGGCTTTGTTTGAGGAGAGAATCACTTGAATGTGAGGACACCACATAACAATCCTTTATTAGCGTAATGCTTTGGGAAGGGTATGGGTGTTGGTGATTATTTCTGTGAGCAACTCTTTCAGGTGGCGACAATGGTTGCATGTTCCCAAGGGATTGGTTTGAATTCTTCCTTGTCTCCATGCATTGTATATTATTTCTATGTGCTTGCTTAGTTTAATAATGTGATGATTTCTCACTTGTTTTGGGAGTGTTTGGGATGTACGTTCCAGAGCTCTTGGAGAGAGATTTAGATTGGTTATATTAGGTCACGTATTTACTGGTGTATTTATTAATTGGAGGTTTCGAGATTGCGAGATTTGAGTCATTATTTTAGGATTAACTGTTTGTCTCAACGGTTTCCGAGGTTTGAACTTTAAATGTGTAGCCTTGCCTTTTATTTTGCATTATAAATAGAAATCTTTTAGATCCGTGTTTTTGTAACTTAACCCATGGGATATATGTTCTTTTCTTCTATAACCATTTCTTTGTATTATTGTGTGTGTTATGGGACTGTGGCTTGCAAAGATGAGTAGCATATGGAGGCTTTACGTGTAGATCCAGGAGGAGTGTTGATCGCTCATTTGGATTGTTTATATCGACGAACAGTGGTATTTGAAAGGTTAAAATTAGTCATTTGTCGCGATAAACATCGACATGCGGCGAGTGTTTGGGGAAGAACAAATGGATTTTTGTTGCATGCAAATTCTATGATTCAGTACGTACTCTTGAGCAATATTAGGTAATACATGTATGATACTTATTGGTTACGAAACGGTTAATGAATATTACAACTATTCCTACATACATTGAAGTTTTAATTTTCGAAAATTGGATGCTTTATAGTCAACTACTCTCATTGTAACTGTTTCGTGTAATGTTCAATTGTGCAGGCCTTATCAAGAAGGGGTTGAACTCGATAACCCTCAAAGAAGCTGGTCTTATCAGATCCTAACTTGCCATTTGGACACTGCTCTATAGGTCTCATTGGCTATGTAGTTAATATGGTTAACCTAGATAACCACCATATTAACTATAGAACTGAATCTGGCCATGGCTTGCGAGGGACTTTATTCTACAGACTTTTGGTGAAGTTCAGGTATACAGAAAAAGGGAACATATGATGTCTCTTCTACTACGATCGAATTTGATGTGGATGGCAAGATGTTCGAAGAACATATCAACAACCTTAAATGAGAAGATGAAAAAAAAATCTATCTTTAAAACAAGTTTTGAAGTCACTTAAGGATGCCACTTTGAACTGAGCTTGGTTTTGTCTTTGTTCTTGGTTAGTTTAATGTAGTGTTTTCCCGTTTGGCTTAAGAGAAATATGTTTTGGTGGTTGCTTCTTTACTAGAGATGATGATTGTAACCCCCTTAGCCCGGCCTAGATGGTTGACCCGAACTACGAAGATTACACGGGGAAAACCAAAGTCAACCCGAAAGTCAACCTTGATTAACGACCCTTTTTTTCTTTTTAAACTTATCTAGATGCACATTAACCTTAAGCGTACCCTTGGGAAAAACATACTTGAAAAGCACAGCGATCGGAAAGCATTGAGGAACTCAATTGCACAACATACACAAGTTAGGGACCAAATTATAATTTCTGGAGCGATGGAGGACTTAACTGATTTTTAAGTTACCAATATCAAATTAATCATATTACATGCTTCCCTGTCAAATTTCACCTTAAACGGACATCCCAAACTTAAGCAATTGCTAAAACGATTTTCAGGACTAAAACGTAAAGCTTGCAAACCTTTAAACTATTCAAATCAGTGCCCAACGATCGACTGTTTCGGAACGGGGGTTGACCGTTCCGAAACGCGGGTTCGTTTCGAGACCTGTATCGAAACAGCGCCTGGCAGTGGCCAAAACGTTTCGGAACGGCCTCTACCCGTTTCGATACACGAAGGCCATTTCAAGCCCATGTTTCGAAACGCTAGTGCCCGTTCCGATACGGATTGCCCAGAAAGTGCAGAATCTGCTGGTTTAACACACATTTAACCACTCAAACACAATCTAGTGACCTCCTAATCATGCCAACAAGTCATCATACATATAAGGTACATATTTGCATCATCAAAACACATACATGGCATCAATTAGGAAAAACCACAAGTCTATAGGCATGCACCCTAACATCCAAAACCAACCAACCCTCAAAACACCAACAAACATACTTTAAACCATTCCTCAACATATCAACAACATGCCAAGCATCATAGCTACCAAATTGCATTAACAACTAGATACAATCAAGCCTTAGGTGCACCAACTCATTCAACCCATCCAACAATTGATCATGCTTTTAAAACAAGAAGCATATCATAACAACTTATGAAGAAGAAGATTCAAATGTTGCAAAGCGTTAAACCACATAGTTCAAACCATAAACCGAACTTGTTCAACATACACAATCTCATTACACATCAATATAAAAGACTTTCCCCCCATTGCCTTTATTATCTATAGCTATAAACCAAGACATACTTCTCAAGTGGAGCTCTACTTGAATCCCTTGCTTCTTGCTGTCCCAACTTCAAATATCTGCATTGATGGACAAAAAGGAGCGTAAGCACATAATGCTTAGTGAGGAATTCTCAAAACCAAAACACCATCAATGCAGCGAATCATAAAACCCTCTTTAAAAGTAGATGCACTTTAATAAACCAAAGCATTGTTTGAAAAGCCTCTTTTGAAACAACATGCTTTAAACCATGCATTGCTCGACATGAAATCCAACCTTTAGCTTAGAAAAGCTAAACAACTTACCCCAAAACACATTCTTGCAAAAACCATTATTTAAACCCTTCTATGCATGAACACCACATGCAAGGTTAAACTCAAATTCCTTGGAAAACACTTCCACTTCACAACATACTTTCCACATGCTTGATGATCATTTCAAAGCAAAACCTTTCGAAAACCATTTGTTCCTTCTAACTATCTCATGCATTCAACAAATGCAAAACACATGAACTACCAAAAGCAACATTTGTATTACATGCCTTTCTAGACAAGTCTTCACAAGACTTCAATACACTAAATAGATTCCATGCACATATGCACCATTCACAATAGAAGATAAACAATTGTTCAAGCTTAACAAGTAATACATGCACTCTTAAACCATTACATACTTCCCATACAACCTTGCATCATTTCAAGCATCTCTCGCTTCATTACATTCAAGAACATTAAATTGGCTTTCAAGTGATAATTCACAAACCATTTCAACTCAAGACACAATCGGAGACGCGGATTACAAGCGTTGTCCCACACGCTTCATACACACTACCGAACAACACAAGGTGGAGTTTACCGGTACAATCACAACCCCTCAACACCCGTGATAGAGTTAAACAGTACAATCACAACCCCTCAACATCACTCATTGGAAGTTGTATAACTCACTAGCGAGAGCCGGGACACACCACAAGGCTTACACATGGGAGCTACCTCAACCATTGTAATCACCTTAACCAAGCTCACACATGGGTGCAACCCTCCACCGTTGTGACGCTTAACATAGTCCACCCACGAGAGCCATCCTCCATCGTGGTGACAATTAACAAAGTCCACCCACGAGAGCCATCCTCCATCGTGGTGACACTTAACAATGTCCACCCACGAGAGCCATCCTCCATCGTGGTGACACCAATTTCCTCAATCGCTAGGGTACTTGGATGGAGTTTACGGTACAATCACAAACCCTCAACATCCGAGGCGACTTAATTCACGGTGCACCCAATCCTATAGCCGGCTAACTATATCCGATTCAAATACTTTAAAACCAACACATCACTTGCCAATACACATCAAATACCATCATCAATTCACTATTTTAAAGCATCAAACAAAGCCATTAGACACCATGCATCACCATGCAACATTACCAAATTAACAACATGCCAAACAAGGATCTCTTACCTTGAGCCTCCTTCAACACATAGCTTTCAAAACCAGCATTAAACCATGACTAAACATGCTTAAAAACAGTAATTAAAGCATAACCACCCCAAGTGCATTCAAAACCAAATCATAGCACAATCCAAGAGAGAGATTCCATTTACTTACTCTTGAGCTTAGCTAAGTTGTTTAGACTTAGACTAAGCTCCCAAAACCTCATCCAAAATGTTTCAAAGCTGGAAAACTCTTTTCCACTCACCGATACACAAAACTATGCTAGCCGACAAGCCTTCTAAGCATCTGAAACCTCCAACGCCACCTCTATTGCTTCCGGATCATTCTCCCCTGTTTTAAACACACAACAATAGAGGATTAATGCATCATCATGCATTAAAACACCAGCAACACAACCCAACTCGCTGCTCTACATAAATCTAACATTTCGGCTACCAAACACAACCAAAATCACCTCCAAACTCTTCCAAAACATAACCCAGCCAAGATCCATCACTTCTAACCATTTCTAAACATCAATTAACATCCAAAATGAACCCAAACTCGTCCTTATACCTCCAGCATTAACAGAACACCAAAATCACCCAAAAAACCACCATTTTCATAAGCAAAAACTTAGGAAACATAACCTATTCGGGATTGCATTGATCAAACATCATTTACACATCATTAGACATCCAAAATACATTTAATAACCATCACAAAACAGAGCCCAAACAAACACCACGAAATTCTTCAAGATTTCTTCCAAATCTTGAGTTTTAAGCCAAAATCAAGATCACAACATTAAAACCTTTTATAAAACTTAATTCAAGGATTGAGAACTTGGGAATTTCAGTAAAGAACTGAGTATTTAGAGGAGAAGAACATTCTTACCTCTAAATGTAGATTTCTCCTTGATTAGAGCCAAAATCCTTGAAAATTCAATAAGCAAATCAAGAGGTTTTGATGTAGAAAGGATTAGGAATCAATTGATGATTGAAACCTCATCATTTAGTGTGAAAATCAATAGAAATGTTGCTGTAGAAATGTGTTTGGCTGATGGAATTTTGAGAGAAATGAGATGAGAAAGTTTTAACAAAAGTTAGTTATGAAAATCTAAAATATGGTTTTCCATTTTTCCTTTAATTAATTAAACATTAAATGAATCATTAAAATTAAGAAAAATCTGGAGAAATCCTTCATTGGGTAAATTAGCTCCTTAAAGATTCAAAGTTTCAATCCTTACAAAACAGTCACCACTGAACTTTTCAAAAATCGCATTTTAGTCACTATTTCAAAATGTCACACTTCCAAACCTTATTTTGTAAAATTGATTTCACAACTCTCTTATATATATTAAAAGAGGATTTTTAGATATTTTCCCACATTTTTAATGCATCCCGAACTAGGCTTTCCTTAAAACCTCCTTTTATATTCGAACCGAAAATCAGACCGGTCTGGTTCAGACCCTAAACTTCCAAGCCCAAAATTGGGGTGTTACAACTCTCCCCCCCCTTAAGAAATTTCGTCCTCAAAATTTCAACTTGCGAAAAGAGTACGATACCAAACTTCCCAAAGCAACACACAAAGCAACACAGGAGACTTAACCACCACTGAACACTCTCCATCTAGAACACCACAAAAACAACTCCTCCTCAAATCAAACTTACACTATAACAAAACCCAACACCATTACATACTGTTCAAAACTTCCAGAACACTCAGATGTTAGCCTCAGCTTAACCTTTCACACTTCCGAACTGCGCATAGCCCCAGCAACCCGAAGAACTTTCAAATATTTTTACAACATACTCCACCTTATCTCATAACTCCCAAAACTCGCACACACGGTGACACCAACCCATCCAGTTTCAGCCACCATGTGACCCACAACCTTCACTCCTTCCAAAACCCCCTTGCAAAACTGCTCAGCTTCTTTCAAAGATTACCACAACAAGCAAAAATTCTTAAGCATCAACTGCTTACTCAAACTTCTCAATGTACTGATGACATTCCTTCACATCCACCACTATCACCACCATAACGACTCACCAACTACCCACACAACATTCAAAATCCACGTCACCAGACTCTAACCTTAACTCCGTCAGTTGTTCCACGTACCCCTAGCTGACTTTAGAAAAAATTTACTTATGCACGATAAGCAAACCACTTCTCACGAGAACCCAGCCAACCAACAATGGCCCTTGAACTTACATTGCCTTTCCACTTCAAGCTTCGACCATAACACTAGCCTTACCTGGTTACCGCCCATTCTATACAAACATGTTAAGATTACGAAACCTCTACTCAACTCTTCGAAGGTTGCTACAAACCATCACCTACATAACAACCCTCCTATTGCAAACATCAATGCCAAGACACCTCAGCACTCTGGAGACACATCCTCTAACCTACAACATCACTTAACACAGAGAAACTACCACATCTATCAGCTATTCACAACCACTTGACTGATTCTAACTCCAACCGGTAATCTCTTCACCACCACACCGCTAAACTCTTAAAGCACCAAAACACTTTCCTTCTGCCAACATGCTATATCGCACTCACTATTACTGACAACTCGCTTACTACCCTCCACTACTTCTAACATTCTCCTAGCACCAAAACAACTCTTAAAACCCACCATCCAACCTAATCCTACCACAACACTAACGGACCCAATTAGCTATTAGCAAGTGTGAACGTTCGTATGCATGGTCACCAATATGCTCTATCTATGCCTGTGTACATGTATATAAAACCTCTAATGTCATGTCGCATGTATGCATGTACCAACATATATAATATAGTATATAACAAATGTTTTTAAATGTGCATGTATGTCGGTTCACACCCACCAATAACATCCTCAGAATCCGCCTAAGAACAACCTCTTACCTCACTTGTAACTTGTCCAACTCCACCATTCTAACAATCCGTTAACCACAAAATACCCACTAATGCCCTCTTCACACTAAAGTTGTTTTCAAAACAACTCTGGCTACTTCCCCAAACTTGCTAGCTACAAGACCAAACCCACTACGCAAGGGAAAACCCAACTGAAACCAAACAAAGATAACTAGGGCAAATATTACTTAACAAGGTTACCTGTAATCCCCTCACTGCCCCGGAGCTTTAACAGACAAACTCTCTTCCTCGCAGAACCATCATTCTCCAGCTGCACCGCCGCAGCATCAGCCAATACTTTAAGGTCATCACCGTCTCCCTGCGATAAAGAACCCTGACTACCCTGAGCCAACTCCAAACAATTTCGTCTCAAATGTCCGACAGACCCACAATTTCAACAAGATTCATCCCCAAGCTCCTCACACCTTTCTGCTTTTCCTGCTACCTCCGAACTTTGTCCTGGCCGCGCCCATGACCCTTCTGAGACCTTTTTGCACCCACTGAAGCCGAACTCACCACTTGAGGACAATTTCGCTTCACGTGCTCCTTAGAACCACGGTTCCAACAAACTCCCGCGCCCCAACAACCTCCAACATGACACCTTCCACAACGGTCACACGTCGACAACCGAGCTACCACTCCTTGATCATGTAGCACTTGACCCACATCTGCACTACCACCCAGACTTCGATTCAAGCAAATCCTTCTATCACATAGCCTCTTACGCTGACCACTCCCGAGGTCAGTACCCACAGCTCTTTCGCTTAAACTTTTCTCACCTTCATAGTCTGAAGCCACACCCCCACGTTGCTTAACCCTTGAGAACTTCTCTCCAAGGTATCTTCCATTAAAGGCAGACACAAAGAACTCCCAGTCAATATCGTGGATATGCGTTGCCACCGCCACAGATGTCCACCAAGCACAAGCGTCCTCCAACATCGATGAGACAACACTTCCCAGTTTACAGGCGTAGTCACACCCTTCCTGATCCAAAATCAGAATTACACTGGCTAACCAAGCCTTGAATGCCTCAGGTGTCGAACCATGATACTCCACAGCTCCCAACTCATACAAACGCTGTTTTGACAAACTCGCGTGTCCCACAGTCGGCACGTCTACAGGCCTCAATTTCACCACGGCCTGAGATGTTCCCGACACTTCTTGAACCACAGGTGATGAACCCTTCATCACAAAACCAGCTTCCTCCTCCAGCCTTACTACCTCAACTCCAGGCACTGTAGTCTGAAACGAAACACCTCCACCAAAAGGTGAATTACACGCCTTAACAACCTGCTCTAAAGCAGCAACCATCTCACCCAACTGCCATTCTCTCATCGATTCCATCGTGCTATTAATAACAAAGCAATGATAACAAAACAAACACAACGATCAGGCCAGCTTCAAGCAAGGATTCAAGACTCCAACTCCAACATAACACAATAGATATAATAATAAGGCAATGGGTATCTCAAATTCTCCCCTTTTATACGACATAACAATCGATAAAAACATTGATATCACAAACATCGAGCATATCAATCAGCAAACTTCAATTATGCTCTCATCAAACAACATTCACCCTCAACAGCATAATATCAACATATCATACCCATCACATTTTCATCATTCAGAAAATCAACTCACAACACCAGCATATCATCAACACAAGTTCACACTAGCTCACAGAAGATTCATAGCCATAATGCATGATAAAAACATCAACCACTCGCTCAAAAACACATTTTTCAACCAACTTTCAACCACACATCAGAACAAACATCAAATACTTATTATAACAACTTACCCTTGCCCCAAATATTCGCAACCTGGCTCTGATACCACCAAATGTAACCCCTTTAGCCTGGCCTAGACGGTTAACCCGAACTACGAAGATTACACAGGGAAAATCAAAGTCAACCCGAAAGTCAACCTTGATTAATGACCTTTTTTTTCTTTTTAAACTTATCTAGATGCACATTAACCTTAAGCATACCCTTGGGAAAAAACATACTTGAAAAGCACAGCGATCGGAAAGCATTGAGGGACTCAATTGCACAACATACAAAAGTTAGGGACCAAATTGTAATTTCTGGAAAGATGGAGGACTTAACTGATTTTTAAGTTACCAATATCAAATTAATCATATTACATGCTTCCCTGTCAAATTTCACCTTAAACGGACATCCCAAACTTAAGCAATTGCTAAAATGATTTTCAGGACTAAAACGTAAAGCTTGCAAACCTTTAAACTATTCAAATCAGTGCCCAACGGTCGACTGTTTCGGAACGGGGGTTGACCTTTCCGAAACGCGTGTTCGTTTCGAGACCTGTATCGAAACAGGGCTGGCAGTGGCCAAAACGTTTCGGAACGGCCTCTACCTGTTTCGATACACGAAGGCCATTTCAAGCCCTTGTTTCGAAACGCTAGTGCCCGTTCCGATACGGACTGCCCAGAAAGTGCAGAATCTGCTGGTTTAACACACATTTAACCACTCAAACACAATCTAATGACCTCCTAATCATGCCAACAAGTCATCATACATATAAGGTACATATTTGCATCATCAAAACACATACATGGCATCAATTAGGAAAAACCACAAGTCTATAGGCATGCACCCTGACATCCAAAACCAACCAACCCTCAAAACACCAACAAACATACTTTAAACCATTCCTCAACATATCAACAACATGCCAAGCATCATAGCTACCAAATTGCATTAACAACTAGATACAATCAAGCCTTAAGTGCACCAACTCATTCAACCCATCCAACACTTGATCATGCTTTTAAAACAAGAAGCATAGCATAACAACTTATGAAGAAGAAGATTCAAATGTTGCAAAGCGTTAAACCACATAGTTCAAACCATAAACCGAACTTGTTCAACATACACAATCTCATTACACGTCAATATAAAAGACTTTCCCCCATTGCCTTTATTATCTATAGCTATAAACCAAGACATACTTCTCAAGTGGAGCTCTACTTGAATTGCTTCTTGATGTCCCAACTTCAAATATCTGTATTGATGGACAAAAAGGAGCGTAAGCACATAATGCTTAGTGAGGAATGCTCAAAACCAAAACACCATCAATGTAGCGAATCATAAAACCCTCTTTAAAAGTAGATGCACTTCAATAAACCAAAGCATTGTTTGAAAAACCTCTTTTGAAACAACATGCTTTAAACCATGCATTGCTCGACATGAAATCCAACCTTTAGCTTAGAAAAGCTAAACAACTTACCCCAAAACACATTCTTGCAAAAACCATTATTTAAACCCTTCCATGCATGAACACCACATGCAAGGTTAAACTCAAATTCCTTGGAAAACACTTCCACTTCACAACATACTTTCCACATGCTTGATGATCATTTCAAAGCAAAACCTTTCGAAAACCATTTGTTCCTTCTAACTATCTCATGCATTCAACAAATGCAAAACACATGAACTACCAAAAGCAACATTTGTATTACATGCCTTTCTAGACAAGTCTTCACAAGACTTCAATACACTAAAGAGATTCTATGCACATATGCAACATTCACAATAGAAGATAAACACTTGTTCAAGCTTAACAAGTAATATATGCACTCTTAAACCATTACACACTTCCCATGCAACCTTGCATCATTTCAACCATCTCTCGCTTCATTACATTTAAGAACATTAAATTGGCTTTCAAGTGATAATTGACAAACCATTTCAACTCAAGACACAATCGGATACGTGGATTACAAGCGTTGTCCCACACGCTTCATACACACTACCGAACAACACAAGGTGGAGTTTACCGGTACAATCACAACCCCTCAACACCCATGATAAAGTTTAACGGTACAATCACAACCCCTCAACATCACTCATTGAAAGTTGTATAACTCACTAGCGAGAGCCGGGACACACCACAAGGCTTACACATGGGAGCTACCTCAACCATTGTAATCACCTTAACCAAGCTCACACACGGGAGCAACCCTCCACCTTTGTGACGCTTAACATACTCCACCCACGAGAGCCATCCTCCATCGTGGTGACACTTAACAAAGTCCACCCACGAGAGCCATCCTCCATCGTGGTGACACTTAACAATGTCCACCCACGATAGCCATCCTCCGTCGTGGTGACACCAATTTCCTCAATCGCTAGGGTACTTGGATGGAGTTTACGGTACAATTACAACCCCTCAACATCCAAGGCGAATTAATTCACGATGCACCCAATCCTATAGCCGGATAACTATATCTGATTCAAATACTTTAAAACCAACACATCACTTGCCAATACACATCAAATACCATCATCAATTCACTGTTTTAAAGCATCAAACAAAGCCATTAAACACCATGCATCACCATGCAACATTACCAATTTAACAACATGCCAAACAAGGATCTCTTACCTTGAGCCTCCTTCAACACGTAGCTTTCAAAACCAGCATTAAACCATGACTAAACATGCTTAAAAACAGTAATTAAAGCATAACCACCCCAAGTGCATTCAAAACCAAATCATAGCACAATCCAAGAGAGAGATTCCATTTACTTACTCTTGAGCTTAGCTAAGTTGTTTAGACTTAGACTAAGCTCCCAAAACCTCATCCAAAATGTTTCAAAGCTGGAAAACTCTTTTCCACTCACCGATACACAAAACTATGCTAGCCGACAAGCCTTCTAAGCATCCGAAACCTCCAACGCCACCTCTATTGCTTCCGGATCATTCTCCCCTGTTTTAAACACACAACAATAGAGGATTAATGCATCATCATGCATTAAAACACCAGCAACACAACCCAACTCGCTGCTCTACATAAATCTAACATTTCGGCTACCAAACACAACCAAAATCACCTCCAAACTCTTCCAAAACATAACCCAGCCAAGATCCATCACTTCTAACCATTTCTAAACATCAATTAACATCCAAAATGAACCCAAACTCGTCCTTATACCTCCAGCATTAACAGAACACCAAAATCACCCAAAAAACCACCATTTTCATAAGCAAAAACTTAGGAAACATAACCTATTCGGGATTGCATTGATCAAACATCATTTACACATCATTAGACATCCAAAATACATTTAATAACCATCACAAAACAGAGCCCAAACAAATACCACGAAATTCTTCAAGATTTCTTCCAAATCTTGAGTTTTAAGCCAAAATCAAGATCACAACATTAAAACCTTTTATAAAACTTAATTCAAGGATTGAGAACTTGGGAATTTCAGTAAAGAACTGAGTATTTAGAGGAGAAGAACATTCTTACCTCTAAATGTAGATTTCTCCTTGATTAGAGCCAAAATCCTTGAAAATTCAATAAGCAAATCAAGAGGTTTTGATGTAGAAAGGATTAAGAATCAATTGATGATTGAAACCTCATCATTTAGTGTGAAAATCAATAGAAATGTTGCTGTAGAAATGTGTTTGGCTGATGGAATTTTGAGAGAAATGAGATGAGAAAGTTTTAACAAAAGTTAGTTATGAAAATCTAAAATATGGTTTTCCATTTTTCCTTTAATTAATTAAACATTAAATGAATCATTAAAATTAAGAAAAATCTGGAGAAATCCTTCATTGGGTAAATTAGCTCCTTAAAGATTCAAAGTTTCAATCCTTACAAAACAGTCACCACTGAACTTTTCAAAAATCGCATTTTAGTCACTATTTCAAAATGTCACACTTCCAAACCTTATTTTGTAAAATTGATTTCACAACTCTCTTATATATATTAAAAGAGGATTTTTAGATATTTTCCCACATTTTTAATGCATCCCGAACTAGGCTTTCCTTAAAACCTCCTTTTATATTCGAACCGAAAATCAGACCGGTCTGGTTCAGACCCTAAACTTCCAAGCCCAAAATTGGGGTGTTACAACTCTCCCCCCCCCCCTTAGGAAATTTCGTCCTCGAAATTTCAACTTGCGAAAAGAGTACGATACCAAACTTCCCAAAGCAACACACAAAGCAACACAGGAGACTTAACCACCACTGAACACTCTCCATCTAGAACACCACAAAAACAACTCCTCCTCAAATCAAACTTACACTATAACAAAACCCAACACCATTACATACTGTTCAAAACTTCCAGAACACTTAGATGTTAGCCTCAGCTTAACCTTTCACACTTCCGAACTGCGCATAGCCCCAGCAACCCGAAGAACTTTCAAATATTTTTACAACATACTCCACCTTATCTCATAACTCCCAAAACTCGCACACACGGTGACACCAACCCATCCAGTTTCAGCCACCATGTGACCCACAACCTTCACTCCTTCCAAAACCCCCTTGCAAAACTGCTCAGCTTCTTTCAAAGATTACCACAACAAGCAAAAATTCTTAAGCATCAACTGCTTACTCAAACTTCTCAATGTACTGATGACATTCCTTCACATCCACCACTATCACCACCATAACGACTCACCAACTACCCACACAACATTCGAAATCCACGTCACCAGACTCTAACCTTAACTCCGTCAGCTGTTCCACGTACCCCTAGCTGACTTTAGAAAAAATTTACTTATGCACGATAAGCAAACCACTTCTCATGAGAACCCAGCCAACCAACAATGGCCCTTGAACTTACATTGCCTTTCCACTTCAAGCTTCGACCATAACACTAGCCTTACCTGGTTACCGCCCATTCTATACAAACATGTTAAGATTACGAAACCTCTACTCAACTCTTCGAAGGTTGCTACAAACCATCACCTACATAACAACCCTCCTATTGCAAACATCAATGCCAAGACACCTCAGCACTCTGGAGACACATCCTCTAACCTACAACATCACTTAACACAGAGAAACTACCACATCTATCAGCTATTCACAACCACTTGACTGATTCTAACTCCAACCGGTAATCTCTTCACCACCACACCGCTAAACTCTTAAAGCACCAAAACACTTTCCTTCTGCCAACATGCTATATCGCACTCACTATTACTGACAACTCGCTTACTACCCTCCACTACTTCTAACATTCTCCTAGCACCAAAACAACTCTTAAAACCCACCATCCAACCTAATCCTACCACAACACTAACGGACCCAATTAGCTATTAGCAAGTGTGAACGTTCGTATGCATGGTCACCAATATGCTCTATCTATGCCTGTGTACATGTATATAAAACATCTAATGTCATGTCGCATGTATGCATGTACCAACATATATAATATAGTATATAACAAATGGTTTTAATTGTGCATGTATGTCGGTTCACACCCACCAATAACATCCTCAGAATCCGCCTAAGAACAACCTCTTACCTCACTTGTAACTTGTCCAACTCCACCATTCTAACAATCCGTTAACCACAAAATACCCACTAATGCCCTCTTCACACTAAAGTTGTTTTCAAAACAACTCTGGCTACTTCCCCAAACTTGCTAGCTACAAGACCAAACCCACTACGCAAGGGAAAACCCAACTGAAACCAAACAAAGATAACTAGGGCAAATATTACTTAACAAGGTTACCTGTAATCCCCTCACTGCCCCGGAGCTTTAACAGACAAACTCTCTTCCTCGCAGAACCATCATTCTCCAGCTGCACCGCCGCAGCATCAGCCAATACTTTAAGGTCATCACCGTCTCCCTGCGATAAAGAACCCTGACTACCCTGAGCCAACTCCAAACAATTTCGTCTCAAATGTCCGACAGACCCACAATTTCAACAAGATTCATCCCCAAGCTCCTCACACCTTTCTGCTTTTCCTGCTACCTCCGAACTTTGTCCCGGCCGCGCCCATGACCCTTCTGAGACCTTTTTGCACCCACTGAAGCCGAACTCACCACTTGAGGACAATTTCGCTTCACGTGCTCCTTAGAACCACGGTTCCAAAAAACTCCCGCGCCCCAACAACCTCCAACATGACACCTTCCACAACGGTCACACGTCGACAACCGAGCTACCACTCCTTGATCATGTAGCACTTGACCCACATCTGCACTACCACCCAGACTTCGATTCAAGCAAATCCTTCTATCACGTAGCCTCTTACGCTGACCACTCCCGAGGTCAGTACCCACAGCTCTTTCGCTTAAACTTTTCTCACCTTCATAGTCTGAAGCCACACCCCCACGTTGCTTAACCCTTGAGAACTTCTCTCCAAGGTATCTTCCATTAAAGGCAGACACAAAGAACTCCCAGTCAATATCGTGGATATGCGTTGCCACCGCCACAGATGTCCACCAAGCACAAGCGTCCTCCAACATCGATGAGACAACACTTCCCAGTTTACAGGCGTAGTCACACCCTTCCTGATCCAAAATCAGAATTACACTGGCTAACCAAGCCTTGAATGCCTCAGGTGTCGAACCATGATACTCCACAGCTCCCAACTCATACAAACGCTATTTTGACAAACTCGCGTGTCCCACAGTCGGCACGTCTACAGGCCTCACTTTCACCACGGCCTGAGATGTTCCCGACACTTCTTGAACCACAGGTGATGAACCCTTCATCACAAAACCAGCTTCCTCCTCCAGCCTTACTACCTCAACTCCAGGCACTGTAGTCTGAAACGAAACACCTCCACCAAAAGGTGAATTACACGCCTTAACAACCTGCTCTAAAGCAGCAACCATCTCACCCAACTGCCATTCTCTCATCGATTCCATCGTGCTATTAATAACAAAGCAATGATAACAAAACAAACACAACGATCAGGCCAGCTTCAAGCAAGGATTCAAGACTCCAACTCCAACATAACACAATAGATATAATAATAAGGCAATGGGTATCTCAAATTCTCCCCTTTTATACGACATAACAATCGATAAAAACATTGATATCACAAACATCGAGCATATCAATCAGCAAACTTCAATTATGCTCTCATCAAACAACATTCACCCTCAACAGCATAATATCAACATATCATACCCATCACATTTTCATCATTCAGAAAATCAACTCACAACACCAGCATATCATCAACACAAGTTCACACTAGCTCACAGAAGATTCATAGCCATAATGCATGATAAAAACATCAACCACTCGCTCAAAAACACATTTTTCAACCAACTTTCAACCACACATCAGAACAAACATCAAATACTTATTATAACAACTTACCCTTGCCCCAAATATTCGCAACCTGGCTCTGATACCACCAAATGTAACCCCTTTAGCCTGGCCTAGACGGTTAACCCGAACTACGAAGATTACACAGGGAAAACCAAAGTCAACCCGAAAGTCAACCTTGATTAATGACCTTTTTTTTCTTTTTAAACTTATCTAGATGCACATTAACCTTAAGCATACCCTTGGGAAAAACATACTTGAAAAGCACAGTGATCGGAAAGCATTGAGGGACTCAATTGCACAACATACAAAAGTTAGGGACCAAATTGTAATTTCTGGAAAGATGGAGGACTTAACTGATTTTTAAGTTACCAATATCAAATTAATCATATTACATGCTTCCCTGTCAAATTTCACCTTAAACGGACATCCCAAACTTAAGCAATTGCTAAAATGATTTTCAGGACTAAAACGTAAAGCTTGCAAACCTTTAAACTATTCAAATCAGTGCCCAACGGTCGACTGTTTCGGAACGGGGGTTGACCTTTCCGAAACGCGTGTTCGTTTCGAGACCTGTATCGAAACAGGGCTGGCAGTGGCCAAAACGTTTCGGAACGGCCTCTACCTGTTTCGATACACGAAGGCCATTTCAAGCCCTTGTTTCGAAACGCTAGTGCCCGTTCCGATACGGACTGCCCAGAAAGTGCAGAATCTGCTGGTTTAACACACATTTAACCACTCAAACACAATCTAATGACCTCCTAATCATGCCAACAAGTCATCATACATATAAGGTACATATTTGCATCATCAAAACACATACATGGCATCAATTAGGAAAAACCACAAGTCTATAGGCATGCACCCTGACATCCAAAACCAACCAACCCTCAAAACACCAACAAACATACTTTAAACCATTCCTCAACATATCAACAACATGCCAAGCATCATAGCTACCAAATTGCATTAACAACTAGATACAATCAAGCCTTAAGTGCACCAACTCATTCAACCCATCCAACACTTGATCATGCTTTTAAAACAAGAAGCATAGCATAACAACTTATGAAGAAGAAGATTCAAATGTTGCAAAGCGTTAAACCACATAGTTCAAACCATAAACCGAACTTGTTCAACATACACAATCTCATTACACGTCAATATAAAAGACTTTCCCCCATTGCCTTTATTATCTATAGCTATAAACCAAGACATACTTCTCAAGTGGAGCTCTACTTGAATTGCTTCTTGATGTCCCAACTTCAAATATCTGTATTGATGGACAAAAAGAAGCGTAAGCACATAATGCTTAGTGAGGAATGCTCAAAACCAAAACACCATCAATGTAGCGAATCATAAAACCCTCTTTAAAAGTAGATGCACTTCAATAAACCAAAGCATTGTTTGAAAAACCTCTTTTGAAACAACATGCTTTAAACCATGCATTGCTCGACATGAAATCCAACCTTTAGCTTAGAAAAGCTAAACAACTTACCCCAAAACACATTCTTGCAAAAACCATTATTTAAACCCTTCCATGCATGAACACCACATGCAAGGTTAAACTCAAATTCCTTGGAAAACACTTCCACTTCACAACATACTTTCCACATGCTTGATGATCATTTCAAAGCAAAACCTTTCGAAAACCATTTGTTCCTTCTAACTATCTCATGCATTCAACAAATGCAAAACACATGAACTACCAAAAGCAACATTTGTATTACATGCCTTTCTAGACAAGTCTTCACAAGACTTCAATACACTAAAGAGATTCTATGCACATATGCAACATTCACAATAGAAGATAAACACTTGTTCAAGCTTAACAAGTAATATATGCACTCTTAAACCATTACACACTTCCCATGCAACCTTGCATCATTTCAACCATCTCTCGCTTCATTACATTTAAGAACATTAAATTGGCTTTCAAGTGATAATTGACAAACCATTTCAACTCAAGACACAATCGGATACGTGGATTACAAGCGTTGTCCCACACGCTTCATACACACTACCGAACAACACAAGGTGGAGTTTACCGGTACAATCACAACCCCTCAACACCCATGATAAAGTTTAACGGTACAATCACAACCCCTCAACATCACTCATTGAAAGTTGTATAACTCACTAGCGAGAGCCGGGACACACCACAAGGCTTACACATGGGAGCTACCTCAACCATTGTAATCACCTTAACCAAGCTCACACACGGGAGCAACCCTCCACCTTTGTGACGCTTAACATACTCCACCCACGAGAGCCATCCTCCATCGTGGTGACAATTAACAAAGTCCACCCACGAGAGCCATCCTCCATCGTGGTGACACTTAACAATGTCCACCCACGAGAGCCATCCTCCATCGTGGTGACACCAATTTCCTCAATCGCTAGGGTACTTGGATGGAGTTTACGGTACAATCACAAACCCTCAACATCCGAGGCGACTTAATTCACGGTGCACCCAATCCTATAGCCGGCTAACTATATCCGATTCAAATACTTTAAAACCAACACATCACTTGCCAATACACATCAAATACCATCATCAATTCACTATTTTAAAGCATCAAACAAAGCCATTAGACACCATGCATCACCATGCAACATTACCAAATTAACAACATGCCAAACAAGGATCTCTTACCTTGAGCCTCCTTCAACACATAGCTTTCAAAACCAGCATTAAACCATGACTAAACATGCTTAAAAACAATAATTAAAGCATAACCACCCCAAGTGCATTCAAAACCAAATCATAGCACAATCCAAGAGAGAGATTCCATTTACTTACTCTTGAGCTTAGCTAAGTTGTTTAGGCTTAGACTAAGCTCCCAAAACCTCATCCAAAATGTTTCAAAGCTGGAAAACTCTTTTCCACTCACCGATACACAAAACTATGCTAGCCGTCAAGCCTTCCAAGCATCCGAAACCTCCAACGCCACCTTTATTGCTTCCGGATAATTCTCCCCTATTTTAAACACACAACAACAGAGGATTAATGCATCATCATGCATTAAAACACCAGAAACACAACCCAACTCGCTGCTCTACATAAATCTAACATTTCGGCTACCAAACACAACCGAAATCACCTCCAAACTCTTCCAAAACATAACCCAGCCAAGATCCATCACTTCTAACCATTTCTAAACATCAATTAACATCCAAAATGAACCCAAACTCGTCCTTATACCTCCAACATTAACAGAACACCAAAATCACCCCAAAACCCACCATTTTCATAAGCAAAAACTTAGGAAACATAACCTATTCGGGATTGCATTGATCAAACCTCATTTACACATCATTAGACATCCAAAATACATTTAATAACCATCACAAAACAGAGCCCAAACAAACACCACGAAATTCTTCAAGATTTCTTCCAAATCTTGAGTTTTAAGCCAAAATCAAGATCACAACATTAAAACCTTTTATAAAACTTAATTTAAGGATTGAGAACTTGGGAATTTCAGTAAAGAACTGAGTATTTAGAGGAGAAGAACATTCTTACCTCTAAATGTAGATTTCTCCTTGATTAGAGCCAAAATCCTTGAAAATTCAATAAGCAAATCAAGAGGTTTTGATGTAGAAAGGATTAGGAATCAATTGATGATTGAAACCTCATCATTTAGTGTGAAAATCAATAGAAATGTTGCTGTAGAAATGTGTTTGGCTGAGGGAATTTTGAGAGAAAATGAGATGAGAAAGTTTTAACAAAAGTTAGTTATGAAAATTTAAAATATGGTTTTCCACTTTTCCTTTAATTAATTAAACATTAAATGAATCAATAAAATTAAGAAAAATTTGGAGAAATCCTTCCTTGGGTAAATTAGCTCCTTAAAGATTCAAAGTTTCAATCCTTACAAAACAGTCACCACTAAACTTTTCAAAAATCGCATTTTAGTCACTATTTCAAAATGTCGCACTTCCAAAAATTGATTTCACCACTCTCTTATATATATTAAAAGAGGATTTTTAGATATTTTCCCACATTTTTAATGCATCCCGAACTTGGCTTTCCTTAAAACCTCCTTTTATATTCGAACCGAAAATCAGACCGGTATGGTTCAGACCCTAAACTTCCAAGCCCAAAATTAGGGTGTTACAATGATATATGTTAACTTCCATTTTTTGGGAACTCATAAAGTAAATAAATAACAAGCATATGTTAACTTCTGTTTGTTGGAGAGGCTCTAAGCATGTTTATAAAAAAGGCTATAGATATGGTGTTAATCAAGGGGGTGGAAGTTGGATCTAATGGGCTGAATATTTCGCACTTTCAGTTCGATGATAACTTAATCATGTTTGGAAAGGCTTCGTTTGAAAACGTGGTAAACATTAAAAGACTTTTAAGAGTTTTTGAAGTGGTTTTGGGACTAAGTTTGAATATGTCCAAAACTAAATTATATGGAATAAATGTGGAAGATATTGATATTTATAGCTGGGCTGATCATATCAGATGCAAGGCGAATTCACTCCCTTCGACATTCTTAGGCTTGCCTTTGGGGTACTCGAGGAACTCCTTGGAGCTGTGGAACCCAATTATTGAGAAGTTTCGTTCAAGGTTCGAGGGTTGGAAGGGGAAGTTTCTCTCATTTGCAGGTCGTATAACCATGGTCAAATAAGTTCTCACTAATCAGCCTATTTTTTTTACCTTTCCTTATTCCAAATGCCTATTAAAGTAGCTAATATCTTAAACAAGTGTGTAGTAAATTTTGTGCGGGGTTTCAAGACATCTCGTTCAATTCATTGGATCAAATGGGAGAACATTTGTAGACCCAAAGAGTTAGGCTTCTTTGATATAAAAGTAAAAAATAGATCCTTACTCAACAAATAGCTGTGGAAATATAGTAGTGAGCCTAATGAGTTATGGAAAAAGGTGATCAGTGCAAAGTACGGCTTTGATCAAAGCAATTTGATCCCGCGCAGTTCGTCTAATAGGAAATTGTCTTGGGTTTGGAAGAATATCTCTAAGCCTTTGGAGAACCATGTGGATCAGTTTTCTAAGTACATTAGATTTGAGTTGGGTGACGGTAATAACATTAATTTCTGGGAGGATTGGTGGACAGAAGTCCTCTCACTCAGATCAGCGTATCCGAGATTATATGTTGTTGCCATTAAGAAATCAGGTAAGGTAGCAGACTTCGGTTCGAAGACTATGGAGTTTGGTCGTGGAAAATTGAATTAAGGCGCCCATTGTTTGAATGGGAGCTGGAGTTGTGGGAATAATTTATCAACTTACTGGAAAGAGCGGCTCTGGGTTTAAGCTTTAAAAACTGTCTGAAATACAGGGTCGGTCCTGGGCTTTTGGTGGCCCAAGGCGAATATAAAAAATGGCCCTAAATTAAAAATTTAAATTACGGTTGCGGTCGTATTTGTAGTTATGTTAGGTTTTATTGTAGTTGTGGATATTATAGATACTATTTTGGTCACTACGAGTATTGCGGTTGTGAAATCTCTTAATAACATATACTATTATGGATATAACAGTTGCGAGTATCGCAATTTCAAATGGTGCAGCTACCCTTAGGCAGATGTAGCATATAAATTGGGGGTGCAGTTGACCCCACTTGATTTGTTGGGGTATGGGGTTTCAAGTAGGTAATATAGAATTTTGTATAAGAAATATTAGATTTGAATCCACTTAATTTGTTGGGGTATAGGGTCAACAATGCTTATTCTAGTTGTATAGAAATCATCAATACCTCATACTTCACTCATGACCCCACTATAAGAAAATCATGGCTCCGCCACTATCGCTATCGTCATGTAACGTTCATTGTTGCGGTTGCATACCGTTATTTAAATCCATGTCCCTAATAGCAAGTAACGAAAAAAAAATAATTTTAAGAGTAGGTCCATAATAACAAGTATTGAAAATTGGGCCCCTAATAATAAAAAATGATTTTTTTGAATTTTAAGAGTATACCCAAAATAGCAAATATTAAAAAAAACAAACCCATAATAACAAATATTAGAAAAAGAATTTTAAGAGTAGACCCCTAATAATAAATTTTAGAAAAAAATTAAACCTATATTAACAAATATTTAAAAAATTGGGCCATGGTAACAAATACTAAAAAAAATCAAATCATTAAAAACAAATACAATTCGAATAAAATTAAAAATGTGTAACTTCCTTGAGCAGTGGGCCTTGGGCGGGCACCCTTGTTGCCCCTGCCCAGGGTCGGGCTCGCTGAAATGGTGTATTGACTCGACTGGGGTGTATAAACCAAAATTGATGTGCTCCTTAGCATCTTCATATGGTAGAAATGTGGATGCGGTGTGGAAATTAGTGTGGTCTAATTTAGCTCCTCCAAAGGTGGAACCTTTTCTTTAGAAAGCAATTCAAGGTAGAGTCCCAACCTTCTCAGAGCTTGCGAAAGGCGAGATCACCAGTCTAAATTCTGGTAAGTGCGTTTTTTGCTCAAGGATGTTAGAATTGGTATCCCACTTATTCTGTCATTGTGCCATTACATGGAAAGTTTGGCAAAGATGTTGTAATTGTTAGAATATTCATTTACCTATGCCTGCTGATTTGAAAACTTTGCTCATGTTTTGGGATTCTCAATTTGTTAATTCATCACTTAAATCTGTTTGGAGAATTTCTTTTTTGGGGATCGCGTGGACTTTATGGATGTGCAGGGACTTTGTTTTTAATGAGAAAAGTTGCAACGTTAATTCGATCTTCGATTTGGATGTGATAAGGATTGGCTTTTGGTGTAAAAGTAGATGGCCAGATTCTACTTTTACAGTCTCGAATTTCATCAGGAATTCATTGTTATGTGGGATTTTTCAGGAAAGGATTCATAGACCTCATGTTGGTAAATGGGTGAGCCCCCGGTGGGAACCTTAAAATTCAATACGGATGCTTTAGTGAGAGACTATGGGGAAGCTGGTATTGGGGGCATTCTCCGCGACCACACATGTTCATCTTTGTTAAAATTTTCTCTATCGGATTGTCGGATCCTACTAGAGCAGAATTAAAGGCTATTATCAAAGCATGTCAATTATGGACTGGTTCCAAGTGGATGAATTCCCTAAAGGTGATAATCAAGTCCAACTGCCAGATGGTTGTCAAGTGGATTTCAAGTGTGTGCACGTGTCCGTCTGTTTTTACTGATTTAGTTGAGTTGTGCATGACTTTTTTTTCATTCCTGGTCGAGAAATCTGTTTTGTTTACAGAGAACAAAATGGGGCTGCTCACAAATTGGCAATGCAGGGTGTTGCTAGGGAATCTGATTTTATATGGGAACCTAATTATGGTTATGTTGTGTAGGGCTATCAGGTTCTGTATATGGTAGAAATGCTATATTTTGGTGTTTGGTTGGGACCGGTTGTTTGTGTATAAGTCACTTTGCTGACTTGGTTGATTGGTTCAATGTGGCTTCTGTATGTAACTGTTTGGAATCTTCTTTCTTAATAAATTGGGCACTCTTTTCCCCCTACTTAAGTTTTAGAGGGGGTTTTAACGAGGCCCGTTTCCTTTCAAAAAAAAAAACAAGCAGTTACCCTTGGTTTGAGAGTGAACCGTATTTCTTAACGTATTACTCATCGTGCATTGTTTTGGGACCAGTTCTGTTTAGTGTCTCTCTAGATTTATTGTGAGTGTGACTCGGGGACGGCTTAGCTCTTCTTAGAGCAATAGTTAGTTACATAATGTTGGTTTTCTTGAAGTACTTGGATGGAGCTTTTGTGTTTATATCATAAAATTCGATTTTTTAACTGAATATTTGATATTGATGCGAGTATAACTTTTAGGGTAACTAAGATTGAATGATTTGTTGATTGTATTTAGTAGTTTGATCTTAAAATTCATATGCAATTGGAACTTGGATGGAGCTCTTCAGTTGTTTTATGTTGGTACTGAAGCTTGTGTACTTGCACCGGCTTCAGAGTCTCCACCACCGTTGGAAAACATTGATTCTTTGGGATGATCAAGATGTTGGGTAAGAGATTCACATTGATTTTCTCTTCAAATTATCAATTTTGCTCTAATATTTACCTATGTTGTTTCTGTCATTGTCTTCTTATGTTGTTCTGTGAGTGGGAGTCTGGAAATAATATTAGACCCATTGATTCTTGGGTTGATCAAGATGCAGGGTAAGAGCATCAAGGCCAGCTTATCCTCCTGGACATGTGTTAGAAGTTGTGACCCGAATAAGATTTCAGGGTAAACACAACCAGTAAAATAAATATTAATAGAAAAAAATTCAGATTTCAAGATCCAACATGATCTGCCACTACTTACAGATTTAAGGTACAAAGAAATTTTCTCTATACATCCGAGCTACGCTAGAGCATTCAGGTGTTTGCTTTGACTGGCATGGATTCCGGTTTAAATTGGATATTTATGTCATAACATTTTGGAGTAGGGAATGGGGACCATTAGATTTTAACTCAATTCAAGTTGAAAATCTGGGACAAAATTTTGTAGTCTCCTAGCCCCTAGGGCAGAGTGTTGAACCGATGTCCAGTCGACATGATTGTCCTAACTGATGGGTTTATATATGTATATATTTACTGTTGTTATTTCTTTGTCATTTTGCAGCTGCTATGTTCATTCTGCTATTCTCAACTTGATTCAGCCGATTCCAGGAGCCTCAAGACCGCTGGATCATGATAGTACAGTAACCTTCGCGGAGTCGGGGGCTTGCCAGTTCTATGATCACGGTTGCATGGGAATGAGTATTGTGAAATTCTGATAATTTTTGTTTTACAAACACTTTCTTGTTATTATATCCATTTGCCTTTTGCTTTGTGTTGCTCTTCAAGGAAGGTTTATTTACTAGGATAGGAGAGGGGGATTGACTTTGGGGAACTAGCATACCTTGGGTGGTGGCAAACTATAAATGTTTGAAAGTGGTTGACTTTGGGGAACTAGCATACCTTATATATATATTGGGGGCAAACTATAAATGTTTGAAAGTGGGGGTAAATTCATAAATAAACTAATTTTTAAAAATTTTAAATAGAGGACAAAGGTGAAAAAAAAATTCTTCGGGGTGGGGTATATATATATATATTCCATGCACAAACGTTTGTGGAAACTTTGTTTATACAAGTGTCATAGTTTTAGGGTTTATGGACTCTATTTAGAGTTTAGGGATTTAAGTGTAATAGTTTTGAATTTAGGAGATGCTGATAGAATTTTGGGTTTGGGGTTAAAATTCAGGATTTATAGGTTAAAACATAAATCTCTAACCATATTACCCTAAAATCAAACTCTCAATTCTAAACCCCTACACAAATCTCATAAACTCTAAACCCCAAGCTAAAACCTTAAATCCTAAAATTAAGGCACTTGTGGAAACAAAAAGTTTTCACTCCATGTGTATCGGATAATAATTATATATATAGTTAAGTGATATATTTTAATACACAAGTTGTGTAAAAAAATTACACAACCCTTCATATTTAAGCTATAAAATCTAAAACCTAAATCCCTAGCCTAACACTCTAAAACCTAAACTTTAAACCCTAAATTCTAACCCTAAACCTTAAATTCTACACTCTACAACCTAAACTCTTAAACCCTAAACCATAAACTAAATATATAAACCCTAAAATTAAAAGGCTAGCTTGTGTATCAAAGTATTTTCCTATAATTAAACACTATATATATATATATATATATATATATATAATATCCCATGCACTGGTGGTGGAAACATTTTGTTTCCATAAGCACCCTAATTTTAGGGGTTAGTGATCTAGTTTAGGGTTTAGAATTCAAGGTTTATAGTTAAAATTTTAGATTTAGGGTTAGAATTTATAGTTTAAGTTTTAGGGTAATATGTTAGGGATTTATGTTTTACCTATAACTCATAAATTCTAATCCTAAACTCTAAATTCAAACTATAATCCCTAATTCAAAGCACATGAACTTAACCCCTAAACTATGAACACTAAACTAGATCTCTTACCTCTAAAATTAGGGCGCTTATGGAAACAAAATGCTCCCTTCGCCTGTGTATGAAATAATTACCCATATATATATATAAGGTTTTCAATCGTCTTAGTTTTAGGGTTTATGGTTAGATTTTAGGTTTTAGAGGTTTAAGTTTCATGGTTTAGAGTTGATGGGTCGTGATTGGAATTTAGGGTTTGAAGGATAAAACCAAAAATCCAACCTCTAAACCCAAAATTCTAACAGCCCTTAAGGGTTAAGAGTTTAAGGGTTAAGATGTGTATGTCACACACTATAGAGGTGGTGATATTAATCTCACATCGGGGAGAAAATGATAAGTTTCAAGCTATAAAAGTGGTGTCGTTGCACATATTATCAAACATATTTGTTCCGAAGAAAGTAATGATCTCGTAGCCAATGATATGAGAGTGATTTTTTAACTGTCTGATTTTATGCTGGGTAGAGTGAACAACCATGATAGTGCCAATAACGAGAAATAGAGGCATTAAACTCACATCGAAAAGAAAACGTTATTGATACACGTCTTATCAGACATATCTTTTGAAAATAGAATAATGATCCGGTAACATGTACCCACAGTCCTCTTAATGTCGGTATTAATGCTATAGTGGAGTTCCTCTATCTGTATTAAAGATTGGGGTACCTAAGCTTGCACCAGCCACTACTTTTAGTGACCAAAAAATGGTAATTGAGTGGATGGTAGTAAAGCTCATGGATTTTCCACATCTATTCACAGTCTCCTATCATCTCTCTACATTGCTACGTGCATGGGTCATTATCATATCCCAGACTTTTCTTCATTTACTTTTTCTTAACCGAGACAAGAGGATTTAGTACATAAATCTTTCTCAGACAGTCATAAGCGTTTCGATTAAATTTCGAATCAGAGTTATTAAGTCTATTTCATCCACGGGTTTTAAACGACGTTAGAAAGACAATGTGGGGGCGTTGGCAGTACTGGTGGTGGTCCTAATTGAAAAGGGGTGGGGGATTGGGGGGCAAAGTAACAAGGTATTGGAAGCTACCACGTAAACCCTAGGCTGCCCCTCCATGGGAAACATATGATAGGAATGAAACAACTAAATTAGCAAAAGATAAGTGAAAATCAAACTAATTATGATGCATAAATATAATACTAGTAAATAGCGGACAATTGATAGCAAATTACATTAGTTGATAGCTGATAGCGGATTATATTAATTGATTTCATTAGCGGACTACATTATCTTATTTGAGGTGAGGTATGATCACTGGCGAAATTAGGAATCAAAATTAAAATGTAAAGTATAATTAACCATAAAAAAAATAAAGGACAATGTTTAAATGAATTGAAAATTATGAGCCCATATAGATAAAAATTCTATTACATTTTTAGGATAAAAAATTGGGGGACAAAGTCCCCCAAGCCTTGTACTAACTTTGTCTTTGGGTGTACTTTTATTTTTCCATGGATAAGAAAATATTATATATACGTACATTTTAGTACCTGAATTTGCTTTTAAAGTTTAAATTTGATGCCTAAGGTTTTTTTCTTTCATTTGATTAGATACATTAACTTGATTTTTTTGTTCATATTAATACTTGATTTCATGGTTCAAATTGACTAAAACCCCATAAGTATAAATTTAGACAAAAACATGTTAAAATGTCAATTTGAACTAAAAAATCAAGTTCGAATGCTGAATTGGACAAAAATAAGTATCAAATAAAACCTTAAAGCAAATTTTATAAAAATAAATTTAGGTACATAATCAAACAAAAAAAAAGCCAAAGTACCAATTTGAACATTAAATCAAATTTTGATGCCAAAAAATATATTTACCCAAAAATAAACAAAATACTAGTAATATTTTTATTAAAAAATATCCCTTTCTCTCCATCACAAACCAACAAAACCATGTAAATTCTACACACACAAAACTCCCCCTTCCCCCCTCTCTCCCATGCTTAAACCATGTCCAACCCTCTACAACCACCACCACCTCCTCCGCCCTTACCTTCGACCTCCCACCACCACCATCAACCACCGTACATCACTACACCAACCACCGCCACCAACCGTGAATACCGCAAAGGGAACTGGACAATCCAAGAAACTCTAACTCTCATCACCGCCAAAAGAATCGACGATGAACGCCGTGCCAGACCTTCCACGAGCTCACCGTCGAAACCAGGCGAATTAAGGTGGAAATGGATCGAGAACTATTGCTGGGATCACGGCTGTTTCCGTAGCCAAAACCAATGCAACGACAAATGGGATAACCTCCTCCGCGACTACAAAAAGGTCCGGCAGTACCACCACCACCACCACCAATCACCGCCGTCCCAACAACCCTCTCATCACGCCCCGTCTTACTGGTCCATGGACAGACACCAACGTAAGCTCCATAACTTGCCCACCAACATGTCCCCTGAAATCTTCGAAGCACTTAACGATGTTCTTCAAAGAAAATACACCACCCATCAGCAACAGCAGCAGCAACCTTCGGTTTCTCAATCGCCGGAGCAACTGGCTGTTAAGACAGACAGGCGGGCGCCGGAGATTGAAGCTCCGGTGACAGTTTCAGGTACTGTTTTCTACTTTTTTATATTTTTTGGGTGCTGCAGTATGCTTGGAGTATAGCATAGTAGTAGTAATGTGTCAGAAATCACAAAAGAGAAAACTTTTTCGTTTTTTGTCTTTCAGCGATTCATATTATTATCATAATTACATTCATATATAGTCAAACTTGCAGGTTTGAAAACTCTGCTCCTTTCATTTATTAGGGACCCCATTCTTTCCCTTAATATTTTTAACATTTTCGGTGTTCGATACACATAATTAAAATTAAATTCAAATATAAGTTGAGTCACCGGTTTGTTAATTTGAATCAATTAGTGTGTGACACTCTCCATTTAGTTTATTCAATTCACGATACTAAAATTTGAACAACTGATCTTATTTAAGAGAACTAGCCACTTATTCTGTTAAACCAACTGAAGCCTTGATCTCTAAAGTGGATTTTTTTTCTTTTGTTAAAATTGTCTAGTGTGGTGTGATTACAAAGTAATATTTATTCATTAATACTATTTTTTAATAACATGCACACATAACAAAAGTAAATTTTTGATACACAAATTATGTTTACACAAACCTGCATATTTATACTATAAAATCTAAATCCTAAATTATTAACCCTAAATTCTAGACTCTAAACCCTATAACATAAATCATTACACCTAAAATTAAAAAATTTGTGTAAACTTTAGTTTACTCATCGTGTGTATAAAAAAATGTCTACATTATAAAAATAAGTTGTTCGAACTCGAATCACCTGAAAATAACAATATTTCATTTTTATTGGACCACTGGACCGGTTCAGAAGCATTTTTTTTTCATGGACATTACATTCAGTTGCACATGAGTCTTTATTTGAGATTACAATGATAATCGTCTGATTCTTTTACGTTTTCAAGATCAAACATCACATGGGTTCTTTTCCCTTTAATGATTTCTCTGCATAAGTAAATTCGATTGGTTGATACTGAGATTAGTTTTATACATATATGGCTTAAGAACATATGAAGCAAATGACAGTGAAGTAATCATGAAAACCAGTGAGGAAGAGTTGCATTCATAATTGTGGGTGTTTGAAGTTGTCTAAACTATATATTTTGTGTCAAAATAGGTACATATTGTATGTTTTAATTAATGTTACACGTTAATTTTTAGGAATTTAGATGAAAAAAAAATATACTTTAGGTATTTATTTTGACCCAAAAATACTTTAGGTACCTATGTTGACCAAAAAATATAGTTTAAGTACTTATTTTGACCAAAAAATACTTTAGATACCTAAATGAAAAATTAGTATACTTTAACTATTTATTTGTAATATAAGTTATTTTATATTTGTATATCATAGAAGTTATCCCAAGATGGTTTGAACCCACTCGAGGTTTTAAAGGGACAGAAATCTGAAATTCAGTGTAGGGAGTCAAAAGTTCAATTTTCCATTTTAGTTAAAGGGTTAAAAGGCTCAAATTAAAACTTTAATATTAGGGTAGGACTGAAAATGAAATTTACCCATTAACCAATGGGTACGTAACAAGAGTCCAAGGCCCCTATTAGACACTAGCTTGGCTCTTAACCTTTGTGTTTGGAATTCATTCTCTAACTTTTTAAATCACTTTATTAGATTTGAAAGAGAAAATGGGGTGGAATTGTATTTTTTATACAAAGAAAGTGTACTTAATTAAATGATGTTACATTAGCCTAATTGTATTTTTTTAAGTAACGTGACATGTTCATTTAATTTATCGTAGTTTAACTCAGACTATTACATTTAATCTATGAATAAGATATGAAATGAAATCGAGTATGATTAAATACTATGATTCAGGTTGAGGTTAGTTGAGATTGAAGTAGGATGGAATAAATTATTTTATTTGTTTATCTCGAGTTCGAGGCATTGTGTATGCAGAAAATTTATGTTGGGAGATTCGCACACTAAAATTAGGTGTGCGACGCGAGTCGGTCTAGGTTAGTCAGGGCAAAACCTAAAAATTGAAAGGGCAACCAAATATATATATATTTGCTCATTTTAAAAGTAGATGACTAAAATATACATACTATAGTAAGGGACCTATACAGTAATTTTACCGGGAAATGCAGAGCATATGTTTCACTTTTTCTATAAACTGCGGAAATGGTCCAAAACTTTATGGTCGTGAGTTTGTGCAGATGCTGACCCATCACTTGCAGAAAATAAATCATGAGATTTCCAATCTCCAGCTTTACTTTTTTGATAGTTTTGGTTGGAATTAAAGATGAATTTCGTGTCGGATATTAACTAATGATTGAGTAACCTAATTGCTAATTGTACTTTTATTTTGGTATACATTGTAATTGAACAGAAGAGCCAGATTCCTCCGAGACAGAATCGAGTGAAAATATGGGTTCGGAGACGAAGCGTAAAAAGGTTCGGAAAATCGGGTCGAGCATAATGCGGAGCGCTTCCGTCTTGGCCCGAACACTTAAGAGCTGCGAAGAGAATAAAGAGAAACGACACCAACAGGTGATGGAACTGGAACACCGTCGACTTCGTATCGAAGAAACTCAGAACGAAGTCAACCGCAAAGGGATGACAGATCTCGTTGCCGCCATGACCAACTTATCCGGAGCTATCCAATCCCTCATCGCCAACCATTACGATCAAACGTGAAGTCTTTTCTTCTACGTACCTAATTTTATTTGTAGACTTTTCCGAATTCTTTCTTTAATGATGTTTAATTATGATTATTGTTGGCTTAGTGATTAATTATTAATGGAAAAGAAAGAAAAATTGTTTGATATGGGGATTTAATTACTAACAGCAACACATCTAATCCATATAAACATTACCCTCAATGTTGAAAGCATGTAAGCTGACCTTCGATATCATCCACCGCCGATAATGCCTCCACGAGTTCCCGAAAACGGTCATGGATCAATCATTGATCATTCCGAGTATTCAAATCAACCGAGCTTCGTAAGTATCTTTTAAAGCTTCAAGGAACTTGAAAATAACCTGCTCAACATTCCCAATTTGCTTCATTATGACCAGCAGCACATACTGTAGGAGAAACTCTATCCTCTTTGAGACTTGCAACGAAGTTCTTCCATGCTCCATGTCGAAGGAAATAACCGTATTGAAAATGATTCACCACAGCTGGATATGCAGCTGTCATCCAACACCCAGGTTGTTGGAAGGAAATCCAACTAGAGAGCTACACGTGTCATTCCCACCCATTAGGGTTTTCAACAAACCTGTATTTAAGCCTATGCTTTCTCTGAAATGAATCAAGCAATTACTCTCATACTATTCTTGTTCACTTATTCATTTATGCATACGTATAGTATGTTTGACATGGTATCATCGTCTCAGGAAGATCTTGGTTAAGCTGCTCCGCCACCGTCACCATGCTTGCTGATTCTACCTCAGCTGAGGACACTGTTGAACTTCCCACCCCTTCCGATGACACCACTGACACCGCCTTCACCAACAAACGCATCAGCATCCAACTAGATGATACAAACTACCTTATCTGGAAACAACAAGTTACCCTGCTCCTCCGTGGTCAAGGCCTTGAAGGGTACATTGACGGATCCATCTCCCCGCCGGCCAAGTTTGTTGCCCGTGAGAATGGAAATCCAGTCCCAAACCTTGCCTATCTTCGGTTTCTTAAACAGGATAGCTCGTTGGCTTCTTGGCTCCTCTCGACAGTGAGCTCCAATGTTCTACCACAGCTCGTAGGTGCCGAATCTTCAGCCACCATCTGGGCCACCATCTCGAGTATCTACTCCCAACTTTCCACGACTCGCATCATGCACCTTCACTGCCGCCTTCGCTCGATCAAGAAAGCCACCTTATCCATGCGTACCTACACCATGCAAATCAAGGAAATATGTGATTTGCTCGCCTCATGTGGAAGCCCAGTCTCAACAGTTGAGCACATTGCCACAATCCTAAATGGTTTACCCTCTGAATACGACCCGTTTGTTGCAGTGATTTCAGCCAGCAAAGATCCATACTCAGTTGATGCTGCTGTATCCATTCTCATTGATGCTGAGTCCAGAATTTCAGATCCACTTCGCATCCCAGTTGGTATTCATAATACCAACTTCCATAACTCTCGCGACAAAGACCATCTTTCTGGATCTGCCTCAAACCAAGCTCGAGATGATTCAAGGGGCAGGTATCGTGGTACACGACCACGCATTCAATGTCAGTTTTGTGGTAAACCTGGCCATCTGGTGGATCGCTGTTGGCACAGATTTGACAAAGGTTTCAAGGCTACTGCATCCAGCCCTCAGACTCGTTCCTCTCCTACTACTCAGGCCAATGCATGCTCGTACACACAGGATACAGTTGAAGAGTCTTATGATCCTTACATCTCCACCACCACTGGAACTGATTCATCCAACCCCTCTGATCCTTCAACAGCTGATATGCAAGTTCACACTGTGGTAGCTGTTGAGTGTGTAAAAGTTCTATTATTTACACCTTTTTTAACCCATATTTCTGCTGCATTCAAGCATCATTGCATTGCATTTAGGTTAGTTTTCAATAAAACATCACAATTATATAAAAGGCACGGATTCTACTAAAAGATGGCTATTTTTGCAGGTATCTGTCATAGTAGAAGATGAAGGCAGGCGCAGGGCAGAGAAGCAGGAGAGCGGAACTGGACAAGCAGCCAAAGAAGACGAACCTGTCATGGACCTGTCGTGACAGCATGGTGACAGCAGATTTATGAAGAGGAAAAGTCAAGTGGACCTCGATAGATAGAGAAAAATCTGCTCGTCTGTCGTGTGAAAGCCAAATATTTTTCCAAGCCCCGGATCAAAAGATATGTCAAGCCAAAGCTCAAGGAGGAGAATTTCCATGAAACAAGGAGGCGGCTGGAAAGTAGGAGACTTTAGAGATTTAGTCTTTATTAGAATCTTACTTTTAATTAAAGTTGTAATCCTTGTTACCTTAGAATACTTGAGCCCAAAGCTTATATAAGGGCATAGTTTTGACCTAGGAGAGATCATCCCTCATTCTACCCCATAACCGAAACCAAAAACCCCCTGTCGTCCACCCGTCACTGATATGTTCTAATTTCCCCCTAGGGCTACGGGTTGTTTTGTAAAGTAGTTGCAAGGGTTGCTTTGTTTTAGGATTTTTCAAGTTCAATAAAATAAACTTCAAGTTCTTTTATCTTGGTTTTAATATCTTGCAAGAGCATCGGGAGAGCATTGTGAGGTTATCCATTTACTTAGCATCGGGAGAGTTAAGTATACGAAAGAGATAAGAGCGCGTTCTCTAGTTTATAGTTGAACCATCTCGTGCCTAGGGATAGGGCGAGGTTAAGTGGCTAAGGAAGAATTCATACACATCGGTGTTCATCCTTCGATTCACGCCGGGAGGTATCATCAAAGACGTGATCATCGACAGACTTGTGCCTAGGGATAGGGCAAGGCAGATCTGGGATTCTTGCCAAGCTTGAAGTACGGAGTTGGTGTGTCTGCTGCCGCGACTGCCAACGGACAGACGCCGCGACAGGTGCTGTCGGCGACGGGAGCGACGACAGAACTGGAGATCCTAAGCAATTCAATACCTACACTACTGAGCAATTCAATACCAGCCCATTCTCTCTATCTTAATTTCTCAATCCTTTATTTTACGTTTTTACCTTATTATTCTCGTGACAACTCTTAATTATTTCATTTACTTTCGTGCAGTAAACAAGGTGAAGTCATTAGCCCAATCCCTGTGGAGACGATATCCGATACTTCGTATCACTTTACTACTTGCGTCGTGTACACTTGCACTACAATTGCGATAGACTATTTTACACGCAACAAGTTTTTGGCGCCGTTGCCGGGGATTGGCAACATAACTACATCTTTCTTTTATTGCACTTTTTACTTTTATTCTTATTTTCGTTTTTATTTTTTTTCTTTTCTTTAATTTTTCTTTTGTGTTTTCAACTCTTGCTTTTCACGAGGTTTTCTTGTTTATGCGCAGATCCAAAAGAGGTGAAGATCCTGAGTATAAATTAGATCCGGAGATCGAACGTTCCTTCAATCTCAAGAAACAACTTCGCCGACTTTTAGACAGAAACGAATATCTCGAAGAACAGCTAGAGAAGATGGCCCATAACCAACCTGCTGGTGGATTCATACCACCCCTTGGCAATAATAACCCACCTGTCGCCGATCCGCCCGCAGCAGGTGGACGACGGTCATGTCGTGACTACATGCTGAATGATCATGTAGAGCTGGAGACCACGCTGCCGGATATTGATGTTGATAACTTCGAGCTTAAACCTGTCATGTTTAGTATGATCAACAACGCCGGACAGTTTAGTGGTTCTGCAACAGAAGATGCTAGGGAACATCTCAAAACGTTCCAGGAGATCTGTGGTTCGTTTAGACTGCCAGGAGTTAGTCCGGAGATACTGAGGCTTCGGTTATTCCCTCACTCCCTGAGGGACAGAGCTAAAACTTGGTGGAATAAACTAACACCGGGTTCTATTATGACTTGGGCAGATCTAACTCGTGAATTCTTATCTCGTTTTAATCCTTCGCATTTATCTGAGCGATTACGTAATGAAATTGCTACTTTTCAACAGGAAGATGACGAGCCAATGCACGAGGCCTGGGACAGGTTTACTACTCTTCTTCGAAACTGCCCTATGCATGGATTCCCCGTCTGGAATCAGGTTACAAAGTTCTATAATGCTGCCAATCTACAAACTCGCATCCAAATTGATTCTGCAGCAAATGGATTACTATTGGATAAAGATCCGGACGAGGCATTACAAGTTCTGAAAAATTTAGCTAAGAATGAAGAACAGTTTCCGACAGCTAGAAGAGGGGTTAAACGGGTACTTGCTGTCAAGGACTATGAGGCCGACAGCACTATGAAATCACAGGTAGCATTCCTTACTAAAGCCATGAAACACTTATTGAATGAAGAGGACTTACGAGGATTTGCTGTCGAGGAAGTTTGTACTACTTGTGAGGGAAATCATAGTAGGGATGAATGCCCTATAAATATAGAAGAGGGAAAATATGTTGGAAATTACAAGCCGAACTATAATTCCAACAACTACAACCCTAATTGGAGGAAAGATCCCAAATTTTCTTGGAGTAACCCTAACAATGCTCTGAATCCGCAAGTGCATAATCAGAATCAGGGGGGTCCTAGATTGTTGACGCGACAGCAACAGCAGCCGCAGAACCTGCCGCAGAACCTGTCGCCGTAACAGCAGCCACCACCTGCCACGAGTAGTGTATTGGAGCAGACTCTGGCCACTTTCATGTCTCAGACTGGTACGTATATGGAGAATATTAATCAGTTTGTCAAGAAGACGGAAAACTTTATGGATGAAACCAAGATGAGAATGACAAATCATGAGGCTACCTTGAAATCTCTAGAGACACAAATGGGTCAGGTGTCCCAGCATATTAAGCCAAGGCAGAATGGAGGTTTCCCTAGTAATACTGAAAATGCTAGACCGCCCCCACATGAGCAATGCAAGGCGATTACTACTAGGAGTGGGAAAAAGTTACCAGGGCCGGAAAAAGAAGCTGAAACAGAAAAGGAACCTGCCTTGGATAAACCTGCCAAGGAAGCTGCCCCGACAGGTGACAAACATACTGCTGCCGATGAGCCTGTCACGACAGCAGAAGCGACAGAGGAGAAAAATGAAGAACATCGTCCTCAGATTCGTATGCAGTGGGAAGGACGTGTTGCTGATTACCGTCCCCCACCACCCTTTCCTCAACGGATAAAGCAAGCTAAGCAAGAATCTCAACTTAAAAAGATTTATGATATTTTTAAGCAGGTTCAGATTAATATTCCGCTGTTAGATGCCGTTAGGGAGATGCCCGGTTATGCTAAATTTCTCAAGGATGTCATGTCAAAGAAATATAAACTTGGGGAATTTGAAACGGTAAGGATGGCAGATGGTTGCATGAGTATTCTTCATCGGCAGCCACCCCAGAAGAAGAAGGATCCAGGGAGCTTCCTCATACCTTGTGTAATCGGTGACAAATTTGTGGGTAAGGCACTTTGTGATCTTGGAGCTAGTGTTAATCTAATGCCCAAATCTGTTTTTCAGAAATTAGGTATTGGGAAGGCGCGGCCCACGACAGTTACCCTACAGCTAGCTGACCGCTCTTACGTTCACCCCGAAGGAAAGATTGAAGACATTTTGGTAAGAGTGGATAAGTTTATTTTTCCTGCTGACTTTCTTATTTTAGATTGCGAGGCAGATGAGAACGCACCAGTCATCCTTGGGCGACCCTTTTTAGCCACGGGAAGATCACTGATTGATGTGGAGAGAGGAGAACTCACCATGCGAGTAAACGATCAAGAAATTAAGTTGAATGTTCTCCAATCAATGAAACGAGCTGATTTGGACGAGGAATGCAAGGCCATCATTGAGGTGACCTTTGATTACCCCTGCTTCAGGTCGGGCTGCCGTGATATAAAACTTGGTCACTGCTGCGACAGCCACTTAAAGACCTGTCACGACAGTGATGACGACAGCAACGACGACAGCACCGATGACAATGACTCCTCTGCATCCGATACATCTGACACTGCAGGTCAAGAGGAGGTCGACTGGTTAGACCATCGTCCAGGTAAGTTATTCGAACCCTTGAATTACACTTCGGATAACCATTTAATCCAAAAGCCCTCTACTGTTGAACCACCTGTCTGAGAACTTAAGCCCCTGCCAGGGCAGCTTAAATATGCTTATCTTGGTTGTGATAACACAATGCCCGTAATCATCTCTGCTAAGCTGCCGCAGGAACAGGAACGACAGCTGGTCGACATGTTAAGAAAGCACAAAAAGGCAATTGGATGGACGATAGCAGACATTCAGGGCATTAGTCCGGCAATCTGTATGCACAAAATCCTCCTAGAGGAAGACCATAAGCCGACTATTGATGCCCAGAGGCGGTTAAACCTTGCGATGAAGGAGGTAGTGCGTAAAGAGATAATTAAATGGTTAGATGCTGGTATTATTTACGCCATCTCCGACAGCAAATGGGTGAGCCCGGTGCAATGTGTTCCAAAGAAAGGAGGAATGACAGTAATAACCAACGAAAACAATGAACTAATCCCAACCAGGACTGTGACCGGTTGGAGGGTTTGTATGGACTATCGGAAGCTTAACAAAGCTACCCGAAAGGACCACTTCCCTTTACCCTTTATTGATCAAATGCTTGATAGATTAGCGGGTAAATCTTATTATTGTTTTCTTGATGGTTATTCAGGTTATAACCAAATTGCTATTGCACCGGAGGATCAAGAGAAAACGACTTTCACATGCCCCTACGGAACATATGCCTTTAGGAGGATGCCGTTCGGCCTTTGTAACGCACCTGCCACCTTCCAAAGGTGCATGATGGCAATATTCTCCGACATGGTAGAAGACTTCCTTGAGATTTTCATGGATGATTTTTCCGTCTTTGGAGACGATTTTGAGAGCTGCCTCAGCAACCTCCAAAAGGTACTTGAAAGATGTGAAAAAACTAACCTTGTTCTCAATTGGGAAAAATGCCATTTTATGGTAGATGAAGGGATAGTTTTAGGCCATAAGATTAGCTGCCGTGGGATAGAAGTCGACAGGGCAAAAATAGAGGTCATTGAGAAGCTGCCGCCGCCAACAACTGTCAAGGGCATTAGGAGTTTTTTAGGGCATGCTGGTTTTTATAGAAGATTCATTGCAAATTTCTCAAAAATCACCAAGCCTCTATGCCATCTCCTAGAACAGAACCGACCCTTTGACTTTAACGAAGAATGTACTGAAGCATTCAAGGTTCTGAAGGAAAAATTAGTGACAGCCCCCATAGTACAGCCACCAGACTGGACACAACCGTTTGAGATCATGTGTGATGCTAGTGACTATGCTGTCGGGGCAGCACTTGGGCAGCGCAGAGACAGGCTGTTTCACGTCATATATTATGCTAGCAAAACATTAAATGAAGCCCAAGTGAACTATACCACCACAGAAAAGGAGCTGTTAGCTGTGGTGTTCTCCATCGACAAGTTTCGTTCTTACATACTTGGAACGAAGGTAATAATACACACCGACCACTCTGCCCTCAAGTATTTGTTCGCAAAGAAGGATGCGAAGCCTAGGTTGATACGATGGATCTTGCTATTACAAGAGTTCGACCTTGAGATCAAAGATAAAAAGGGGACAGAAAATCAAGTGGCAGACCACTTGTCGAGGTTGGAGACGGGACAGAGTCTACCGTTAGATGAGACACACATACTGGAGACCTTCCCAGATGAGCAGCTCTTTGCTGCTGCAGTCGCTGTCGCGACAGCCATGGCGGCAGGTAAGTCTTCTAACCTTCCCTGGTATGCTGATTTCGTTAATTATATAGTTAGCGGAATATTACCTACTGATCTTAATTATCAAGCAAGGAATAGGTTCCAAAATGATGTTAAACATTATTATTGGGACGAACCTCTTCTTTTCAAAATGTGTGCAGATCAGGTTATAAGAAGGTGTGTACCACAAGAAGAACAAGAAGACATTCTCCATCACTGTCATGCTTCACAATATGGAGGTCACTTAGGAGGCAATAAAACTGCTGCCAAGGTGCTGCAGTCAGGGTTCTACTGGCCGACACTTTATAAAGATGCACAGGAATTTTACAAGAGCTGTGACAGGTGCCAGAGGACAGGTAACATCTCGAGGAGAAACGAGATGCCACTGCAGAATATTTTAGAAGTAGAGATCTTTGATGTTTGGGGGATTGATTTTATGGGACCTTTTCCATCCTCGTGTGGAAACCTTTACATCCTCCTAGCAGTGGACTATGTCTCCAAGTGGGTAGAAGCAATCGCAACGCAAAAGAATGATGCCAAAACGGTCCAAAAGTTTCTGCACAAAAACATTTTTTCTAGATTTGGCATCCCTAGAGCGATTATCAGTGATGAAGGGAGACATTTCGATAATAGGGTAATTGCTGCCGCTTTGAAGAAATATGGTGTCAAGCACAGGATCGCGACAGCATACCACCCACAGACCAATGGCCAGGCTGAGATATCCAATAGGGTAGTGAAGAACATACTTGAAAAAATGGTTAAACCAACTAGGAAAGATTGGTCTTTACTTCTGAATGATGCATTATGGGCATACAGGACAGCTTTCAAGACTCCATTAGGCATGTCTCCATTCCGACTGATTTACGGGAAAACCTGTCACTTGCCTGTCGAGATCGAGCACAAGGCATATTGGGCAATTAAGGCAGTGAACATGGACTTGGATAAGGTCGGCCAGAAAAGGTTATTAGATCTGAACGAAATTGAAGAATTACGGACAATGGCCTACGATAATGCAAGGATTTACAAGGAAAAGACTAAGAAGTGGCATGACAAGAAGTTGCTGCCACGACAGTTCTGCCCAGGGCAGCTTGTGTTGTTGTTTAATTCTAGGTTGAAACTCTTTCCAGGGAAGCTTAAATCTAGATGGTCTGGCCCGTTCCAAGTGGTTCAAGTTTTTCCCCATGGTGCCATTACAATTCAATCATTAAAGGATGGGCACCAATTCAAAGTTAATGGACAACGCCTCAAGCACTATCAGGGGACTGAAGCCCCAGGACTACAGGAAGTGGTTACTTTAGATGATGCCCCACAAGGCATCACTAATTTAACCTAATTTTTTTTTTACTTATTTTATTATTATTAGGAAATTAGGTTTATTTTATTCGAATAATGTTTTGTTTTATAATTTCAGTTTTTTAGGAAATAAAGGAGTCAAGAAGAAAAGAAGAAGTGAGCCCAGCAAACCGCCCATCCATCAGCCCACTAAAGCCCATTTATTGAAGCCTGCCGTTTCGGCTGCCGCCGCAGACGGATACGACAGGCTGTCAACAGACTGACACGGCAGACGCAGAAGCGTGCAGTAGACGCACAGCAGACGCATTAATACGTGTCAGACGCGTCAGACACGCTATACTCAATCTGCAGCCCCGTTATTCTCGCCTGCCGTTGCGGCATTAAATGGGCAGCTACTCGACCGCTATATAAACCCCTTCCCCTCTTCATTTTTCATCACTTCTGTTTTTTCTCTCTTGTTATTCTCTTCTAGTTTTATCTATTTTCTTTCTTTTTCAGCCCTTGCAACCAAAAATGTCTTCACGACAAACCCGTCAGAACGCTGCTGGCGCTTCTTCTTCAGCAGCAGCAGCCCCGTTCGCTAACAAGGAACTATGGGAGGAGCGGAGCTTCATCTATAACAGAGATGCCCTCCATATGGGACTCCGGCCGTTCATAATGAAGGCCATAACAGCACAACTTTAGGAGGATTTTGCCGAACAGCCGGCAGAGCTTAATGACACTCTGGTCAGGAAATTTTATGCGGCGATCGACAGCAAGACGGCGACATCTGTCACCGTCCGAGGAGTGACAGTTCCTTTCACCGCCAGCAGCATCAACCATGTATTCGGCCTCTTCTTTGGCCCCAACGATGATGCTCATCAACAATTTTGGGACACCCTCGACGCTACCGGACATGATGCTGTCATGAGGGAGTTGACAGAAGCGGGAACGACATGGAGCACCAGTAAGAAGAACCCCCACTCTGTCAACAGGGGGCAGCTACTCCCTGAGGCAAAACTATGGAACGCGTTTATCAAAAAGCGTATCCTGCCCTCATCCCACCATACGACAGTCAACAGGCAGCGGTTGGCCCTCATCCATTCTATCATGCATGACAGGCCCATCAATGTGGGCAGATACATGAGGGACAGCATCCTCGACTGTGCTTTCCGCTCGGACTCACGACTATGCCTACCATCAACCATCACTGCCCTCTGCCGCTGTGCTGCCGTACCAGAGGAGCCATCCGACAAAATCAAGAAGGGCAGCGGCTGGACAGACAGCAACATCTCCAGCCTCATGGAGGTCGTAGCTGCAACTCCCATCAACGCCTTCGACCCAGACGCCCCTCCTGCTAATTCCGATGATGAACAGGCCACCGAACCTGCCCCAGAAGCTGCCACCAACATCGCTCCGACAGATCAGAACGCCCATATCCTTGCTGCCATCTTGAGGATAGAGGAGCGCCAGATGGGTTTAATGACTTTCATCCGTGACTTCTCCAATGCTACGGTAAATTTCATTACCAATACTTTAAATTTTACGGATGTCATTTTCCCCACCTTCCCCGCCCATTATTTCAATATCCCCTCCCCCACTCCTACACCACCTGTCTCTCCCCACGGAGAATCTGCCTCCTCCACACCATCCCCGACGGAAGCCGGCAGCCCATCGGCAGACACCTCCCCTCGAGGAACAAAGCGAGCTGCCACTGATGACAGCCCTCTTGTCCGGAGGAATTTGGACAGCGCCTTCACACGAGTGAAACGTATTAAGCATGTGGCCGACAAAAGAAGGCTGTCCAAAGCCATCACGAGTGACAGCTGGGACAGCAGCAGCAGTTCCGATGTCCGACTAGTGGAGCAACCTGCCCTTCAACCTGCTGAAGAACCTACCCCTCACCAGGCCGATGAACCTGTTGAGCAACCTGCTGTTGAACCTGTCCAGCCCCCTCTTCAGCGCAGGCGCCGCCATCAGATCCGCGTCAGTAGCAGCAGTGAGAGCAGTGCGTGAAAATTTAAGTCTTTATTTTCTCTTATTGCTGCCTGCCTTTATATTTTGTGATGTACTTTTTTTTTCTATCTTTCTTTTATTTTTCATGTCATTTTGCATTGAGGGCAATGCAACCCTCGAGTTTGGGGGTGGCAACCCTCCATCATTAATGGAGTCTTAAGTACATCTTTTTATTATTTGTTGTGTCTTTTATTTTAAGTTCTTTAAAAAAAAAATCAAAAAAGATTAAACTGTTGGCTTAAAACTGTGAAGTTAACTTACCTGTCATGACAGCTCTGTCGTGGCAGCATCTTTAGGACAGGTTAAGGAGAAGTTTAGAGCCTTTCTATAGTTCTGAAAACTTAAACACCATTGTGACTGTTATACTGCTTAGATTTCTTTTAGCCAAACTAGAATAGGAAAACTTAGCACTTAGAGTAGAAAAGATACTAGAATCTCAGGAAACCTAGAGGTGCCTACCACCGGCTCTAGGCAGATAACCAGAGAAAAACTTCTAGAGGTGCCTATCACCGGCTCTAGACAGTTAACTAGAGGTGCCTGAAATACTGGCTCTAGTAAAAGAGAAGAAGTTTGAAAAAAAGAAATAACTAGAGGTGCCCAATTCTGGCTCTAGTAAGAAAAATAAAGAAAACAGTCTCGTAGGAAAAACTCTAAACAAGCTAAAGTCGAATATTCTAGTGAAACTAAGAGAGTCTTGGCATATAACTGTTCGCAAGCATGCACACACTGCACGAGAGCTATAGGGAGATTCCGGACAGATCCTAACCTATCCGACAGGTTGCTGCCGCCAAAGAGAATGAGCGACGGGTAAGGGACAGTTCACTGTTTGAAGGCCAACACAAAAAAAATATTCATTTTTCTTTCTTCATTGCTTGAGGGCAAGCAAAAACTTGAGTTTGGGGGTGTGTTGAGTGTGTAAAAGTTCTATTATTTATACCTTTTTTAACCCATATTTCTGCTGCATTCAAGCATCATTGCATTGCATTTAGGTTAGTTTTCAATAAAACATCACAATTATATAAAAGGCACGGATTCTACTAAAAGATGGCTATTTTTGCAGGTATCTGTCATAGTAGAAGATGAAGGCAGGCGCAGGGCAGAGAAGCAGGAGAGCGGAACTGGACAAGCAGCCAAAGAAGACGAACCTGTCATGGACCTGTCGTGACAGCATGGTGACAGCAGATTTATGAAGAGGAAAAGTCAAGTGGACCTCGATAGATAGAGAAAAATCTGCTCGTCTGTCGTGTGAAAGCCAAATATTTTTCCAAGCCCCGGATCAAAAGATATGTCAAGCCAAAGCTCAAGGAGGAGAATTTCCATGAAACAAGGAGGCGGCTGGAAAGTAGGAGACTTTAGAGATTTAGTCTTTATTAGAATCTTACTTTTAATTAAAGTTGTAATCCTTGTTACCTTAGAATACTTGAGCCCAAAGCTTATATAAGGGCATAGTTTTGACCTAGGAGAGATCATCCCTCATTCTACCCCATAACCGAAACCAAAAACCCCCTGTCGTCCACCCGTCACCGATATGTTCTAATTTCCCCCTAGGGCTACGGGTTGTTTTGTAAAGTAGTTGCAAGGGTTGCTTTGTTTTAGGATTTTTCAAGTTCAATAAAATAAACTTCAAGTTCTTTTATCTTGGTTTTAATATCTTGCAAGAGCATCGGGAGAGCATTGTGAGGTTATCCATTTACTTAGCATCGGGAGAGTTAAGTATACGAAAGAGATAAGAGCGCGTTCTCTAGTTTATAGTTGAACCATCTCGTGCCTAGGGATAGGGCGAGGTTAAGTGGCTAAGGAAGAATTCATACACATCGGTGTTCATCCTTCGATTCACGCCGGGAGGTATCATCAAAGACGTGATCATCGACAGACTTGTGCCTAGGGATAGGGCAAGGCAGATCTGGGATTCTTGCCAAGCTTGAAGTACGGAGTTGGTGTGTCTGCTGCCGCGACTGCCAACGGACAGACGCCGCGACAGGTGCTGTCGGCGACGGGAGCGACGACAGAACTGGAGATCCTAAGCAATTCAATACCTACACTACTGAGCAATTCAATACCAGCCCATTCTCTCTATCTTAATTTCTCAATCCTTTATTTTACGTTTTTACCTTATTATTCTCGTGACAACTCTTAATTATTTCCTTTACTTTCGTGCAGTAAACAAGGTGAAGTCATTAGCCCAATCCCTGTGGAGACGATATCCGATACTTCGTATCACTTTACTACTTGCGTCGTGTACACTTGCACTACAATTGCGATAGACTATTTTACACGCAACAGTAGCATCCTCAACAGTCTGGCATCCTGACTCAGGTGCTACACACCACGTAGCCAGTGACCCTTCTTCCATGCAAGGTGGTTCACCATATTTTGGTAAGGGCTCAGTGCATATAGGTGATGGGTCTTCTCTATCCATATCTCATATTGGTCATTCGATTATTCCTACATCTACTTGTAGTCTGACTCTTAATGATCTATTACTTGTGCCTCAAATCACTCGAAACCTCATGTCTGTTTCGAAATTTACCAAGGACAATTCAGTCTTCCTTGAGTTTCATTCCAACTATTGCTGTGTGAAGGATGAACATACAGGCAGCACGTTACTCGAAGGCACACAAGAAGGAGGATTATACAAGTTATCTGGCGACCTTGGTACCACCTCTATTACAGCTTACTCTACTTCTCTCAATAACAATTCATCGTTTTGGCTTTAACATCGAAGACTTGGGCATGCCTCCTCAGATGTTATCAATTCAGCATTGAAGAAATCATTGGTTATGGAAAAAGACACGTTTTGTAGTGCTTGTCAACTAGGGAAATGTCATTCACTCCCTTTCAAGAACTCTGTAACCATGTATGAAACTCCTTTTGAATTAGTGGAAATTGATCTCTGGGGACCAGCACCAGTTATATCGAATGGCTACTCATACTACATTTCCTTTGTTGATTTACACTCTCGAAATTGCTGGTTATATTTACTCAAAGCCAAGTCTGAAGCTTCCACAGCATTCAACCTATTTCTTAAACTTGTTCAAACCTAATATGGATCCACTGTTCGAGCAATACAGACAGATGGGGGAGGGGAATTTCAGTTTCTCGACAATCTTCTCCCTACTCTTGGCATTCAACAACGAATCACTTGCCCACACACCTCCCAGCAGAATGGTGTGGTCGAGCGCAAGCACAGACACATACTAGACATGGCTCTCTCCTTGCTAGCTCAGGCTTTCATGCCCCTATGCTACTGGTCGTATGCTGTCCTTAGCTCAGTCTTTCTCATTAACAGACTACCATCTAAGAAGCTTGGAAATGTCTCCCCTTATCAGAAACTCACAGGCAGGTCCCCTGACTACACATTCTTTAAGGTCTTTGGATGTGGATTCTTTCCCAATCTGCGTCCCTACAATCAACACAAGCTCTCCTTCAGAACAAAACCTTGTGTGTTTCTTGGATACTCCCCCAAGTACCAGGGATATCAGTGTGCTGATGAATCATGTCGAATTTACATTACATGCAGTGTTACATTCAATGAAAACTGCTTTCCTTGTGCCAACAAACCAACTTACACAACCTCACCTACAAAGGCTCGATCATCCAGACTCTTCCCTTTCATTCCACAACCACTAAACACAACATCATCCCCTACGCCTACAACAACTAATCCAATATCACCTCAAACCTCCCGAATCAACCACAACCCTGCACAACGACAATGTTCATCCACCTTCACCTAATCCCACTATCATCCCTAACCAAAACACCCCACCAACATCTCCAGATGATCCTATTCCCATACTTCAGCAACAACCTCCTGAACCACCACCAATACCCTCTACTGAACCTTCCCTAATACCTTCATCTACAATGCCACCTCCCCCCCTCAACAATCATCCTATGACCACCCGGAGCAAAATGGGAATCTTTAAGCCTAAACTATACACAGTTGAAGCCGTACCACCTAATGTTCATGAGGCATTACATGATCCAACTTGGGCTGAAGCAGTGCACCAAGAATACAAAGCTCTTCAAGAAAACGAAACCTGGGAATTGGCCGAGTTACCACCTGGCAAGAAGCCCATAGGCTGCAAGTGGTTGTTTCGAATCAAACACAACTCGGATGGCTCCATCAGTAAGTTCAAGGCCAGATTAGTTGCGAAGGGATATTCACAAACACCTGGACTGGACTTCATGGAAACTTTCAGTCCAGTAGTCCGCTTCTTCACTGTCAACATCTTAGTATCTATAGCCATCACAAATCAGTGGAACATACATCAGGTGGATGTAAACAATGCGTTCCTCAAGGGAGAATTACATGAATCAGTTTACATGCACCAACCAGCTGGTTTTCAACAGCAAAGTGACTCAGGTCGACCCTTATTTTGCAAGCTCAAGAAAGCTATTTATGGTCTACGACAAGCCCCTCGGAACTGGTTTGCTCAGTTAAAAACTTTTCTATGTACTTTGGGATTCCTTGCTTCACAAGCAGACTCGACATTGTTCATCCTTCGACAAGGAGACCTCACTATATTCCTGGCAGTCTATGTCGATGATATGCTTCTAACAGGGAATATTGAATCCCAAGTTGAGAACATTATTCAAGCCCTGCACTCTCAATTCCCAGTAAAGGATTTGGGCCTTCTTCACTACTTTCTTGGTATTGAAGCTCGACAGTTTAATGGTGGAATCTTTCTCAACCAGCAACAATATATCGTAGAGCTACTACACAAAACAAACAACCTACAAGCCAAACCCACATCAACGCCCATGGTTACTTATCCAAAACTCAACAAAACTGATGGCACACCACTGAATGAAGCTCAGTCCTACAAAAGCATCATCGGGGCCCTTCAATACATCTGCCATACAAGACCAGACTTGTCATTTGCAGTTAACAAAGCAGCCCAGTTCATGCAGACACCAACAGAAATACACTGGCAAGCTCTACAACGCATCCTCAGATATCTGAGTACCACAGTAGACTATGGCATCTGGTTCAATCCTCAAAACACTGATAATCTTCAAATCTCAGCCTTTTCTGACTCAGATTGGGGAAGTGACCCTGATGACCGACGATCCATAACAGGCTATTGTGTCAAGCTTGGAAGCCATCTAATCTCCTGGTGTTCAAAGAAACAAAGAGCTGTTTCGAGATCCTCTGTAGAAGCAGAATACAGAAGCTTGGCAGATGATGCTTCAGAGGTGATCTGGGTTGAATCCATGCTTAAAGAAATGGGAGTACAACAACACAACATCCCTCAACTATGGTGTGACAACACCAGCACTGTATCGATGGCTGCAAATCTTGTTCTCCATGCCAAAAGCAAGCACGTCGACCTGGATAATTATTGGATGTGAGTTCCAACGGTTATCCGCGTATTCGAGTCATAGCTAGGTGCCAGTACGGATTGTGGTTTATGTTGCCAATATGTGTTTAATTGTGAGCCAATGTGATTTGGGATGTGTTGCTAACATGGTTTAATATATGTGATTTCATATGTTGTGGATTTAAACATGTTGAGCATGACACGATATTGAATATATGTTCATGCATCATCTATAATTATGGCTCGTGTGGATCGGAGGTAAGATCATGCATTTGATCTTGGTTGTAGCTTGTGCTTGGACCCTGCATTGTCGAAGGTTTGTTTTATGAGCTTACCCTCACTAAGCTTTTATGCTTACGCTCTCTTTTGTTCGACAATGCAGATCTTGGGCTAGTGGGTGGCAAGGGCAAGGAAGGGCCTCCAAGTGTTGCTTACGGTTAGCTCAAGTGTGATAGTTAAATTTAAAGATTGTAATAGTAAAGCAATGGGATATGTGTTGTTGTTTTATGCTATTGTTGGTTGTTTAGGAGCATGGTTTAGACTCCTTAATTATGTTGTTTTTGATTGGCTTAATGATGCTATGTTGGATTGTAAACCATGACTATATTGCTTATCAGATAGCTTATCTCCAGATTTTTAAATTTTAAAATTTAAACTTTGGATAATTATTTTGTTTAATTTTAATTATCATTTTAGGTTTACCTAGGTTATTTGAAACACTATAAATACCCCTTTTGGGGTAAGACTTGTCATCAATCAATTACCAATTGAATATCATTTCATCTTCTCTTGGAAATTCTTCAATTCTTAGTTTTACTTAAGTTCTTTTCTTATATTTCTTCTTTTAATTATTTCTTATATGTCGAGAATGATTAATTTGATAACCATGCTCGGCTAGGTCTTTTTAAGCTGAAGGCTTTTGCAATGATGCGTTCTCAAGGCGAGGTTTGAAACTATGCTTTAAACATTTCGGAAACTTCTTCTTGATTTCTTCATACTTATTTTCTAAATCAAAACGATTTTTTTAAACCCAAAGATTGACTTTGGAGAAAAACAATTGTTTTGATCTATCAAGTGGGAGGGAGGATCGGTTATTGAAACAAATCCGACTTCCAGAGAACACACTTAGTGAATAGATTACTAAGGGAAATTGACTGTTTCGATACGGGGTACACCGTATCGATACAGAACAACTACCACTTTAAATATTAGTTACCTAACGACTGACACTAACGGTCGAAAACATTTAAAACTCTTTGAATTAAAAATTTCGTTAAAACCGCATCGATACGGGTTGCACCGTATCGTTACACCATTCAAACTCCTTCAGTTTTTACAGAGGGGCGTATCGATACAGATTGAATCTGTTTCGATACGCTATTTTGATACACTAAGGGGCGTATCGAAACGCGTCTTTCCAGTAGCCAACTTTGCAAAAAAGGTATCGATACGGCTGGAGGCGTATCGATACACCTGGACGTTTTTCAATACTTTGGCCTTGGAACACTTAGAAAATATTTGGAGTTTGAGTTTTTCAAATCAGTTTAAAGTGTTGGTGATTTATAAATCATTTAAGGGACTTAGAAATCTATTTCAAGTTTTCAATTTAATCCTTAACATATTTAGTTATATCAAAATCAAACATAGGTTTTACAATAATGTTGTTGACAATTGAAGCATTAGTCTTCCCTTGATGCTTGGAGGTCCCTTTTATACTCCCAATTGAGTTTGTAGCCGTTGAGGACCGTTGGGATTGAATTAGAGCCGTTGGAGACTTTATTTCCCTCATTAATTGCAGTTCTGGTGATGTCTGTTTCGGAACAGGCGAGCCTGTATCGGAACGGCCTTCTTCAGAATTAGTCGTTGAAGCCTGAGAAGCAAGCCGTATCGAAACACCTCTGGCCATATCGAAACGGTATTGAGCTGTATCTAAACAGTTACAAACCGTTTCGGTACGAGTGATCGTTGAGCTGCATTTAAAAATTCATTGGGAAATTTGACCGTTGGGGAGGTTTTGACCGTTGGGCGTATCGAAACACCAAAGGGGTGTTTCGAAACCGAAACCCTCCGTATCGAAACGGGCAAGCCCTATTTCGGTACAGGTTTTGAAAGTTTTAAACTGTTTCGAAACAGGTTAGCCTGTATCGAAACGGGTATCATGAAAACCCTGGTTTGGCTACTTAAAAATGTTTCAAATCTTGCCAAAAACATTTAAAACATCCACAAACTTATTTTCAAGTTGTTTGGACTTAAAGGTATTTTTGAAATCTTTTCAATTTAATCCAAAACTATTTTTCAATTATTATATCAAAACATTAGTTCTACAATCTCCCCCATTTTGATATAATAAAACCAACTTGATTTTTTTTTGGGATTCTCCCCCTTTGTATTTTAAGAATTTAAATAAGAGATTTTAAAAATTAAAAGAAGTTAAAGTTCCCCCTTATTCTCTTGAAAAATCAATTTTTCATACAATTTCTCCCCTTTTTTGTTATATCAAAAAGAATTTACCAAATAAGAATTTACCAAAATGAACTTAGGAGGTTAAAAAATGACACAAATAAGAATTTTGGTTTTAAAAAAGGCCCCCCTTACTCAAAACATCATCAAATAATGTTAGTCCAACATATATGATAATCTAGTTGAATTAAAAAATAAATCAAATTAAACAAATAACAACAACTAGATTTTACCAAGACTTGAACTTCAAGGGAGGATGTGAAGCCTTCCTTCTTCAAGTGTTCTTCCTTGTGTGCATGGAGCTCCCCCTCAAATTTGGACTTGTTGATCAATCTCCGTCACACCTAACATAAGACAATCAAGTGATTTTTGGTATCCAAATTGCTTTGGATCCATAGACATTAGTGGCCCAAAACTTAGTCCCCTTAGGAATCCATTTTTCAATTTCATCATTTTTAGTTGAAGTGATTAGTTCATTTGAAACCCAAACACTTCTAAAACATTTTCCATTCAAAAATTTAGGGGCACTAGATTGTCTTTGATAAAATTTTGATTTTCCAAAATCATTTTTCTTTTCTAGTTCCTTGGAAATCAAAATCTTTTCTTTCTTAAGATCATTAATTTCCTTTTGATGATCTTTTTCCATCGTTTGAAGCAAATTTTGTAAGTTTAAAACTTTAAGCTCAAAATCTTTAAGTTTTTCTTCAAACTCTAGATTTGTTTTGGAAAGCAAATCATTTTCCTTTTTCAATTTTGAAACCAACTTTTTATTCTTTGAAAATGATGCCTTGAATTCCAAAAGCAAATCATCATAGGCATCTTGTAACTCATCAAAAGTATATGAATTTGAAATAGATGAGTTAGAAGTTACCTCCCCCCATTGAGGGTCAAGAAGCATAGGTAGGCAATTTCATCTTTATCGGTGGAGTCTTCATCACTCCATGTTGCCACATATGCTTTCTTTGAAGATGACCCCTTTTTGTAGTCATCTTCTTCTTCGATTCATGTTTGGATTTATCCATCTCACTCTTCATGAATCATGAGAATTTTTTGAAGAGACGAACCATCTCTTCATCTTCACTTTCCTCCTCACTTAATTCAACATGATTGCACTTGGAGGATTTGAGAGCAATGACATTAGTGTTGATGCCAAGCTCCATGGCTTTCTTCTTCCCCATCTTCTTTATCTCTTCCTTCTTCTTCTCCCCTTCTTTGTCTTTCTTCATGATTTGATGAGTGAGAAGTGACCTCGTGAGTTCATCAAGCTTCAAGGTCTTGAGATTTTTGGCTTCTATGATGGCGGTCTTTTTTGAGTCTCATGACTCGGGAAGAGAATAGATAAGCTTTCGGACAAGCTTTTCTTCTGTAATGACTTTTCCATAGCCTTTTAGTCCATTGGTGATGGTGGAGAATCGATGGAACATTTTCTCAATGTCCTCTTCCGGATCCATCTTGAAGTTCTCATACTCGTGGTTGAGGAAGCCAATCTTGGTCTCCTTTACATCGTTTGTTCCCTCGTTTGTAACTTTGAGCTTTTCCTAAACTTCCTTGGCACTCTCACAAGAAGACATTTTCTCATAGATGTTGAGGCTAAGTGCACAAAAGATGAAGTGCAAAGTCTTGCAATTTAGTTCCATCTTCTTGCGGTCGTCGTCACTCCAATCTGCCTTGCCTTTTTGTGGTACGAACGGGCCATCCTCTATAATATCCCAAAGCTTGTAATCTTTGGATTTGACAAAGAACATCATTCTTGTCTTCCAATAAGCATAGTTGGTCCCATCGAAGAAGGGTGACTTGTCGATGGATTGCGCCATTGAACCGGTTTTTTGAAATGTTGTTCGAGCTTGTCGGATCACCTCAATAGGATGTTAATCCTCTTCAATTGGGCCAAGATCGGATACCAATTGTTAGACTTGATATGCTCGATTTCCTTCAACCGATTTAGCTCGCCAAGGTCGGAGAAGATTGATTTTTGGGTGGAAGTTGTAGGAGCAAAAATTAGACAATGTACACGAGGGTTTATAGTGGTTCGACCTTCTAACAAGCACCTACATCCACTACCTTAGCTTCTCACTAAGGATTTCAACAATTATTATATCAAAACATTAGTTCTACAGTATTGGATGCTATTTCTTAAAGTTTAGAATTTAGGGTTTAAAATTTAAAAATTTAAGATTATGACTTATAATCTAAATTTTTAGTGTTGAGCATAAAAAGTGCACCAATGGGAGGGAAATTTTATTCGGTATATCATATCTATGTAAAAGAGATTATCCCCTCGTTAGTTGTTAGCTTGATTTTAATTTTTTTAATTATTTACTGCTTTAGTATATACGATAAAATAGTGTTACTTTAATAAAATCTCTCACGTGAACCGTCACATGTACAAATCTAAACAAGAAGGATGAGTAAAGATTCGAGTTAAAAATAATCTCTTTAAAATAATTAAAGCAAATCATTTTCTAATTAAACAAGAAGGTTGGTAGAGATGGGCATGGGTTGGGTCGGGTTCTTGGCCCACCCAACCCCGACCCGAAAATACATATCTTATATGTGCACTCGACCCGACCAGAACATATCCCTTAAAAAACTCGACCCGACCTATAGAAAAAAATAATTTTTAGAGACCTAATTGTAAAAAAATAATTTTAAGGGACTCAATTGTAAAAAATTATAAATTTAAGGACTAAATTGTGAATGAAAATTTAATTTATGGACCTAATTATAAATAAATATATATATATATATATATATATATATATATATATATATATATATATAAAGAGAGACTATTATTATAAATATCCTTAAAAAATTAGGGGAAAATTACACAATTAGTCTCGGATCCGGTCGGGTAGGATACTTTTCACCCTAAACTCGAACCTGACCCGATGCCAACCTTAATAAAAACCCGACCCGACCCCCTAAAGGTTGGTAATTAAATATTTCCTTTTCTATGTTCAAAGCAAATCATTTTCTAGTTAAACGAGAAGGTTGGTGATTAAATATTTCCTTTCCTATGTTCAAAGCAAATCATTTCAGCAGCTAAAACTAAAAGTACATAAAATTAGTTTATTATTATCAAATGTAGCTTGTTGTTGACAGAATTTCCTAGTTACTTGCCACACCATGTGCCCATCATAAATTGTCATATCTAAAACAAAGGATAGACTACTTGCCAATAATACTTTATTCAAAATAGAAATTCGTTGTCCTTTTTTTGGGTTTTTATGTACACTCTAACTTTTAAAAAATAAGTTTAGGGTTATTGGATGTGAGCTTAATTGATAGTTAACAGAAAAGATGTTAGTGTTGTTAGCTTAGTTAATAATCAGTTAGGGTTGTTATTCTCCTAAGTTTTAATGTATAAATAAACATTGTATGATGCTTTCTAATTGTTGAGTGGATCGAATGATCGATATGAACCAAGAGGGGGTGAATTGGATTTTTAAAGGTTTAGGTGGTGGAAATTGCAAATTAAAAAGATGGACAAGGAATTTTAGAGTGGTTCAAGTTTCAAATGAACTCTACATCCACTACCTTAGCTTCACTAAGGATTTGCAACAATTCCACTAATTGATCTTCCCCTTTTCTAGGCTAAGGAGGCAACCCTTACAATTTTTGGTTAAATTTTCTACCCAAAATTTAACCCAATCCTCACACAAAGATAACAAAGAATTTGATGGTTAAGATGGTATCTCTCAATACAAATTGTAGCCCAATTACAAGCACTCAACCCAATTGAAAAAGATAAGAATTAAAATTACAATTGGGGTTTCTAGACAATTTGGGATTTAAGCACAAATGCTTGGATTTGATGTTTGGATGTTTGCTTTTGGATCAATAGTTGTTGCTGGAGCTTTTAGAGGCCCCTTTTATACCTTCTCATTGATTTCTAACTGTTGTGGTTGTTGCATTCATCAATAGAGCCGTTGTGGGTGTTATCTCACCTCCATAAATGCAGTCTGCAACCACCCGTTTCAGAACGCGGGAACCTGTTTCGAAACGGACCAAAATAGAAAGAGCTGTTGGGGTTGCATTTAAGAGCTCGTTTCGAAACGGATTGAACTCGTTTTGAAACACTTTTGCCACTGTCAAGGGTCGTTTCGAAACAGCTTGAGCCCGTTTCGAAACACCCTAACGGTTTCTGAAAAATCAGTTAAAAACTTTTGCAACGGTCATATTTTTCAAATCAAAATGAAGAACCGTTTCGAAACACTTGAAATCGTTTTGATACGGGTTCTTATGTTCTAAAGTCGTTTCGATACCCGTTTTGGAACAGGGGTTGGCAGTGGTGAAATCGTTTCGAAACGCCTTAGGCCGTTTCGAAACAGGGACATGAAAAACATTGTTTCGGCTTTAAGAACAGTTAGAAAATATTTAGAAAGCTTAGTTTTTAACTTAGGCAGATTCTTTAAATCATATGGGGATATTTGAAGACTTAAAAATTCGTTTTGACATTTTCACTTTAGTCCTTAGGTTCTTTAGTTATATCAAAATTAAAATATCGGTTTCACAATCTCCCCCTTTTTGATATAACAAAACCAAAGTTAGAATTTTTAAGAGTTTTGAAAATTTTGAACATATTCTAACTCCCCCTTAATTTAAGATAGGTTTTTAAAGTTTTAAAAATGTTTTAACTTTGAAATTCAAGTTTTAAAACTTAAAAACACTTTAAACATTTAAAACGAATTTTTGGCTCTTAAATTTCTTCTCCCCTTTTTGTTAGATCAAAATAATAAATAAGGCTCATAGAGAAGAGAAAGGGTTAGTACCAATAAGCATTAAGTAATAAGCAACAATAATATTAATTCATAAAATTAAAATATCCAAAACATAAATCAACATTAAGTTCGAAATATAATCCCAAATAAGATCAAAAGCATAGGTTCCTAAAACATAATGAAACATAAAGATGCAAACTTAAACCTAAAATGCATAGACAATATGATATGATATGATATGAATATCCTAGGCCTCGTCACCACCACCATCATCATCCGAAGTCTCATCATCGCTCTTGACTTGAGAACGGCGAAACTTCGTCCATTGGCCATAGAGGGTAGAGAAGGACAAATCCATGTTCGAGTGGGAAGCCTCAAGGGATTGGAGTCGATCCTCTACATTTTGCAAGCGAGTGTTGATGGCACCGAAACACGTAGCCATGTTAGTGTCCATGGCATTGAACCGCTCGGTAATCAAAGCCGTGAGAGCATCATTGTTTGCAACTGGAGCTTGAGGTTTAACGGGAGGAGGAGGAGGAGGTGCGGCTCTATCAACACGTTCCCAAACATGATTCACATAGTGAAAACCGGACTTGCGAAGAGATGACTCACCAATCTTGGACTTGCGAGGTTCCGGAGAGTCGTAGGAGCAATCGAGACCAATCTTGCTAAAGATGTGACTTAAGATCGTGCCATAGGTAAAGGATTTCAAGGCATCGGTGTCAATAAGCTTAACATTATTAACCATCTCGACAAATATGATCTTAGCAACATTAGGGCGCTCACCACGACGGAAACATTCAAGCCAAAAGTAATCAACTTGACGGATATGAGAATATTTACCTCCGGAGGGGCGAAGGAACCATGAAACCATCAAGTGGAGAAAACGATCGTGCGCATCCAAAGTAAGCACTTGATCGGTATTAGTACCAAAGTGACGTTCATTCTCAATTCCCTCATCCTTAAGGGAAAAAGTAGACTCCAAGAGAGCAACATTAACAGTAAACTTTTTTCCCAAAATAAAAGATTCAATCCCAATAACCTCGGTATTTGTTTCATCATTAATAAGACGAGCATTGGAGTAAAAGATGAGTATCATGTGTTTGTAGCAAATGTCCGGGATGCTCAACAAAGGAAGAAGATTCCATTCGCTCAAACGCTCGAGGTAACGGAAAAGGAATCGCTCGGAGTTAAGAAATTCGAGATCAATGACACGTTCACGACGAACTTCGAAATCCTAGACATGTTTGAAACGAGCTCGCATCTCTGGAGTTCGAAGGGATTTTTGAAAGAGCTGAGCGAGATTCGGACGCACACTCGAGTCACCGGATTGAACGGACTTACGCTTTTTGCTAACATTTTCCGACATCCTAAAAACATAAGCAAGCAAGCGAAAAATTTAAGTGTATGCATAGATTTCGTAAATCAATCCAATAATAAATCCCACTTAGGTTTAAACAAGTTTTTAAAACAGTAAACAAATCAAAATTTTTTTTAGAGAAAACAGTAAAAGAAAAAATACGACTGAAAAATTTTATATTCGAATCAGAAAATTGAAGATTTTGAAGATTTTTTTACAAAATATGAAAAACCCAAGCATCAAAACATATAAACTATACAAAAATAAAATTTTCTAACCTAAGATTCGAATAGAAATTAAAGGAAAAAGAAAAAGAGAAAAAAATACCTTAGTTTGGGATTTTGGATGAATGGAAGAAAATCCTTGCACAATGTTGATGAATCTTGCTTAGACTAGTGTTTTAGAGAAAACCCCCTCAAGATTTGGTGAAAAACAATGAGGTTTAGAGGGTTTTTATAGGGAAAAAGTCGGGTTAGGGTTTTTAGGGTTTTAAAGAGTTTTAATTTAAAGTAAACTTTATCATTAAAAGCCCTACTTAAAGCTGTCCGTGAAACCGTTTCAGAACGGTCCTGACCGTTTCGAAACGCGAGCAAGAGAGGTTGACCGTTTTTAGAATTTCAGCTGACCGTTTCGATACGGTGTTGACCGTATCGAAGCCCCGTTGACTCGTATCGAAACTCGTTTCGATACACCCCTTGGCAGTAGCAAAAACGTTTCGAAACCCTTTTGAGGCGTTTCGAAACGCCCTTCTCTCAGACAAAATTTTAAAGCATCCGTATCGAAACAGATTGACCCGTTTCGATACACCTGGGCCTGGAAGTGCAGATGAGGCTCTAAAAGTGCAGAAAATTGAGTTTTTCTAAGGCCTAACTTGCATGAATGACATAAATGAGCAGGCAAAACATATGCAAACATAAACATACTCCCCCTAGCTATAAGCATGGATGAAATTAGGAGTCAGAACACATAAACATGGCATTTCACAAGATCAAGCAATTTTAAGCACAAAGGAGGTTCTAAAAGGTCAAGATAGGCTAGCTAGACCTAACTCTCTCCTAAGGGACCAAAAACGCTCTTTGTCTAAAGGTTTTGTAAATATGTTCGCTAATTGATTTAAGGTGTCTACATACTCTATAACCACATCTTCTTTAAGGACATGATCTCTAATGAAATGATGCCTTATTTCTATGTGTTTAGTTCTAGAGTGTTGGATGGGATTTTTGTTAGACATATAGCACTAGTGTTGTCACATTTTAGGGGTATGGTTTCAACTTTAATTCCATAATCTAAGAGTTGTTGCTTCATCCAAAGGACTTGAGCACAACAACTCCCTAAGGATATGTACTCGGCTTCGGTGGTAGATAAGGCTACACTATTTTGTTTCTTAGAGAACCAAGATATGAGCATACTACCTAGGAATTGACAAGTTCCCGAAGTACTTTTCCTATCGATTTTGCAACCCCCATAATCCGCATCCGAATAAGCATGAAGGTTGAAGGTGGAGTCTCTAGGGTACCAAAGACCTAAACAAGGAGTATCTCTAAGGTACCTAAAGATTCTCTTAACGGCTATAAGGTGAGACTCTCTAGGACTAGCTTGAAACCTAGCACACAAGCAAACACTAAACAATATATCTGGTCTACTTGTGGTAAGGTAAAGCAATGATCCAATCATAGAACGGTAAAGCTTAGAGTCAACACACTTACCTCCTTCATCTTTGTCAAGCTTTGTAGATGAGCTCATAGGTGTGGCTTGAGGCTTTGCATTCTCCAAGCCAAACTTCTTGAGCATATCCTTTATGTACTTTGCTTGATTGATGAAGGTGTCATCCTTCTTTTGCTTGATTTGGAGTCCCAAAAAGAATGAGAGCTCCCCCATCATGCTCATCTCGAATTCACCTTGCATTAGCTTAGCAAACTCTTGACAATGACATTCGTTAGTAGAACCAAAAATTATATCATCAACATAAATTTGAACTACTAAGATGTCATTTTTATACATTTTTATAAAAAGTGTAGTGTCCACCTTACCTTTTTCAAAACCTTTTTCAATCAAAAAGTTTGAAAGTCTTTCATACCAAGCTCTAGGAGCTTATTTTAAACCATAAAGAGCTTTAGTGAGTTTGAAAACATGATTTGGAAATTTTGAGTCTTCAAAACCCGGTGGTTGTTTCACATACACTTCCTCATTTATAAAACCATTTAAAAACGCGCTTTTAACATCCATTTGAAAGAGCTTGAAATTATGATAACATGCATATGCAAGCAACATCCTAATGGCTTCCATTCTAGCTACGGGTGCATAGGTTTTATCAAAATATATTCCCTCTTCTCGAGTGTAACCTTGCGCTACAAGTCTAACTTTATTTCTCACAATGTTACCACTCTCATCTAGCTTGTTCCTAAAGACCCATTTAGTTCCTATGGTAGATTGATTACTAGACCTATCAACTAATGTCCAAACGTTACTTCTCTCAAATTGATTTAACTCTTCTTGCATAGCCATAATCCAAAAGTCATCTTTCAATGCTTCTTTTATATTCTTAGGCTCTATGAATGAGATAAATGCAACATGATTCATTAATCTAAGAGAAGATCGAGTGGTTACCCCCTTGGATGGATCACCCAATATTTCACCATCTTTGACATAGTTGAACTCCCTTGGATAGCTCACTTCCTTTTCCTCAAGAGCAAAGTCCTTCAAGGCTTCAAGAGGTGGATCTTGTGTGTCTTCTTCTTTTGTTGGAATCTCATCCTTCTTTGAAGTTTATCCTCCATCAAAGGCATTTATGATTCCTACATCATCATCATCACAAGAATCCTTCCTTGGAAGGAGGTTATCATCGAATACAACATGAATAGATTCTTCTACTATTAAAGTTCTTTTGTTAAATACTCGATAGGCTTTAGAGGTTAAAAAGTAACCTATGAAAATAGTTTCATCACTTTTTGCATCAAATTTACCTAAGTTGTCTTTTCCATTATTTAAAACAAAGCACTTGCAACCAAAAGGGTGAAAATAACTAATGTTAGGCTTTTTAGATTTTAAAATCTCATAAGGTGTTTTCTTTAAAATTGACCTAATCATTACTCGATTAACAATATAGCAAGCAGTGTTTGTGGCTTCCGCCCAAAAATATTTAGAAAAATATTTAGGTAAATTATTTTCACAAAGCATAGTTCTAGCCATTTCTTGCAAAGTTCTATTTTTCCTCTCAACTACCCCATTTTGTTGAGGAGTTCGAGGAGCCGAAAAATTGTGGCTAATACCATTTTCATTTAAAAAATCTTCAAACCCTAAATTTTGAAACTCAGTTCCATGATCACTTCTAATATGTGAAATTCTAAGTTCAAGATCATTTTGGGTTAGTTTTGAAAATGTGATGAATTTTTCCAAAGCCTCATCTTTAGTACTTAAAAATAGAACCCAAGTATATCTAGAAAAATCATCAACAAGAACAAATGCATAAGATTTACCACCCAAGCTCATAGTACTAATTGGCCCAAATAAATCCATATGGATAAGTTGTAAACATCTACTAGTAGAAACATCATTAATGGATTTAAAGGAAGACTTATGTTGTTTACCCTTAGAGCATGCATCACAAATTTTATCATTTGAAAATTTAATCTTGGGTAAACCTCTAACTAGATCAAGGGAAACTAGTTTTTCTAAAACACTTATGCTAGCATGTCCTAGTTTCATATGCCACAACCATGCATCATTTTCATTTTGTGCTACTAAGCATGCATGAGATGTATGAATGTCATCTAGATGCACCATGTATATGTTCCCTATGCGATGACCTATGAGCATAATATTATTAGATTTAATGTCTACAATTTTGCATCCATTTTTATCAAATAAAACATTAAATCCTTTATCACACAATTGACTTATGCTCAATAAATTGTGTTTAAGACCATCGACATACAAGACATTTTCAATGAGAATAGTAGAGTGATTACCTATGGAGCCAATACCTTTAATGTGGCCTTTGGAGTTGTCACCAAATGTCACCACTCCTTCACTTTTTGGCTTTAGATCCATGAATCTACTCTTGTCTCCGGTCATATGCCTTGAGCATCCACTATCAAGGTACCATGAGTTTTGACTTTGTGCTTTGGCCTTGTAGCAATGCTCCCCCTACAAACAAAGATATTAAGCTTTTGTTTTTGGTACCCAAATCATTTTGGGTCCATGAGTGTTAGCTCCCAAAACCTTGGTTCCCTTAGGAATCCAAGATGACATAGCAACAATATTATTAGATTTTACAAGTTCCTTAGCAACCCAAACAATTCTAATTCTTTTAGTCCTACTATGTCTAGGAAAGCTACCTTGTTTGTAGTAGTTGGTGTTTTTCTTAGGTTGGTTTGTTCTTGAAGATTCACCTATTTCATGCTTGACACTACCAACATTTTTAAAAGACTTCTTGAGCTCATTTAGCTCATCCAAAACCTTTTGGTGTTCACTATTACATTGAGACAAAAGATTATTAAGGTCAACATTTTCATCTTGAAAAAATTTTAGTTCATCTTTCAACCCTAATATCTTTTTCTCAAATTTTGAATTAGCTTGAGAGAGTGAGTCATTTTTCTCATTTAGTTCCAAAATAATTTTCTTATTCCTAATGGTCGACTCCTTATATTTCTCAACCAATTCATCATAGACCTCTTGTAACTAATCATATGCATCATTCAATTTATCATATGTAAAATCTAAAGTTGATGAGTTAGAGGTTACCATAGAGGAATCTTCCTCAAGTGCCATGAGGCAAAGGTTGGCCACTTCTTGTTCGTCATCCTCCGGTGACTCCTCATCACTCCAAGTAGCAAGCTTGGCTTTGAGCTTCTTCTTCTTCTCAAAGCCCTTCTTCTTGAGTTGAGGGCACTCCGAACGTATGTGGCCGGGTTTATTACACTCGAAGCAAATGATTTGATCCCTTGCTTCTTCTTTGTTCTTGCCTTTGAAGTCCATCTTCCTTTGAATTTTTCTTCCTCGGTTGGACCTCATAAAGCGTGACAATCGTTTGGCTATCATAGCCAATTCTTCTAGCTCATCCTCCTCACTAGAAGAGCTCTCCTCAAGTAGTGAAGCTTTGAGAGCTATTCCCATCTTCTTCTTCTTTTCAACCTCTAGCTTTTCTACTCTCTTCTCTTCTTTCTTCTTCTCTTCTTTCCTTCCTTGCTTCATAATCTCATGTGTAAGGAGAGAACCCACTAGCTCATCAAGTTTTAAAGTCTTCAAATTCTTAGCTTCTATGATGGCGGTTCTCTTCCCATCCCATGATTCGGGAAGTGAATAGAGTAGCTTCCGGACAAGCTTGTCTTCCGGTATGATCTATCCAAAACCTTTGAGCCCATTGACTATAGTGGAGAACCGATCAAACATCTTGGACACGGTCTCATCGGGCTCCATCTTGAAATTCTCATAACTAAGATTGAGAATTCCAATCTTAGTTTCTTTGACATCGTTGGTTCCCTCATAGGTAGTCTCAAGAGTGTCCCACACTTCTTTGGCACTCTCAATGGATGACACTTTAGAATAGATGTCCGGACCGAATGAACAAAAGAGCATGTGGAGAGCTTTGTCATTTACTTGAATCTTTTTCCTTTCTTCTTCACTCATCTCCACCTTTTTCTTCAAGACCATCTTGCCTTCACTATCTTGCTTCAATGGAATGTAAGGGTCATCTTCAATGACATCCAAAACTAAGTAGTCATTGGACTTGATGAAGAGACGCATTCTATTCTTCCAAAAAGAATACTTGTCACCATTGAAGAAGGGATGCTTTGTAGTGGATTGAGACTCATACATGCCCGAACCGGAGGTTGAAGCCATCTCTTGATATTTGATGATCACACTCTTCCTAGGAACTCCTCCTGTGGTTGTTAATCCTCAAAGAGGTAGGCTCTGATACCAATTGTTGAGTGGATCGAATGATCGATATGAACCAAGAAGGGGGGTGAATTGGAATTTTTAAGGTTTAGGTGGTGGAAATTGCAAATTAAAAAGATGGACAAGGAATTTTAGAGTGGTTCAAGTTCCAAATGAACTCTACATCCACTATCTTAGCTTCACTAAGGATTTGCAACAGTTCCACTAATTGCTCTTCCCCTTTTCTAGGCTAAGGAGGCAACCCTTACAAATTTTCGGTTAAATTTTCTACCCAAAATTTAACCCAATCCTCACACAAAGATAACAAAGAATTTGATGGCTAAGATAGTATCTCTCAATACAAATTGTAGCCCAATTACAAGCACTCAACCCAATTGAAAAAGATAAGAATTAAAATTACAATTGGGGTTTCTAGACAATTTGGGATTTAAGCACAAATGCTTGGATTTGATGTTTGGATGTTTGCTTTTGGATCAATAGTTGTTGTTGGAGCTTTTAGAGGCCCCTTTTATACCTTCTCATTGATTTCTAACCGTTGTGGTTGTTGCATTCATCAATAGAGCCATTGGGGGTGTTATCTCACCTCCATAAATACAGTCTGCAACCACCCGTTTTGGAACGCGGGAACCTGTTTCGAAACGGACCAAAATAGAAAGAGTCGTTGGGGTTGCATTTAAGAGCCCATTTCGAAACGGATTGAACTCATTTCGAAACACTTTTTCCACTGTCAAGGGTCGTTTCGAAACAGCTTGAGCCCGTTTCGAAACACCCTAACGGTTTCTGAAAAACCAGTTAAAAACTTTTGCAACGGTCATATTTTTCAAATCAAAATGAAGCAACGTTTCGAAACACTTGAAATCGTTTCGATACGGGTTCTTATGTTCTAAAGCCGTTTCGATACCCGTTTCGGAACAGAGGTTGGCAGTGGTGAAATCGTTTCGAAACGCCTTAGGCCGTTTCGAAACAGGGACTTGAAAAACACTGTTTCGGCTTTAAGAACACTTAGAAAATATTTAGAAAGCTTAGTTTTTAACTTAGGAAGATTCTTTAAATCATATGGGGATATTTGAAGACTTAAAAATTCGTTTTGACATTTTCACTTTAGTCCTTAGGTTCTTTAGTTATATCAAAATTAAAATATCGGTTTCACACTAATGATATGAATGAAAATTAGTTTCCTATGATTGAAATCTCTTATACTTCTGTTTCTAGTTTTTTTTCTTCATAAAGTCATAAACTGATATTCTTGTGTCGTTAGTCTTTTGAAGTCTAAATCCCAACATGGTATCAATCGCTTGATCGATCTTGGGTGGTTTTCTTTTCTTTTCTGCTGCTTTCTTCGAAGCTTGTCATGAGTTCTTGAAGAATCTTTGAAGGTTTCGTGATGTTTACCAATAAAAAGATTAATGTTGTTCTCGGCGAGATGAATTTTTTTCTTTGGAAACAACAAGTCTTGTTTATTGTTCGCAGTCACAAACTAGAGAAGTTGCTTACTGATACGTTGTGTTCTCCTCTAGAAATGGTCATTGCAGATGAAGTTTCTTCTCCAAATGACGAGTACGATGATTTTGTTGCACAGGATAGTGCGCATGCTTCATGGTTGTTATCGACAATCCGCTCGAATCTTCTTTCACAATTTGTTGGTGCTGAGATGGCCTCTAGTGTATGGAATGCTATTTTTATGTTCTATGCAAATTGTTCCATGTCTGTTATGATCCTCCATTACAAATTATGATCTGTCAAGAAAAGTGAAGAATCAATGGGGGTTTATCTTTCTCAAATCAAGGAAGTTTTTGATGTTTTGGCTTCTTGTGACAATGTTATATCAGATGTTGAACAACTAGTCAGCATTCGTAATGGTTTGCCCAAGGAATATCATCCATTTATGGCAGTCATAACTGCAAGTAAAGAAACTTTTTCTCTTTCTGGTTTACGATCCTTTTTGATTGATGCTGAGACAAAGCATGATGTGTTCAATACTCAGAATGATCTTTTTCTTGTGACGCTTGAATCTGCTAATATGCTTTTGTTTCCTTAATCTAGTATTGTATATGATAAGCCTTTTCAGTTGGATTTTTCATACTTGTGGGGACCCTCTCATGTAGTTTCAAATGGATTTCGATATTATATAACCTTTGTTGATGCTCATACGGGACACACTTGGTTGTATATGCTTAAAGACAAGTCACAAGCCTTGCAAGCTTTTTCAATTGTTTCATAAAATGGTTCATGCATAGTTTAATTCGAATATTAAGGAGATACAAACTGATTGGGGTGGTGAATATTGTGTTGTTTCTAAGATAGTAGCAACTGAAGGTGTTAAACATTATGTGACTTGTCCGCATACATTTGAGCAGAACGAAGTTGTTGAAAGAAAACATCGCCATGTAATTGAATTAGGTTTGGTACTTTTGGCACAAACTTCTTTACCCCTTCACTTCTAGTCATATGTACTATAGTTTATCTTATAAACAGATTGCCAACCAAGGTTTTGCAAGGTAAATCGCCTTTTGAAAGGTTGTAATTGAAAAAGCCCAACTATTCTGTGATGAAAACATCTGGTTGCAGGTGTTTTCCTCACTTGAGGTTATTTCAATAGCATAAGTTGGAGTTTAGGTCTCATCCTTGTTTTTTTGGGGTTATAGTTCTCAGCATTAAGGGTATTTGTGCTTGGCTCCAAATGGGAAAGTCTATGTTTCTAGACATGTAATATTTGATGAGGCGTGTTTTTCGTTTGTAGATATAGCTTCACAAGATCGAAAGGAGGGAGCTGTAGGTTACTGTGGTTAAAAGTCGTGTGTAATGCCTAATAAAGTTGAACCATTTAGTATCCATGAAGCTCTTTTATCACCTCGTTGGAATGATATAATGCTTGCTGAACTAGAAGCTTTGAATAGGAATGGGATTTGGTCTCTCGTTCAACTTCCTAAAGGTCGTACTACAATGGGGGTGTAAGTGGGTGTTTAAGTTGAAAAAGAATCCAGGTGGATCCATTGACAAGTATAAAGCTCGGTTGGTTGCGAAGGGTTTTTCATAGATTCATGGACATGATTTTCAGAATACGTTCAGTCATGTGGTCAAGGAAAGTACGCTCAATGTGATCTTGTTTCTTGCTGTGACAAATAAGTAGAGGTTAGGGTAGGTTGATGTTAACAACGTCTTCTTGAATGAGGACCTAGCTGAGGATGTTTTCATGAACCAGCCACCAGGATTTGAACAAACTACACCTGATGGTTCGAAATTGGTTTATAAATTACAAAATGCTCTTTATGGTTTGAGGCAAGCTCCTCGAAACTGGCATGTTAAACTCAAGGATTTTGCTTAGTGTTGGCTTTACAGAATCTAAAGCTAACACATCTTTATTTGTTCGAAAGAATGGAGATTTTTATACTTATATGCTCGATGACATAATATTAACAGGTTCATCAGATACTGAGATTGAGAGTGTCGTTGCATTGTTGGGTGATAAGTTTGCTTTGAAAGATTTAGGTGAGCTTAATTATTTTCTTGGTTTAGAAGTTACCAGGAGAAATGATTCATTGTTTCTAAGCCAAAGAAAGTATTTGCTTGAGCTACTTACTAAGACTCAGATGGAAAATGCCAATGTTGTACCTACACCCATGATTGGAACACAAACTTTAGCTAAGGATGCAGGGAATCCTATTCTAGATGCTCGAGAATATAGAAGCATCATATGGGCATTATTATATGCATGTCATTCATGACCTGATATTGTGTTTAGTGTTACTAAACCTGCACAGCTTATGCATGAGCCTCGAGAACAATATCTTGTATTTGTCAAAAAGAGTGCCGAGGTATTTGCGTGGGACTCTAGATTATGGTTTTCTGTTTACACCTTCAACAGTTGGTTGTGCGATCACTGCATTTGCAGATGCTGACTGGGCAGGTGATGTAGATGATCACATGTCGATTTCAGGGTATTATGTTTATATGGGTGGTAATTTGGTGTCTTGGAGTTCCAGGAAACAACGAATTGTCTCTCGCTCAACAACAGAGGCTGAATACAAGAGTATTGCAGAGGTTACAGACGAGATAACTTGGATCAATGCTTTGTTGAGTGATTGGGGTTTGGACAAGATAAAGCTCATGTGATTTAGAGTGACAATACTAGTGCAGTAGCCATTAGTGTTAATCATGTCTATTATGCTCACACAAAACACGTTGATCTGGATGTCCATTTTGTTCGAAAAAGGGTGGCTGCAGGACAATTAAAAGTAAACTATGTTCCTGCAATTCATCAAGTTGTAGATGAATTTACTAAGTCTTTAACCAAAGCTTACTTCTTTAGTTTTAGACAAAATCTGCTTGTGTGTTCTAAAGATGAAGTTGGAAACACAAATAATAGGGAGAATATTGGATAGGAGCTTAACTTATAGTTAACAGAAAAGTTATTAATGTTGTTAGCTTAGTTAATAATCAGTTAGGGTTGTTATTCTCCTAAGTCTTAGTGTATAAATAAACATTGTATGATGCTTTCTAATGATATGAATGGAAATTAGTTTCCTATGATTGAAATCTCTTCTACTTCTGTTTCTAGTTTTATTCATAAAATCATAAATTGTTATCTTTGTGTCATTAGTTTTTTGAAGTCTAAATCCCATCAAGGGTTAAGGTTTAAAGTTATTGTTCAAGGTTTAGAGTTTAGGGTTTAAGGTGTAAGATTTAATTTTTAAGTTTATGGTTTAAAATTTAGGATTTAGAAATTATAATTAGAGTGTAGAGTTTAGTTTATTAGTGTTGGGTACCCAAAAGGGACATAATTTTTGTTCCTTTATTGTAAAGTTGAGGTTTTGAAATTTTGATTGTTCAAATTCAAATTCTATTAATCTAGATTTATTACTTTTTTTAATTGAAAGGGACACTATAGCATAAAAATTCTAAGGAAACAACAACATCCTCGGCAAGAATGGGATCAAGAGTTGCTGGGGGATTCTCAAGGATTGTCAGATCAAGGCAGGATGAGTCGGCGAGCTTCGCAAGCTTATCCGCAGCTGTGTTTTCGGCTCTTGGTATCTATATAAAATCTAGCACCCAACCCCTAGAGTGAAACTCAGAAATTGCTCGTACGATGGAAAGGGGATTAGCATCGGCAGAGGGGTCCAGGATCATTTGAATTGCTTGTTTACTATCGGACTGCACTTGGAGAATTTCGATCCCATGAGACCATGCCACTTGAAGACCAATAAAGATGGCCCAGAGCTCGGATTGTAAAATATTTGAGATTCCATTAAACTTGGAGAAACCGGTAATCCAGTTAACCTTGTTATCTCGAAGTAACCCACCAACAAAAGCTGCGCCAGAGGTAGGCGAAACAGAGGATCCACATTCAAGCATACCCAACCCGGTTCAGGGCAGCGCCAATGATGTCGACGCAATGGGGGCGTGGGTGTAACGCTGTTAAATAACCAGCCCTCATTGAAATATTTAGCCCATATAATACTCTTCGAGAGGATCGAGTCAAGAGATTTGATGGACTGAGAAAAAATGACATCATTGCGATTCTTCCAAATATGCCAAAGGAAAGAAGAGAACACCAAAATCCAAGGAACATTCCAATTATGTAGGATCAAATTAGAACCAAGGTTAAGGCGTAGCCATTCTTAGAGCGGAAGAGTGAAGAAAGCATTCGAAAAACCATGGGGCAACAACTTCTCCCACATCACTTTCGTTGCAGCACAATCACGGAGAATGGAGAATGTGTAAGACCGATTCATCAAAGGTGGGACAGAGAGGGCAGCTAGAATTCGAAGTTAGGCTACTGTCACGGACTTATTCTCTCAAGCTCAATCTGTGCGGCACTAGCACTCCCGACAAAATGCTAGTAAGCCTTACTCACGCAACGATATGGCTAAACAAGTGAGAACTTAAGAAAGGAAGCTTTATTAGCTTGGAGAAAGCTTTACAAGAGAGAGAAATTGTAGGATTTCTGGGATTGATTACAAATGAGCTAGGCTAACCTATTTATAGTCTCCAACCTCCTCAATGGACGGTGGAGATTTATTTGATCCAACGGTTAGGATCTTGCCTCCAAAAATATCTAAGGTGCCTAGATATTTCTAGATAAGTCCATACTTATCTATATACATCCCTAGTATTCTAGATTACTCATATAGTTCTACATATGTCTATAGGTTTCTAGAATGTTTCAGAGATGTCCGGAGTTGTCCTGAGCCTTCCGGACTTGTCCTGAGCCTTCCCGAGTCTCTCGAGTCTTCTAGGTCCCTCCGGATGAGCCTAGATAAGTGTGGAACGTTCTGGAACCCCTCGAATTTGTGTGGAGACGTTTGGAGCTCACTAGGCCGTTCTAGATCCTTCCTTGGATCATCCTTGGCCTTAAAATGCTCAAGGCTTCTCATTTTTCCTTTGTTAGTCCATGAGCACCTGGATGGGGCTCCTTGGGCGCGCGTTGCGCACCTAGGTGGGGCACCTCGGTGCTTCTCGATGCACCCTGGCGGGTGTGCCCCTCGGTTGGCTTCGGTGTACTTTGGTGGGGCGTGACATCCTCCCCCACCCAATCTCGCGACGCCCTCGTCGCGTCTCGATTGAGCTGTTGGGGTGTTGTTGGTGTGCCTCCGTCGGCTCCTAACTTGTCTCGTCTTCACCCTCGGCTTGATAGCTCGATCCTAGGCAATCGTATCAAGTTGTGCCATACCATCAACCCCTTTGACGAAGGCAACAAGACGCTTTCATATCGGACATGACCTCATCACATGAGGTCCTTCACATAGGTAGCACTTTACCCTCGTGCTAGCCTTTGTCGCAGACTTAGCCTTTGCGTTGCCACGATTCCTTCTCGTGGGCTTGACCTTGGTGACGCCACCTTGCTTACCCCGTGCAAGCTTGGTTGGTGACTTGGCCTTACCCTCGGCCTTCGGAGATGATGGGTCGCCCTTGTGCTCCACGTCGAGCCTTGACCCTGGCTTAAGTCCCTTGGTGTCGCGTCCCTTAGAAGTGGAACTTCCCTCGTTCCTTTCGATGCCCTCCATCGATCGAAGTGCTGAAATCAGTTGCATAGATCCCATCTGTGCACCTTCGTCGCTATTATCGGTGTCACTACCTTCTTTTTGCTTGGCTAAGAGCGAAGTAAGGGCTTGGCGTTGCGGACATTCCCGTGTCCAATGGTCACCATCACAGATGAAGCAGTTTTTGGGTGGTGACCTCCTCGCACCATGATAATCTCTGGACTTGCCCTTCCAAGGAGACGAGTCTCGATGCTTAGACTTTTCCACCTCGTGTCCCTCCTTGCGATGGCTCCTCTCTCCCCCACCTTTGGCATGACCATCCTTGTCATCCTTGAGCTTAGGGGTGGACTCCTTGTGGCTAGAGTAGTCGATGAGACTCTCGGCCACGGCGATGGCATCGGCAAGGTTTTGCACCCCACGACGCCTTAACTCGGTCTTGGCCCACGTTTGGAGTCCATCGACAAAGTTGAAGAGTGAGTCTTTGCCGGAGAGATTGGGGATCTCAAGCACCAGACTTGTGAACTCCTTGACGTAGTCTCGAATGCTCCCCGTTTGCTTGAGCCGACGCAATCGAGCTCTTGCCTCATCCTCGGCGTTCTCCGGATAGAACTTTCGTTTAAGTTCCCTTTTAAAATCATTGAAGGTAGAGATGGTGCACGCACCTCTCTCAACATCCAACCGCCTTCTCCTCCACCATAACATTGCAGTGTCGCTGAGGTAAAGTGAGGCAGTTTGAACCTTGGATGCCTCATCCACAATACCCATCGCGACAAGGTATTGCTCTAAGCCATATAGGAAGTTATCAACTTCCTTAACGTCACGTGATCCAACAAAGATTTGAGGCTTGGGCACCTCGACCCTTCTAGCCTCCACAGTGGTGCTTGGCCCGGCTGCCATAGCACGTTTACACAAGGCAACATCGCCTTGTAGTTCCTCAAGCTTGGCAAGCATACTGTCAAGTTCTTGTTGGCAAGAATCACGTACCTTCGAGAGCTCTCCCATGAGAAGATCGCGGATTTTCCCAATCTCCGCGCGCAGGGTCTTCTCTAGCTTGATCCTCATTGCTCTCACAGCTGTGTGGATCTCGGCATCCTCCACCTCTAGGCCTTCTACTCGTTGGGTAAGGTCGTCCACCTGGGCACCCATGCCCGAAACGCTTTCCTCCACGCGAGTCAAGCGAGACTCCAAGCTAGAGATCATGTCTTTGGATTTGGCACGAGGCCTTGTCTCGGCAAGGTCAGCCTTTACTTCATGCCCACCTTGGTCATGCGTGACCTCGGTCTCCGATAGGCTAGCAACTTGGTTTTTGCTTGTCTTGACCATGCTCCAAACGATCGTAACACGCTCTGATACCAACTGTCACGGACTTATTCTCTCAAGCTCAATCCGTGCGGCACTAGCACTCCCGAAACAATGCTAGTAAGCCTTACTCACGCAACAATATGGCTAAACAAGTGAGAACTTAAGAAAGGAAGCTTTATTAGCTTGGAGAAAGCTTTACAAGAGAGAGAACTTGTAGGATTTCTGGGATTGATTACAAATGAGCTAGGCTAACCTATTTATAGTCTCCAACCTCCTAAATGGACGGTGGAGATTTATTTGATCCAACGGTTAGGATCTTGCCTCCAAAAATATCTAAGGTGCCTAGATATTTCTAGATAAGTCCATACTTATCTATATACATCCCTAGTATTCTAGATTACTCCTATAGTTCTACATATGTCTATAGGTTTCTAGAATGTTTCGGAGATGTCCGGAGTTGTCCCGAGCCTTCTAGACTTGTCCCGAGCCTTCCCGAGTCTCCCGGGTCTTCTAGGTCCCTCCGGATGAGCCTAGATGAGTGTTGAACGTTCTGGAACCCCTCGAATTTGTGTGGAGACGTTTGGAGCTCACTAGGCCGTTCTAGATCCTTCCTTGGATCATCATTGGCCTTAAAATGCTCAAGACTTCTCATTTTGCCTTTGTTGGTCCGTGAGCACCTGGATGGGGCTCCTTGGGCGCGCGTTGCGCACCTAGGTGGGGCACCTCGGTGCTTCTCGGTGCACCCTGGGGGGTGTGCCCCTTTGTTGGCTTCGGTGTACTTTGGTGGGGCTTGACATCTACGCTTACAACGCTCCACGTTTGTCATGAGCCTTTTAATAGAATTAATCTAGATTTATTCTAAAACAAGACTTATTGTAATATTATAATTATTTTAGAAATAACAGAGTTAATAAAAAAAAACTCGAGATAATGAGAACAAAGAGCTTGTTGCTAAAGTTCTACTTGTATGATATTTTAGAAAGGGTGACGACTTTTTGTGTTGGTCACTGTTTTCTGCCATATAATGGCTGTAATTAACGAAAATTCTAGTTTTGGAGCTGCTGACTTATTTATGGATATGATGACTCATTCGCATTTGGCTTGCATGGCGCGTCACTAAATCATATATTGGATGTGGAAAAATCTTTTGGACAATTATTATCTAATTTATCCGCAATACATAAAACTATATGAGTAATTAGTTGTGAATTTTTCCGATAAGCGGGCTTTTAGAGCTATCAATGTCTTTTTAGGGCTCCTAAATTTTAACTCTTAAATTCTAAACCTTAAATTTTATACTTTAAACCATAAAATTTTATTCTCAAACCTTAAACTTTAACTACAAATACTAAAACTCTAACACTAAACCCTAAACTCTAACATCTAAACCCTAAAAACTAAGCGCTTGTAAAAAATAAGTTTTCCACAACTTGTGCATGATCCCAAATACATATTTGTTTTAGAAAAAGTTAATTAAGTCTTTTCTTTTATCTGCACTCTTTAAACTAACAAATTTTATCAATTAAGTCTTTTGATTGATGATTTTCGTCGTTGATTATTATTGTGTTTATGTGATCGTTAACAATGTTGATGTGACAATCAACGTATGAATGATAACGTGATAGAATGGCTCAATTGAAATTTTTCGAAAAACTTAAGGATTTGGATTGTTTTTTTTAAGTTCAAGAACTTATTAATTCTTAAGCTAGAAATTATTAAAAAGCTCCACCCAAATAAAAGAGACATTATATCATAGGTCATCCCGCCATGTCATCTATGGTCATAGCCAATAAAATCATTCATTTCATTAATTTTTTCATGTCATCTTTTTACTAAGTGTATCTTTACTCGTATTTATTGCAAACCAAATTTGAAAAATAATTTTTACTATGTGAAGATTCACTTGGTAAAAAGAGGACATGAAAAATATTAATGAAATTGATGGTTCTTATTGGTTGGGACCAGACTTAAATCCAAAATAATAAACTTGAAAAGATGTTCATTATTTTCATTTTTTATAATCTAATATATGTATGCTCAAATGTGCAGCGAACCGATTTTTTTTTATAATTTTAGGTATTCAATTTATTAGATGATTAATTCAGATTCATTACAGTAGAAATTCATTGCACAATTCAATTTATTAAGAGATCTAACAATTCGTACTACTAAAACAACTAATATTTGGTAGCAAAATTTTTTGAATAGAATATTTGGTAACAAATTCTTTCTTCATAAATGAATGTGGGAAAGGGGCTATCAGTGGCAAGAGATAGTGACTGACAATAATGTGTACGAAAGAAAGACTAATAAAAACAACAAACTAATAACAAATTCTTAACTGCTAATTAACTAATTATCTTCAACAATGAAAGATATATTTACTTCAAAATGTGGGAGGCGGAGGCCATCAAAACTCAAAAGCAAGAGGCAACTGAACAATTATTGTATTATTATTAGTGACGAACTTTTCGTCCCCAATAATATAGAAAACGCCAAACACGGTTTTATAAAGCGTGGAATTTCAAAGTCAATGCACTTGATCATGTAAAGAGAATAATAATGTCAGCGTCACCAATATTGAACATTGTCAAGGCAACGTCGCAGAAAACAGTGATTTTTAGACAAACGTAAAGCAATGTCCGCTCTGCATTACTTGATACCCCTATAAATTGAACAAAGCTCAAGCTTCATCTGTCATCGCCCTTCCCTCTCTTGTCTACCTACAGCTTCTGTCTTAACTCTTAACTCTGTCTCTTTTCTTCAACAAATCTAAACTTCGGATTCGGGATCGAATAGAAACATGTCATTAGTAATAAGTAGAGCTTGTGTTGCGGTGTTGGCTGTTTTGCTTTTTAGCAGCGCTTGCCAAGCTCAACTTTCCTCTACATTTTACGACAGAACATGCCCGAATGCACTTAGCACTATTCGCTCCGCCGTTAGGACCGCCATCGCACGAGAGCGGAGAATGGCTGCATCTCTAATCCGCCTTCATTTCCATGATTGCTTCGTTCAGGTACTTGTTGTATTAGTGTGTTTATACTGTATGTAACAAATTATATATGACGTTCTAGTGTAATATATTTTATTATGGGATTGATGTTGCCTTTGTATATCAGGGATGTGATGCTTCGATCTTGCTAGTTGATGCCCCTTCCATCACGAGCGAACAGAATGCACTGCAAAACAAAGGCTCTGCTAGAGGCTATGAAGTGATTGATAAGGCGAAATCCGATGTGGAGAAGATATGCCCCGGAGTTGTATCCTGTGCTGACATTCTCGCTGTTGCAGCTAGGGATGCTTCCGAATACGTATGTATATATATATGTAAAATATTATACCGTGTTTACGTTATCACCTTTATAATTAACAAGCCTTGAACTCAGGTGGGCGGCCCGTCTTGGACAGCCAAACTCGGAAGAAGAGATTCCACCACCGCAAGCATAAGTCTAGCTTCGAGTCAGCTTCCTCGTTTCACCGCCAGTCTCGGAAGCCTTATCGAACTGTTCGGAAGCAAGGGCCTTAGCGCAAGAGACATGGTTGCTCTATCAGGTTCCCATACCATAGGACAAGCTCAATGTGTTACATTTCGAGACAGGATATACAGCAATGCTAGCGACATCCATGCCGGATTCGCCAGCACTCGAAGACGTCGTTGTCCGGCGAATTTCGGCAACGGGGACGGGAACTTGGCAGCAATGGATCTGGTTACCCCGAATTCATTTGACAACAACTACTTCAAGAACCTAATGCAAAAGAAGGGTCTTTTGGCGTCGGATCAAGTCCTGTTCAGCGGAGGTTCCACTGACGGCATGGTCTCGGAATACAGCAGGAACCCTTCCGTTTTCAAGTCTGATTTTGCGGCGGCCATGGTCAAAATGGGAGATATTGAACCTCTAACAGGCTCAGCTGGGATAATAAGGAAGGTTTGTAGTCTTGTTAATTAACTTGTTTGATGGATGAATGGGGTGCTTCTGTTTAATATTTATTAATTACAATCAATGCCTTCAAAGTTTGTATATCCTCGTCATCAATTGTTGATGTTTGTTTCATTTCTCTCCTCATTAATTAATTTATTTTATTCTTTTAAGTGTAAAACCATGTAATTTGGTTGAAATATTGATTTTTAATCTCATTTAACATGTAAAACCATGTAATTTGGTTGAATTATTGATTTTTAATCTCATTTAACATGTAAAACCATGATAGGGTATTGAAGTCATTGTCAAGTGATTTCAGAAGCAAACAATGAATGTGATCGAAATCACAGACAAAGAAGATCAAGAGGGTTTATTAAGTATTCAAATGTAAAAATTGAAAGGTTTAAATACTTTATTTGATTAATATTTCATCTAAAAAGACCTAAAACCTAAAAGTTTGAGGTACACAACCTCCTATAAACCGAATGACTTTGTCCCAAAACCTAAAACTATAGGGTTATTATTTCATACATTGACACTGAGAAAAAAAAATTCTACAAACATGCATAGTTTAATTTTAAAATTAAATTTAAATCCTTAACTTTAAGGTTATAAATCTTAAATAATATCTCTAAACTCTAAAATATAGATTCTAACCCTAAATCTAATTTTAAACTCATAAACCCTAACTTAAATCCAATGTAAAAAATTTTCCCGTCAATACATGACAATTTTTTAACAATTATATGATGAAAGCGATTTTGAGTACAACATGGAATAGCTCAATAGATCGAGCTTAGCATTGGCATTATGTCTCCCTATGCTGCTTAAGTTGATGCAATGGGGTTGTTTTTATAAATGATTAGAGATTATTTTTAATTTGATAAATAATTAAAACAATTGTTATGAATATTTATTTATGTGGATGTCTATCATGATTAGAACTTTATCTAAAGAGATTGATTTACTTTATCATTAGGGATATTATCTCATTTAATTAGAGTTCAATGTAATATGTACTTCTTATGCCTATAAATAGATGACTTGATGAAGGCATTGTACACAAGTCTATATTTGAGAATAATACAAATCTCCCTCTTTCTCTCATCTCTTTGTTCTTCCATTCTTGTTCTTTGTTCTTATTATTGTTCTTTGTTATTTTATTCACAACACGTTATCAGCACGACTCTAATCAACTGAGGTCTTCATTGTTTGAATCCAAAAGAAGTTATTGGAAAGAATTCGATTCTAGAATAAACCAAAGATAAGTTTTTTTTTCTCTCTTCATTCTTTTAAATTATCGATTGTCTTTTTCTTTATATTTTAACTTAAATTTTATTTATTTATTTATTTTTTGAAAAGTTTGGAAGTATGTTTGATTTTATTCGAACATTGGAAAGAGATAAATTTGTGGCTTCTCACAAACCAAAAGACGAATCGACGGAGACGAAGAGGTTGCGTTTGGTGTAAATTACGTGTGTTTTCTCATGTTCCTAAAAGGGTTAATTAGCGGTATGCTTATTCATACTTTTACTTATATGATTATATTTGATATTTTCCATATTATTATTTATGTTATTTTATTTTGTAAAAGTTAATATTTTTAACCGTGTTTTGAGTTTTACATGATATACTTAAATGGCTTGGAAAGAGATGTGATATAAAGGGACTATGAAAAGCTATCTCGGTCATATGCTACGTCTCTGTTGTCCACGAGAGAAAAATCAATATCGGTAAATTTTGGTTTTATTTTTATTCTTTATATTATTATTTTAAAGTGCGATAAATCATGATGATTTTGAATTTACAAGAAGATTATTATAAAGTCTATATTTGCTCGAAAGCAATATTTCTTCTTCGTCGAAAAACTCGACCATAGACTTCTCCCAATTTCAAGTTACGAAAATTCGTCTTGATCTAAAAAGTTTTATGGGAGGCATTCCCTGAAGTGAATGCAAAGCATGATGTTTATTCCATGCAATTATCAATGGTGGGGCATTCCTTGAAGTGAATGCAAGCATGATGTTTATTCCATGCGATTATTGGAACTGTTTCATTCCCTGAAGTGAATGCAAACATGGTAAATCATTATTCAATTATAGACATAATTTTGATATAATCCAAGTATATTGGCTGGACATCCCGTTCTGCGAGACTACTGGTCTCAAAGGAGGTTTTTAAAGGACCTTGTGGACATGTTTAACAATGTCGCGTACGAGGATTAAATCTTTGTTCTCAGTGATAAGGATATGTGAAAAAGATTTTAAAGGCCCACTGGCTCTACTCCATTCCCTGAAGTGAATGTGAGATTATATTATGAAAGGAATAAAAACCACATTAGAAGTTGTGGTCGTGGTCGAGGTTGTGAATATAGACATGAAAAATATGGTTATTTTAAGAATACTTCTACCCACTGGTAGTGAGGTTATAAGGATGACAAGAGTGATAAAGATCATTCTAAGAAAGTGGAATCTTTTTTTTATTACCAATGTGATGTTATAAACCATTGGTCTCGTACTTATCGTACGTTGAAAAAAAATCAACAATGATTGAATGATAAAGGAAAGAAAATAAAAGCAAATTCTGTTTGCGAAAAATGACAAAGATGATATTGGTCCAACTTATTTGGACATTGTTAGTCCAACTCATTTGGACGTTGTTGATTTTCTTATAACCCTCGAAAGGAATAAATCATCTTCTAATTATTCTCATAACTTTGAAGAGAGTTATTTATTTATTTATATTTATTTTACTTTACGTTTATTTATTTTACACACATTAATTATTTACGTTTTATATTTATATTTATATATTATGATATTTATTTATTTTGTTTAACATGATTACTTGTCAAATACAATCTATGGTGACGATTTATGCTCAATATAAGCATAAGATATATTTTCCCATTTAAATGCAAGAGAATAGTGTGAGTACAATATCTCAAAGTACTGAAAATATTGATGCTCTAGAAGAGCAATAAATTCTTGAGAGAAAGCACATTATGAAAAGTGCAGAATTGTGAATATTGCAATAATTACTACTAATGGTAATAATATCGTCACCACTATAAGTGGAAATTTTAAGAGAGCAATATGAGTTCGCAAACTATCCCTTTGGGAATTATAGATAGCATATGTTATCAATTGACATTTGAAATAAACCAATATGGATATAAGTTTTGGTAGCCAAAAAGTCAGTTGAAAGCTCTAGAAGAGTTGTATATTGCTACCAAAAGATAATTTCAATTGAAAGTTCCGAAAGAGCTAAATATATTCCTATTTAAAGGAACAATTTTGATGGTCGTACTAGACATGTACGAGTGAGATTGAATTACATGTTATGGTAAACAAAGAGTTTACAAATTCAGAGATATATACACATATATATAGTTGGCATGATCGGTTAGACCATCCTGATCAATAATGGTGCGGAAATTATTGAGATTTACAAGCACATGTATTAAAAGAACCTGCAGTTCTTGTGGTGCTTATTCTCAAAGGAATGGATTAAATTACACTTATTAAAGAACGTGAAGTTCTTGTGTTGCTTAAAGGAATTGATTAAATTTCACTTACTAAAAGAACTTGAAGTTCTTATGTTGTTCTCAAAGGATATAGATGATCCCACTTATCAGCAGAATTAGAACTTAAAGTTCTTGTACTAAAGTTGAGACTGTATGTCTTGCATATCTGAACGAAATATGGGCCCATATATCCACAAATGTGGAAAATTTTATATGATTTTAGTAGATGCATCTACATTATTTATCTACTTACAACCAGAAGTTTGTGAGATTGATTCTAAAAAGATTCAGATTATGCAGTTAGATTATTCGTCTTGAAAAGCTAGTGGGTTTATATTTTAGGCTATATCGGTTGTTACAAAGCCTACTGATTATAACAAATACAGTTTAGCAAATTTTTAATTGGATGCCTCCTATTTAATAGCTAAACTGTGAGAACAAAACATTTATTATTTATATGGTATTTCCATATAGCAACACTTATACGCACCAAGCTAACGAGTTATAATAAACTCCCCATTATGATTTGACTTTTGGTCAGAAGTCATATTTCCCATTTTTTAATTTTTGAATGTGCGATATATAGTTGAATTGATCCACCATAACGCACAAAATGGACAAGTAAAAAGGGTTGAGAATATATATTGAGTACGAGTCTCCTTTTATGTTTAAATTCTAAACATTAATTGAAGAATCATTTATTAGATGATATTTTCTCAACATCAGGGGGAGAGAATAATTAGCTGGATAAAAAAAAGAAATGAATTATCTAAATCCTCGAATATGAACTAAAAGTTCATAAGATAATTCATGTTATTTCATGTCAACTGTCAGACATATTTACTGACCCATTGAGAGTAATTAAGTCTCATATACCAGTTGAAATGCTCTAAGTTTAAATTACATGTTAGAGCAAGTGGATGTAAATCATGCTTAAAGCATGATAGTTGAAATGGTTCCAATGATCAAAATTCTCGTAAATGAAAAGTATTATGAGATGGTCATATATTGGAGGCGGGTGCTCCTAAAGAGACCCAAGACATAACTAATAATAAAACTCTTGAAGAGTTTCAGGTACCTGAAATAAAGATTGAAATCTTGAAGAGATCTCAATGAGTTATGTCATTACGAGAATGGAACCAAAAAATTGAAAAGTTGTCGACAACAATTTTACAAACAATTTTACATAAAATACTTCTATAGAAGTAAAGAAAGAAATCGAGGATCTTGTATAAAATCTATCCATAAGTATAGATATTGAATTGGTCTATGTTGAAAGATGCTTTGAACTTCTAAAATAGAAGTATTTGGACCAACAGTCCAAACACCCAAAGGTGTAATGCAAGTGAGGCACAAATATGTAGTCGTAAATACGACTTGAACTATGATTTATGAAAATTTTTAATTACTTCATGGTGGATGCAATTACTTTGGCAGTTACGAAAAATTTTGCATGCGTCTAATTATTTGTGGATCCATATTTATCCTTAAAGGATTTAAAATGCTAGAAGCATTTGTAAATTTTCGAGGAAATTTATTTAGACATGTCTCATGAATATTTTGGCGCATTTTGGTATAATCGCCTTAGTGAATACTAATTGAGAAAATACTATAAGAATGATCAGATTTCCTTATGTATTTTATAAAGGAGTTTGGATCAAGATCTATTATGATAATTTTAGAACTCCTAAAGAGCTTCAAATTGAAAACCCGTGAAGTACTTTCAATACAAGTACTTGAATCTTGACATCAAGTTTATCTCGACCTGAAGATCGAACATTTTTATATATTTCTTTTTGTCTATGAATAGACATAAGCTGAAAGAATCTTAAAGAATATTCAATATGAGTAGAGCATATCTATTGAGTATCCCAATAGTTGTAAGTTTGTTGGATGTGAATAAAGATAATTATATCTTTTCTTGGTTTTGAAGCACCATATATTAGTTGGTTAAGCAATATCCATGGATATATAAAGATCATTACATTTAGATCTTCAAACATTCGTTGATGCCTCCTCAAATGTCGTAGAAATAATTGTTATGCACGAGGCAAGCAAAAAATGTGTTTGGCTAAGATCATTGACCCAACATATCCAAAAGATATGTGGATTTACTTTTACAAGATATGATAAAAGCTACCTTGTGTGAAGATAATGCAAGATGTATGTATCAATTTGAAAGTGGATACATCATGGAACATATTACTCCAAAGTTTCACCCCTCACGATCTTTAGAAAAATAATATTCAATATTGAATTATGAAGATTCAAAGATCTTCTGTGATGTTTTCATGATGGGGAGTAAATACGCGTTGCACTCTTTTTTCCTTAACAAAGGTTTTGTCCCAATGGGTTTTCCTGGTAAGGTTTTTAATGAGGCAACATGTTATCTACATAGACATCCAAGGGGGAGTGTTATGAATATTTATCTATGTGGATGTCTATCATGATTAGAACTTTATCTAAGGAGATTGATTTACTTTATCATTAGGAATATTATCTCATTTAATTAGAGTTCAATGTAATATGTACTTCTTATGCCTATAAATAGATGACTTGATGAAGGCATTGTACACAAGTCTATATTTGAGAATAATACAAATTTCCCTCTTTCTCTCATCTCTTTGTTCTTCCATTCTTGTTCTTTGTTCTTATTATTGTTTTTTGTTATTTTATTCACAACAAAAATATTATTTTTATAAAAGTATCTCCAATTAATAGAGTTTTTTAATAGAATTAATAGCGTTTTTTAAACAATATGTAACTTTGTAAGAATTCATTTAACGTTGCGCTTATATTTGTTTTATTGGTTAAATCTTTATAAAATGTTTTAAAAGTTTATTTCAAAAAAATATTCTTAATGTATGGCGGAACATCACGGGGCCACAGGGGATGTGGCTCCCGCCAACTTGCTAATTTCTTTAAGAAAAAAGATAAAATTATTGTATTAATCTTTCAATTTTTATAAAATTTTATTTTAGCCCCCCTCAAAACTTTTAGTCTCATTTTGGTCCTCTCCTTTACAAATTTCTAGTTCCGCCCCTGTATCTATCTATACTTATTATGAAGTGACAAATTAAGTTAGTGTTATAAGACAACTTGACACTAATTTAATTGTAAAATTAAAAAAAAACTTTTATTTTATGGAGAAATTATATCATGAGTCATTCTCACTACGTTATTTATAGGACCAACCAATAAAATGTATTATTTTTATTAATTTTTTATGTCATATTTTTACCAAGTGAATCTTCGTTGGTAAAAATTATTTTTAAATTTAATTTACAGTAAATATGAGTGAAGATGCACTTAGTAAAAAAATAAGTTAAAAAAATTAATGAAATGGGTGTATTCTATTAGTTGATCCATGAATGACGTGGTAAGAAGAACCCATGATATAATTTCTCAGAAGCTATGAGCTTGAATTTCTATAATTTCGTAAAAAGGCTTAAGCTCCAAGGATGTTTAATTTGGAAGTATATTGGATGAAGGTTTATGATATGTAATTTAGGGTTTTGAATTTATAGAATATTGAAATTAGTTTCTGAATTCTGGGAATTTTAAAATTAGAGTTCTAATATTTTTAATTAAAAAATATTATAAAACAAATATGAATGGTTTACTAAATCGAAATTTTATTTTATTTTAAAATAATTTTAAGGGTAAATTATAAATTTCATCACTCAACTTTACTCTCATTCCTATTTTGGTAACTCAACTTTCAAATTTTCAATTTGATAACTCAACTTTGAACATTGAATTTTTTTAGCCACCCTACTGTTATATTAGTAACTCTGTAATGACATGGTTTATTTTATGTATATTTAAACCAAGTAGGCTTGTAAGTCATAAATTAGAGTAAAAAATAAAACATCTCTTTTAAGATTTTAAATCTCTAACCCTAACCTCTTCCATAACACGAATTTTGTATCCGATTCATACCTTGTTGCTTTGACCATTCTTTTTGGAGTTCTTTTTTGTGTACAACGGCTTGATTACGTTCAATTATTTGTGTACTAAATCTTTGGATAATCTAGGAATCGTCAATTTTATAATAAAAAAGAATGAATTGTCAATTTCACCATTAGTTTCTCGTAAATTGTTTTTACTGGTGACATGGTTGCTGCTATCTTGCTTCTCGTGCTTCGGAGTCTTAGCTCTCGACTTCTTGTGATAAAAGACTCAAAATTTCTGAGTTTGGTTCACTCAAAATTTTTCATCGATTTCAAACTCACAATCGAAAATTTTGGTAGTGTTGGTGGCGCCGCCGTTTCCATTACAAGGTTGGGGGAATTTTAGCTGTTTAAAAGGACTTTGCATTTCCTTTGATGACAGGAAATTAAAAATGGTCTTTTGATATTCACTTTTACATAGATTCGAACAAGAAATGGATAAATAGGCAAATAGCTTATTTAACTTTGCAACCTTTGTTTTTCAAAGGTTATGTAAGGAAGGATGAATCAAAGTTTGTAGAAAGATAAAACAATGATGGAAAATGAAAAGTATTGATTTTTAATAAAAAATCAGAAAAATGCAAGGGAAAATATAGTGAAAAGAGAAGAAAGTAAATGAAGAGGAAGACGAGAAAAAAGAAAGACGGAAATATGAAAAATAAGATTTTTTTTGAATATTTATATGGATTTAAAACGATATTGTTTTAGTAATTTTTTAGGAACTCAAAATGACGTCGTTTTGATTTGTCATCATACCATCTGTTATTTTATCACACCGTGTGTGATTTAACGGTCGAGTGACCAAAAATGACACAGTGTCAAAATTAAGTGATTAAACTGAAAATTTTCAAAGTTTAATAACTAAAATAAAATGAGTATAAAGTTAAGTGATGAAATTTGTAATTTATTCTAATTTTAATTACATGTTTAATCTTTGAAAATTTTAATAATAATTTAAGAATTATTAAAAATTTAATAGTGTGTAGAAGTGTGTTGCGTCAGTGGTATGCAACAATGTGCATTATTTGTTCTAAATTTTTTAGGCTTAATATACTTTCTCCCTAAACTTTATCAATTTTCTCAACTTGGCCCTTAAACTACGTTTTGTCCACTTTTGCCCCTAACGTTTTCTCTGTTACCTATATGCTCATACCATTAAAAAAATCTATCTTAACCAATCAAAAAGCGTGACGTCATTTATTTATTTATTTTTAAATTTTAAAATAAAATAAATATATTAAATCATACCTTAAATTTACCCAAATACCTCGTCTTCTTCTCCAAACTCTATTTTTCATTTTATTCATCTCCAACTTCATTTCTCTAGTTTTAACCCCAATTTTCAAATTTCCCATGACTTTCCTCTCTCAATTTCCAAATTTCCCAAAAATTCTTGCATGAACTTTCCATCATTTGTGAACTTATTTGCAGTGGATATAGCAACAACATTTTTAGCACGATTATTTTGGTGATTTTGTTTTTCCCAAGATAATGAATCACGAACTTTTAGGGCCTTCATCTCAAAATATCAAAGAAATACATCACGCAGATAATCTCGAGTGGTGTTCTGGCAATCAAAACCATAGAAATATGAGAACATCTGATGTTGCTTGATTACTGGAGTGTAACCACTATTTTTTACATTACATATTATGAATGCAGCAAAGATATACGATGGAGAGATCCTTCCTATATCTTGCGATTCAATTGTTTATAAATGAAGGGCCATCGTTATCACTACAAAAGCTTTAGAGATTGATGCGAAGGGTTTGGGCAAATCTGAAAATGGAGAAAGAAAAGCCATGAGAAATTTAGAAATTGGGGGTTAAAACTAGAGAAATGGAGTCGAAAAGAATGAAATGAGAAATAAGGTTTGGGAAAGAAATGAGAGTATTTAGATAAATTTAGGGTATAATTTAATATATTTATTTTATTTTAAAATTAAAAAATATAATTTAACATTTTTTGATTGGTTAAAATATATTTTTTTAATAATAGGAGGCGATATAAGTAACGGAAAAAACTTAGGGGAAGAAATAGACAAAAACATAATTTAGTAGGCAAGTTAAAAAACACAGGTAGATGTGTATTAAGTTTTTTAGTAATAATAACCGTCTTGTCAATACTAATCACTCATCACCATCTTGTAAATGTAAAATAAGAAAAAAATCGATAAAAAATGATTACAAATTTTTCGGTCGATGTGTAATAGTTTTACGTGGCAAAAATCTTGTGTTTTGCAATTAATACTGAAAACAATATTCTATTGAAAGGAAAATCGAAACGTCAGATCAGAGCTGAAGAAGTAGGAAAAATGGTTGTCCTTTAAAAGATAAAATTAAAAAGCAAAAAGGATACAAAGAAACTTTCATATTCAGCACTCAGCAACATTAAGGTTTCTTCATTGTATGTTATTGCATGCACAGCATTGTTCTTTATTTGCTTTCCTACTTGATATATTTTTCTTTCTTCGGAGCTAAGAAAGCCAACACATTTTATTTTGTTTTCCGGTGGGTTTCTAACTTTGTTTGTTTAGAACAGATATTCAGTGGAAAAGATGGATGATATAGATTCATGTGAGCAGACAGCATTCCCTGCAAAAAATCTGGGTTTCATTGATACTGTGTTTCAATGGTCCCTTGAAGACATATTCAATGATGATCTTTACAAGGATCAGGTGGGTTTGCTTTGTTCTTCATCACCATGCTTGAATCTGTTGACTGTTATGGATTCATCTGATTACTGTTTTAATTTGATCTGAATTGCTAGGTGGAAAAGATTCCTGTTTCATTTCAGTCAGTGGAACACTATTTTGGGTCATTTCTTTTGCCATTGTTAGACGAGACACGAGCAGCTATGTGTTCATCTATGGATATTATAGATAGAGCACCGTATGCCGAAGTGACATTTCTTAAAGAGGCGAAACCACTTGGAACATTGTTGTTTGATGTGAAGGTTGATTACTGGAGAAACAGGTTAATTGATCATGAGAAGGAGCCGTATAAAACGTCTCCCGGAGATGTTTTGATCATAGCTGATGTGAAACCTGAAACACCTTCTGATTTACAAATGGTAGGAAAAACGTGGTTTTTAGCCTTGGTCACGTATGTTCAAAATGATGACAATGAGGGTGAGAGTGACAATGAAGATAATTGCTCATCCATGTCTTTCAAAGTAAAAACACTGGAAGACGTCATTTCTGAAGATGTTTTGCGGAAATCACTATATGTTGTTCACTTGACGAATGTAACCACAAACATACGAATATGGAATGCGTTGCACATGACGAGGAACTCGACGGTTATCAATGAAGTTTTGCACACCCATTCTGTGGTATGATATCACATATGTTTGAGATTTGTTTCTGTGAATGTGGCATTGTATTGGAAAATTTGCAATTGCTTTTCATAATTAGAGGTTGTTTATGATGCAAGTGGCTATGTTTCTTAAGCATCACGCAATATGGTTCTTTGTGTTAGCAAGTTGAGACCTTGCATGTATCCAGCTCAATCAATGTACCATGAGTTTTGCATTTGATATATTCCTTTCATTTTCAATGTGACTGCATAACCAGTTTTTGTATATTTATTTTTATTGCTTTAATTTTAAGTATTTGCGGGAATGGATTTTATGAAATTTCATGTTGTATGCAGGTAGAAGAAAGCTGCGGGCTCTGTTCCTCAGAGATTGGTGGAAACTGGAATGAGATTTTTCTGACAAGTTTGCTATCTCAACTGAATGAATCTCAAGAGAAGTCGATTGTTGCTTGTCTCAACAAAGTGCAGTGCAACCACAAGTCTCATGTGGAACTTATTTGGGGGCCACCGGGAACTGGAAAAACTAAAACCGTGAGTGTGCTGCTGTTTGCACTGTTGAGAATGAAGTATAGGACACTCACTTGTGCCCCAACAAATGTTGCAATTACCGAAGTAGCTTCTCGTGTCTCAAAGCTGGTAAAAGAAGCTAACAAAACATGCTCTGTGGCAGATGATCGGTTTTGTTCCTTGGGAGACATCCTCCTATTTGGAAGCAAAGAGAGACTTAAAGTTGATTCTGAGATTGAAGAAATATTTCTGGATTATCGTGTAAAACAGCTTAACGAGTGCTTTGGGTCACTAGGTTGGTGGCACTGTTTCACTACAATGATTACTTTTCTTGAAGATTGTGTCCCTCAGTACCATATTTTCTTGGAAAATGAATCAACTAAAGAGGGGGAACATGGTACTGAAGATGAAAACAAGGAGAAAGAATGGTGCAATGAAACCGATTGTAAGAAGGGGATACACAAATCATTTCTTGAATATGCAAGAGAAAGATTTGCCACTATAGCATTACCACTGAGAAGATGCGTGTCAATTTTACGCACTCATATACCCAAAATCTATTTTCAGGGGCATAGTTTCGAAGACCTTGAAACTCTTTTAGGCCTGCTTTATTCTTTTGAAACTTTGCTGTTCTTTGATGGTGTAGCTTCTGAAGAAGTGGAACTCGTTTTACATTCAAAAGATGATAAATATCTTCCTCAAAATCTTTGTGATCCATATCACTCGTTGTGCTTAAGAAGAAGCCAGTGTCTTTCTTTTTTGAAAGACCTTCGAGATTCTCTTTCTGAACGTAAACTGCCAAGTGTGATGAACAAAGCTTCCATAGTACAATTTTGCTTTCAATCAGCTTCTTTACTCTTTTCCACTGCATGCGGTTCTTATAAACTCTATAACGTTGAAATGAAACCACTCAATGTTTTGGTAATTGACGAAGCAACACAGTTGAAAGAATGTGAATCGGCCATACCCATGCAATTGCCGGGCATAGTACATTCGGTTCTTATTGGTGATGAATGTCAATTGCCGGCGACAGTTCTAAGCAATGTATGCATTTATACTTGGTTTGTTGTCATATTTTTTCCCCAGAGTTCCCTTGCAGTTTCCACCCTCATTTATTACCAGAAGTAACTTTATTAATTTCTTTGTAGGTTTCTAGTGAAGCTGGCTTCGGAAGAAGTCTATTTCAAAGGTTGACTACTTTGGGTCATGCAAAGCACCTACTGAATATTCAGTACAGAATGCATCCATCTATTAGTTCCTTTCCAAATGCATGTTTCTATAATAACCAGATCTTGGATGCAGTTGATGTTAAGCATAAGAGTTACGAGAAACATTATCTTCCATGGCCTATGTTTGGTCCCTATTCCTTTATAAATGTCTCTGGAAGAGAAGAAAAGAATGATTCGGGGAGTAGCTTCAGGAATATGGTTGAGGCAGCCGTTGTGAAGATGTTGGTGCAAACTCTGTTCAAAGGTAATTATCATGAGCTTAATTTATATATATATGGATAATTTTGCTTATATCTGGATAAATCTGGCATAAGCTGCATTGGCCTTAAAGAGATTGTTCACTTTGAGGGATAGATGAGGCCTTTTTATAATCAGAAAGCAATCTTCTTGTAGTTATTAGATTGATTTATTTTTGTTACATTTGTTGCTTTTGCATACAGCATGGAATAGCTCAAGAGAAAGGCTCACCGTTGGCATAATATCTCCCTATGCTGCTCAGGTTGTCGCAATTAAGGAGAAACTTGGTAGGAAGTATGAGAGAAGTGATAACTTCAAAGTGAAGGTGAAGTCAGTCGATGAGTTCCAAGGTGGTGAGGAAGATCTTATAATAATATCAACTGTGAGATCCAATACTTCCAGAGAAATCGGTTTCGTATCCAATTCTCAAAGAACAAATGTTGCTCTAACAAGGGCTAGGTAGCCTTTTCTATTTCTCTTCAGTTTGTGGAATGCTGTGATGAGTTGCAATATATTACTGAGTTTTTGATGCTTTCTCAGGCACTGTCTCTGGGTTTTGGGGGACGAAAGAACACTGGCCAAACATGTATCTGTTTGGAAGGGTTTAGTTCACGATGCAAAAACGCGTCATTGTTTCTTTGATGCTGAGGAAGACAAGGGGTTAGCTAAAGTGATTTTTGATGCCAAGAAAGAGTTTGATCAGCTTGATGACTTGCTTAATCATGATAGTGTTCTCTTCAAGAATGCTAGGTGGAAGGTTGTAAATTTTCCTGGTTTAAACTTGCTATCATTCCACTTGTTCTATCAAGTTATTGAGACTCCATTCGATACTATATGCATTTGACACTAAGAGCTTACCTTTTTTCTTTTGATTTTCCATGACCTCAGGTTTTGTTCAGTGATAACTTCAGAAAGTCATTTGGGAAGGTGAAATCAGCCCAAACCCAGAAATCAGTTTTAAACCTTCTGTTAAAGCTTTCTTGTGGCTTGCGGCCTAAGAGAAATGTTAATTTAATTTGTGAAAGCTCTTCTATGGTCTTGAAACAATTTAAGGTTGAAGGTCTTTATATAGTATGCTCAATTGATATAGAGAAGGAGCAGTGGTACATGTTCACTCAAGTATTGAAGGCTTGGGATCTTTTGCCATTAGAGGATATTGCAAGATTGGTTAACCGCCTAGATGGCATCTTCAAAATGTATACAGATGATTTTATTTCTCATTGCAATGAGAAATATGTTGAGGGGTATGTGACCATCATGGTAGTCCTAATGTGTAATATAATGCCGTATATGCAGTTATTCTTGAACTTCTACATTGTTTTTATTCTTCTTTTTTTCTTTTTTGTATTTAGGGGTTTGGAGGTTCCAAAAACTTGGCCAATGTCACATGATATTGTCAGATATAAGACCTTAAGTCAAGATGAAACAGAAAACAGTTCAAGTGGTAGTGCTTCAGATGGTAGATGTTATTTGGAGAACTCGAAAGTCAATGAGAGCTTGCTGTTGATGAAATTCTACTCTTTGTCATTGGGTGCTGTTAATCACCTTCTCTTTGATCGTGATGGAAGTGAACTAGAACTTCCATTTGAGGTTACAGAGGAGGAACGTGATATAATTTTATTCCCAAGAAGCACTTTTGTATTAGCCAGGTCAGGCACTGGGAAAACTACTGTGCTGACCATGAAGTTGTTCAAGCGAGAGCAATTACACCTTTTAGCAACTGAAGGTTTTGATGAGTTCAACAAGGCAAATAGCTCTAATTCGGTCCTTCGACTAAACAGAAAAAAGGATAGTGTTGAAGGGACTGAAGCAACTCCATTGCGCCAGCTATTTGTCACAGTGAATCCCAGGCTTTGTTATGCTGTCAAACATCATGTTCTTCAATTGAAAAGGTGTGTTGGATTCTGAGATAAAATTATATCTTCTTGGTAGTATGAATATATTTTGAGTGTATAGTTGACATAGAAATAAATCTAATCATACATGAGGTATGGGAATATATATAATGTCATGTACTGTAGTGTAAGTCCTAGTCCTACTGCCCCTTTGTGTGTGACTGCAATGAAACCTGTTCCTTAAAATCTAATGTCTTAGAAATGTCCTGTCAATTTTTTTATGAAATCATAACATTGGCTTGTTTCAGGAAGTGCTTCCTTTTCAGGTAGATCAACAAAGTAACTTGCCTGTTAAGAATTCAGTTAACATATATAGTGCCGTAGAGTTAAAAATTGAACTTGGATATCTTGCTATGTCACTTGTTCAATCTCTTAGAAGTTTGAAACAATACAATCCGTTGAAAACGTATGACTAAAATTGCAGGCAACTCTCCTGTGTTTTGTTTAAAATACCTAATAGGCTGCTAATACACTAATTTTCAATGGAGTTGCTTTTTTTTTCAATCTTTGTACTAATAGCTACTTAATGTATATTGTATTGTATTCCACCCTTTCATAATCCTGCAAAGTGTTTTCTGACTGATTAGTTTTCAAGTTCATGATAACAGTGCATGTTATCACATTTACAAAGTTGAGTATTTTGGTTGACTTCCATATAAATTAATTTGGTTAACTTTTCATGTAACAGGCACCCCTCTTATTGTACATTAGTTAGATGCAATGTATTATTTCCTGTTTTTCCTGGTGTAACAAGCCTTGTTATACAGGTTTGTCAGCCGAGGAAATTTCTTTGAAGAGGGTGCTTTTCAAGATGCTGATGATATTGATGGTGCAGCAGAGTTCAAGGATATTCCTGATTCATTTTTGGATGTTCTTCCTAAGGCATACCCACTTGTCATAACTTTGGGAAAGTTTCTGATTATGCTTGATGGAACAATTGGCCACTCGTTCTTTGAGAAATTCTTTGACGCCAGGGAACTATCGAATTTGGAAGTTGGATGTGCCCCAACCTTGGTACGAAATTGTATAAGAACAAAGGAGGTAAACTTTGAGAAGTTTTGTTCAAATTACTGGCCTCATTTTAATGCTAAGTGGAAAAAGAAACTGGAATCATCTAGAGTCTTTACGGAGATAATGTCTTGTATAAAAGGTGGCCTGAGATCAGAGAATTCCATTGATGGAATACTCAATGAGGATGTTTATGTCAAACTATCTGAGGACCGTGGGTCTACCTTAAGTTCACCTGAGAGGCAGAATATATATAATATTTTTCAGTGCTATGAAAAAATGAAAAGAGAAAAAGGTGAGTTTGATATGGCTGATGTTGTGATTGATCTTCATCATCGACTTCAATGCGAAAGGTATGAGGGTGATATAATGGATTTTGTTTATATCGATGAGGTACAAGATCTTACGATGAGGCAGATTGCTCTTTTCAAACATGTTTGCAAAAATGTGAGTGAAGGCTTTGTTTTCTGTGGGGATACAGCTCAAACAATTTCAAAGGGTATTGATTTTAGATTTGAAGATATACGGTCCCTTTTCTACAATGAATTTGTTTTGGGATCAAAATGTGAAACAAATCATGTGAAAAAGGAGAAGGGTCAAATATCTAAATGTTTACACTTGAGCCAGAATTTTCGTACGCATGTTGGTGTCCTAAGGTTAGCACAGAGTGTAATCGATCTTCTTTACCATTTCTTTCCTTCATCTGTTGACATGTTGTGCCCTGAAACTAGTCTCATTTATGGAGAAGCTCCAATTTGGCTTGAATCTGACAGTAAAGGCAATGTAGTTGGAAAAATATTCACAAACAGTGTTGAAGGTGGGGGACGTATGGTTGGATTCGGAGCAGAGCAGGTCATACTAGTACGTAATGATCGTGCCAAGAAGCAAATTTTGAAGTATGTTGGCAAGCAGGCTCTTGTTTTGACTATAGTGGAATCTAAAGGTTTAGAGTTTCAGGTATTTAGTGTTTAATGATTATCCTTTTTTTTCGTTATCCTACGATCTGCTTGTTTATGCATGTGGGTCTTTGTAGTTATTAATGAATGTTCATTTATAATTTTGTCTTGTGTAGCTAATCTTTTCACGTAATGATCGTGCCAAGAACCCAAAAAAATATATATATATATATTGTTCACCACCTTTTTGATAAAGATTTGTTCTGGTCCACATGCATCTATCCCAGTAGTGCCTTTTCATGTCTACCTCGTGGTTGTATCCGAAATGTAGAACGGTTCGTCAATAATTATGATTAATTTGTGTGCATTATATTTCTGTAGGATGTGTTATTGTACAACTTTTTTGGTTCATCACCTTTAAAGAATCAGTGGAGAGTTGTTTATGAATACATGAAGGAGCAAGGCTTAGTTGATTCCACTTGTCGATTCCCGAGTTTCGAGCATGCAAATCACCACATTATGTGCTCTGAATTGAAGCAGTTATATGTTGCTATAACCCGGACAAGGCAAAGACTATGGATTTGTGAAAATGATGATGAGTTTTCTGAGCCGATCTTCAATTACTGGCAAAAGAGTTGCCTTGTTCAAGTTAGGAAGCTGGATGATTCTTTTGCACAAGCAATGCAAGTTGCAAGCACTCCTGAAGAGTGGAAGTCGCGTGGTTATAAGGTTTGTTGTTGCTTGTTTTTAGGTGGTCTATTACTCTTCTGGTTCTTGTCGGATAATTATATTTTCATTTCTTTTAATTTAATTTATTAATGATATATTGTTAATCATTTCCATTCATGATCCAAGCCGTACCTACAATTTGTCAATGCATTAATGTTTCTGAAAATGTAACAACTCTATTCTCCAACTCATTTGTACCCTGCAGCTGTTGGACCAGCATAACTATGCAATGGCAACAACATGTTTTGAAAAAGCAAATGATACATATGGGGTTAAACTTTCCAAGGCTCTTGGACTTAGGGCATATGCTGACCGGTTGCATGGTTCAAATCCCGAAACGTCTTCTACTTCCAGGAGGCAGGCTGCTGAACTTTTTTATTCCATTGGCAAGGCTGAGCAAGCTGCGGAGTGCTATTGCATGTTAAAGGAGTATGAAAGAGCTGGTAGAATTACTTTTTCCCTATTTATATCACTCTTTTTGAATATTAATTTGATGTGCAAAAATTTTCAGCCTTGACATTCTATGATTCCTAAAATTGTTTCCTCAGTATGTCATTCTCCGGTTTATTATCTGACCATCTTATCCCTTTTGCTATTTAACCAATCTATTATCTTATCTGTATGCTTTAGTTTGTGATCATTAGTGATGAAACAAATTCAAGTTTGTTCCCATTTTTTTTCCTTTTTAGTTTACCTCCAAAAAATTAACGAATATTTACTGATGCCAGTCTATGATTACCAATGAGTTTTATTGTTTTGAAAATGCAGGTCAAATCTATTTGAAAGAATGCGGGGTATCTGCTCTGGATAGAGCAGCAGAATGTTTTGTTCTTGCTGGATGTTACAAACCTGCAGCAGAAGTGTATGCAAGGTTGAACTACTTCTCTAAATGCTTGTCTGCTTGTGCAAAAGGCAAACTCTTCAAGACCGGCTTGCAGTACATTGAAAACTGGAAACAACATGCAGAAATGGTCAAAAGAGGTGAGGATTTGGAGAAACTTAAGCAAAAGATTTTGGAGAGCGCTGCACATCATTATCATGAGATTAATAGTAAGAGTAAAATGATGAATTATGTACGAAAATTCGATTCCATGAATTCGAGACGAATTTTCTTGCGGTCCAAAGAGTGTCTTGATGAGCTCATATCTTTGGAGGAAGAATCAGGGAACTTCTTGGAGGCTGCAAACCTTGCGATGTTCAAAGGTGACCATGTTCGTGCCGCTGAAATTTTTTATTCCATTGGCAAGGCTGAGCAAGCTGCAGAGTGCTTTTGCATGGCAAAGGAGTATGAAAGAGCTGGTAGAATTACATTTTCCCTATTTATATCACTCTTTGTGAACATTAACTTGAAGTGCTAAAATTTACAGCTTTGACATTCTATGATTCCTATATTTGTTTCCTCAGTTGTCATTCTCCGGTTTATTATCTGAGCATCCCTTTTTCTTTTTGGCCAATCTGATTATCTTATCTGTATGCTTTAGTTTCTGATCTTTAGTAACTATTTTTTAAAAAAAAAACGAATATTCCCGAGTCAATCTATTATTATCAATGAGTTCTATTGTTTTGAAAATGCAGGTCAAGTCTATTTGGCAAAATGCGGGGAAGCCGGTCTGGTGAGAGCAGCAGAATGTTTTGTTCTTGCTGGATGTTACAAACATGCAGCAGAAGTGTATGCAAGGTTGAACTATTTGTCTAAATGCATTTCTGCTTGTACAAATGGCAAACTCTTCGAGACTGGCTTGCAGTACATTGAATACTGGAAACAACAAGCAAAAATGGTCAAAAGAGGTGAGGATTTGGAGGAACTTAAGCAAAATATTTTGGAGAGCGCTGCACATCATTATCATGAGATTAATAGTAAGAGTGAAATGATGAATTATGTCCGAGCATTTGATGCCATGATTTCAAGGCGGATATTCTTGCGGTCCAAAGAGTGTCTTGATGAGCTCATATCTTTGGAGGAAGAATCAGGGAACTTCTTGGATGCTGCATGCATTGTGATGTTCAAAGGTGACCCTGTACGTGCTGCCGATTTGCTTGGGAAGGTTTCACAATTTGAGGAGGCCACTCATCTTATCCTCTGGTTTGTGTTAGCCAACTCTCTTTGGTCAGATGGGAGCAAGGGTTGGCCACTAAAGCAGTTTGAAGAGACAAAGAAGCTTCTAACGAAAGCCAAGTCATTTGCGGAGAATTTGTCGAACCAGTTTTATGGGCTTGCTTGTTTAGAGGCTGACATTTTACTGAACAAGCCAAGCAACTTATCCTTGATGAAAGAATATTTAAGTGCTTCTGAGAGGCACAACAGTACCCGAGGTGAAATTTTAACTACTCGAATAATTCTGGATCATCACCTTCATTTACATATCTCAAACTATGAATGGATAGATGAATTGGTCTCTGATCTAGCAAGTCATTCAGAAGAGCAAATTTCTAATAACCAGGTTTCCAGTGAGACGCTGGTCTACTTTTGGAATTTTTGGAAGAATAAAATTTTGAAGGTACTTGAGTATCTTCATCATGCTGAAAAGCAAGGTGGACTTAATGGTTATGAGAATTATGAATATTTCTGCTTGAATTATTTTGGCGTGTGGAGACAGTTTAATAATCCAACTACTTTCTATCTTCTGCTGAATCCCGATGCCGAATGGCTGAGAATATTGGATAACAAACAGGTTTACAGAAACAAGAAGCAGCTTTCCATTTCAATCCATCAATTTGTCTTGGCTGCAAGGAGTTATTGGTGTTCGGAATTGCTAGCTGTTGGCCTGCAAGTCCTAAAAATGCTCGATGGGCTCTATAACTTCTCCTGCACGAATTCTCTGTCGTCCTTCAATCGAAGCAGGTCTCTTAATCAAATCTATGAGGTTGCATGTTTTCTCTTGGATTCCAACCAGCATGTGAAAATGGATTTGATGAAATTCGTCAGCCGGTCATCAAAGGACTTCTTTGGCTTTGTATTTCCTCTTGATTGGCGAGAATCATTGAGTAAAAGCATGATCTCTCTAAGGGGATCAGAAACTTCAAGAAATTTACTTGAAGAAGTCATATGGGAATTGACCAAATCAAAAAGTAATGGCTTTTCATATGGGGAAATTGGAAAGGTGGCTTTGATAATTCTCGGATCTGGTCAGCTTAATACTGAACTATATGGGAAGATTCTTGAATGTTTACACTGGAATGAAGCATGGAAGAACTTCACTGCAAGTCTCAAAGAGGATAGAGTTTCTCCTACTGTCTCTTCTACCGGATGTGCTGCTGGTCATATCAAACAAATTGGGAATATTGAGCCAGTTATTTTCAAGTTCCTTGAAGCTTTACAAGATACTTATGATGCTGATTGGAGGAACATATTTGATTATATGTCACCAGTTTGTTTCTTGTATCTTGTCGAGCGATGTCTGATGTTGTTATCCTTCTTCAATGGATACTTGTTCACTACGAAGACGACTTTTGTGGAATGGTTCATCTACCAGGATGGGTCATCCAGGTCAACTTCCGATTTCGAGTCTGTTGATCGTCAATCCTTGGAAGACATTCTTAAATTTGTAATCGACATGGTTCAGCAGTTGCTATATTTTGACGAGGGGACGGTGGAATGGATTGAAAAGTCTCGTATAAATGTGGAGGAGTATCATTCACTACTTGTTTTGAGATTGGTTATGATTATATGTCTGGTGCATTTGAACTTTGGCAAGGGTCTTAATTTACTTGCTGACTTGCTCCGTCAAGAGCATATTACAGGACTACTACCCTTGGAGTTTTGTGATGCGCTTCGGAGATATAGTCGGAATATTGATGCAAATGTCCTTGCTGATGCTTTTAAGAATATCGGAAACCCTCTTGTAATTGTGAGCATAAAGGGAAACTGTCCTAAATATGAATGCAAGGATGCTATATTTGTTGATATGAAGGTCAATCCATGCAAGGTGGAAATATTGACAATTTTGTTCCCTGAAACTCAAAGTTCTCATTTTCAAACTGCTGGTGAAGCATTTCCTCCATCCGGTTATGATGATCTAACCAACATTGCGTCTTCGAGCTCGGTTGCTCTGCCAGATCAAGATTTGAATACTCGGAATCCGTGATCATTGACCATGACGGCCGATGATGTCGAAGATCTAACCAACATTGAGGATAATGTTCATATGCATTAGATGACCTCTAATGTCTTGCTGTTTTCCCTGTATTTCTAATTTCTAGTATTATTCGACTGTTCTAATCATTGCTTATTGTTGTTTTTAGACAAATCCAGGTGAAGCAGGGACCTTGGCCTACTTTGATTAAAGGGTAAGCTATAATTTAATCCCTTAAAAGATTTTATACTACAATTTAGTCCTTATTAACATCTTAATTAAATGAAAAAAAGTTTGTAATTAAATCACCAAATATGACAATTCTTTTCCTTTTCAGTACTCAGCTAATTAACCACTAAGCCAACAATATTCATAATTAAATAGTATCATTAAAGAAAGAATTCAGCAATTCCTACAAATAAAATTCGGTACGTAGAAGAAAAGATTTCACGTTTGATATTTGTAATCATTTATTTTGTCCGTGTTAATCCGTCTTCATTTTTTTTAAATTATGGGCTTTGTTACTTTTCTTAACTATATATATATCGAATTATTGAAAAATCACAAAAAAAGAATATATATATATATATATATATATATATATATTGTTAGTATTATTAATAGTGGTATATATGTGTAATGCTATTTATTTTTATATTTGATTATTATATTTGGTCATTGTTATTCGATTGATAAAAAGAAAAAAATCTAAATATTATTAACATATTATATGATCTTACCATTATTATTATTATTATTATTATTATTATTATTATTATTATTATTAAAAAAGAAAAATGGTTATCCGAGCACCTCGTTAAAAAACCTTCCCAATCTAAATTGGAGGAAAAAGAGTGCACCCGGTAACCTACATAAAGCTTAATATCAAATGTCGTCACTAATGTCCGAATGGAAAACATCTATCACAAAATTCGGAGGTTGACAAAAAACAACCACCCCAATCACACAATTCAAACCATGTTTCGCTAAGCAATGGAATCGAACATCCTAATCCATTAACATCCTCTGGATATGATAAACAAGTGAATGATCCCAACGACCCTAGCCGACGTATTTAGAAGCCGAACGACTTCCTTATTATCAATCTCCACGATAACACGTTTATAACCTTTTCCCCAACCATGTTTGAGACCTTCCAACACACCCCAAAGCTCTGAATCAAGGACCGAACAAATCTCAACGAACCTGGAGTAACCTAATAACCACTCACCCCTATCATTCCGAATCACACCTCCACACGCCGTCCGACCATCCGTCTGAACTCTAGCCCCATCTGAATTGATCTTGACCCATCCCGGAGATGGAGTCAACCATCGTTCCGAGCCAATGCAGACCGGAGCGGTTCCTGTCCAGAACCAAGATTGCATGAATCTCACCTGCTCACATTTTTGCACCACATTACGACACCTCTCCACAATCGGCACACTCCAAGTAACCTCAGGGGTTAAAACCAACCGGTTCCTTTCCTTCCAAATTAGCCAAAGTAACGCTCCAAAGAAGAGAGGCCAATTCACAATTGTAGAGGCAAACGCATAAAGAGACTGTAGGTTGCAGCGTATCCAATCAGTGAACTCCATGCTGAAAAAATCCAACGAAAATTCTAGCGAAACAACCGACTTCCAATACTCCTGCACCGCTGGACATTACTGAGACAGACGAACTAACGTTTCAGCCTCATTCCCACATATCCCTCACTGCACACCCATCGTGAGATGACGTCGCTCTCTCTCGACCTTGGTTAGCAACCTCCCATGCATTAGTAACCATAAGAAGGATTTAATTCTTGGCAAACCCGACAATCGATCAATCGTGCTCCAAATAGGGTCAGCCTGCGAATCATTCTGCTACATTCTTATTTTGTAAGCCGAGCGAACCGAAAATCTCTTATCGGAAGAAGCATCCCATCCGAAACAGTCACGCGGAACCGAAGCACAAGGGGGAGAATTGCAGCAATCCGCATAACAATAGGCAGGGGCAATAAATGTTGGAAGACATCCCACTTCCATTCACCAACCTCGTTTACCATCGACGACAGAGGAGTCGACCCATCCGGAAGCAGAGTATTAGGAAGAACCCAATCCTTTAGACAACCGATTTCCCCAACCCATCTATCATTCTAAAAATCAATGCCATCCCCATTACCCATCTTCCACGAAATATGACTACGAACCACATCCCAAACACTACAAATACCTTTCCAAAGGTGAGATTGATTACCTCGCATTACAATATTAGGAATCACCCCATCGCACCTGTATTTAGAATGCAGAACCCGTACCCAAAATCTATCAGGTTGAGCCACCAGGCCGAAAGCCAATTTCATCAAGAAAGCTGCATTTTGATCCTCCAAATGCTTAAAACCCATGCCACCATCAACTTTGGGTTTACACAGAGTATTTCAGTCTACCAGATGCACGTGACGGCCATCAGCTGAGTTGCCCCAAATAAATTTCTCGGTCAGCTTCTCGATCTCCATGCATACCCCTTTAGGCAATAAGGTAGTTTGCATGGTATAGGAAGGAATCGCCTCCAAAACCGCTTTCGCCAACATAATACACCCCTCTAATGATAAAGACTTAGCTGACCATCCTGACAATCGATCACTAACTTTCTGTATTAAGAACTAGTAGGTCCCATTAGTAACCCGTTGATGCAATAAAGGCACACCCAGATATTTACCTAAGTCCGAAACTTCAGTAAAACCAAAACCACAACTGAGAAAGCCATGAGTAACATCATCCACATTGCGGGAAAAGTAAATATTAGTCTTCTGCACACTCACCTTATGACCCGAAGCAGCGCAAAAATCACTCATGACACGGTTAATAACGTGAAGTTGGGAAACGAGGCTTCAACGAGCAAAACTAAATCATCATCAAAGAATAAGTGGGATATACCTGGGCCATTACGTGCAAGAGTGACGAGTTTCCAAGCCCCGGACTGGACTTCCTTCACAATAGCATGCGCCAACCTTTCCATACAGAGAACAAAAATGTACGGCGATAAAGGGTCACCTTGCCGGGTAGCCCTAGACGGAGTGAACGAATTAGACGGCGAGCCATTCCAAAGCACCTGCATCGTCGAGGACATAATACATCGCATAATTAACCTCCGAAAACAGTCCGGTAACCAAATCTCACGGAGAGTATCATCAATAAAAGACCACTCCAACCTATCATATGCTTTCTCCAAATCAACCTTGATGGCCATCCACCCTTTGCGACCAGATTTCTTACGCATCGAGTGAATAACCTCCTGAGCAATAACAATATTGTCCGAAATCAAACGCCCGGGAACAAAACTAGTATGAGCTTACAAAACCCAATTAGGTAGAAACAGCTTTAACCGATTAACTATAACCTTTGTAATCACCTTGTATAAAACAGAACAAAGGCTTATTGGCCGAAATTGACTAATATGCTCAGGCCTAGGAACTTTCGGTAAAAGAACCAACAGTCTAATTCAGGGAAGGATCAATGGGCATACCAGCGAAGATATCACGAACAAAATTACATATACCAGGACCCACAATGTTCCAGTTTTGTTGGTAAAAGAAAGCATGAAAGCCATCAATACCTGGAGCTTTAAGCGGCCCCATAGCAAAAAGAGTTGTACGTACCTCCTCATCACTGACTTGTCGAAGTAGAGATGAAACTTCATTCGCTGCAAGGGCCGGAAAACCCCCGCGGATAGGGTACTCATACCCATCATTGCCTTCGCTCGAAAACAAATTCTGGAAGAAATTCACAGCCATAGACTTCAACTCACCGTCGTCAAAAACCCAGCACACATTGTCGTCACGCAAGGCCCGAATAGTATTCCTCCTCCGTCTAGCCTTAGCAAACCGATGATAGAACTTTGTATTGCGATCCCCTTCCAAAACCCATTGACATCTCGCCTTTTGCATCCACATACTCTCTTCCTGTAGCAGCACAATATTTAAATCCGCACTAAGGGAATGATGCAGATGAATGAGGAATCCAGAATGCCTTTTCAATACCCCGCAACCTTCATAGCAGCTCATTTTTCCGCTTCCCCACATGCCCAAAGACAAATTTGTTCCATTCGACCAAATCACCCTGCAAAGAAGTTAAATTCGAAATCACCTCCCTATCATTATCCCACTTCAATTCAATAACCTTGGCGAACTCAGGATGATCTTGCCAAGCTGCCAAAAATTTGAACGGTCTGTCACTATGATCAACAACAGTCGAATCCAACTGGACAAGTAACAGGCAATGATCAGAGCCAATACGGTCAAGGTGCGATATCTGAGTATCCGGAAACGCCTAAAGCCATCCATCACTTACTAAGCACCGATCCAGACGCTGATACAGATTTCCTCTATTCCAAGTGAAAAACGGCCCAGAAAAAGGAATATCAATCAAACCTGAGTCAAAAACAAAATTTTGGAAAAGACGGCTAAAACCCAGAGATGATAATGAGCCACCCCGATGTTCCTCTGGGCTAAGAATCGCATTAAAATCACCTCAAAGAATCCATGGTTGGTCCGATGTCGGGGCAAGCTCCAATAACGTCGGCCATAGCTATTTCCGTTTAGCAACCGACGGACTGGCGTAATCTGCGGTAAGCAGAAAACATCTACCAGATTCAAGACACAAAATTTGGCAATGGACGAACTGGTTAGAAACTTTCAGAACCTCAATCTCAAAATCCTCGCGCCATAATAACCAAATACCACCACTAAAACCATGGGCTTCAACACAGAACGAATGCGGAAAACCAAGCCGTTTAACCACCCTATCAGCAGAAGAACCACTAATGCGTGGTTCCATGATAGCGACAACTTGGGGGTGAAATCTCCTTATGAAATCACGAAAATGACACCTAAACTCAGAGCTAGAAGCGCCCTGACAATTCTAGAAAAATACTTTAATCATTATAAAAGAAAATAAAGAAACATCTAACCTCACTAGCGAGGCTCAACATTCTCGTTGTCCAGATGCATCGCAACTGAATCATCATTCACAACCGGATCCACCACCGTCGACACCTGTGGAGCTACACCAACACCCTCCCCATTACTACTAATACTCGGATCAGTAGAGGCAGGCAGAAGTTTTTGTGTAACCAAATCTTTTCCAGATGTTCCCTGCACATTCTGCACCCATTCCGATAAGATCATCGGAGGTGGGAATTGGAATGCACTTCGCTTCTTCACGCTAAGGCCTTTATGCACTGGAGGAGTTACAACTTTAACCACTCCCTTGTTCTTCCCATTCATCCTAGAACTCCGTCTCTCTGAACCTCCATCATCCAATATAACTATTGTCGAATGCTTACCACCCTTTATATTAGGAACATGAGTATCAACCACCGGGTCCTGCCTCTCACCCAAAGATACAACTTGAGGTACTGCTATACCATGTTTGGTACCGTTAGTCACAGCCCGTGACGACTCCACCCTTTCGCCATCCTTACCACTCGATGATCCTATAGTCCCTTTCACGTTTCCATTGAAAATCGGCAAGGGTTCCTGAACGACGTCATCTAAATCCTGGAGAGCATCAAACCTTGACCCCATCCCCTTGCGCGAAGGCGCAGAAGCTCCAACTGCAGTCCCACTTGCTTTAGAGTACCGACGCTTGCGCGGTTCCGCTAACATCCACGGGCCAAACACTTCCTCCGGTTTATCAGAATTCCACACCGGGCCAGCACTCCTCTCCACATCCACTGGTTTAGGATCGGTAGTACCACAAACCGCCGCCGAATGCCCATACACTCCACATTTAAAACAAATATCAGGAAGTCCCTCATACTCAATGGTCTGAACAAAGTTATCAATCCCAATACAGGGGAATAAGGGTTTCGTCAGATCCACCATAACAGCAAGCCGAGCGAAACGTCCTCTATCCCCAGTATCCATCTTATAGTCCACCCGAATAACCCGGCCGATATTCTTAGCAATGTGCCGAAAGAAACCTTTAGAGTAATACCTGTATGGTAGACCCGGTAAACAAACCCAAACAATCACATGAGAAGGATGCCATTCCTCAGAGGAAAACGCCCGACTCCATGGTTGAACAGTCAAATAGCTTCCATAAATCGTCCATGGACCATCCGTTAACACTTTTACAAAATCGTCTTCCAAAGCAAACCGGACGATAAAATACTCATTCTCAATATCCACGAGTTGAAACTCCCCTTGAGGTTTCCATAACGTCTTTATTCAACTAAGCAACGCTTCATACTCAATTTTTCGCCCTAAAAGCCTAACGATAACCGACTTGCTCATACTCTGGTCATATAACTCATGTACTCTGTCCGAAAACTGCACAATCGGAAACTTCCCATCCCTAATAACTCTAACATCTTGTTCTAGTACAACCACCTCATCGTTCGAGATAGTGGTCACTTGAGAACCGCCACTCACAGCCTTCCCCGCCACCGCAGCTGCGTATGAGGAACGAACCAGCGCTGCACCAGGCACTACAGCGTTCAAACCAACCGATACAGGACCAGGTGCTGCAACGTTAAAACCAGCCGGTGCTTCACCAGGCGTTGCAACACTCGAAACCACCGACGCTGCATCATCCTCCATTAGCCTCTGATCGGGATCGCTACTGTCCTCTAGCATAACATCGTCCACGACAAGGCCGCCGGTCGGTGCTGGCCCATCCCCTACCCGTTTACCTTGCTTTACCTCGTGTAGAGACTCCTCTAGCAGAACGTCTCCAGTCCGTTCCAGCACCGGTGGTGCGACGACAGGCCTTCCAACGGTCTTCTCCCTTGACTATCCATGGCCTCTCCGGGTGGGTCCGACAGGCCTTCCAACGGCACCCTGGCCGGCGGCACCGCTGGGCAATTGCCAGGGTTCAAGTAACCCGGTTTCACGATAGCAGCGTTTAAAGTCCCAAGTTTTTCGGAGCTTTTCATACTAGGGTTTTTAAATATTATTATTATTATCATTGTATACATTATTATTAACATTACTATACTATTATTATTGTTTATTATTATTATATGTGTTATTATTATTATTATTATCATTATCTATATCTATTATTATTAGTAGTAGTGTTATTAATATCATTATTATTATTATTATTATTATTATTTTTATAAGTGTTACTTTTATTAATGCTTTTGGATCGAGACCAAAAATAAAAAAGAGACTAAACTAATTAATATATTTAAAACAAGCCCAATCTATAATAAAAATAAAGCCCAAATTTATTTATATTAAAAGTCTATTTACATTTTAAAAAAAGAGAGAGAGCCCCAAAAAAATTACAAGGCCCGTCTGACCTAACCTAACTAAAAACCCTAATCTGCCTATCTTTATTCTTGCGCAGTTGAATCTCCATCATCAGATCCAATCTAGATCTGACGGTCCTGATGGCCTCTGACAGAAGAAACCCTAGAAGCCCCTTTAAGCCCTGGTACCGCAAAAGCCTCAGCCGTCAGATTCGGCTCGAGATCAAAGGCCAAGATCGATTCCCCACGCGCGTGTAATCCACGCGCGACTCTCCACTTTCCAGACGCGCGTGTGTAATCCATCGCTTGCCTCTTTAGATCCCTCGCGACCATCTAGATCTCACTAACGGCTAGGATTGCTCCACGACGTTCAACCACGTGGGCCGTAGCACCCTCCTCTGGTCCCCTCCTCTCCGGCCGTTCATTTACATGCAAACAACAGAGACAAAAATGTCAGAAAAAAGACGTGCAACGAACCGAAAATCAGAGGCAAATAACAGATTTCACAGATGAATGCAAACAAATTAGATCAACCAATAGGAATTTTCATTCGATTTTATGTAATCGAAAAAATTTAATTTTCGAGCTTATAAAAGTCGAAATCAAACCATTGTAATCCCAAGTTAGAAACGGGAAAACTACAGAGAGCAATAGGAGCAACCAAAACCTCAAGTTTACAGAGGTATATCATCTTTTTTTTCCCACAATTCGAAGCATAAAGATATAAAAAATAGAGTTGGTTTTTTGTTTTTACCTTTACGTCGGTTCACGTTCCCTCATCGACGATAAGCCCTTCGGCCTCCCAGAGGCTGTGCATGGTGAGTCGGAGAGGACGGTAACCAAAAAGCGATCGTTGTGGGTTTTTTTGGGTTTTGGTTTTTAAAAGAAAAAACAAAGAATTGAGGTTTTGGGTTCTGTTTTTGCGAAACAAAAAGGGTTTTTCTGATTTTTGGAGTTTTGAAAGGTCGAAAAAGAGGTTTTTTTAGGCTTCTGGTGCCGGCTAGCGGCGACAGAAACGACGACGATGTTCTAGGGTTTACGGAGAACAAAAGGGGAAGGGAAAGTCTGAGTTTAAGTTTAGGGTTTCTAAAAAGGGTCTAAATTATTTTTAACACGGTTTTATAGTGGTTTTGTTTTTTTTAAATTGGTTTAATCCGTTTTTAACCCCTCCGCGTCGTTGTTATTACGCGCGCAGGGTCTCCGTATTTTTAAACCCCGTCCGTTGTCCCTTAATGTTTTTAATTCCATCACCAATTTGGTTTTAATCAGGTTTTGAGTGGGTTAATTCCCATTTCGGTCCTTTAGGCTTTCCGCGTCTTTTTAATTTGGTCCTTAATCTTTGATTTAATTGGTTTTTTATGGTTTTATCATTGTTTAGATCCCCGTCGTTTCATGCATATTTTAATTTCTGCCTTGTTACATTTGATTACATTCCTTTAATTTCTAGTCCTTATTTATGCTTGTTGCCATATTGATAGAATATTTATGTTGATATATATATATATGTATATATATATGATTTTAAATAATATATATTATATGTATATAATATAAATTTTTTATATAATATAGTTTTTATATAACACATGACCTTATATATATATAAAGATGGTTTTCCTTATAACCTATAGTTAATACGTGTGACATACGGTTTTAATATAATAATATATGTTTTTTAGAATACATATCCATATAATATAAAGTTTTAAATGTATATATATTATATGTTTCCGTGTTATATAGTACATAGTTTAAATAAAGAATTATTTATATACGAATATATATGTGTGTGTGTGTTTATTTTTAATGTGTACATAGCTTAGTTGCTTTTATTGCTCAAATGCGTATTTGTGGCATGCATCTTAAATTGTCGTTCACGTGACCGTTAGTATTCTAATTTGCGCAATAATTAATTTTAATTATAAAAAGGAGGTACTTATTAATTCGCGTATTCGAGTCGAAATATCCTAGTTCATTGGATATACCCGAATATTCGAATTAATTTGCATCGTCTAAAGGTAAAATTCGTAAGTAAAACGAACAAGACCATGACATCATACTTTATCTGCTTTCATCATGCATAAAGGTGACGTGCGAGATCCGAACCCTAAACTAACACGACAATCAGACTTATATGATGTCAGTTTAGTCTTTGGTCCGGTGTACCGTCATCCTTTTTAATTAAATGTCTAATTAATTTGAAACCACCGTTTTGATAAATCTCGTATAATTAAAGATTAATTTTCGATCAAGAACCCCTAATTAAACTCATTTTAAATTTCGAATAATTCCCATCAATTAAAAGCAACAATTATTTTGGTACCGATTTCCAGGCGTGATGGGGGTGCTAACCCTTCCCCACACGTAACCAACTCCCGAACCCTTTCAAACGAATCTCTGATTTAGTTTTTTATGGTGTCCGACCTACCTCAGTGGCCGACGGCGACTCCAAAGATTTTTAAAGTTTTTTCGAAACTTGAAATTTTCAAAAAGAAGTTCCCCTTTTTAATTAATTTTCTAAAAATGTGGGACACTTCAAGGTTTGTCCATTCGGAAAAACCTTATCACAGCGTGGCGACTCCGTTGAGGACTAATTTTGTTTTACAAAACAAAAGAGAGTTAAGCCAAAAAAATAATAATTGTTGCTTTTAATGATGGAAATTCTTGAAATTTAATTTGATTTTAATGAGGCGGTTCTTCTTTGAAATGGGACTTGAATTATACGAGCTTTGACAATTAGTGGTCTGAATTAATTTCTCATTTAATTTCAAAGGAAATCACTGACATGTGTTGCATCACGATCATTAAGCTCTATACCCAAGCTTCGTCACTTATGTGGGAGTGAAACACCCATACCCACGCGAGCATCCCTCCACGGGTCGGTAATTCACTTATGGAATCCACGCCTTTGACACGTGAGCAGCCCTCCACATCATTAGGTCGTGCTTTCCCTCGAACCGAAACCAATTCGCAAGCTTGTAATGGGCCAGAATTGGGGCTCTTGTTACCTTAGTAGGTGATAAGATATGTTCGGGTGCCCTTGTTAGAACCGAACCCAAATGTGTGAGAATTTAAGAAGCCCACCCTGATTAGAGCCATGCATATAACCATAGCAAGCTAGACTGCATGTTACTAAGTCTTTGCGTTGTTATTTATTTGTTTTATTCAGTATTCAATATTTTTGTTACTAATCCATTTGCTTCTTGTCATGTTTTGTTTGATTATTTTTGCACATTCATGGCATGTTCATACGAAGTGCTGATTCGAGAACAGTCTAAAATTAAAAACTTTCATAATGGGAGAAAAGAGTCTATAGCAACGGAATTTCCGGAACGCACTAATTTAGAGGGAAGGGACGAGAAAATTTATCAAAATTCGTATCATATGTATTTATTTTCTTATCTCGTTGTAATAAGACTTGATCTCCGTTATGAAAAGTTGTTTAATGAGGATGTTCGTCGAATCAACATTTCATTTCATTGCATTTGATTTTGTTTTTTAATTTGTTGCTTTCAATCATCTGTTTTTGTTATGCATACGACATTGCATGCATTAAATCATAAAGTCATGAGATTAATTGTTCGGGGTCATGGTAGTATTCGTGACTATCGAAGATTCTGCATCCACACTTTACTCGCCATCAAAGGAAGCAAATGGAGGAGAGTTTTGCTAAGTTGGAAGCCGATTTGAGAGGTCAGTTGGAGCGAGCTCAGCAAGAATTGAGGGACACCATCATCAAGTCCCAACAATATATGATGAAAGAGATATCTCAGTTGCTACAAGCCAATATAAGAGGAAAGGGTGCTGTTGGAAACCCTAGTCAGGAGAGGGGGGACCCCTCGTTTTCCCCTGGTTTTGTCACCGATACCCCTAAGCCCTCGCAAGGAGCGGCTACTCAAGGAGATGGGGCAACATCGCATCAGGCGGGCGCCTCTACCCATGCTCCATCAGGTCTGGTTTTTAATCATGTGGAGAATGTCGGGGATAGTGTCCCAAACTTGGATGAGATTGAGAATTTGAACAAGGTCAAGGCGGAGTTCTCGAAACAACTAGAAGAGACACGGAAGGACCTCGAGGAAAAATTCCAAACAAAGGAGGAGGAAGAAGGGTCACACGGGATGAATGCTAGAGATCTCAGTTTGGTTCCAGATCTGATAATCCCGCCCAAGTCCAAGACGCTGAAGTTTGAGAAGTTCGAAGGGACAACTTGCCCTACTGCCCACATAACCATGTTCTGTTGAAAGATGACGAGTTTCATCGATAATGAGAGGTTGCTAATTCACTGCTTTCAAGATAGCTTAGCGGGGCCCGCAGTGAGATGATACAATCAGTTAACCCGTGCTCAAATTAGGTCATGGAAGGATTTGGCCAAGGCTTTCACAGATCAGTATAAGCACATAACCGACATGGTTCCGAACCGACTCATGTTACAAGGTTTGGAGAAAAGGCACAATGAGAGCCTTCGAGAATACGCCAAGCGTTGGCGAGATGTGGCGGCACAAGTCCAACCTCCACTCCGCGAAAATGAGATCTCCCCTATGTTTTTCGATACTTTGAAGGGAACCCTCTATGACCACACAATAAGCAACCCTATCAGTAACTTCTCAGATATGGTTATGACCGGTGAACGTATCGAGGCAGTTATCAAGAGTGGTAGAATTGATGGAGGAGAGAATGCTCAGAAGCAATTCAAGAAGAAAGATCATGAGGTGAACAACACCAGTACCTACGAGGCCCCTAAGCACCTCACAATCTCATCGCCTCGAGCCGCAATTAGGAATGCGCAAAGCTCAAACTGAAGAGAAAGTAGGGCTCCTAAGAGGGAACAAGAGAAGATGTCCTTCACCCCTCTACCTATGCCATACAAGGAGGTGTACAAACACTTATACGAGGATGATCTGGTTCGTCCATATCATGTTACTCCCTTCCAGCTGCCTTACCCTCCATGGTATGACGAGAAAGCACATTGTGAGTACCACGGTGGAGTACCGGGCACATGATAGAAAATTGCACAACGTTCAAGAAGCTCGTGCAAAACATGATCAACAATGGGGTCGTTGAATTAGAGGGGCCTAATATGGTGGCCAACCCACTTCCAAACCATGGAGGTCGAGGCGTGAATGCCCTTGAAGAGGTAGATTCGAGGAAAGTGAGGATGGCAGTATCAGAAATCAAGTCCCCTCTGAGTTGGGTGTACAGACAGTTGTGCACGGTGGGCTTAATTGAGAATGGTCCGAAGGGAGTGTATGATGGTCATGAATCATTTTGTGAGTACCATCAGACTTCGGGGCATGAGATTCCGAGTTGTCCGAAATTTAAGCAGTTGGTTCAGAAACTGATGAACAACAAGGAGATTGAGTTCCTTGAGGAAGCTTAAGGGTTGTGATGAACGACCAGTCTAGCGGTGGTCAAGAGTTTTAATGCATCCAAGTTTGCTTTGTGTTTGGTGTCACTTTGTTTCCATTTCATTGCATTTTAATCTTTTTCTTGAAGTAATGTATGGAACCAACTTTTCTACCCTTTGCCCGAAGGTAGCAAAGATCTTTTTGTAAGGGCATAAGACTGCATGTTTTTAAATTTCAATGAAAGGATTCATTATATTTTGTATTTCAATTGTCTCTTCATTTTGTGTATATATTTGTCTATTGAGTCATCGTATATCAATTGCACAAGGGACATTGACCTTGACCCAAAGGTTGATTTCGAGCAACCTTTGTCTAGCGGAAATCGAAAGCTGTGAAGATGATGAATATGTGGCTTACACTCCAAGTTAATTTGGTCATCTATTAAGTACACGTAGCATTGGGGCCTTCGGGAGAACAATCGAAAATCTTTCGTGCTAAAAAAAGGGAGAAAGAAAAAGAATAAGAAGGTAAAAAGAAAAAGAAAAAGAGAAGGGAAAAAAGACAAGAAGAAAGAAAGAAAAAGAAAAGAGGAAAAAGAGAAAAACGAAAATAATAAAAGCATAACAAAAGCACTCCAATGTTCGAAGCCTGGTAATAGGCATTTTTCGGATAAGAGTGTGGAATTCTTGGGGCACTCCGCTGTAGCAAAAGGACCAATAAGGTTTCTATGCACCATTCGAATCAAAAACTTTAGCTACATGAGTGATGGTAATATTTTCAAATCATGACAATGCCGAGTAGCTCGGGGTTTTGTTGTTTGCTCCATCATTTATTTCGAGCCAAAAGAATGTGATGAGTTGATTTCCTCAAAATCATAAAGAATTGAGACAAAGTAATAATGATAAAGGCGAAGCTTATATAAGATAAGTCTTAACTGATTAAAAAGCTGAAATAGCTTAGCGAGTATTTTACACCCTCAAACATCAGCTCAGCTTTCGAGGTCTCCTAGACACATGATGCTTGAGGCAATCCTTGGTAAGCCATGGTAGTGTCGTTCGTGCACTTGATGTCCGGTGTATTTAATCTAGCTTGATATATCCATAATTTGAAAAGGAAATCTAGTTTTCGAAAATGCATCTCATTTTGAAGTCAGAAGATGTAATCTAAATTTTTAGTGCACACAATTTTTTTTCCTCCCATTGCTTCAAGGATAAAGTTTAGAATGTAAGGACATGAATGCGAATGATAGCTCATCAGTGGTCATAGTGAGGTTAGTGGTAAGATTCTACATGCTACAGTTCAGGGGCTTGAAGCGAGTTTCTTCGATTGCTTCAGAAAATGAAAATGGACCTTAATGAACTTAAGAGAAAAGTTCAGGGACTTGGGGGCATGTGCCTTCCCCCTAATGATTCGATAAAAGCAAAAGTCGTCATGAGTCAGGACAAAGAGGAAAGTTGAACACCCAGTTTGAGTGGGGGCAATGTTACGAGGATAAGCACTACGAGAAGTGTTACGTCCAGTCTTACCAGTGAAAGTCAACAGTCGTCTTCCAAGACGAGACAAAAGATGGAGATTTGGCAGAAATGAGAAAGCCAAAAGAGATTAAGAAGAAGAAGAGGGTCAAGGTTGACCAAACCGAAAGGCGAAAGCGTCGAGCAATTTTGATGTCATAAATCATGCATCATTTATAGTTAGGCATCCCTAGGGTTAGAGACATGCTAACTCACATCATCATATCATTTTGACCAATTCGACAGGTATATTAAAGCTTTTCCAGTAAAAGGAATCTGCCTATCCGTTCAGGCATGAGGAGAATGGAACTTTTATCTTTCAAAACTTGCTTATCCGTTCGGGCATTAGGAGAATGGAACCCGCCTATCCGTTCGGGCATTTTAAGAATGGAACCCGCCTATCCGTTCGGGCATGAGGAGAATGGAATCCGCCTATCCATTCAAGCACGAGGATAATGGAACCTGCCTATCCGTTCGGGCATTTTGAGAATGGAACCCGTCTATTCGTTCGGCATTTTGAGAATGGAACATGCCTATCCGTTCATGCATGAGGAGAATGGAACCCGCCTATCCGTTCGGGCTTGAAGAGAATGGAGTCCGCCTATCCGTTCAGGCACTTTGAGAATGAAGCTTTTATTTTTCACCAATTGTCTACCCGTTCGGACCTCGAAGGGTTGAAGAATGTTGAAATGAGAAGAACAGCTTCAAGCCTCCGCGACCGTTACATTTTCCCGTACCGACTTCTGAACCGCCAGTAGTTCAAGTGCATGTTGACTCGGGATCCAAACAGGGAAGTTGGACAAAATTGGTGCTTATGGCCTTTGCTTTATTCTTGTTCCACAAGTATAAGCAAAGGGGGCAGCTGTAATCACCTATTTTGTCTGGGGTGTTAACCAGTCTTCATTTTTTTTAAAATAATGAGTTTTGTTACTTTTCTTTATTATATATATATATATCGAATGATTAAAAAAACACAAAAAAACAATATATATATATATATATATTGTTAGTATTATTAATAGTGGTATGTGCAATGCTATTTAATTTTATATTTGATTATTATACTTGGTCATTGTTCTTCGATTGATAAAAAGAAAAAAAAAGAGACCTAAATATTATTAACATATTATAGGATCTTACCATTATTATTATTATTATTATTATCATTGTATACATTATTATTAACATTACTATACTATTATTATCGTTTATTATTATTATTATAGGTGTTATTATTATTATCAAGTGCTCATCGTGTTCTTCTTCTGATCTCAAGTACACAAGGATGTCGTCTATGAAAACAACAATAAATCGGTCTAGATAGTCTCTGAAAACTCTGTTCATCATGTCCATGAAAGCGGTTGGTGCATTCGTGAGCCCAAACGACATCACAAGGAACTCATAATGACTGTATCTAGTCCTAAAGGCTGTCTTTGGAACATCACATTCTTTCACCTTCAAATGATAGTACCTTGATCTCAAATCTATCTTCGAAAACACTGATGCATCCCTCAACTGATCAAACATGTCATCTATACGAGGCAATGAATACTTGTTCTTTACTGTCAACTGGTTCAACTACCTATAGTCGATACACATCCTCATACTGCCATCCTTCTTCTTCACAAACAACACGGGAGCACCCCAAGGCGAACTACTAGGCCTAATAAAACCTCGGTCTAACAACTCCTGAAGCTGACTTTTCAACTCTTTCGGAGCCATACGGTACGGAGCAATAGAAACTGGAGTAGACCCTAAAACAATCTCAATCACAAACTCTATGTCTCTGTCAGGAGGAAAACCCGGTAACTCTTTTGGAAACACATCCGGATAATCACAAACTGTCCTGACATCTTTCGGTCTGACCTCACTCATATTTAGATTCCTCACATACGCTAAATAAGCCCCACAACCGGAGTCCATCAACCTATGAGCCTCTAAAGCCGACACAATATTCGACAAGAACTTAACGTTCTCGCCTACTACCACTACCTCGTAGCTATAAAAAAGCTTCAACGAAATTCTCTTTGTCTCAAAATCTACACTAGCTCCGTGCTCAACCAACCAATCCATACCAAAAATGATATCAACAGGAAACACATGACCCTGAATCTTCAACGGACACCTCCTATACATCCGTCTAACTACAACTGTGTTGAGTGGATCGAAAGATCGAAATAAGCGAATAGGGGGGTGAATTCGATTTTTAAAGCTTTTGGTGGTGGAATTGACAAATAAAAATGGTAGACAAGGAATTTTAGAGTGGTTCAAGTTCCAATCGAACTCTACATCCACTACCTTAGCTTCACTAAGGATTTGCAACAATTCCACTAATTGCTCTTCCCCTTTTCTAGGCTAAGGAGGTAACCGTTACAATTTTTGGTCAAATTTTTTACCCAAAATTTGACCCAATCCTTACACAATAGAAACAAAGAAATTGTTGGCTAAAACAAGTATCTCTCAATACACAATATAGCCCAATTAAAAGCACTCAACCCAATTGAAATGATAGGAATGAAAAATACAATTGGGGTTACAAGACAATAATGGGATTTAGGCACAAATGCTTGGATTTGATGATTGGATGTTTGCTTTTGGATCAATAGTTGTTGCTGAAGCTTTTAGAGGTCCCTTTTATACTTTCTCAATGAATTCTAGCCGTCGTGGTTGTTACATTCATCAATAGAGCCGTTGGAGATGTTATCTTGCCTCCATAAATGCAGTCTGCAACCAACCGTTTCGAAACGCCCGACCCTGTTTCGAAACAGACCAAAATAGAAAGAGCCGTTGAGGTGCATTAAAGATCCCGTATCGAAACGTGTAAGCTTGTTTCGATACGCTAAGAGCCGTTTCGAAACCCGTTTCGAAATATTTTAGCCACTGTCAAGGCCTGTATCGAAACGGCTTGAAATCGTTTCGATACGCCTTAACGACTTGTGTAAAAACGGTTAAAAACTTTCAACGGTCATATTTTTCAAATCTGACTTGAGTACCGTTTCGAAACATCAGATGTCGTTTCGATACGGTGTCTCGATGTTCTTAAGCCATTTCGAAACCCGTTTCGAAACAAGGGTTCATAGTGTTAAAACCGTTTCGATACCCGTTCCGAAACATGAGTTCACAGTTTTAAAAGTGTTTCGAAATGCCTTAGGCCGTTTCAAAACGATGACTAAAAAAACACTGGTTTGGCTTCAAGAACACTTAGAAAACTTTTGATAATATAAGTTTTTAACTTAGGCATTTTCCTTTAAACATATAGAGAGGTTTGAGGACTTAAAAATCCGTTCTCACATTTTCAATTTAGTCATTAAATTTTTTAGTTATATCAAAATCAAATTATCGGTTTCACAATCTCCCCCTTTTTTATATAACAAAATCAAAGTTAGAATTTTTAAGAGTTTTGAAAATTTTGAATACATTCTAACTCCCCTCAATTTAAGATGGGTTTTAAAAGTTTTAAAAAGATTTAAATCCAAGTTTTAAAACTTAAAAATACTTAAAACAACTTTTGGCTCTTAGATTACTTCTCCCCCTTTTTGTTAGATCAAAAATAATGAACAAGGCTCATAGAGAAGAGATGAGGTTAAAAGCAATAATCAATAAGCAATAAGCAACATAATATAAATTCATAAAATTCAAATATCCAAAACATAAACCTTAAACAATAAGGTCAAATCTTAATCCCAAGCAAAATAAGCAAAGCATAGGTTCATAAAAGATAAAGGAAATAAAGATGCAATCTTAGTCCTAATATGAATAGCTAATATGAGATGACATGAGAATCCTAAGCCTCGTCGTTGCCGCCATCACCATCTAAGGAATCATCATCGTCCTTAGCTTGAGAGCGACGGAAATCCATCCATTGGCCGTAAAAGGTGGAGAAGGACATGTCCATAGATGAATGTTGGTTCTCAAGGGATGTGAGTCGATTCTCATTTGCAAGGAGACGATCCTCCACGGATTGCAGGCGAGTATTGATAGCACCAAAACCCATAGACATGTTAGTGTCCATTGTGTTGAACCGCTCGGTGAGAAAAGTCTTGAGAGCTTCATTGTTAGCAACCAGAGCTTGTGGTTGAGGTCCAACTTGAGGTGGAGGTGCTTCCCTATCAACACGTTCCCATTGGCCATTGTTGATGTATTGAAATCTGGACTTACAGAGAGAGGATTCACCAAGTTTTTGCTTGCGGGGTTCCGGTGAGTCATAAGTGCAATCAAGGTTAAGCACGCCAAATATATTACTTAAAATAGTCCCATATGTGAAGGACTTGATTGCTTCGGTATCACGGAGTTTCACATTGTTCACCATCTCGGCAAACATAATCTTGACAAGGTTTGGTTTTTCACCTCGACGAAAACATTCAAGCCAAAAATAATCTACTTGACAAACGTGAGAGAATTTACCTCCGGAGGGGCGAATAAACCACAAGATCATCAAGTGGAGGAACCTATCATGAGCATCTAAAGCAAGCACGAAACCGATGTGAGAACCAAAATGAGTCTCACTCTCGATGCCTTCATTCTTAAGACCGAAAGTAGCTTCTAAAAGAGGGATGTCAATGACAATCTTCTGCCCAAGATATAAGACTCAATGCTAGCAACTTCGGAGTTATCTTCATCATTAATGAGTTGGGCATTCGAGTAGAAGATAAGAACCATGTGCTTGTAGCAAATATCCGGGATACTCAAGAAACTAAGGAAGCCCCATTCTTGTAGACGGTGGAGGTAACGAAAGAGAAAGCGCTCAGAGTCAAGGAACGAGAGGTCAACAACACGCTCACGACGAACGGCAAGCTCTTTGACATAAGTGAAACGTGCCCTCATCTCTGGAGTTCGAAGACTTTTGAGAAACAGCTGGGTGAAATTAGGACAAATACTCGAATCACTTGTTTGACCCGTCTTACGCTTTTTGTTAACGTTCTCCATAGACATCCTAAAAACATAAAGCAAGCAATTTTTAACTAAAATTAAAGTGTATTCATGAAAGTTCTTAATTCAATCCAAAGGTAAATCCCACTTAGGGTTAAAAACAAATTTTAAGAACAAACAAAAAATTGAAAAGAAAAACAATTAAAAAAATAGTAAAAAAAATACGAATGAAAAATCATATATTCGAATAAAAAATTTGAAGATTTTGAATTTTTTTACAAGATTTGAAAAACCCAAGTATCAAAACACATAAACTATACAAAATTAAAATTTTCTAACCTAGGATTCGAATACAAATTTAAGGATAAAGAAAAAGATGAAAATATACCTTAAATTGGGATTTTGGATGATTAGATGAAAATCCTTGCACAAAGTTCTTGATGCTTGCTTAGACTTGTGTTTAAGAGTAAAAGCCCTCAAGATTTGGTGAAAAACAATGAGGTTTAGAGGGTTTTTATAGGGAAAAATCGATTTTAGGGTTTTTAGGGTTTGGGAGAGTTTTAATTAAAGTTAAACTTTAACATTAAAAGCCCCTTTAAAGTTGTTCGCTAACCCGTTTCGGAACGGTTTTGACCGTTTCGAAATGCGGGTACCGAAGGTTGACCGACTTTTCAACTCCAGCTGACCGTTTCGATACGACTTTGACCGTATCAAATCCACGTTGACCCGTATCGAAACTCGTTTCGATACACCCATTGGCAGTAGCAAAAACGTTTCGAAACCCTTTGAAGGCGTTCCGAAACACCCTTCTCTCAGATGTAATTTTAAGGCATCCGTATCGAAACAGTAGGACCCGTTTCGATACACATGGGTCTGGAAGTGCAGATGGGGCTCTAAAAGTGCAGAAAAAAGAAATTTTTGAAGGCCTAACTGTAATCACTAATTTTGTCCGGACCTTGAACCTCTTTATGTTTGTGTTGTTAGTGGGCTTATCGGGCTATTAAAAAATTAAAAAAAGAAAAAGAAGAAAAAAGATATTTATATATATATATATATGTGTCATACATATTATTACCTTACTATTATGGGTGTTATTTATTGTATATATAAGTGCATGTGACATATTAGATATAAGTATAATTAAGTAATAATGCTTAAATGTGTATATATTTGGTATTGATATTTGCTACCGTCATTTCATTATATTATCATTTGTTATTTTCATTAGTAGTATTATTACTATATTATTATCTATTATTCTTATTATCACTATTATTACAATATTAATAATTATTATTACTATTATCATATATTATTGCTATTACAACTGTTGTTACTATGCTATATTTATTGCATGTTTATTATTATTAGTAGTATTACTATTAATATCTGTTACTATCTATTATCTATTATTGTTATTAATAAATCTGAAAATCTGAAAAACAAAAAATACTAACATATAAATAAAGCCCAAAATATTGGTTGAAAATAAATAGTGAGAGTCCAAACTTAACAAAAAATAAATACATGGCCCAAGCCCGATAAGCCCTTAAAATAACAGAATCCCTAATTCCCTTTTTTATCTATGCGCAGCCAAATCTGGACCGTCAGAACTGATGCTTGATCTTAACGGTCCAGATCGATCCGGTCAAGAGGAAACCCTAGCTGTCATCCCGTTGCCCCAGCGCCGCACTCCCACAGCCGTCGGATCGAGGGCTTGATCAACGGCTCAGATCAACCGCGTCAAAAAGCCCTAGCAGATGCCCCTACCCTCCTAGCGCCGCACGCCCAATGCCGTAGGATCTGGACGCGATCCAACGGCCCAGATCGCATCCGGATGAAACCCTAGCAAGGGTATCCTCGATCCGCGCCGCACACATGCCCCCACCGTTAGATCAAGATTTGATTTAACGGACCAGATTCACGCGTACTCTGCACGAGATGCCCGTTCGCGTCCCACGCGCGCGTCCGAGACGTTCCAATTCTCACCACGCGCGCGTAGCTCGGTCCCGTGACCACTCGTCTGCACACGCCTCTGACCCTTCTGTCCCCGTCGCGCGCCCTCTGCCGCCCCTGGCCCGGTGCACGCTAACACCATTTTGGGGGAGTTCGTCATGCAACAGCAAAAAAAACAGAGATCAGATATAAAAAAAAGCAAACGGACAAAGCACAAAAATCAACCAGAAGCATCAGAGATCAGAATCACAGAGAAAAAAACAAGAAATAATAAATCGAGAGCAAAGTCAACCTTTTTATTATTTTCATATTCGAATGTAATTTTTCGGATATAAAGTCCGAAACTCAAACCATTGTAAGAGGGATCGAAAGAAAAAGAGAGAGAGAGAGTGTACTACCTTTGTTGTTTTTCTCATTGTAACTCGGTATAAGAGTAACCAGGATAACAGTTGTAACCCTGCTTCCTCAGCGAAAAGGAGAGGGATTTCAAAAAAGGCAGTAAAGCAAGCATTTCAGAGGTATCCAAATCTCAACATTTCAATCCATTGCATGCAAACAAACAAAAAAAAACCAAAAAATAAACAGTGGAGTTAGGGTTTCAGAAAGGCTTTACCTTCGTGGCCGTTGTCGTCTGCGTCGCCTCGATTTCCGCCGGAGACAAACCACGAGGCTTCCGTTCGGAAGCCGTGAAAGGTGAACCGTCGGAAATCTTCAAAGGAGGCTCTCGTTTTTTTGAAACAAAGAAGCCTTTTCGGTTTTCATTTTCTAGAAAAAAGGGGGTTCTTTTGAGTGTTTCTTCAACGGCTCTGGTCAAGGGGAAATCGGAGTAAAGAAGGGTTTTGTTTTTGAGTCCCGATTAAGGCTACGCCGACGCCGGTTAGTGGCGGACGGCACGGTTTGGTTTTGGGATCTCGAACCCTAATAGGGAACGAAAAGGGTTATTTCAGGGAGTTGTCTAACTTTCAGAATGGCCAAAGGGAGAGCCATATGTTTTAAAAGGCCTTTTTAGAATCTCAATGTTTTCAAAGAGGTTTAATTCCCCTTGTGCCACTCCGTGTTTACGAAATCACCCCTACGGGGCTTCCGCCTTTTGAAATCTCGCCCCTGATCTCTGGTATTTAAAATTTCTTTTTAATTTCATCCCCTAATCTGTTTTAATCAACACCGAATGGTTTAACAACCATTTCAGTCCCTATAGATTTCAGCATCCTTTAATTTTGGTCCTTGTTTTTGACGATTTAATAGTTTTTTTTTATGGTTTAATCCCCCAATCGGTCCTTAGAGTATGTCCCGAGTACAGTTTTAACCTCTTTTTCAATATGGTGTTTTTATATCTCACGCATCTTAATTTTTATCTTGTATTGATGTTTCCTTAATTTTAATTCATGCTTTATTTTATATGTTTTATATATGCATGCTTGATCCATAAAATATATAGTTGTCGTGATTTACGGTTACATGTTTTACCGTCTAGTTTAACGTTTGACTTAAATAGTGTGTAATGTCAAGCCTTATAGCTTGTGTTTGTGCTCGCATAATTTACGCCTTCTTTATTACTTGGTACAGCTTGTTCGTTCCTTTCTAATTAAATTATCATGGTTAGTTAGGAATAATTATGTTAAACTACATCGTTTGTGTATTTGCTTACTTTATTTCCATATGTTTTGTTTGATTTATTCAGTTTATTTTGTCTCATTTATGTATTTATGAGTCGCATATGAATTTATGAAATGCAATGTGAATGTCTTTTTATTCGGGAATGAACGAGGCCAGTACTAGTCATAGTGGTGGTGGTTCGGACGTTCCTTCTCGAATATCAAGACTTTTAAAATTTACTCAATCGTATAACCACATCTCGATACGAATCGTCACTTTAATTCACAAAATTTAATATTAATTAAGCGGTAATGTTTTTGGTACCGATTTTCGGGCACGTCGAGGGTGCTAATCCTTCCTCGCGTGTAACCGACTCCCGAACCCTCTTAAATCTCTGGTTTTGTTTTCCGGTGTCCGGTCTACCATTTTTAAATGACCGATGGCGGCTCCTCTATTTTTACACAAATCCGACTAATTTTTCGAAAACAATCTAAAATCCCGGTCCGTCCGAGCGACACCCGAGGTACTTTGTATTTTTGAAATTTTTTAGTCGCAACACTAACTTGCATGAATGACATGAATGAGCAGGAATAACATGTGCAAACATAAACGTACTCCCCCTAGCTATAGGCATGGATGAAATGAGGAGTAAAAACACATAAACATGGCATTTCACAAGATCAAGCAATTTTAAGCACAAAAGAGGTCCTAAAAGGTCAAGATAGGCTAGTTAGACCTAACTCTCTCCTAAGGGACCAAAAACGCTCTTTGTCTAAAGGTTTTGTAAAGATGTCCGCTAATTGATTTAAGGTGTCAACATACTCTATAACAACATCTTCTTTAAGGACATGATCTCTAATGAAATGATGCCTTATTTCTATGTTTGGTTCTAGAGTGTTGGATGGGATTTTTTGTTAAACATATGACACTAGTTTTGTCACACTTAAGGGGTATGGTTTCAACTTTAATACCATAATATAAGAGTTGTTGCTTCATCCAAAGGACTTGAGCACAACAACTCCCTAAGGATATGTACTCGGCTTCGGTGGTAGATAAGGCTACACTATTTTGTTTCTTAGAGAACCAAGATATGAGCATACTACCTAGAAATTGACAAGTTCCCGAAGTACTCTTCCTATCGATTTTACACCCCCTATAATCCGCATCCGAAAAGGCATGAAGGTTTGTTGAACTTATTTTGATTTTGATATAACTTAAAAAGAAATTTTAAAGGACCAAATTGTAAAAATTTGTAAAGTAATTTTAAAGAAATAAATTTGTCAAAAACTCGATTTTAACTTGACAAAATGCTTTGAAAAAGTTCGACTCAATACATATATCGAACTACATTTTTGAAAGTCAACAAATGCCCAAAATGTTCATTTTGGAAGAAAAGTTTCGAAACTATACTAAAGTTTCGAAACCTTCCTGGGCAGTAGCACTCTGTTTTTGAAACCTGGGTAAAGGTTTCGAAACCTTCATAAGGTTTCGAAACCTTGGCCTGAAAGTTTCGAAACCTTATGAAGGTTTCGAAACCTTTGGCCTGCAACGGTCAAGATTTTCAAACAACGGTCATATATTTCAAATCTAACCCTAAAGTTTCAAAACCCTTGGTAAAAGTTTCGAAACTTAAGTGCAGGGGAGCTTTTTAAGGTCAATTATAAACACCCCCAACGGCTCCAAAGACCCCCCAAAGGCTCCTAACGGCTAGATACTCAAACAACACTATAAATACAGCTTTGGATCAATATTGAAGAATCAAGAAAGAGTAAGAAACATCAAGAAAGCATATACAAGCATTCAAGCTTCCAAGAGTTTATTTCGAGCTTATTTTTCGATCTTTCTTGAAAAACACTAGAGTGTTCTTCGTTGTAATTCTTGTTCTAGTGTTTATTCGGGTGTGTAAGAGAGCTTAAACTTTGCAAACACATTTCTAGTGAGGATTTTCTAGTTTGCTCATTTGTATCCAACTTTGGGATAGGATTCAATAGACTTTGGGGTATAAGTCTATTGAAGTGTGTAAGGTTACTCCTTGTCCTTAAAGGAAAGACAAATTAGTGAATTTGTGGGAAATCCTTAGTGTGGACGCTAAGGTAGTGGATGTAGACTTTGGTTAGAAAGTCGAACCACTCTAAATCGCCTTGCAATTTTTATCTTTGCAATTAGCTTCCGCCGCAATTTTCAAAAATCCAATTCACCCCCCTCTTGGTTTTATTCGATCGATTGCCACGTTCTACAATTGGCATCAGAGCTTGGTTCATTAGAAGGTCTTACAACCTCTTGAAAAAGATCCAAGAAGCGTGCAATCATCCACAAAGTCATCCATGGCATCCACCTCCAATATTGTAGCTTGGGGAGATTCTCAACCCACCAACAAACCGCCTTTCTTCAATGGAGTAAATTATGCGTATTGGAAAAACCGCATGAAGCTCTTCATCCAAGCTTATGATCTTGAAGCTTGGAAAATCATCATGAGAGGATACATAGCACCAACGAGCAATATTGAAACATGGAGTGTTGAAGAAGACAAGGGATTCTCAACAAATGCAAAAGCTATGCATCTCATCTTTTGTGCCCTTGGCCCGGACGAGTATGGAAGGGTGTCATCTTGTTCCAATGCAAAAGAAATTTGGGACAAACTTGAAGTTACACATGAAGGTACAAATCAAGTGAAGGAGACCAAAATCGGGCTCCTCAATCTAAGTTATGAGAACTTCAAGATGGACCCCGAGGAAGACATCAAAACCATGTCCGATCGATTCTCCGTGATCGTAAATGGTTTGAAAGGTTATGGCGAAGTAATCCCCGAGGACAAACTTGTGAGGAAGATGATCTACTCTCTTCCCGATTCATGGGATTCGAAGAAAACCGCCATAATAGAAGCAAAGGACCTCAAAGTTCTCAAATTGGATGAGCTTATTGGTTCCTTGCTTACTCACGAAATGATGTCAACGGGCAAGGAAGAAAAGAAGAAGGAAGTGGAGAAAAAGAAAGTTGGTCTTGCCCTTAAAGCATCCAAAAAGGATGATGATTCTAGTGAAGAAGATGAAGAAAAAGAAATGGCTATGTTTGCCAAAAGATTCAAAAACTTCATGTTGACCAACAAAGGAAGAAGATTCCAAAGAGAAGAGGGCTTCAAAAGCAACAAAGGGAGAGATCCTCTAACTTGCTATGAGTGCAACAAACCGGGACATATCAGGTTCGATTGTCCTCAACTAAAGAAAAATAGCTATGAGAGGAAGAAGCACAAGGCTCACGTAGCTACTTGGAGCGATGATGACTCTTCCGACGAGGACGAGAATGAAGTAGCCAACTTGTGTTTTATGGCTATCGAGGATGACTCAATGGTAACCTCTAATTCATCTTTTTCATTTGATTATACTTTTGATGAATTGCAAGAGGTTTATAATGAATTAGCCTTAGAGTATGAGAAGTTAATTTTGAAAAATAGAAAAATTACTTCAAAATTGAAAAATGAAAATGATTCTCTCTCTAAGACTAATAAGGAATTTGAAAGTAAATTCGAAGAAATGCAAGTCCAAATAAACGATTTTGAAAAGAAAAATCAAGACTTGCAAAACTTACTTTCAAAGGTCCATAAAGATCATCAAAAGGAACTTGATGATCTTAAAGCTTCTTTCAACAAAGTTGGGACAAAATTAGTTGAAAAATGTGAAAATTCAAGACCCAACTATGTTAGAAAGAACTATCATGGGTATAGACAAAGATCACCTAATCGAAAAAAGATTAGGAGCATTTGGGTTCCAAAAGGACTCATTGCTAATAAAGATGTTGATCTATTGTCTAAATGGATACCCAAATGGACTAAAATACTAGGAACTAACTCTTATGGACCCAAAAGAGTTTGGGTACCAAAACATACATAGTTCCCTTTTGTAGGTGTGTTGGAGCCATGATATGCAAATTTGAAGATACTCGAAAGCTCTAGACACACAAAATGGAAGGACACTTGAAGAAGCTCAATCGACATATCTTGGTTCAAGTGGTAACATTTTTATGCAAAATTTACTCTTACATGTTGATTTATATGAATATTTTGTGTTGAAACATGTTTGAGGTTCCCCATATGTTGTATGAATGCTTTTAGTGAGGGGGAGTTATGTTTTGCATGTTTGCTTGATTTTTTGACCCTATGTGTTTATGTTTGTCTTTAGGTCTTAAAATTAGCAATTTAATGTGCTTAATTGTTTAAAATTTTTTGGTGACCTTAGTTAAGATAGTCACTTTTAAATCCAACTATAAGCGTAAAATTCTTTGATTTTTAGTTCAAATATGGTCTTTAATGTTGATAATTATCATAGTAATATTAGAATTCGTTTAGGACCAAATTGAGGCAAAATCTGAAATGTTTTAAGTCATTACAGGGCAAAGTTTCGAAACTTATACAAAGTTTCGAAACCTTGGCCAGATAGTTTCGAAACTTTAGCAAAGTTTCGAAACTTTTAGGTGCCCAGAATAAACTTTTGCTACTGGAGGCAAAAGTTTCGAAACTTTTAACCAAAGTTTCGAAACTTTAGGCTGAAAGTTTCGAAACTTTCCCAAAGTTTCGAAACCTTCATTAAAGATGGCCTTGTTCGGGCGGGTTTTTTGAGCATAAAAACATATTTTTCTCAAACCCTAACTCATTCCTTCAAATATCAAACGGCCAATAACCCAAATTCTCTCAAATTCCTCAAAACCTTTGCTCAAAACTACAAGTTTCAATCAAACTTTTGGGTTTTCATCATCATCTTCATCAAGTATTTGAGGTAATTTTTCATTAAAACTTCAATTTCTTTAAGTTTTTGAGAATTTTAGGGTTATAAAATTTTTTAGGGAATCAAGTTTTAGAGAATTTTAGAACAATGTGGGTTGATAATTTTGCTTATTATATCATGTTTTGCAGGAGGTATCACCTAATCTTGATTTATCTCTTGTTTAAACACCCTTAGACTCTTGCCCACAAAGTGTTTGATAGTATTCCCAAACCAAATTTTTTTTTCCTAAAAACATGCCTCCTAGAGTTATCCTTCCTAGAACAAATCCTCCTAGAGCTAAACGTCAACGCAATGAAATCGGTCAAAATTCCGGTTCTAATCCTAATCCTCAATTTGAGGATCGTTGCTTTAGGGATTCGGATAACCTAGATAAATATCAAAGTATATATGAAAATAAAAAAGTTAGAGAAGAAATAACTATTGATTTTGATTTTCTTACTTCTCCAGATTTTAATTTTGATCTCTTTGAACTATTTGCCGATTGGAAATGGCTCGATTATTTAAACATTCCTCCCTACACCCATCGCAAATTAGTTCGTGCCTTTTTCGCCAATGCCTCTTTCATCCGATCACCTAGGGATCGAAACACCATCATAGGTATCCGTTCTTACCTTATGGGTACCGAATTCGATATAACACCTCAAATCATAGCTGATCTTTTAGGTGTTCCTTTAGATGGTAGTTCAAATGAAAACGAAGCTCATAACATTCCCGCTTTCCCGGATGGTAGTCCTACGCACCTTCCTCTCGAGGAGCGCCTCTTTCTACTCCTTACTACTTGGTTCTTCCGTCCCTCCGGCGGAAAAGCCACTAGTATGCGAGCTTGTGATTATTGGTGGCTACGCCAATATCGTGATAGAACTTGTCCCGATATTGCTACCATCATTTTTCTAAACCTCATCAAAATCATTCATAATCCCACCTCATTCTCTCTCTCTTATGGGAACGTTCTTAGCCACATCTTTAGGAAGCTAAACATAGACACTTCCTTAGATCCTCATGTTAAGAACAAGAGCTTTATTGACATTAAATCTTGTCACAAAGCCCAATGGTATCATGGAGATCACGGTTGGGTTCATAGAGGAGAGGAGTTTGATGATCATGAGGATCCTATTGGAGAGGCTCCACTAGCTCCGGCACCGGCACCGGTTACATTAGAGAGTATATATGCGACTATGGTCACGCGCTTTGATAGCTTAGATGCTCACCTTCGTGGCATAGATGATCGCGTTCGTGGCATAGATGATCGAGTTACATCGTTGGAGCATGACATGCACGATGTCCATACTCACTTTTTTCCACAGATGCCTCAGGATGATGTTTAGTTTATATTTGCATTCTATATGACTTTATGATGTTATTGGTACATTTTTAGACTTATTTTGATTTACGCTTTAGTCTTTGTTTTTAAGACATATTATGCTCTTTGATTGAATATTTCTATGAATTTTATTTTGTTGGATTATAAATCTTGGATGATATGCTTTATGAATGATATGCTTTATGGATGATATGCTATTGAATTATATTGATCTATTAACGTTTTTATTGCTTGTGTAGCCATTTATCCTTTTTGCTATAACAAAAAGGGGGAGAAGATTAAGAAAGCAAATTTGTTTTTATCAAAATATTTCATATGTCTTTAAAATTACAATTTTAAAATTTTTTCATGAAGACATTTATTAAGGGGGAGCTTATTAAAAAGATTTGAAATATTAAAACAAATTTTTCAAAAACAAATTTTTACAAAATGTTTTGTTATATCAAAAAGGGGGAGATTGTTGAACTTATTTTGATTTTGATATAACTTAAAAAGAAATTTTAAAGGACCAAATTGTAAAAATTTGTAAAGTAATTTTAAAGAAATAAATTTGTCAAAAACTCGATTTTAACTTGACAAAATGCTTTGAAAAAGTTCGACTCAATACATATATCGAACTACATTTTTGAAAGTCAACAAATGCCCAAAATGTTCATTTTGGAAGAAAAGTTTCGAAACTATACTAAAGTTTCGAAACCTTCCTGGGCAGTAGCACTCTGTTTTTGAAACCTTGGCCTGAAAGTTTCGAAACCTTATGAAGGTTTCGAAACCTTTGGCCTGCAACAGTCAAGATTTTCAAACAACGGTCATATATTTCAAATCTAACCCTAAAGTTTCGAAACTTAAGTGCAGGGGAGCTTTTTAAGGTCAATTATAAACACCCCCAACGGCTCCAAAGACCCCCCAAAGGCTCCTAACGGCTAGATACTCAAACAACACTATAAATACAGCTTTGGATCAATATTGAAGAATCAAGAAAGAGTAAGAAACATCAAGAAAGCATATACAAGCATTCAAGCTTCCAAGAGTTTATTTCGAGCTTATTTTTCGATCTTTCTTGAAAAACACTAGAGTGTTCTTCGTTGTAATTCTTGTTCTAATGTTTATTCGGGTGTGTAAGAGAGCTTAAACTTTGCAAACACATTCCTAGTGAGGATTTTCTAGTTTGCTCATTTGTATCCAACTTTGGGATAGGATTCAATAGACTTTGGGGTATAAGTCTATTGAAGTGTGTAAGGTTACTCCTTGTCCTTAAAGGAAAGACAAATTAGTGAATTTGTGGGAAATCCTTAGTGTGGACGCTAAGGTAGTGGATGTAGACTTTGGTTAGAAAGTCGAACCACTCTAAATCGCCTTGCAATTTTTATCTTTGCAATTAGCTTCCGCCGCAATTTTCAAAAATCCAATTCACCCCCCTCTTGGTTTTATTCGATCGATTGCCACGTTCTACAAGGTTGAAGGTGGAGTCTCTAGGATACCAAAGACCTAAACAAGTAGTATCTCTAAGGTACCTAAAGATTCTCTTAACGGCTATAAGGTGAGACTCTCTAGGACTAGCTTGAAACCTAGCACACAAGCAAACACTAAACAAGATATCCGGTCTACTTGCGGTAAGGTAAAGCAATGATCCAATCATAGAACGGTAAAGCTTAGAGTCAACACACTTACCTCCTTCATCTTTGTCAAGCTTTGTAGATGAGCTCATAGGTGTGGCTTGAGGCTTTGCATTCTCCAAGCCAAACTTCTTGAGCATATCCTTGATGTACTTTGCTTGATTGATGAAGGTGTCATCCTTCCTTTGCTTGATTTAGAGTCCCAAGAAGAATGAGAGCTCCCCCATCATGCTCATCTCGAATTTACCTTGCATTAGCTTAGCAAACTCTTTGCAATGACATTCGTTAGTAGAACCAAAAATAATATCATCAACATAAATTTGTACTACTAAGATGTCATTTTTATACCTTTTTATGAAAAGTGTAGTGTCCACCTTACCTTTTTCAAAGCCTTTTTCAATTAAAAAATTTGAAAGTCTTTCATACCAAGCTCTAGGAGCTTGTTTTAAACCATAAAGAGCTTTAGTGAGTTTGAAAACATGATTTGGAAATTTTATGTCTTCAAAACCCGACGGTTGTTCCACATACACTTCCTCATTTATAAAACCATTTAAAATGCGCTTTTAACATCCATTTGAAAAAGCTTGAAATCATGATAACATGCATATGCAAGCAATATCCTAATGGCTTCCATTCTAGCTACGGGTGCATAGGTTTCATCAAAATCTATTCCCTCTTCTTGAGTGTAACCTTGTGCTACTAGTCTAGCTTTGTTTCTCACAATGTTACCACTCTCATCTAGTTTGTTCCTAAAGACTCATTTAGTTCCTATAGTAGATTGATTACTATGCCTATCAACTAATGTCCAAACATTACTTCTCTCAAATTGATTTAACTCTTCTTGCATAGCCATAATCCAAAAATCATCTTTCAATGCTTCTTTTTATATTCTTAGGCTCTATGCATGAGATAAATGCAACATGGTTCATAAGTTTAAGAGAAGATCTAGTGGTTACCCCTTTGGATGGATCACCCAAGATTTCACCATCTTTGACATAGTTGAACTCCCTTTGGGTAGCTCACTTCCTTTTCCTCAAGAGCCAAGTCATTCAAGGCTTCAAGAGGTGGATCTTGTGTGTCCTCTTCTTTTGTTGGAATCTCATCCTCCTTTGAAGTTTGTCCTCCATCAAAGGCATTTATGATTCCTACATCATCATCATCACAAGAATCCTTCCTTGGAAGGAGGTTATCATCGAATACAACATGTATAGATTCTTCTACTACTAAAGTTCGCTTGTTAAATACACGATAGGCTTTAGAGGTTAAAGAATATCCTATGAAAATAACTTCATCACTTTTTGCATCAAATTTACCTAAGTTGTCTTTTCCATTATTTAAAACAAAACACTTGCAACCAAATGGATGAAAATAGCTAATGTTAGGCTTTTTAGATTTCAAAATCTCATAAGGTGTTTTCTTTAAAATTAGCCTAATCATTACTCGATCACAATGTAGCAAGCGGTGTTTGTGGCTTCCGCCCAAAAATATTTAGGTAAATTGTTTTCACAAAGCATGGTTCTAGCCATTTCTTGTAAAGTTCTATTTTTCCTTTCAACTACCCCATTTTGTTGAGGAGTTCGAGGAGCCAAAAAATTGTGGCTAATACCATTTTCATTTAAAAATTCTTCAAACCCTAGATTTTGAAATTCGGTTCCATGACCACTTCTAATATGGGAAATTCTAAGTTCAAGATTATTTTGGGTTAATTCTGAAAATGTGACGAATTTTTCTAAAGCCTCATCTTTAGTACTTAGAAATAGAACACAAGTAAATCTAGAAAAATCATCAACAAGAACAAATGCATAAGATTTACCACCCAAGCTCATAGTCCTAATTGGCCCAAATAAATCCATATGGATAAGTCGTAAACACCTACTTGTAGAAACGTCATTAATGGATTTAAAGGAAGACTTATGTTGTTTACCCTTAGAGCATGCATCACAAATTTTATCGTTTGAAAATTTAATCTTGGGTAAACCTCTAACTAGATCAAGGGAAACTAATTTTTCTAAAACACTAATGCTAGCATGTCTTAGTTTCCTATGCCATAACCATGCATCATTTTCATTTTGAGCTACTAAACATGCATGGGATGTATGTATGTCATCTAGATGCACCATGTAAATGTTACCTATGCGATGACCTATGAGCATAATATTATTAGATTTAATGTCAACAATTTTGCACCCATTTTTATCAAATAAAACATTAAATCCTTTATCACATAATTGGCTTATGCTCAACAAATTATGTTTAAGACCATAGGCATACAAAACATTTTCAATAAGAATAGTAGAGTGATTACCTATGGAGCCAATACCTTTAATGTGGCCTTTGGAGTTGTCACCAAATGTCACCACTCCTCCACTTTTTGGCTTTAAATCCATGAATCTACTATTGTCTCCGGTCATATGCCTCGAGCATCCACTATCAAGGTACCACGAATTTTGACTGTGTGCTTTGGCCTTGTAGCAATGCCCCCCTACAAACAAAGATATTAAACTTTTGTTTTTGGTACCCAAATCATTTTGGGTCCACGAGTGTTAGCTCCCAATAGCTTGGTTCCCTTAGGAATCCAAGGTGACATAGCAACAATATTATTAGATTTTACAAGTTTCTTAGGAACTCATACGCTTCTAACCTTTTTAGTTCTACTATGTCTAGGAAAGCTACTTTGTTTGTAGTTATTAGTCTTTTTCCTAGGTTGGTTTGTTTTAGAATATTCACCTTTTTCATGCTTCACATTACCAACATATTTTAAAGACTCTTTGAGCTTGTTAAGCTCATCTAACACCTTTTGGTTTTCACTATTGCATTGAGAAAGAAGATTATTTAGGTCAACATTTTCATCTTGGAAGAATTTAAGTTCATCTTTCAAACCTAAAATCTTTTTCTCAAATTTTGAGTTAGCTTGAGAGAGAGAGAGAGTCATTTTTATCATTTTATTCCGAAATAATTTACTTATTCCTAATGACCGACTCTTTGTATTTCTCAACTAGCTCATCATAAACCTCTTGCAACTCATCATATGCATCATTTAAATCATCATATGTAAAATCTAAAGATGATGAGTTAGAGGTTACCTTGGAGGAATCTTCCTCAAGTGCCATGAGGCAAAGGTTGGCCACTTCTTGTTCGTCATCCTCGGATGACTCCTCATCACTCCAAGTAGCAAGCTTGGCTTTTAGATTCTTCTTCTTCTCAAAGCCCTTATTCTTGAGTTGAGGGCACTCCGAACGAATGTAACCGGGCTTATTGCACTCGAAGCAAATGATTTGATCCCTCACTTCTTCTTTGTTTTTACCTTTGAAGTCCATCTTTCTTTGAATTTTCCTTCCTCGGTTGGACCTCATGAAGCGTGAGAATCTTTTGGCTATCATAGCCAATTCTTCTAGCTCATCATCCTCACTAGAAGAGCTATCCTCAAGTAATGAAGCTTTGAGAGGTATTCCTATTTTATTCTTCTTTTCCACCTCTAGCTTCTCTACTCTCTTCTCTTCCTTCTTCTTTTCTTCTTCCCTTCCTTGCTTCATAATCTCATGAGTAAGGAGAGAACCCACTAGCTCATCAAATTTTAGAGTATTCAAGTTTTTGGCCTCTATGATGGCGGTTCTCTTCCCATCCCAAGATTCGAGAAGTGAGTAAAGTAGCTTCCGGACAAGCTTGTCTTCTTGAATAGTCTCTCCAAATCCTTTATCCCCGTTGACTATGGTTGAGAAGCGATCAAACATCTTGGACACCGTTTCGTCGGGCTCCATCATGAAATTCTCATAGCTAAGATTGAGAATTCCAATTTTGGTTTCCTTCACATCATTGGTTCCTTCATAGGTGGTCTCAAGAGTATCCCACACTTCCTTGGCACTTTCAATGGAGGAGACTTTGGAGTAGATGTCCGGACCGAAAGAACCAAAAAGCATGTGAAGAGCTTTGTCATTTATTTGGATCTTCTTCCTCTCTTCTTCACTCATCTCCATCTTTTTCTTCAAAACAATCTTCCCTTCACTATCTTGCTTCAATGGAATGTAGGGGCCATCTTCAATGACATCCCAAACCAAGTAATCGTTGGACTTGATGAAGAGGCGCATCCAATTCTTCCAAAACGGATAGTTGTCACCATTGAAGAAAGGTGGTTTTGTAGTGGATTGAGACTCGTACATGCTAGAACCGGAGGTAGATGCCATATCTTGATTTTTGGATGATCACACTCTTCCTAGGAACTCCTCTTGTGGTTGTTAATCCTTTAAAGAGGTAGGCTTTGATACCAATTGTTGAGTGGATCGAAAGATCGAAATAAGCCAAGAGGGGGGGTGAATTGGATTTTTAAAGCTTTTGGTGGTGGAATTGACAAATAAAAATGGTAGACAAGGAATTTTAGAGTGGTTCAAGTTCCAATCGAACTCTACATCTACTACCTTAGCTTCACTAAAGATTTGCAACAATTCCACTAATTGCTCTTCCCCTTTTCTAGGCTAAGGAGGTAACTGTTACAGTTTTCGGTCAAATTTTCTACCCAAAATTTGACCCAATCCTCACACAATAGAAACAAAGAAGTTGTTGGCTAAAACAAGTATCTCTCAATACACAATATAGCCCAATTACAAGCACTCAACCCAATTGAAATGATAGGAATTAAAAATACAATTGGGGTTACAAGACAATAATGGGATTTAGGCACAAATGCTTGGATTTGATGTTTGGATTTTTGCTTTTGGATCAATAGTTGTTTCTGAAGCTTTTAGAGGTCCCTTTTATACCTTCTCAATGAATTCTAGCCGTTGTGGTTGTTACATTCATCAATAGAGCCGTTGGAGATGTTATCTTGCCTCCATAAATACAGTATGCAACCAACCGTTTCGAAACGCCCGACCCTGTTTCAAAACAGACCAAAATAGAAAGAGCCGTTGAGGGTGCATTAAAGAGCCCGTATCAAAACGGGTAAGCTTGTTTCGATACGTTAAAAGCTGTTTCGAAACCCGTTTCGAAACATTTTAGCCACTGTCAAGGCATGTATCGAAACGGCTTGAAATCGTTTCGATACGCCTTAACGACTTGTGTAAAAACGGTTAAAAACTTTCAACGGTCATATTTTTCAAATCTGACTTGAGTACCGTTTCGAAACATCGGATGTCGTTTCGATACGGTGTCTCGATGTTCTCAAGCCGTTTCGAAACCCGTTTCGAAACAAGGGTTCATAGTGTTGAAACCGTTTCGATACCCGTTCCGAAACATGAGTTCACAGTTTCAAAAGTGTTTTGAAATGCCTTAGGCCGTTTCGAAACGCTGACTCGAAAAACACTGGTTTGTCTTCAAGAACACTTAGAAAACTTTTGATAATATAAGTTTTTAACTTAGGCATTTTCCTTTAAACATATAGAGAGGTTTGAGGACTTAAAAATTCGTTTTCACATTTTCAATTTAGTCCTTAAATTCTTTAGTTATATCAAAATCAAATTATCAGTTTCACAAACTGTCTCACCGAAGGAACTAGTCACATTCATCCCTACGTCTAAAATCTCAACAGGTATGTCTAACTACTTTGCATGCTCACTCAAAATATAAGAATGCGTGGAACCCGAATCGACTAAGGAAAGCAAAGACATGGACTGTAACTCAAAATTACCTGCTATCACATCTGTGTCATTCCCTGCCTCTCTCTTTGCGTAGACTCTAGCTGGTCTACCGGCCTCTGGCTGAACGGCCTCTCTGATAGTCGATCACTCTCGCAGGAGCCTGTTCCTGAATCGGTGCCTGTGCCGCCTGATGCGAACACTCTCTCCTGAAATGGTCTCTCGATCCACAGTTCCAGCAAGCATGATAGTTTCCCCAACACTCTCCTGAATGCTGTCTCCCACATTGGGCACACTCGGGCAAACACCCTCCAGCTCTTTGGCCCTGATGGCCTCTACCATGGTGGCCACCACTACGCCTATGATCAAACTGCTGTCCACTGCCCCGATGCCTCTTGGCATCACCACGATCAAAGTTGTTGTGCCTCTTCCCTGAACTGGATCCTCCTGAACGCTTGGTCAGCCCCAAGCTATGCTCGATGTCCTAGGCCCTAGTGACCAAGACATCAAAATCAGAATAATCTGTAGCCAAGGTGTACCTCTTGACCTCTTCATGAAGCCCATACCTGAACCGATCACAACGGTCTCTCTTAGTAGGAACCAACTCCGGAGCATACTGACTAAGTTCAACAAAGCGGATCTCATAGTCTGTTACTGAGGTGTCTCCCTGAACAAGAGCCATGAACTCCCGCTTCTTCTCATCTAAATATCTCGGGCCCAAATACCTCTTTCTGAAAGCAGTCTCAAAGAAATTCCAACTGATCTTGGCCTCAGGCACGCCAGAAGTAATGGTGACCCACCAGGTGTAGGCATCACCCAAAAGTAACGAAACTACACAGCCCAACTTACGAGCCCCAACACATCCCATCTGAGCCAAAATACGAACTGTCTTCTCTAGCCACAACTCTGACCTCTCAGGCGTAGATCCCCTGAACGCATCCGCTCCGAGGCTACGGAGCCTCTCTAAAGGTAAGCTAGCATCATCCACTCTTGACTGAGCTGCAGCCTGAGCTCCGGCAACTGCAGCCTGAAACGCTCCTGCTATAGCCTGAACTAGCGGAACCATATCTATCCCTGCAGGACCTTGGCCACCCTGGCCAACCTGAGGTCCCGCTCCCTCTGCTCTAGACTCGCCTTCCATATCAGGCTGAGGAGGTGGTGGTGGTGGAAGAGCTCCGACTCCAGCAGCAGGCTCTTCCACAGGAGCCTCTACTCCAACCACTGACTCATCAGCAGGAGCCGCAACACGGGGTTCTTGACGAACCAGCCTGGGTCTACCTCTAGGCCTCGACATAACCGCTCATAGATAACAACTACAACAACAACATACAAGATTTAGGTTAGCAAGGGCAAGGGTCCAAGTGGCTCAAGTATGTTTCCCTCACTTAAAAATCTCTTTTTCTGATGTAATAGAAGCAATGGGACTCTACTCAACATGCTTCAAACAACACACACATACGATTAATTTAGCAAGCATCAAAGCATACTTACATGGCAAGCAAACACCGTACAATTGCAATACAAAAATTTAACTTACCTTACTTACCTGCCCGAGGTCTCGGAAACCTCAGGCTCTAATACCAACAAGTGTAACCCCCTCGTCCCGACCTGGGCGGTCGACCGGTCCGAGTGGGCTACACGGGGATAACCGAGGCGAAACCCGTTAAGGCTCCACTTCAGTTAACAACCCGAGAAAACTTTTTCTTTAATTATCTTGTCTAGATGAATTCAATTAGACCTATGTGAGAAGCGACAGCAGAAAATAAGACTAAACTATACAAACGACACGTAATTTGATTTAAACTTACCATGTATTCAAGTTAGGTTGATTCCTTGCATCACGCAACCAAAACACAAATAAACGATTACTAACAAGGCTCACAAGAAAGCTAACATCGAACAGGGCCTAATGCCCTACACTTGAGAACCTTTAGAGATGTCAAAAGCCCACATTTCAAGCCTGTGTTTCGAAACAGGCTTGCCCGTTTCGATACACGGGCCCCAGTTTAAAAAGCCAGACCATCCGTTCCGATACGCTCCACCCCGTTTCAGAACAGGGGTCCATTTCGCCTAGACGTTCCGAAACACGTTCTGGAACAGGCCCTCACAGTAGCCAAAACGTTTCAAAATACGTATCGAAACAGGGGTTCACAGTAGCCAAACCGTACCGGAACGTGTTCCGATAAGGGTGTCCCTGGAACCACACCCGTTCCGAAACGCCTGCAACCAGTGAGTTCCCAAAACCATTTTTAAGCATCTCTAAACGATCCCAAACGACCCCAACGGCTTCAAGAAGCAAGACACAACATGCGCACACAAACTCAAGAGGCATACAACTTAGTACAAGCATGCTTAAACACTTAACTCACATGTACATAAAGGGCAACCAAAAGAATAACCAAGCATTCATTAAGGTATAAAGCAAGCAAGGTTCACAAGCCTTAGAACAACCACATAAGCATAAGGATAAGGGCCACATGGCCAACATACATGCCAAGCAAGCCACACACAAACGTCAACATACTAAAGGAGCCTAAACAAGCTCCTTAACACAAGAAACAACACAAATCCCCATTGCTTATCTATTACATCTTTTAACTTAAAAGTTCATACTTGAAGATTAAGATAGCACACTTGGAGGCCTTTCTCCTTGCACAAGCAACCCACGAACTAAGGATCTGAATTGTCGAACAAAAGAAAGTGTAAGCGTAAAGCTTAATGAGGGTAAGCTCATAAAACAAACTTCGACAATGCAGGGTCCAAGCATGAGCAACAAAACCAAGGATGAATGCATGTTTCCTTACCTTCAGAACCACATGAATCAAATAAATAAAATGCATGAACATATCATCAATTATCATGCCATGCTCAACATGTCCACAATACAACCAGAAGGAAACACATTTAACAAACGTATTGGCACCTAGCTATGACCCGAATACGCGGATAACAACCGTTGGAACTCACATCCAACAACTCAACCATTACATTACCTCACGGTGGGATTAAATTCATCACCGTTTCACGCGGAGGGGATTCCACTCATCCTCACGCCCCGTCGATGGAATTCCACTCATCACCGACTAAAATATAAATGAAGATTTCCGGGCGTACCCGTACTCCATCTTGGTGACTACCATCACCAAGACCACGCGCGCATTTCGACACTCGTGTGCACACTAAACATCCTAATGATCGATCATTTGTACCCAAGCATACTGGTGCCAATACTAACTCATTTCATAGCTCAATCTCACAACATTCTTACCAATTTCTGTGCTTAGCACGTACTCACCATGATTTACCATCATGCACCCACATTTCATCAAATACATGCATACCACAATGCATAAATGAATCATCATGCCTCATCACAACACATATGCACCAAATGCATAGCAACATCATTCACATTTAACACATGAGGCATAACACAACATTTAGAAGTTCAACCAAAGTCTTCTAAACTAAAGCTTGAGATTAGACTACCAATCTAATCCCAACTCTAGGTGGGTTTACCAAGCCCAACCTAGGTCCACATGCTCGAACCAACATTTGAAAACCAATTTAAAATCGAAGAACCACTCACCGGACTTTCCAAACACAAGCAAACAATCGATCAAGCTCCCAACGGTTCCGGATTCGAATGTGAGGCTTCACCAACATGATTCCTTGTTTCTAAACAATCAAATACACTCTATTAATCACCAAAACAAACACAAACCACTGCTTTAAACTCAGAACACCAAATCAAGCTCAAATTCAAGCCAAGAACATTCTCAAAACCCACATTTTCGTGCAGCCACAAAACCCAACAAGGAACTCCCATTTCCAACATCAAATACAACATCCAACACTCCCAAAACAATCTTTAAACATAACCTAACCATCAGCCCTCAAGTTCTTACCCAAAACAGCCCTAAAAACCCATTTTAAAGCACTCTAAAACCTCACTTAAACCCAAATTCGAGTTTCTTAATAAAACTTCGTGAAAATTAACTATGTTGGACCATTTGGGCTACCAATAACATATATAATAATAAGGAATCAAAAGCTTTAACAATAGACCATAAAGTTTGGATTTTTAACTTAAAACTTGAAAACTCTAATATGCAAAATAATGGGTTTTATCGAAAACTAAAAATATGGAGAGAAAGAGGAAGATGAGGACAACTCAAAAACGTTATTACCTTTTAAAAATCTTCAAAGATGAAGCAAGGAGGAAATGGAATAGTAACTTGAGGGGAAGGGGAAAGCTTGTCGTTGATTTTGAAGAGGATGGGGAAGAAGATGATGAAAAAGGTACTTTTATGTGTTTTGTTTTATTTTTTTAAAGCCAAAAGTCCTTTTTACCCTTAATGAAATGGAATATTCACAAGAGTATAAAATCTATGGCTATTTGGGTTTAATCTAAAACAAGTCCAACATAAATTTATTTGTTTTGAAAATACAAGGCCCAAAATCATATTTTAATAATTTAATTTCACCCGACCCCCAAACCCAGGTGTTACACGTTCCCTCATCGACGATAAGCCTTCCGCCCTCCCAGAGGCTGTGCATGGTGAGTCGGAGGGGACGGTAACCAAAAAACGATCGTTGTGGGTATTTTGGGTTTCGATTTTTAAAAGAAAAAAACAAAGAAATGGGGTTTTGGGTTCTGTTTTCGCGAAACAAAGAGGGTTTTTCTGGTTTTTGGAGTTTTGAAAGGTCGAAAAAGAGGGTTTTTTAGGTTTTTGGTGCCGGCTAGCGGCGACCGGAACGACGACGGGGTTCTAGGGTTTACGGAGAACAAAAGGGGGAAGGGAAAGTCTAAGTTTAGGTTTAGAGTTTCTAAAAAGGGTCTAAATTATTTTAACACGGTTTATAATAGTTTTGTTTTATTAAATTGGTTTAATCTGTTTTTAACCCCTTCGCGTCGTCGTTATTACGCGCGCAGGGTCTCCGTGTTTTTAAACCCCGTCCATGGTCCCTTAAGGTTTTTAATTTTGTCACCAATTTGGTTTTAATCAGGTTTCGAGTGGGTTAATTCCCATTTCGATCCTTTAGGCTTTCCCCGTCTTTTTAATTTGGTCCTTAATCTTTGATTTAATTGGTTTTTTATGGTTTTATCACTGTTTAGATCCCCGTCATTTCATGCATATTTTAATTTATTCCTTGTTACATTTGATTATATTCCTTTAATTTCTAGTCCTTATTTATGCTTGTTGCCATATTGATATAATATTTATGTTGATATATATATATATATATGGTTTTAAATAATATATATTATATGTATATAATATAAAGTTTTTATATAATATAGTTTTTATATAACACATGAACTTATATATATATAAAGATAGTTTTCCTTATAACCTATAGTTAATACGTGTGACATAAGTTTTAATATAATAATATATGTTTTTTTAGAATACATATGCATATAATATAAAGTTTTAAATGTATATATATTATATGTTTCCGTGTTATATAGTACATAGTTTAAATAAAGAATTATTTATATATGAATATATATATATATATATATATTTATATATGAATATATATATATATATATGTGTGTGTGTGTGTGTGTTTAATGTGTACATAGCTTAGTTGCTTTTATTGCTCGAATGCGTATTTGTGGCATGCATCTTAAATTGTCATTCACGTGACCGTTAGTATTCTAATTTGCGCAATAATTAATTTTAATTATAAAAGGAGGTACTTATTAATTCGTGTATTCGAGTCGAAATATCCTAGCTCATTGGATATACCCCGAATATTCAGATTAATTTGCATCGTCTAAAGGTAAAATTCGTAAGTAAAACGAACAAGACCATGACATCATACTTTATCTACTTGCATCATGCATAAAGGCGACGTGCGGGATCCGAACCCTAAACTAACACGACAATCAGACTTATATGATGTCGGTTTAGTCTTTGGTCCAATGTACCGTTATCTTTTTTAATTAAATGTCTAATTAATTTGAAACCACCGATTTGATAAAGTTCGTATAATTAAAGATTAATTTTTGATCAAGAACCCCTATTAAACTCATTTTAAATTTTGAATAATTCCCATCAATTAAAAGCAACAATTATTTTGGTATAGATTTTCAGGCGTGATGAGGGTGCTAACCCTTCCCCACACGTAACCAACTCCCGATTCCCGAACCCTTTCAAACGAATCTCTGGTTTAGTTTTGGTTAAAGTACATAGACGGTCACTGAACTTTGATAAAAAAAACAAAATGGTAACCAAACTTTCAAAAATCACGAAGTAGCAATTGAACTTTAGATTTTAAAAAAAAACGGTAACTGGGGCGTTAAACCTCGTTAACCCTAATGAAAATTTGACTGGGTATGCCACATCCCCACCCAATTTTTCACCTCATATTTAAAAATAATAAAACCATATTCCACATCATATTTAAAAATTAAAAATAAATCAATTTTGAATGGAAACCCTAATCCTCGCCCAGGGTTCATTTCACATGAATTAATAGTCGAAACTGGTTCAGATAAACTTAAGACCGAGGAAGCTATTTGTGCTAAAGCGGCCATAGACAACTAGAAAACTACGGTAACCAAGCCAAAAGAATTATCAACTCCTCCACCAACTCAGCCTTCTTGCCAGGTTGAGGTAATTAAGCAAAGTTACTTGTTAATATTAATGCACTTATTACTTCTATTATCTCTTTCTTTTACTCCATTTTAGGCCGTTGAACCTGAAGAGCCTACTGATGAATATATGAAGACGTTTTTCACTAGCTTAGAGTCGGAGCTTTCAGGCTCTAAAACTGTTTATTCTCAAGAAGAAGCAAAGGAAGCACTGGCTAAAGTAGAGGAAGCCTTGAATAGGACCCCAACTCATTATTACTATTGGTTGAAGAATTCTGCAGTTAATATTAAGGCATTCAAGATCCTAGCTAGTTTTTATTGTTCCTCTACCACTCTTAGAAGTAAGCAAAAGAATGTGCTGTCAGCCATAGAGGAAAGCTTGCAAGAACTAGGTGACCGAGCAGTGAAAGCAAAGCAGGACAAGGATAATCTTACTGAGAAGGAATCTATCAAGCTGACGCTTACTCATAATTTGGATCGTAATTTAATCAGATATAAGGAGGTTGAATCAGAGGCGAAGCAGATCGAGCGAAATCTTGTTGCCCTTCATGAGTAAGTTGAAGAAGTACATAAGAAAAGGGAGAATAAGTTGTCTAAATGAAAGGGGATATTCAGAAGTTCCATGAAAGTGAAAGAGGAGTTGGAAGCATTGGGGAAGCGATGGGCAGAGTATGAAGCCAAAACCGAGGTTGCGAAGAAGGAAGAGAAGACTGTTATGGCTGAATGGACAAGAATGAAAGATTTCATCTCTTGTATAAAACGAAAGATTTAAAAGCTGCCCAGGGAATTTTATAGTATTAGTGTTTTGTGCAAGACTTTATATATATACTTGTTGGGATGTAAATCATTGAACAAGTTAGTTTCCTCGTCCTTTCCCTTCATCAAATTTTGTTTGTTTAAACTGAATGGAGGATATAATAAAGTTCCATGTTTCTTTTGGTGTCATAATTAATTGTGTTTAAGATATTATAAGTAAAATTCCATTTTATCATGTAAGAGAGCTCTCTTGGACAAAGCAGGCAACATAAGCAAAGGAAAGCAACAAGAGTGATGAAAGTGGAATTAGACCGTAACAATCAGCATCCATCCTGTAAACAAACAGCTTCGACAACTCTTTGATGCTTTTAAAGAATTCTAGATCAAAAGGCGAGAGCTTCAAGATCGGAGAAAGACCTTATTACCGAATGCTGAAAAACATCAATTATGAAAGTCCCTAAAAACAACCATCAACCTTGTCAACAAGCAAAGTGATGGAAAGAGCAACAAAATCAAATCAATCCAGGAGTCAAGCTTCCATCAAGGGCGAGACAGTGAGCAGCCCAGTACACTTGCAAAAAGATAAAGCCGGTAAACGGAGGATCCGTAAGTGGGAGAAACTGAGGGATCCAAATAGAGGGATTCAGGTTTCCATTCAGAAATGATTTATTTTTAATTTTTAAATATGACGTGGAATATGGTTTTATTATTTTTTAAATATGAGGTGGAAAATTGGATGGGGATGTGGCATACACAGTCAAATTTCCGTTAGGGGTTAACGGGGTTTAACGCCCCAGTTACTGTTTTGTTTCAAAATCTAAAATTTAATTGCTACTTCGTGATTTTTGAAAGTTTGGTTACCATTTTGTTTTTTTATCAAAGTTTAGTGACTGTCTGTGTACTTTACCCTTTAGTTTTTTATGGTGTCCGACCTACCTCAGTAGCCGGTAAAGACTGCAAAGATTTTTAAAGTTTTTTCGAAACTTAAAATTTTCAAAAAGAAATTCCCCTTTTTAATTTATTTTCTAAAGATGTGGGACACTTCAAGGTTTGTCCATTCGAAAGAAAAATTTTTTATCACAATATTAGATTTCTTAGATTGGAATACGAATATATGAAATCCATCTTTAATTTCAAGCAAAACTATCTAAAAAGGAAAGCTGGAGATTAGATTTCTTAGATTGGAAATCTCATGATTTAGTTTCTGCAAGTGATGGGTCAGCATCCGCAGAAACTCATGAGCCTACTACATAAGTTTTGGACCATTCCATTTCCCGGTAAAACTGTTGTATATGTCCCTTACTATTAGGGATGTAAAAACAAGTCAGAACCTGGAAACCAGACTGAAACCTGCTCGAGTCAGAACTTGATTTGACCCGAGGTTTTGATGACCCGAATTCGATCTGCAATCGACTGTTGTTGATCCGAACCTGAATTTGACCTGTTACTGTAGCAACTAAACCCGATCTGCGTCCGACTGAAAACGACCCGAACCCGAATTGGACCTGTTAATTTGGACCTGAAACCCGACCTGCGTCCGACTGAAAAGAACCCAAACCCGAAGCCGACCTGGCAAATAACCGAAATTACCCGACTGAATTGACCCATATCCGATTTTACCCGACCTGAAATGGACCCGACCTGAAATGGACCGACCTGAAAATGAACCCGACTTGAAATGGACCCGACCTGAAATGGACCCGACCTGCTTTAAACCCGACCTGTTAAGTGACCCGACCTGTTCTTGACCTGAGCTGAAATTAACCCGAAACTTATGACATGATGAATTAAAAAATTATAAAAGTTGATATACCATATACATATATAATGTATATACATATACACTTACATATATTGATATAGGTGATGTATATGCGCGCATACATATATATATATATATATATATATTAAGTACTAAAGTTGAAAAAAGAATAAGTAATTGAAAATTTATGAAAATAAAAAATTAAATGAAGAGTTGTTTTTAATTTTAAAGTTTATTCATTAACTTGAATAAAATTGTAAACTTACAAATTATAAAAAATTAAATAACAATTGTATAAGTCTTTAACGTTAATTTATGAACTACAAAAATTAACTAAAGTTGTATATGCATTTGTAGTTCATAAAATTTACTAAAGTTATAACATATTTATAGCATTTGTAGTTCAAAAATGATTAAGTAAATTTAGTAAAGTTATAAAAAAATTTATAAGTCTACAATTTTATTTTTTTATACTTAACAGTTAACACTTAACATATTCAAATTGTAAAATTTAGTGAAATTATAACTTATGTATAACATTTATAATTGAAAAATGATTAAGTAAATTTAGTAAAGTTATAAAAAAATTGTAAGTCTACAATTTTATTATTTTATACTTAACAGATTCAAGGTATAAAACTTAGTAATGTTATAACTTATGTATAACATATTAAAATTGTAAACTTAAGTAAAGATATAACTTATGTATAACAGATTGAAGTTATAAAATATAGTAAAGTTATAACTTATGAACAAGTCTTCCTACAATTTTTGCAGTTCAAAATTGATAAAGTTATAAAATATATGATTTTAATTAATTTGAACAGATTAAGTGATTGTTGTCTTAAGTTACAAAATGTAGAATTAAGTTAAGATATAAAACAGAATTCATACATTTAAGTAAAAAAAATTAACAGATATAACATAAAAATAACTAGAATTCCAGATTATGAATACTTGATTACTTAAAAAAATGTCAATACAGAATGTGTAAAAAATACAAGATAGAATAGTTTACAATTTACACTTATAATTTTACAAACTGAAACTAACAAAATACAAGTTTGTAATAAAATTAGCTCTCAGATCTTATAGCAAAGACAAAAGCTAAAAGCACTTTGCTACCAGACAAATCTTCATCGAGCTATCTCATCTAAATGCTACCAACAAAGTTAATTATGGGTAACTGGTAAGAAACCAACATAATTTAAACCAGGGCAACACTTAGATAAGAGAGGAACAGCAAGTTACCAGTAACCAGCAGCAACACCAAGCCATTAACAGCAGCAGCAAACAACATCACCAACTCACAAACAGCAGCAGCATTCAGCTAAGAAGTAAGCAAGATAAAAAAAAACAGGAGCATTCAGCAAAACCAAATAACAACAGCATCACTAAGTAAATTAAATACACTACACAATCAAGGGAATACCTCACTTAAACAGGAGCTTTCAGCAAAACCAAATAACAACAACAGAATCACTAAGTCAATTAAAAAAACAGTCAAGAGAATACCTCACTTAAACAGGAGCATTCAGTAAAACCAAATAACATCAACAGCATCACTAAGTCAAATAAAAAAACAGTGAAAGGAAATACCTACTTAAACAGGAGCAATCAACAAAACCAAATAACAACAACAGCTTAACTAAGTCAATTAAAAAACAGTCAAGGGAATACCTCACTTAAAGAGGAGCACTCAGCAAAACCAAATAACAACAACAGCATCACTAAGTCAACTAAAAAACAGTCAAGGGAAATACCTCACTTAATAATCAGAAGCAACATAGTTGACCCCTGAGCTCTAAAGTGTTTCCTGCAAAACAGATTCAAGTCAGAAACTATATATAAAAATAAAACAAGAATTAAAAAAAACAGAAAAAGGATTATACCTTAACCATGAAGTGGATCTTCAACAGACACATCAGAGACTGAGGCATCTTTCCCAACAGCAAGAAATTCTTCATCCCTTTCCTCAGGCTCAAAACCATACAACCAATTTCTAGTTGTTACAAATACTTCTACATTTTTAGGCAAAAGCCTAGCCCTCAACTTGTTCAAAATTTGACCTCCCATGCTAAATGAGGATTCAGAAGCAACATAGGTGATTGGAATGGCTAACACATCTCTAGCCATGAGTGAAAGTATTGGAAAAGACACAGATTGTGTTTTCCAATACTCTAAGATATCGAACTCGGCATCTTCAGTGCGAGGGAGAATGGGCAAAGAAATGTAGGAGTCAACATCGGACTTACCACTCCTACAAGCTGCCAAATTGGCATCAAAGTTCTTCCATTAAATAAAAAAAATTAGTAAACTGTAAATGAAAAAAATAACTATAAAAACAGAAGCAAAAAGATAAACTGACCTAAAAGAGATTAGATTTTTTGAAGGTCCTAGGGCCACCAGAACTTGACAGACTTGAACTTTGAGTAGAGTTACTTTGGACAGAAGAATTATTAGAAGAAGTACATGCAGATCTTGAATAATAAATATACATACTTACAAACTCATTATAAACAGCACTTACCCTCCTTTCAACCTCATCCTCAACATAGAGGACACCATACAACTCCTTCAGAAGTTGTAACTTATACCGAGGATCAAGTAAAACAGCAAAAGACAGAATAGTTGAATGATCAAACCAGTATTTCTCATACAATTCAAGCATAGGTCCTGCCATTGCAGAGATGCCCTCACATGGATCATTGTGAGCATCACATAAAAGTTTCTCAATGGCAACAACATTAGCCAAGTACAAATTAGCAGTATGATACTTGGATCCTGAGAACAGAGTAGAAATTTCAAAGAAGGGCTCAAGGAAATCACAAATTAATTGAGCAGTTTCCCACTCAACATCAGAGATTACATCCAAACCATTTTCCCTATTAACAAACAAGTTAATAGCATGTTTAGCTTCTAGTGCCCTACGAAGCATCAGGTAAGTAGAGTTCCATCGAGTTTGAACATCCAAGACCAACTTACCAGAAAAATCAGAACCACAATCATTAATAGCAGAATCAAAGCAACAAAGTCTAGAATCATAAGAGTCTATAAATTTAACAATCTCACGCAATTTAATAACAGAGGAGTCGATTACCTTCAAACCCCTTTGAACTATCAAGTTCAGGATATGGGCAGCACACCTTATATGAAAAAACTTACCATTGCATGGCAGGGGAGAAATTGCATGCAAATCATCTTTCAGACGCCTCACCATTCTTTCATTTGTAGAAGCATTATCAAGAGTAATTGTAAAAGCTCTCTTCTCAAGACCCCACTCAATTAACATATTTTTAACAAACTTATAAATAGACTCACCATCATGGGGAGGGGGGAAACGACGAAAATTTAAAATCTTAGACTGAAGTTTCCAGTTATTATCAACATAATGGGCAGTCAGTGCAAAGTAAGAACGTGAAGTACAAGCAGACCAGCCATCACATGTAAAACAGATACGACTCACAATAGATTGCATTGAATCAAAAAGCAATTTCTTATGCATCTCATGCTTTAACATGCAAGCCTTAGTAATAGAATATCTTGAAATATCTTTCACATTAGGATTTAAATAATTACGCAAAACCCTAAGTTTATCATGCTCAACAACACTCAAAGCATAACCATGACAAAGAATTGCTTCAGCAAATAACTCACAATATCTTTTCTGATCAAAAGAAGCTTCTGAACTACTATTGGGATTAGTAGCAAGAAACTCCTTATAAGAATCACATTTTTCAGTATGCCTTTTAGGATTAGAAGTACCAATATAAGAATTAGCTTTATACCTTTTTTTGCAGTACTTACATTCAGCAAAAAGCCCTTCTGGAAGCTTGATGAATGTGTAATGATCCCAAACAGGAGATGCTCTTCTCCCAATGTCCCCTCCAGTTGAAGCTGTAGACTTCCTCTTGGAGGTACGAACTGTCTCAGACAGTTGATCATTTGCATCCTCTTCAAGCAATAAAAAAAAGAGTCAGAAATATACAAAATATAAGTTAAAAAAATCATAATGAACAAGGATTAATAAATTAACTTGAGACATTATAATTTGGTCATTTAGATTTCTTTCACCAGGAAAGTCCAACTCATAAGAGAAAGAAGCCATGGCTGTCACAAAACTGAAAAAGTGCAAATCAGAGAACCAAACATACAAAATATACAAAATCATATATACAGACACCCATAAACAAAAAATAAAATATCTAATGGTTTCAGTTTAACCCTTGTACGTGGCGTTGTTACACCTATCCACAGGGACCTTTAAAATCCCCCTTTGGCACCAGTAGCCCCGCAGGTCAGGTAGTCCAGCCTATATACTTAGGTTAAACCAAGGAAACCCTAAAGACTCGGACCATACATATACATACATGCATAAAAATAAAACCATAGAAACTGACATGCATAAATACAAACATTCAGCAAAACCATGAATACATACAGAAATATACAAACTGACAGAAACATACATGATACAACCTTCCATACATGCATAAAGATATAACATGCAAACTGATAGAAACAAACAAATATAACATGCAAAAACATGGATAAAAGAAACATGCAAAAAGAAACATAAAAACCTTCCAGAATCAAACAAAAAGAAGTATACAGAAACATGCATAAAAACAAATAGACTCGGACCTTACATATACATACATGCATAAAAATAAAACCATAGAAACTGACATGCATAAACATAAACATTCAGCAAAAGCATGAATACATACAGAAATATACAAACATGCAAAAGGAGATATACATATACATACATGCAAAAACATTGATAAAAGAAACATGCAAAAGGAGATATACAACCTTCCAGAATCGAACAAACCCACACGCAACAGGAACAGACTGACAGAAGCCATAAACGATCCTGAGAAACAAAGGAAAAAAGTTAGAAAATAGTAATCGAACAAAAAAATAAATAAATAGGTGAAAATAGAAGATATAACTTACCCGAACTGACAACTGGAAAGGCTGAGAATATCTCGGAAAATGAAAAGGCAGAGAAGAACATCTCTCGGAAAATGAAAAGGCAGAGAAGAACATATCTCAGAATCTGAAGAGGTAAGATGAGAATACGAAAGGATTTTGGGATTAGAGGTTAGGGTTTGGGGATTAGATGTTTAGGGTTAGGGTTTAGATGCCAGGGTTTCAGATTTAAGGTTAGGGTTTTGGGATTAAGGGTTTAGATGTCAGGGTTTCAGATCTAGGGTTAGGGTTAAGAATAAATTAGGGTTTAGGGTAAAACAGAACTGAGTTTGGGTTTTGAGTTTAGAAGGATTGAAGATAGGAATTCTCAAGAACACGAGGTTGTTCTTGAGAAAAGTAGGGGGTTTGATCGAAGAAAAACAGGTTTAAGGAGGAAAATTGTGTTTGTAGAAGATTTGGGAAGAAATTTTGGAAGAACAGGGAAGAACTTGGTTGAAAACCAAGATTTTGATCGAAAGAAATGAAGAAGATCTGGGAATTTGGTGTTTGTGGATGAGAGAGAATTTGAGACGATATTTCGGCAGAGTAACAGTAGGGAGAAATGAGCAATTTTGGCTGAGGGGTGAGGCTTTAATTATAGGCCTCGAGCCGGGTCAGAGGATCCGCGCACTTTGAAACGGGTTATTCGGGTTTTGCTCCGCAAGCACTCCTTCTTTGCTTTCTTTCAATTTCGTCATTTTTTGTGAAATTGAGCTTAAAGCTTTGTATTTTTCAATTGCGTCCTTAATTCAGTTTTAATGTTTAGGGTTATGGTTTTAATTTAGGGTTTGTGGTTTTAATTTAGGGTATAAATTAAGGGTTTAGTGATTTATTTATGGCTAATATATTTTATTTAGTTATTTGTTTAGGGTTAATATGTTAATTTAGGGTATAAATTAAGGGTTTTGGGTTTTTTCATTTAATGTTAATGGGGTTTGGGGTTTATGACCTTCAATTAGGGCTTTAATTTAAAGGTTTAGGGTTGAAGGGTTTTAGGTTTTAGTAATTAATTTTCAGTTTTAATACTTTTAGGGTTTTGATTTAGGGTTTAGGGTTTCATGAAGCAACATACTTCGAGTGTTTAGTTTTAATGTTTAGGGTTTAGTGTTAGGGTTTAGGGTATAATGCTTAGGGTTAGGGTATAATGCTTGGGGTTTAGGGTTTAGGGTATAGGGTTATCATTAGGGTATAAGGTTTAGGGTTTCATGAAGAAATGTACTTCGAGTGATTAGTTTGTAAGGTTTAGGGTTTAGTGTTAGGGTCTAGGTTATAGTGCTTAGGGTTTAATGTTACTATAACATGTGACTTAGGGTTTTGATTTTATGGGTTTCAATTTAGGGTTTAAGGTTTAGGGTATAGGGTTATCATTAGGGTTTCATGTTTTTTTTAATTTTAGAATTTATATTACAATATATGTATATATAAAACTGGAAACCCTAAACCCTACTCCCTAAACCATAAAACCATAAGCATTAAACACTAAACCCTTAGATCCTTACCCTAAACCCTAAGCCCTAAAGTATGTAAGTATTTATGCATTTAGGGTTTACGGTAGTGTAATGAACTAAGGTTAGTTTGAGTGATTAGTTTGTAAGGTTTAGGGTTTAGTGTTAGGGTCTATTGTAAAGTAAAATGAAAATATGAAGAAGAAGATGATTTCAAGAGTTGCATTGTTTTCATTTTCATTGAGCAGATTATATAGGGCAAGTACAAGATTCTAGAGGATTGCCACATCAGCAAGTTTGTTGAAAAACAAATCTAACAACCCTAACAATTTATAATAACAGATTTGGGAAGTTCTGGAGAAAGTTGGCCAGCACTGCATGAGTTGGCTGAAACGTCATGCACGTTAACAGAGGCTATGAAGTGATTGATAAGGCGAAACCCGATGTGGAGAAGATATGCCCCGGAGTTGTACCTTGTGCTGACATTCTCGCTGTTGCAGCTAGGGATGCTTCCGAATACGTAAGTATATCACATATGAAAAATATTATATTGTGTTCATGTTATCACCCTTATAATTAACAAGCCTTGAAACAACTCAGGTTGGCGGCCCGTCTTGGACGACCAAACTCGAAAGAAGAGATTCTGCCACCGCGAGCATAAGTCTAGCTTCAAGTCAGCTTCCTTGTTTCACCGCCAGCCTCGTATTGAAAGTGCTCTGATGAGGAACTTACAGATCCGGCAAAGGAAAAGAGAACGGAGAAGAAAGACAGAAAAACCCTAGTCGGCTAAACCAAAAGATGAATGAAGAAGAAAGGGGAAAATACAAATGTAGGCCAAAAGAGATGTTTGGGCCAGTTCCTACTGATGGGTTTTTATAGCCCAATTAGCTAACAAAAAAATTATTTGTTAACTTTCTGTTACAACTAATAACGGACTGAAATAACAGTTAGATGCCCGTTGAGTTTGTTGGAACCAGCCTGCTATACTGTTGAAGCCGTTTGAAACCACCATCTTTATAATCCAATATTCACCCTGCTTTCTAAACTTCTGATCCTTCTTCTCGAACCTGACTTAATGACCAGATAGACAGCTGACGGCGAAGAGCTTGAAACCTTGACACAGGCAAAGGCTTTGTGAGAACATCTGCAATTTGATCATGGACGGGTATGTAATTGACCTCCAGCTGATTTCGCATAACCTTCTCGCGAACAAAATGAAGATCCAACTCAACATGCTTAGTCTTCACATGCATAACAGGATTTGCAGCCATGGCAACCGTGCTGGTATTATCGCACCAGACTTGAGGTACACTTGAGACTGAAACTTGCATATCTGAAAGAACAGCAGAAATCCACGTAGCCTCACTGGCAGAATCAGCAAGACTCTTGTACTCTACTTCAGCAGTGGATCTGGACACAGACCTTTGCTTTTTCGAACTCCAAGTCAGCATATGAGATCCAAAGAACACACAGTGACCAGAAATGGATCGTCTATCATCCGGATCGCTACCCCAATCCGCATCCGAGAAGACTTGAAGACTGACACAAGTATTGGGTGCAGAAAACCAAAGACCAAAGTTAGAAGTGCCTTTGAGATACCTGAGAATTCTCTTTACAGCAGACCAGTGGGTCTCAGTGGGCTGCTGCATATACTGGGAAACTTTATTAACTGAAAATGCCACATCCGGACGCGTGTGACAAACATACAGAAGAGCCCCAACAGTGCTTCTGTAAAGTTGAGGATCTTTGAACAAATCACCAGAATTTTTGAACAACTTGGGTGACACCACCATGGGTGTATCAACTGAATTCGTATGCAGCAAATTAGTCTTAACAAGTAACTCATCAATGAATTTCTTTTGACTGAGAAACACCCCACCTACAACATGAACAGCTTCAATACCAAGAAAGTAGTTAACTTGACCAAGGTCCTTCAACGAAAACTTATCATCAAGAGCTTGAATAACTTGTTTGATACTAGAGGTGGAAGAACATGTGATGAGAATATCATCAACATAAATAACAATATACATCACATTATTATCAACATGCTGAACGAAGAGAGATGTGTCTGCACTAGAAAATCGAAAGTGAATGCTGTACAAAAACTCCCTTAGCTTAAGAAACCAGTTTCTGGGTGCCTGTCGAAGCCCATAAAGTGCCTTCTTCAGACGACAAACAAGCTTAGAACCATCCAACCCAGTTTTCTCAAAACCTTCAGGCTACTTCATAAAAACTTCTTCTTGAAGATCACCCTTCAAGAATGCATTGTTAACATCCACCTAATGAATAGGCCACCCATTGGACACAACAAGTGATATGAAAATATTGACCGTGAAGAACCTAACAACTGGACTGAAAGTCTCAGCAAAGTCAAAACCAGGGACCTAACTATACCCCTTTGCCACTAACCTGGCTTTAAAACGACTCACAGACCCATTAGAATTGAGTTTAACTCTGAACAACCATTTGGAGCCAACTGCCTTTCGATTGGCAGGAAGAGGCACCAACTCCCAAGTATCATTCTTAAGTAAGGCATTGTATTCATCAAGGATAGTTGCATGCCACAAGGGTTGTTGAAGGGTTTCATGAACAGTTGCAAGGGGAACTAAGCTCTCAACATTGTACACTTTTGGCTTAAAGATGCAATCTTTGCTATGAGTGACCATACGATGACTATTTAGAGGAAGAGAAACAGATGGAGCAACTTCAAGTAACTGTGAAGGAAGATCAGGTACCTCATTCAAACTAGGATGGCTATTTGATGTTTCCAGGGTAGTATCTAGCTGAGAACAAAACTCAGCAGGTATAGGAGATTCATCAGACAAACACGTAGGACGATTTACACACAAAGAGGGTGAGCCAACATCAGCATCACTAGGCTCACCACTACCAAGCTCAGATGGTCTATGTACATCATCAGACGCATCAAAAGGAGAATTGGGATCATGAGAAATCATAGGGGTATCAGCAATATCAGACTCAGTAGAAGTAAGATCATCAGATACTAACACAGGGGATGAACCAGGAGATACTACAGAGGATGTTTGACCAACTAAAGTAGAGTCTTCTTGTGGCACAAAAGGTGCAGAGACCATATTATAAGAAGAAGAAGCGGGACTAAAGGAAGAACAAGGCACTTCAGAAGTATCTAAACAGTGAGCAGAAAGAGGAAACTCACATGAAGGAGTACACTGAGATCTAGGAAGAGCAACTAAAAGAGGAGCACTAAGGGCAAAGGGAAAAACTTGCTCATTGAATTTCACATGAGAAACATACACACGACCAGTATCATCCATACACTGATAACCAAAGTGCATTGGGGAATAACCAAGAAACACACAAGGCTTGGTCCTAAAGTCAAACTTATGTCTGTTGTAGTCACGAAGACAGGGAAAACATTGTGACCCAAAAACCCTGAGAAACTTATAATTGGGCTTCTTACCATATAGCTTTTCAAAGGGTGAAATCCCACCTAGCTTAACAGAAGGCAGCCTATTGATCAAGTATACTGCACTGAGAACAGCAAACGACCAGTATCTAAGAGGAACTGAAGCCTGTGCCAACAAGGATAAAGCAGTATCTATGATATGCCTATGCTTTCTCTCTACAACTCCATTCTGAGCAGAGGTGTGCGGGCATGATAGTCTGTGTTGAATTCCTAAGGTTTTAAGATCAGTAGCTAAAGCTATAAACTCTCCACCATTGTCAGTTTGAATACCAACTATATTAGCAGAAAACTAATTCAACACCAAAGCATGAAATTGCTTGAAAGCAACAATTACATCAGATTTATTTTTTAACAAAAACACCCAACAGTTCCTAGAGTACATGTCAACAAAGGAAACATAGTACAGCCAACCAGCTGACCTGATGGGTGCAGGGCCCCTAACATCAATTTCAACAAGTTCAAATGGTTTAGTGTAAACAGTGGTGGAAGCATGAAAAGGTAACCTTTGTGATTTTCCTAACTGACATGCAGAACACAAAAAAGTCTTATCAACATCAACTGACTTATTTAAAACAAGACTAACAACATCATGTGATGCATGACCTAGTCTTTGATGCGACAACCAATACAAGGCATGACCAACAGAGGGAGCAGGAGTAGTAGATGCAACAAACACATTATTACAGGCAGTGATATGTGATGAAGATGCAGAAGGAACCTGAAAGCAATACAAACCATCCTCCAGAAACCCTTCAAGAACCACAGAGCCAGTCAATTCATCCTTGACAAAGCATATGTCAGCATGAAATTCAACAAAAACCTAATTATCAGAAGTAAACTTTGATACAAATAGAAGATTGGGAGTGATCTTGGGCACACATAGCATATTATTAGCAACCAATGAACCACAATCAGTAGGTATAACAGCCTTACCAATATGAGAAATAGTAAGAGAAGAACCATCACCTAGAAACACCTTACCATTACCACCATATGGACTGTTCTGAGTAGCTGAACTCCGACCCCGAGCCACATGGTGTGTAGCACCAGAATCTGGGTACCATTTGTCTGTTGTAGATAACACACCCTTGGCTACAAGAGAATTAACTTGAATAGTGTCCTGAGTGATATCTAAAGGCATGACAGCAGCAACAGCTTCATTTTGAGTAAACGGACTATAAGATTGTTCTTCAGTATCAGCACCATAGTGACACATATTGGCACGCATATCTTCTGAATCCTTGTGTTGCATAGATGAGTCCCTTTTAAAATTCTGATTGAACCTGTTCCAGCACCTGTCAGCCAGATGCCCTAGCTTCCCACATATCTGGCATTGAGGTCTGGACTGATTGCCCCTGAAGCGAAAGTTGGACTGTTGCTGCTGACCACGACCCCTATTACCAAAAGAAGAGTAATACTGCTTGCCCATGTTTCTGTCATCTTGCTCAGTCGATTTCTCCGCACCATATCAAGTCATGCTGACACCAATTGAAACACGCATTGGATCCAGAATCCTGGTCTCAGCATCTTGCAACACAGCTATCACGGATTCAAGGGTATACGTCTCTCTACTTGCAGTGATTGCAGCAATGAACGGTTCATATTCAGCCGAAAGACCATTAAGAATGGTTGCGATCTGTTCAACAGCTACAACCGGGCTTCCACTAATCGCCAGCAAGTCACAGATCTTCTTTATCTGTGTCGTATAGTCACGAACAGATAACGCACCTTTCTTCATTGCCCGCAGACGACAATGAAGATTCATAATCTTTGTTGCGGAAAGGCTTGAATATTGCTTCGTAACAATGGCCCAATTCTCTGTCGTAGTTTCAGCTCCGACCAGTTGAGGTAATATATTGGCATTGATTGTTGATAACAACCACGAAGCCAACGAATTGTCTTCCTTCTTAAACCTGTTAAAAATATATATGTACAACATTAGTAGAAAGTAACAAATTTAAGCGCAAAGTGATAACAAAATAAGTACATGATATGTAATGTACTAATAAATATAGATATTGAATTGGTTAAAGAATTCATATTTGTTATACTAGCGGTAGAAATTAAAAGTTTTTATAAATATTTTAATTTAAGGTTTATAGATTTATTTTATCATTTAGGGATTAATGGTTAGAATTTGGGGTTTAGAGGTTAAGATTTAAGTTTTAACCTTTAAACTCTAAATTCTAACCATAAACACTAAATTTTAACCACTATCCCTAAATTTTAATCGTAAACAAGAAATTCTAACCCATAAATTAAATTATTAAACCCTAAAACTAAGACTCTTGTGAAGAATTTTAGTTTCCTCCGTCAATATATGAAACAATTGCTCATGGTTAAAATACATACAAGTATTGTAGTTAAAAAAGTGACAAACTCAGTTACCAAATGATATATTAAACAAGTCGTATGTTTTAATTGGTTTTTCATGTTGATTCGTGTCAAAACTTATTGTATATTTTATAATGCAGAGAGTGAGTATGGGTGTTCATGTTGATAAAATGAATTAGAGGAATATATTTTCTCATATATTCAAATGATCTGTACAAGGACTATTTATATACATCTTTGGACTAGTTAACAAACTAACTGATTCTAACAATCTTTATAACAGCACTAACTATAAAATTAACAAATTGTACAAAACAGTTTCTAACACTCCCCCTCAAGTTGGTGGGGCAAACACATCTTTGACACCCAACTTGGATAGCAAGTATTCATGTTGAGTAGAATTCAAGGCCTTTGTAAAGATATCAGCTGGTTGCTCCTTGGTTGAGATGTACTCTGTCTGTATCAACCCTTCTTGAATTTTCCCCCTTACAAAGTGACAATCAATCTCAATATGTTTTGTTCTCTCATGGAATACAGGATTAACAGCTATTTGAATAGCTGCTTTACTATCACTTAACACTTTTGCTGGTTTATTATCTTGAATTCCCAGTTCATTTAATAAACCTTTTAGCCAAACTATTTCTGCAGTCACCATAGCCATACTTCTGTATTCTGCCTCTGCTGATGATCTAGCCACAGTGCTTTGCTTCTTACTTTTGTATTCTGCCTCTGCTGATGATCTAGCCACAGTGCTTTGCTTCTTCGATTTCCATGAGATCAACGACTCTCCCAACATTACACAGTATCCAGTAATGGATCTTCTGGACATTGGACATGTGGCCCAATCTGAGTCACAACTTGCTGTAATGGTGCAGTCACTTGAAGATTTTAGCAGAATTCCCAATCCTGGATTCTTCTTTATGTATCTGACAATCCTACAGGCTGCCTCCATGTGTTCTTTCTTTGGCTGATGCATAAACTGACTTAAGTGTTGCACTGAATATGCAATATCTGGTCTGGTATGTGTTAAATACAATAATCTACCAACCAGCCTCTGAAAAGGTGTTTTATCAACAAGAACTTCTGAATCATCTTCTTGTTGAATGTGCTTGTCATACTCAACTGAAGTCAGTTTGCTATTCTGCTCTAATGGAGTCATGGAAGGCTTTGCTCCCCCTGCCCCAATATCTTGTATAATTTCTAGAGCATACTTTCTCTGATTGATCGGAATACCTTCTTTGGATCTTAAAACTTCCAAACCAAGAAAGTATTTAAGCTCACCCAGATCTTTCATTTTAAAATTTCTATGCAACACAGCTTTTAACTCTTCAATCAGATCATTATCATTCCCAGTGATAAGAAAATCATCTACATATAACAACAGAACCACAATTCTAGAACCATGCTTCTTAGTAAACAGTGAATAATCGAATTTACTTTGAACAAACTTTGCTTCCAACAAGGCCTCTGTTAACTTTGCATTCCATTGACGTGAGGCTTGTTTCAATCCATATAAAGATTTTTGGAGTCGACACACCATAGTCTCCCCCTGACTACAAAAACCAGCAGGAAGCTCCATATAAACTTCCTCAAGAAGATCACCTTGAAGAAAAGCATTGTGGACATCCATTTGCCACAATGACCATTGAAAGATAGAAGCAATTGCCAAAACAAACCTAATAGTTGTAAGTTTGGCAACATGAGAGAAGGTATCCACAAAATCTACACCCTCTCTTTGATTGTAACCTTTAGCTACTAAACGAGCCTTGTAACGCTCAACTTCCCCAGAGGCAGTATATTTAACCCTAAAAACCCACTTGCACCCAATACAAGCTTTACCAGGAGGCAAAGGAACAACAGTCCAAGTTTTATTTAATTCCAAGGCCTGGATTTCTGCATTCATGGCTTCAATCCATTTGGGATCAAGTTTAGCTTCGTCAAAGGTCTAAGGTTCAAATATATGAGAAATGGAAAAAAATGTACGAAGAAGTATGAGGAGGCAAATGGGAATAAGAAAGATAATTCTGGATGGGATACAAACCTGAAAGAGAAGTGGATTGGCAGGTATGAACATAATCATTGAGCCACTGTGGTGGTTTAGGGACACGAGAAGAAACACGACGAGAAGGAGAATGAGGGGTTTGTAATGTTTGTGGTGGTTGTGGTAATGGAGGTTGTTGAGGAGAGGATGATGAAGGTTGAGAGGGAAGATCTGTTGAAGCACTAGAAGCATGAGGAAAAACAGTAGGTAAAGAATCAGAATGTGAAGAAACAGATGAACCAGCAGGAGAAAGCTGAGAATCAGAATAAAAAAAATGTTGAGAAGAGGAACTAGAAAGATTAAGAAACTCAGAATCTGGTATATAAGGAGAGGAAGGAAAAAAAGGAAAAGAAGGAGAATTATTAGAGATGAAACGAAAAGGAAAACTATCCTCATGAAAGAGAACATCACGATTAACAAAAAAAGTATGAGTTTCAAGATTAAAAAGAATATAACCCTTTTGGGTTGATGAATAACCAAAGAAAACTGAAGGAATGGACTTTGCAGAAAACTTGTCTGAGAAGTTAGGTTTAGTGGCATAACATAAACAACCAAACACCCTCAAATGAGACAAATTTGGAGGTTTATGATGCAACATTTCGAAAGGTGACTTCCAAGAAAGCAAAGAAACATGAAGCCTATTTATAAGATAGCAAGAAGTGGTAACACACTCTCCCCAAAATTTCAATGGTACTTTAGAATGAAAACGCAAGGCCCTAGCAACTTCAAGAAGATGCCTATGCTTCCTCTCAGCAACTCCATTTTGCTAGGGTGTATGAACACAAGTGCTTTGGTGAATAATACCAAGAGAAAGGAAGAAAGATGAACACAAAGAATTGAAGAATTCAGAACCATTGTCACTGCGAACAATTTTAACAGTAGCAGAGAACTGATTTTGAACTAAAAGGAAAAACTGCTTTAAGGAAGAAAGAGCTTCATTCTTATGCTTCAACAGATAAACCCAACTCATCCTAGTGTGATCATCAACTATAGTAAGGAAAAAACGACAACCAGAATTAGTAGAAACCCTATAGGGTCCCCAGATGTCAATATGAAGAAGAGAGAAAGGAGAATCACACCTAGAAAAGCTAGAAGAAAAAGGTAACCTAGTTTGTTTTGCTAAAGGGCAAACAACACATTTATGTACAACATCAGAATCAAAATGCACAGAATGTAAAAAAATCAATTTTATTCATTTTTGACAGAGCAGTATGCCCTAAACGAGCATGCCAGATACAAGTATCACCAATAACAGAAGACATGCAAGAAGCATTCACAGAATCAAAAAAAGAAATGGAATGAACTATAGACATACCACCAGACTCAAAAAAATAAAGGCCATGAGATGCCCTACCAATCCCCTTCATCCTTCCAGTGCAAAGATCCTGTAATAAACAGAAATCAGGATAAAAAATGAGACAACAATTTAGATCACGAGTGAAACGGGAAACCGATAACAAATTGTGATAAAAGTCAGGGACATAGAGAACATTCTGAAGAGTGGATTCTGGGGTCAATCGAAAAGAACCAAGGTGAGTAACATGAGTTGTTTTACCATTGGGTAAGTGAACAAAGCGTGGATACGAAGCACATGATACAGGATCATCTAGATGATTGAAAGAAGATAAAATATGGTATGTGGCCCCTGTGTCTACAATCCAGCAAAGCGAAGTATTAGATGAAGGAGAATTAGAATTAAGTATACTTGCAAGATTCACGGCAGCATCAGCAGAGGGAGACTTGTGCAGCAAACGAAGGATCTGATGATACTGATCCTGGGTAAAAACTGGAGCCGAGGGTGACACAGAAGGAATGCCAGAAGCACCAGAGACCAAATCACCATCCCCATCAGAATGAACAGGAGAAGAAAGGGCCACTGCAGCAGAAGAACCACTCTTCTTCTTGTTGAATTTGTAGTGAGACGGAAACCCAATCAGACGATAGCACTGATCTTTCCGATGTCCCTTAATTTTACAGTGCTCACAAACACCAGAAAATCGACGACGATCAGAACCACTGGAAGAGGCAGAGAATAAAACCGTGGTCTCCGGGGTACCAATAAGGGAAAGCTGGGTTCGCTGAGATTCTTCCTGAACAAGGATAGAATACGCCTGAAGGAAGCGGCTTCATAATGAGAATCTGACTTCTAATTGCCGCATAAGACTCATGTAATCCCATAAGAAATTGAAAGAGCTTCTGCCGAACAAGAATCTTCATGTTGTCCTGAGAAACCTCACATTCGTAAGCTGTAAAAGGCACAAGAGCTTCATATTCATTCCAAAGCAGTTTAAGACGAGTAAAATAGGTGGAAATAGTAGAATCACCTTGAGAAACAGTGGCAATTTCACGATGCAGAAAGAAAATACGGGAGCCATCCACTTTGTCGAAACGTTCAGCCAAATCTTTCCAAACAAGGGCAGCACTCGACGCGAAAGCAACACCGGCAGAGAGATCCTTAGAAACGGAATTGAGGATCCACGATAAGACAATCGCATTGCACCGATCCCACTGAGAAAGAAGATCATCAGAATACGTCTCCCGGCGGCAAGAACCATCGATAAACCCTAGCTTGTTTTTCGCAAGCAGGGCTATCTTCAACGAACGACACCAGATGGAATAATTGTCGATTCCAACAAGGGGATGAGAAACGAGCATCATGCCCGGCGTATCAGATGGATGGAGGTACAAAACATGATTAAAATCGATGGAATCAGAAGGCATCGTGAAGAAATTGGGGAAAAAACAGAGAAACAATCGAGAACGATGAAATTGGGAATTTGGGAAAAGAAACAAAATGAAAAAACGGCAAAGACTCAAAGAGAAATGGGACCCCAAAAAAGCCCAAACAAAACGAAACCCAAATCTGATACCATGTTGATAAAATGAATTAGAGGAATATATTTTCTCATATATTCAAATGATCTGTACAAGGATTATTTATATACATCTTTGGACTAGTTAACAAACTAACTGATTCTAACAATCTTTCTAACAGCACTAACTATAAAATTAACAAATTGTACAAAACGGTTTCTAACAGTTCATGGTTCGGTTTTAACCAAATTAATGAACCAAATTGAATTTTAGTTTGATCAACAGTTTAAGATTTTTAAAGCTTAGCTATTAGTTAATTCCGTAATAAATTGGTTAATTAATTAAAGGGAAAACTACACCGGTGGTCCCCTAACTATTACCGTTTTCCTATTTTGGTCCCAAAACTATTTTTTCGGCAAAACTATCCCTTCTGTTGCATAGTTTTCCTGTTTTGGTCCCCCGACGTTAAATAGCTAACGATTTTGCTGACGTGGTATTTTTTAAATATTTTTAATATTTTTTAATCATTTCTCTCTCTTCTTTCCCTTCTTCAACGACACTTGCTTCAATTTCACCTAGTCTTTAATGGTGCCTGATCGAATTGTGTGCCAAATTTGCCGCAAAAAGTTAATGCCAACGGCTGACAGCATAGCTGATCTCTGCCTAGGGTTGGCTTTGGTATAAGTAAAAACTTGCCTCCTGGGTTTCACTTCTTAAACAAAAGGTTTTGAACATGGAGAAGTTCATTGCTGCATTAATTTTTTGATTTTGAGTACCATACTGTTCTTATTATTCATTGAATCTTTGGGGGTTTAAGAATTGTAATGGCAAAAGAAGATATCTATTTTTATTGTTTGGGGGGGGTGGATTGCCAATTTTATTCAGTGAACTTACTTTTTGGGTACTTTCAATAAGTTTGTCAACATGTTATAACATACCCTGGAGCGTATCGAAAAGTTTCTGTGGAAACAGCCCATTGAGCCTCTAGAAAAAAGATCGTTTCTGAATCGGATTGAAATCCATAATTTTTTAGGCTTTGATCGTAAAAGTTTGGGTTTTTCCCAGGGAAAGGAAATAATCTGTAGTTCGAAAAGTTTGAGCAGAGATGAGTACAAGTACATCAGGTTTATACCTCTCTTCGGCAACGCCCGGTTCATGTTTGATCATATGCTCCAATGGGAAATCATCTCCCGAAGCCAAAACCTTGATGATTACTTTGAAACCTGCGTCGTTTCAATCCACTACAACCGCCGTCAACGTTTGTGTAAATGTGAGGAGAAAGGCTGTTTCCTGCCAAGCTGTCTCCTCCGCTTCCGTCGACAAGGACGAGAAAGACGCGTCAGATTGTTCCCGACCAATTCGTGACATTACTAACGGCTGCAACGTTAATGCTTCTGAGAAGCATACTCTTAACCATCTATAAGGATTTAAAATGATGGTAAAAATAAAGAAGATGAAGAAGAAGGGAAAGAAGAGATTAAAAAATATTTAAAAAATGCCACCTCAGCAAAACCGTTAGCTATTTAACGTCGGGGACCAAAACAGAAAAATTATATAACAGAAGGGACGGTTTTGCCGACAAAAATAGTTTTAGGACCAAAATAGAAAAACAGTAATAGTTAGGGGACCACCAGTGTAATTTTCCCTTAATTAAATTAACCGAACTAAATGAAAATAGTAAATATTTAATCTATTATATTTATATATTACATATATATTTTAAGACAAGCCCAATCCCGTTAAAATATCAAGACTCAATCCAACTAATTTTTAACCAAAGACTAAACCTATTGATATTTTAAGTACAAATGAAAAAAAATAGTCAAATTAATACCCTAAAACTCCTTGCAAAGAAATTGAGTTATACTTATAACAAAATTTGGTTAATTTAAATAAATATCGATTAATAATTTTTAAATAAATATAAATTTAATAAAGAAAAATATTGGTTAACTCAATTCTGTCAACACCGAATTAACCGATTGTACACTTTTAAGTGTTAGAACAACTTTGATAATTTAATAATTTAGAAAATCAACTTATACAATTTATCTATAATAAATTCATTTAAACAATTAACAAAATAAAAATTAATATAATTTTCACTTTTAATATCAACCAAATATCAAATAATAATAATAATATTATTATTATTATTATTATTATTATTTCAGTTTTTTTAATATTTTTATAATCAAGGAGATATAAGATTCTTTGATTTTTTAACAGACAAATTTATATAATATATATACTACACAGACTCCTCAATGCTTTTAAACATATTCGGTTGCAGGTTATAGTGTGTATTATACCGATAACAATGTAAAACTCAATCTATCTATTTTGAATTTTTTTTGGACAATTACAAGTAATCACAAATAATATAACATCCGACTAACTATATATTATACATTTTGAATGAATGGAATAATTATGAGCTAAAATTGTTGATTATTCTCTACATGACTAACTCATTACGCGTCTGCTTGAAGATTTCCATGCCATTATATTATATTTGAGTAAAAATTTTCTGCCCCTAATCATGCCTCTATTTATATCTCATGTTAAAAAAATAATTAAAAATTAAATTAGTAACCCTAATCCTAAATTTCAAATCCTAAAACTTACACCCTACACCTTACAAAATATACCCTATCCTAAATTCCTTATACCCTAATCATGCCTCTATTTATATCTCATGTTAAAAAAAATACTTAAAAATTAAATTAGGAACCCTAACTCTAAATTCCAAATCCTAAAACTTACACCCTACACCTTACAAAATATACCCATCTTAAATTCCTTATACCCTAAGCCTTAAGCCTAAACCCGTAATTTTATTGTAGAGGCATAAATGAAGACATAATTAAGAGGTAGACGATTTCCACCCATTATATTCTACGACAAAGCTGGAAAATAACTATAAACAAGCTTTTATTAATTTGCACGAAGTTGTAAAGTAAAAAAAAAGTTTCAGGGAAATTATTTTCCAGAAATTGTTTATTGAAGAATATATGCAGTTACGCAACAAAGTACAGCTATGGATATATAGCAAAGAAGCATTACAGCAGAAACTTTACACTTGAAACTTGGAAACAATTCAAAAGCAACACTTAATCAAAGAAATAAACATAACATCAAACTAGTTAACACGGCTGCAAATCCTCCTTATTATCCCAGGTGAACCAGTTAGAGGCTCGATATCTCCCATTTTGACCATGGCGGATGCGAAATCTGAGCTGAAAGTCGAAGGGTTCCTGCTGTACTCGTTGACTATGCTATCCGATGATCCGCCGCTGAACAGCACTTGATCCGACTGCAGAAGACCCCTCCTTTGCAACAGATTCCTGAAGTAGTTGTTGTCAAATTGATTCGGTGTCACCAAATCGAGTGGTGCCAAATTCCCATCACCGTTGGGGGCAGTGGCCGGACAGTTGCGTCTGCGCGTGCTGGCAAATCCAGCATCGATGTCACTTGCGTTGTTGTATATCCTACCCCGGAATGTAACGCACCGAGCTTGTCCAATGGTGTGGGAACCTGACAAAGCAACCATGTCTCTTTCACTGAGCCCCTTGGTTTCAAACAGGTTGATAAGCGTCTGAAGACTGTCTGTAAAACGAGGAAGGTCTCTAGCAGCTAGACTTGGGCTTGCATCGGTGGAGTCTCTTCTTCCAAGATTCACTGTCCACAATGGACCACCTACCTGCGAAATGTTAATCACTTAATATCAAATCACGGCACATGCATACATATGTATGTATGTATGTATGTAGCAAATAGCAATGACTCACGTATTCAGAGGCGTCCCTGGCAGCAACTGCGAGGATGTCAGCACAAGAAACAACACCAGGGCAAACGTTTTCGACAGCAGATTTAGCCTGCTCAATAACTTCAAACCCTCTTACGGAGTTGAGATTTTGAAGTACAGACCTTTCGCTTGTGATTGAAGGGGAATCCTCCAGCAAGATTGAGGCATCACAACCCTGAATGAATAAAGCAAAGGAAGCTCTCCATTAAACACAAACCAATGAACCTTGTTGTAATTTAATTAACATACGTGTATATACAAACATAAGTATTGCACAAGTACCTGAACAAAACAATCATGGAAATGAAGGCGAATAAGAGAAGCAGCCATTCTACGTTCCCTTGCAATGGCTGATCTGATGGATGTGCGAATGGTACTGAGTGCATTCGGGCATGTTTCAGCATAAAACGTAGAAGAAAGCTGTGCTTGGCATGCGCTGAGGCTCAAAGCCAGCAGCATCACCATAGCAGCAGCTCTGAACATTGCGGCTGCTACCATTTTTTTCAGTGACGAAAATGAAAGGTAGCTTAATTAGTTGAAAAGAAATAGCTAGAGAAAGTGAGAAGGAAGGCTGATGATGGAAGAGCCGGTTGCTAAAGCTGTATTTATAGAGTAATTTGGGGAGGGTTAGACTATAACAAAGTTTGTATTGGTCACTGTTTTCAGCCATATCCTGGCTGTAATTAACGATTTTTTCAATTATTGCAGCGGCTGACTTTTTGAATATGATTCCTTCGTGTTTGGCTTGCATGGCGCGTAACTGTATATTACGTTGGACGTGGAAAATTTCTTCAGGAATTTATTAGTGACGACTAATCAAACCTAGGGAAAAGGTAAAGTCGTACTTAATATTGTATCTTGTAAGATAATCTGGTCTGGCTAAAGATGATTACTTCATACACAATAATAAATTTTTTCACTACAAATGGTTTTAATTTACGGTTATATGAGTTTTTCATTTGCTTTAAAAGTTAATTAAGAACATTGACGGGTTAAGAATGTGTGTGGAGAAAAATTATATGGTCAAAGGTCAATCTTTCAAATAATAATAAACTTTTAACTAAAGTGTGTTTTGATAAATCATTGAAAAAAATTCAACATTTAGTTTTTACACCCTTTTATTTTCACGAAGTTATGGGCTTAGTACCAATCAGCAACAAATTTTCCTTACCCCTTTTAAATAAGAATTGTTTAAAAAAATATTTAGTTTTTAAATATATTTTTGTTAACAATGTTAGTTTTAAATTAATAAAAAAATTTCAAAAAAAAGGTGTTGAATAGGATAGGTGAGTGGATAGATACTTAGTACTTAATGTTGAAAATATTGTTTTTATTTTATTTTAAAATATATTTTCAAATGAATGATCTCTTTTTCATTAAACTATTCAAAATAATTTAAAATTTTACATTTATAAGATTAAAATTATAAAATAAATTATTTCAAGAAGTCAGAATTTACTTTTATCAGATGAAATAATTTTATGATATAAATTCGATACTTAAAAAAATAAGGATTTAATTTTTCTGTTTAGGAAATAACACCTGGTACCACTCTCAATCCCACACTGGCAGACGAAGTCTTCATTAACATAAAGTTATGCTTGCCGGAATTAAGTATTTGGCTTACTCTTTTGTGGTGGCGGATTGGTTTGCTGGAGAGTATTTCTAGATCCGGTAAATTTGACCCGATATTCAAATCGAGATTCGAAATTGATCAGAACACGATGACTCGAATTTAATTGGGCGATTGACTTGTAAACGATGATTAAAAATGTAGGAATCTTTGTAAAACTCGATATGGATTAATCGATGAATGAGTCGAATATCATGTTTATAAAAATATTTGAAAAATAACTTGTAAATGATGATTAAAAATGTAGGGATCAAATGATCAATAGTAAACATGAAGTGAAGTGTTGAAATGCTAAAGTAATATATAGAGGGAGTTGTCAGTTTAGCATTGTTTTTGAAAGGTACGATGACAAAATACTTGAAAAATAATTTTCAGAAGTGATTCTGAATTTTTGGGTTTGAGATTTAAATGCTTAGTATTGCTATTAAAAAGTGCTTTTAAGAAGACAAATGATCATTTTAGATGTAAGTTATATATATATATGATATCATCCAAATTGTATAATGTTATAATATATGAAATATCTTAGCATAAATTATCATAAAAATATAAAAATATATTTTTATTAATAAATACATATTTTTTTAATAATTGTACGTGTTTTATAAAAATATAATAAATTTAAAATATTTTATTTAAAAAATTGACATAAATATATATAATTTTTAAACTGACATTAATAAATATAAGGGTAAACTAACCCAATGACCACCATACTATGGTTAATGTATTAAAATGACCACCTTAAAAAATCGACTTAATTGACCACCCAAACTATTAAAATTTGATCAATGTGACCATCAGCCGTTAATAGGATAACGGCAGCACTTACGTGGATCGTTGGGCTTATTATTCTATGATTATTTTTTCCACGTTGGATTAGAAGGCATCCACATCAACCTTCCACCTAAGCATTGAAAAAAAAACGTTTATAAATTACCCCCAAACTCAACCCTAAACACAGTATATCGTGAAGAAGAAGAACATAGCAGTTGGTAGAAGAAGGTGTAGAAGAAAATGGCAGCAGAGATGAATTGTGATTGCTATTGTGAGGTTCGTTCGAAGCTGACAACAAGTTGGACTTATGAAAATTTAGGTATGAGGTTTTGGGGTTGTGGAAATTTTCGAAATGAGGTTAGGGCTTGTAAATTTTTTTTTTGTTTGATCCACCAATGACCGATAGGTCAAAAAGAGTTATTGTTGGTCTTCTTAAAAAAGTTGATTCGATGAAAGAAGAAAGAAAGAAGCAAAGAATTGTTGGAAGTTTGTTTGTTGTTGTTGATGTTTTGGTTGGTTTTATTTTGGGGAAAAATTTCTTCTAGATTAGGACTGTTATTGTGGTGGGTGGGTTTTGTGTTAGTGAAGGATTTTATGGGTTGATAGCTATGATTCAGGGAGGAAGAAAGGAAGAACATTGTTGGTTGATAGCTAGGATTTTGTGGTTGTTATTGAAATGTTTTGGGGAAAGATTTTTTTAAGAATTTCGAAATGTTTTGGGGAAGAACATTCAGGGAGGAAGAAAGAAATGTATTGTAAGAACTTTTTAATGTTTTGGGGAAGGATTATGTAATGTAATCTTTATTGAAATGTAAGAATTTATCTTATTGAAATGAAATGTAGTTTAATGTTTGTTTATGATAATTGATCTAATTGTTATATTACACATTGAATCTACAAGACAACAAAATAAAGAAAAGATGATAACAATAAGCAAAATATAATATTTCATTTGATAATTTCATAAAAGTATTGCATACATATGTTTGACCAATATATGTGATATTTTATGTTTGTTATGACAACATGTTATACTTTGGTCAAACTCAACCCTAAATATGACAACATGGTGTCATACAAATGTTTGACCAATACATAACAAAAGACATTGATTCCCAAAAGCAAGTCAAAACAAAATGTAACAAAATGTGATATTCATGTTTCTTATCAGAAGAAAATGGTATACTTTGGCCAATTGTATGCAAAACACATTCACTAAAAAAATGATTTTGTCTTCAACAGAATTCAAGATGGATTGTAGGAGCTCTTTTGACTTGTAAGAACTCTTGGTGTAAGCATCCATCTCATAGTGGTGGCTTCTGAAAGATGGACTGGTGTTGGACTTGGTCCTTGACTGGTTCCAGCACCACCAGTTGTAGGCATTCATCTTATAGTGGTGGCTTTTGAAGGATGGACTGGTGTTGGACTTGGTCCTTGACTGGTTCCAGCACCACCAGTTGTAGGCATCCATCTCACAGTGGTGGGTTGTGAAGGATGGATTGGTTCAGGTCTTCTAACCTGCACAACAAAGAAGCAAAAAAAATTATCATTTTATTATATATGAATTAAACAAGTTAACAATAAGATTCAGTAATGTAACTTACTGGAAGTTTTTGAATTCTAGGATTTTTCCTGGCAGCAACACCACTGGATGCCTGTCCAGGTCTTCTCGGATTGGCACCAACCTTTCCCTTGCACGTTATGATATTATGGCCACTCACATTGCATCTTTTACAAAAGATTTTGACACCCCTTCTTGACACTCGACTCGTCTGAGATGGTGTTTCATCACTTTTCTTACGTCTTTTCTTATGTGGTCGTCCCGAAGGTCTTCTAAAGACTGGTGGCAGAACAGGCTCTAGTGTGTCAACAGGCTCCCATTGTTTCTCGCCCCTCACAGGACATATCAAGTGGGAATAGATTGCTCTTTGGGTTGAGCTGAAATAGTATGAGTCAACATATCTTTTTGGCCTATCTTCAATGGACAAAATCACATATGTAGCCCTTGCAGCTTTTCAAAGTTTGTCAAATTGAAACTCAACAAAACTTTAAAAACATGAGTTAACCTTTAATTCATCCATGCAAGATTGGAATTCTCTCACATATGTAGCCCTTGCAGCTTTTCAAAGTTTGTCCTTCACTGCTTTTCGCCTAAAAACGCCACTACTCTTAGTATTTGAGTACAAGTGCCTCACACATGTCCTATGTGTTGCATGAGGAAGCACTTCTGACACATCTTCCATTAATCCCTACACACATACAAAAAAAAACAAAATAAATTAACAGTTCACAGTTAGCAAAAAAATACAAAAAAAATATTAAAGAAATTTACTTATACCTTCTGTCTATCATTCATAAAAGTATAGCTGTGAGAATTCTCAACCTCCAAATCAGTGGCAAGTAATTCCAAAAACCAGAACCATGATGACTGGTTTTCACTCTCCACAACTGCAAAGGCTATAGGATAGATTGCATCATTTGCATCTATTCCTACAGGTGACAAAAGATGACCTTTGTAATACCCCTTCAAGTGACAACCATCTAGACCTAGAATGGGCCTACAGCCTGCTTTGAAGCCATCTTTCAATGCTTGCATGCAGATATAAAGCCTCTCAAACTTTCTTTCATCTAACTTACAAACAGTTGTTGTCCCTGGATTAGAGTGCCTCAATTCCCCTAAGTAAGCATACAGATTTGCATACTGCTCTTTGTAGTTACCATTCAAGTGCTCAAGAGCCAGATTTTTTGCCCTAATGCATTTACACTTATCTATAACTAATCCCCAATCCTTGTGGACAGCTTTTTTTAGGGATGTACTAGAGAAATTAGGGTCAACAAAAAAACTACTAAAGTAGTTTTTAGCTAGCCACTTGACAGTATAATTAGAAATTTTGAACTCCCTAAGACAACTATGTTCACCATTTATAGACCTAATCTGCCATATACCAGTAGAAGGATCTTCACCATGTATAGGGGCTGCCCATAACACCCATTGACACTCTCCTTTACATTTTGCTTGAATCCTTCTATTATCATTTCTCTTTAACTTAACACAGTACCTATTCTTAATACCATACATCTTAATGGCATCCTTAAGTATGTCTTTGCTTGCAAACAATTGACCAACCTTCAACTTAGGGTTCATTAAGTCTGACTCGACATTAAATTCAGGAAATCTAGGTTTTTTTTGACCATCTGAATCTGACTCATCTACATTGTGTAGTGAGTCAGATTTGCCACTGTCATTGTCGCTTTCATATTCTACTTGCTCACTGCCCAACCCAAAATTCTCACTGCGCATTTCATTTTCAGAGCTAAGAACTTTTGTTTCACTGTCACTAAATTCAGACTTATCAGTGGATGAGTCTGACTCGACAAGGTACTCATCATCTTCTGAGTTAGAATCTGAATCTAACCTAATTTCAGAATCTACCCTAGTTTTAAAATCTACCCTGATCTCAGGCTCATTGTCCACTACCATTTCTTGTAAGTGTAAATGCATGTAATAATCTCTAGGTAAATGTCCTACCATCTCAAGAACATCAAAATTATTTATCAACTTTTCAACTGTAATGGACTATCTGAAACCTTCCAAAACACAGTCACACTAGTAGTAATCCCTAATCGTTCAACCATACTAACAATCGCAAACATTGACATAGTATCCACATTACAATGATCAAAATAATCCAATCCTTCTCTATGATGTACAACAACACTAAACTGGTCTGAATCAGTACCTGTTAAATATCAGAAATATTGTACAACAACACTAAACATTAATGGTTTCACAGTGCAACAAACAAATAATAACAAAACATATAATAAATACCCACCCACAATTGCAGTACCCTAAATATTGATGTCAACCCACGTGAAAGTAAAAAAACATGTGTATTTTATTGTTCAAAAGGCAACATTAGTTTAGTATAAACCAACAACAAGCAGGCAAAAAAGACAAATTTTTAAGAATAACACCAGAGCAAACTTTTCCAGATTATCACAACATACTTTAATCATCTTTTTTTACACAAAAGAAAACTCAGAAATAAACAAAAGCACCCTTACCAAAAACCCTAAACTGAGATGTTTATATTAACCCTAATATCTTATTAACCATAATCTCAAATTTTAACTATAATCTGAAATCTCTAATCTCGTATTAACCCTAATATCAATTGTTTAACCCTAATCTGAAATCCCTAATCTCATTTTAACCCCTAATCATTTTGACCCTAATCTAGAATTTCACCCCTAACCCCAGAACAAGAATCAAACTTACCGTATCGCGGAGAAGGACCCCCTTTTTCGCGAAGACGTCCGACCATCTCCTCTCTATCTCCAACAATAGATCACCCTTACTTGGGGATTTTTTGGGTTTTCAGAGAGAATTTGAGATTTTTTTTTCGTGTCGAAGAGTAAACAAGAAATAATCCAATATGACGTTTTGTTTTCTATTAAGCTGACTTGACATTTTTTTTACAGCTAAGCTTCACCGTTTGTTTTAACGGTCCACGTAAGCGCTACCGTTAGCCCATTAACGGCTGGTGGTCACATTGATCCAATTTTAATAGTTTGGGTGGTCAATTGAGTCGATTTTTTTAAGGTGATCATTTTAATACATTAACCATAACATCGTGGTCATTGGGTTAGTTTACCCTAAATATAATAAACGAAATTTTCAATTATTGCAGCGGATGACTTTTTGAACATGATTCATTCGTATTTGGCTTGCATGGCGCTAACTGTGTATTACGTTGGAGTGGAAAATTTCTTCAGGTATTTATTAGTGACGATTAATTAAATGTAGGGAAAGGGAAAGGGAAAGGGAAAAGTCGTACTTAATATTGTATATTGTCAGCTAAGGATGATTACTTGGTAAACTATGGGCATGGTGATTATTATAATTATTATTTTTTAATAAATAATTATTTGATTCACAATGATGAAAATTTTCATTACAAATGATCTTAATTTACCGTTAGGTGAGTATTTTATTTGCTTTAAATGTTAATTAAGAACACATGGTGATGGATTAAGAATGTTTGCGGATAAAAATTATATGGTCAAAGTTCAATGGATCAAATAATAATAAACTTTTAACTAAAGTGTGTTTTGATAAAAGAAAATTCTACGACGTGCGATGAACACCGTTAAACACCACTAATAATGAATATCGTTGAACACTATTAAATTAATTAATAAAGATTAAAAATTTAAGGGAGTCAACATACAATTAATAATTATTTAAAAAATTAATTAAATTATTTTCCATATATATTAAGTTTTTGAATTTTTTAATAAGGGTAAATTATATATTTAGTACCTCACATATTTCTATATTTCTATTTTGGTACCCAAACTATTTTTTAGCAAAATGGCGACTACCATTACGTATTGTTTATATTTTGGTACCCAAACTAGTTTTTTAGCAAAATAGTAACTAATATTACATATTGTTTCTATTTTACTACCACGACTAGTAAAAACCAAAAGATCCTGAATTTCAGGGGGAGAAAAAAGCTTCAAGCTTGAGCTCAAAGACCAACTTTTTTTTATAAAAAAGTTCTTTTTAATGGGTCTGCTACTTCTCTTGCTGCTAACGTGCGCATTTCCGTTGGCTTCATCAGATACAAACGACGAGGCGTGTTTGACTCACCTAAGCCAAACTTTAAGAGACCAATTAAACAACCTGCGGAACTGGACCAAGTCGACCTTCACCAATCCTTGTAGCAATTTCACTTCGTATCTGCCCGATGCCACTTGTAACAATGGTCGAATACCAACTTTTTTAGGGAACAGAAGCAAGACTTTGCCAAAGTTCAATGCCACTTCTTTTGAAGGAAATAAGGATCTTTATGGATACCATTTGCCACTAATGAAAAGTAACGGCTTGTCTGTTCTAGCCATTGTTGGAATTGGATTGGGGAGTAAACTTGCTAGTTTGGTGGTTAGTTTCACCGGTGTTTGTATTTGGTTGAAGATTACGGAGGAAAAGATGGCCGCCGAAGAAGGGAAAGTTAGTCAACTTATCCCCGATTATTGAACCCCTTGAATCTAGGTTTAACATGTTAATTGAAGATCATTGAAAAGTTCGGGAAAAAATTCCATGTGTGTTTATTTAGATCATTTTGTTTCCTTTTTTATAGAGGTTTTTTAGGTAGCTTTTATTTCATCTTCTTTTGGGGGTTATAATGTTTTTTTTTTCAACAATCATCAACAATGTATAAAGCAATTCAAACATAATCCTTCTCAGTAAAAACAATGCAGTTTCTTACCAGTATTAATCATCTTCTTTGTCCTTAGCTTTTTCAGTATTCATTGGATTGATAAAGATGAATTATTTACTGTACACTTTTGAAACTTCTTGTTTTTAATTTCTTTCTTTCTTTCTTAAGTTTGCATAAATTGCAGAATCCGCGGGGGATGATGAACAAGGATGAAGTGATGGGGTGGTCATCCCAGTAATTTGAAATTCATATATGATTTAAAAACAATACGTAATGTTAGGTACTATTTTGCTAAAAAAATAATTTGGGTACCAAAATAGAAATACGAAAATAGGTTAGGTACTAAATATGTAGTTTACCTTACTAAAAATTCAAAAATTTATTATATATGGAAAATAGTTTAATTGATTTTTAAATAATTATTAATTGTATGTTGAGTCCTTTAAATTTTTAATCTTTATTAATTAATTTGTAAAACTAATGAATTGATTTTGATATAACAAAGGATTTAAGGACTAAATTGAAAAAGAGAAAATAAATTTTTAAGTCCTCAAAACTTCTCAAAGTCTCTAAGAAAATTGTCCAAATCAAAACCTAAGATTATTCAAAATTTTCTAAGTGATTTCCAAGTCAAAACAGTGATTTCGAGTCACCGTTTCGGAACGACCCTTAGGCGTTTCGGAACGTTTTGAAACTGTTAACCTCTGTTTCAGAACTAGCCTTCTCGTTTCGATACATATGTATCGAAACAAGTCTTCATGTTTCGAAACAGATGAAGAACAACGAAACGAGTTGAACTGTTTTGATACGGCAGTATCGAAACGACCTCAAACGTTTCGAAACGATTTTCAAACATGGTTTGAAAATATGACCGTTGCAATTTAATAACTAATTTTTAGAGAGACGGTTAGAGTGTATCGAAACGTTTATAAGCCGTTTCGATACATGTTTTGGTAGTGGTAAAATGTTTCGAAACGAGCTCTAGCACGTTTCGGAACAGGCTCTTAGAGTATCGAAACGATCGTGTCCGTTTCAGTACGGTCTTTTAATTACTCCCAACAACTATTTCTATTTTGGTCTATTTCAAAATAGGGTCGAGCGTTTGGGAACGAGTAGTTGTAGACTGCATTTATGGTGGGAAGATTGCATTCCAACGGCTATAATTATGAAGGTAACAACTTCAATGGCTAGAATTCAATGAGAAGGTATAAAAGGGAGTCCTAAAAGCACCAGCTACAGCTATTGATCCTAAGAGAAACATTCAAACATCAAATTCAAGCTCTTGTGCAAAATTTCCATATTTCTTGTAAACCCCAATTGTTGTTCTTTGTATTTCCCATTTTATTTGATTCAATTGGGTTGAGTGCTTGTAATAGGGCTACATTTGTATTGAGAGATACTAGTGATTAGCCTTAAACTTCTTTGTAAATCTTGTGTGAGGATTGGGTCAATTTTTGTGTAAAAAAATTGTCCATTGTGTAAAGGTTTCCTCCTAAGCCTAAAAAAGGGGAAGATCAACTAGTGGAGTTGTTGGAAAATCCTTAATGGGAACTAAGGTAGTGGATGTAGAGTTCAATTGGAACTTGAACCACTCTAAATCTCTTGTCTTGATATTTTTATTTTCCCACTTCACCACCAAACTTTCTAAAAATCAAATTCACCCCCTCCTGGCTTAAATCGATTCAACGATCCACTCAACAATTGGTATTAAAGCCTACCTCTTTTGAAGGATTAACAGCCACAAGAGGAGTTCCTAGGAGAGTGTGATCAAATTCAAAGACAAGCCATGGCATCTACTTCAACCTTCAACCTTTACGAGTCTCAATCCACTACTAAACCACCTTTCTTCAATGGGGACAACTATCCATATTGGAAGAATTAGATGCGTCTATTCATTAAGTCAATGTATTATATGGTTTGGGATGTAGTGGAAGAAGGTCCTTACATTTTGGTTAAAAGAAACGATGAAGGTAGACTTGTTCCGAAGGTGAAGTCGGAGATGACTGAGGAAGATAGATGAAGGATGCAAGTCAATGAAAAAGCTCTGCACATTATATTTTGTGCACTTGGTCCGGATATCTACTCGAAAGTTTCATCTATCGAAAGCAAGAAAGAAGTGTGGGACACTTTAGAGATGACTTATGAAGGCACAAGCGATGTGAAGGAGACGAAGATTGGGTTGCTAAATTTGTGTTATGAAAATTTCAAGATGGACCCCGATGAGAGCGTCTCAAAGATGTTTGATCGGTTTTCGATCATCATCAACGGTCTTAAAGGATTCGGTGAAGTAATTCCCGAAGATAAGCTAGTGATGAAGCTTCTATACTCTCTCCCGGAGTCTTGGGATGGTAAGAGGACGGCCATCATTGAAGCAAAGAATTTGAAAACCTTGAAGCCTAATGAGCTTGTTGGGTCTCTTCTTACACATGAGATCATGAAGCAAGGAAGAGAAGAAGAAGGAAGAGTGAAGAATAGAGAAGCATGAGGTGGAAAAGAAGAAGAAGCTAGGTGTTGCTTTCAAAGCCTCTCTACAAGAGGAGAGCTCTTCTAGTGAGGAGGAAGACTTTGAGGAGTTGGCTATGATAGCCAAACAATTCTCACGGTTCATGAAGTCCAACCGAGGGAGAAAATTTCAAAGAAAGATGGACTTCAAGAACAAAGGCAAAGAAGAAGAAAGGGATCCAATCATTTGCTTTGAGTGCAAGAAGCTTGGTCACATACGTTCCAATTGCCCTCAACTCAAGAAGAAGGGCTTTGAGAAGAAGAAGAAGCTCAAAGCCAAGCTTGCTACTTGGAGTGATGAGGAGTCATCCGAGGATAAGGAGCATGAAGTGAACAACCTTTGCCTCATGGCTCTTGAGGAGGATTCAATGGTAACCTCTAACTCATCTTGTGTTGTTTTTTCATTTGATGAATTGCACGATGCATATGATGAGTTGCAAGAGGTATATGATGAGTTAGTTGAAACATATAAGGATTCAATTTTGAGAAATAAGAAAAATATTTTCGATTTAAAAATTCAAAATGAGTCTCTTTCAAAAACTAACTCGGAATTGGAAAAGAAGGTTTTGTACTCAATAAATCTTTCTAATGATCTTAAGAAGAAAAATCTTGATCTTGAAAAACTTATTTCCGATTTTCAAGATTATCACACAAAGGAAGTGGATAATCTTAAAACTTCTATTACTATTGGGAAAAACAATTTTGAAAAGGGAAATTCTTTTAAAACCCAATATGAAAAAGAAAAACTTTTCATCCTAAACAAAGAAATTTTTCTAAGCAATCTAAAAGTCAAAGGATTAGGAGTGTTTGGGTTCCTAAGGAACTCATTATTTCTAATAACATGAATGCTTTTACTTCTTGGATTCCTAAGGGAACCAAGGTTTTGAGGGCTAACACACATGGACCCAAAATGATTTGGGTACCAAAAACAAAAGCCTAATTTCTTTGTTTGTAGGGGGAGCATTGCTACAAGGCCAAAGCACAAAGTCAAAATTTGTGGTACCTTGATAGTGGATGCTCGAGGCACATGACCGGAGACAAGAGTCGATTCATGGAATTAAAGCCAAAAAGTGGAGAAGTAGTAACATTTGGTGACAACTCCAAAGGCCATATTGAAGGTATTGACTCCATAGGTAATCACTCTTCCATACTCATTGAAAATGTGTTGTATGTCAATGGTCTAAAACATAATTTGTTGAGCATAAGTCAACTTTGTGATATAAGATTTAATGTCATGTTTGATAAAAATGGGTGTAGAATAGTTGACATTAAATCTAATAAAATAATGCTCATTGGTCATCGCATAGGCAATATATATATGGTGCATCTAGATGACATTCATACATCCCATGCATGCTTAGTTGCACAAAATGAAAATGATGCATGGTTATGGCATAGGAAACTAGGACATGCTAGCATTAGTGTTTTGGAAAAATTAATTTCCCTTAATCTAGTTAGAGACCTACCTAAGCTCAAGTTCTCATTGGATAAAATTTGTGATGCATGTGCTAAAGGTAAACAACATAGAGCCTCATTTAAGTCCATTAATGATGTTTCTACAAGTAGGTGTTTGCAATTGATCCATATGGATCTCTTTGGGCCAATTAGGACTACTAGCTTGGGTGGAAAATCATATGCTTTTGTGCTTGTTGATGATTATTCTAGATATACTTGGGTTCTCTTTTTAAGCAACAAGGACGAGGCTTTAGAAAATTTCATCACATTTTCAAAAATAACCCAAAATGATCTTGAACTTAAAATTTCACATATTAGAAGTGATCATGGAACCGAATTTCAAAATCTGGGTTTTGATAATTTTTGTAATGAAAATGAGATTAGCCATAATTTTTCGGCTCCTCAAACTCCTCAACAAAACGGGGTAGTTGAGAGGGAAAATAGAACTTTAGAAAAAATGGCTAGGACTATGTTTTGCGAAAATAATTTACCTAAGTATTTTTAGGCGGAAGCCACTAACACCGCTTGCTACATTATAAACCGAGTAATGATTATGCCTTTTTGAAGAAAACTCCTTATGAAATTTTAAAATCTAAAAAGCCTAACATTAGCTATTTTCATCCTTTTGGTTGCAAGTGTTTTGTTTTAAATAATGGAAAAGACAATTTAGGTAAATTTGATGCAAAAAGTGATGAAGCTATTTTTCTAGTTACTCTTTAAACTCTAAAGCCTATCGTGTGTTTAACAAAAGAACTTTAGTTGTAGAGGAATCTATTCATGTGATTTTCGATGATAACCTCCTTCCGAGGAAGAATTCTTGTGATGATGATGATGTAGGGATCATTGAAGTCAATGATGGTGAAGATCATCAAAGGTGAATGAGATTCCAACCAAAGAGGAAGAATCACAAGAACTGCCTCTAGAAGCATTGCAAGACATGTCTCTTGAGGAAAAGGAAGTGAGCTACCCAAGGGAGTACAACTATGTCAAGGGTGGTGAGATCTTGGGTGATCCATCCAAGGGGGTAACTACTTGCTCTTCTCTTAAAATGCTTAATCATGTTGCTTTTATCTCATACATTGAGCCTAAGAATGTTAAAGAAACATTAGAAGATGATTTTTGGATTATGGCCATGCAAGATGAGTTAAATCAATTTGAGAGAAGTAAAAGTGTGGACATTAGTTGATAGACCTAGAAATAAATCTACTATAGGAACTAAATGGTTCTTTAGAAACAAACTAGATGAGAGTGGTAACATAGTGAGAAACAAGGTTAGACTTGTTGCTCAAGGTTACACTCAAGAAAAGGGAATTAATTTTGATGAAACTTATGCACCCGTAGCTAGAATGGAAGCCATTAGGATGCTACTTGCATTTGCATGTTTTCATGATTTCAAGCCTTTTCAAATGGATGTTAAAAGTGTGTTTTTAAAAGATTTTATAAACAAAGAGGTGTATGTGGAACAACCACCGGGCTTTGAAGATCATATTTTTCCAAACAACGTTTTTAAATTGTCAAAAGCTTTGTATGGTTTAAAACAAGCTCCTATAGGTTGGTATGAAAGACTTTCAAGTTTTCTAGTTAGAAAAGGTCTTGAGAAAGGAAAGGTGGACACAACACTTTTTATTAAAAACAATGGCAAAGATATCTTAGTAGTTCAAATTTATGTTGATGATATTATATTTGGTTCTACTAATGAATTGCTTTGTCAAGATTTTTCTAAGTTGATGCAAGGTGAATTTGAAATGAGCATAATGGAGGAGCTTTCATTCTTTTTGGGACTCCAAATCAAAAAAATGAAGGATGACATCTTCATCAATCAAGCTAAGTACATCAAGGATATGCTCAAGAAGTTTGGCTTAGCGCAAGCAAAGCCTTACGCTACACCAATAAGTTCATCTACAAAGATTGGCAAAGATGAAGGAGGTAAGTGTGTTGACTCTAAGCTTTATCGCTCTATGATTGGATCTTTGTTTTACCTTACCGCAAGTATACCAGATATATTGTTTAGTGCTTGCTTGTGTGCTAGGTTTCAAGCTAGTCCTAGAGAGTCTCACCTTATAGCCGTTAAAATGATCTTTCGGTACCTTAGAGATACTCATTGTTTAGGTCTTTGGTACCCTAGAGACTCAACCTTTAACCTTCATGCTTTTTCGGATGCGGATTACGGGGGTTGCAAAATAGATAGGAAAAGTACTTTCAGCATTTGCCAATTCCTAGGTAGTATGCTCATATCTTGGTTCTCTAAGAAATAAAATAGCGTATCTTTATCTACCACCGAAGTCAAGTACATATCCTTAGGGAGTTGTTGTGCTCAAGTCATTTGAATGAAACAACTCTTAGACTATGGAATTAAGGTAGACACCATACCCCTTAAGTGTGACAACACTAGTGCTATATGTCTTACCAAAAATCCCATCCAACACTCTAGAACCAAACACATAGAAATAAGGCATCATTTCATTAGAGATCATGTCCTTAAGGAAGATGTTTTTTTAGAGTATGTAGACACCTTAAATCAATTAGCGGACATCTTTACCAAACCTCTAGATAAGGAGAATTTTTGGTCCCTTAGGAGAGAGTTAGGTCTAACTAGCCTATCTTGACCTTTTAGGACCTTTTGTGCTTAAATTGCTTAATTTCTTGTAAAATGCCATGCTTATGTGTTTTTGATCCTAATTTCATCCATGTTTATAGTTAGGGGGAGTATGTTTATGTTTTAACATGTTTCTCTTGCTCATTCATATCATTTATGCATCTAGGACTTATTAAAATTCAGTTTTTCTACAATTTAGAGCCTCATCTGCACCTTTAGGCCTAGGCATATCGAAACGGGTCACTCTGTTTCAATACGGGTGCCTTAAATGAATACAATGTGACCAGGGTGTTTCGAAATGCTCCAAAGGGTTTCAAAACATTTTGGCTCTGCCAAGACATGTATCGAAACGGCCCAAATGTGTTTCGATACGGGATATCTCGTGGGATTCGATACGATCAAAACATTATCGGAATGGTCAGCAGGTTTCATAACGATAGTAGACGTTTCCGTACGCCTGTTTCGAAACGGTCGTGCCTGTTTCGAAACGTGTATCCGGACATCCTTTTTAAGGGGTTTTAATTGCTCAATATCACTTTTTTTTATCAAACTCCTAAAAACCATAACTCGTTTTTCCTCTATAAAAACCCTCCAAACCTCATTGTTTTTCATCAAATCTTGAGGGCTTTTACTCCCAAACTAAAATCTAAGCAAGCTTCAACAACTTGGTGCAATTTCATCCATTCATTCTTCCAAAATCCCATTTTAAGGTATTTTCTAACATTTTCTTTTTCCTTTGATTTCATTCGAATATTAGGTTAGAAAATACTAGTTTTGTATAGAATATAAGTTTTACATCATGTGTTTTCCAAAACTTGTAAAAAAATTCAAAATCTCAAATTTTTTAATTCGAATATATTTGATTTTAATCGTATTTTTAACACAGTTTTTCAAAATTTGTTTTCTTTAAAAAAATTATATATATATATATACTTTTTAAAGTGTTTTTAAAATCTTAACGAGATTTTCATTGGATTGAATTAATGATTTAAATGCATACACTAAAATTTTCTTATTGCTTGCTTTGTGTTTTTAGGAATTTCTAATGGAAAACATTAACAAGAAAAAAAAGACTCAATCGGGTGAAGGTTCGAACCAAGAAAACATTCGTCCAAACCTTACCCTACTTTTTCAAAAAAGTCTTAGGAATCAAGAAGCTAAGGACCGATTCAAAATAATTCATGATTCCGCTGTTCGAAGAAAGCGAGTTGTGGATATGTAGTTCCTTGACTCCGAGCGTTTTGAATTTCGTTATCTACCTCTCTTGCAAGAATGGAGTTTCTTAGCCTTTTTTAGCATTCTCGACATCGTCTACAAGAACATGGTCTTTCTCTTCTACTCCAATGTCGTTCTCATCGACAATGAAGATCATACCGAGGTCATTGGTATTGAGTCGTATCTTTTGGGCAAAATGTTCCGCATTGATACATCCGTCTTAGAAAACTCCCTTGGGCTCAAAGATGAAGGTATTAAGGATGAGAATCACTTTGGTGCTCACACTGAATCCGTTCTCACATTGGATGCTCATGACCGATTCCTCCATTTGATCATCTCTTGGTTCATTCGCCCTTCAGGAGGTAAATTTTCCCATATCCGACAAGTTGATTACTTTTGGTTAGAGTGTTTTCGCCAAGCACAACGACCGAACCTAGTTAAAATCATGTTCGCCGAAATGGTCCATCAAGTGAAGATTCGCACAATCGACTCTCTTACATCCTTCACTTATGGGACAATGTTGAGCTATATCTTTGGTAGCCTCGGTTATGATTGCTCCTATGATTCTCCGGAACCCCGAAAGCAAAATATTGTTGAATCTTCTCTTATTAAGTACGGGTTTCGTTACACACTTGGGCAATGGGTTCGTGTTGATAGGAGAGCCCCGGTACCTCAAGTAGAGCCTCAACCTCAAGCTCCGGCTCCAAACAATGATGCTCTTATGGCTTTCCTTACCGAGCGATTCAACACAATGGACACGAACATGGCTTCGAGTTTTGGTGCTCTCAACACTCGTATTCAATTCTTGGAGAAACGTGTTTCCACTCTTGAGAATCAACAAACATGTTGGGTTTTATCGTGCTCGATTCCTTCAACCGTTCTTGCTCGCCAAGTGGCGGAGAAGTGGAATTTTGGGTGATAGAGGTATGGAAGCTAAAAAGATAAAGACAAGATGATTTATAGTGGTTCAACCTTCTAACCAAGGTCTACATCCACTACCTTAGCTTCTCACTAAGGATTTCCAATCAATCCACTATTGATTCGTCCCCTTTTCTAGGCTTAGGAGGAAACCCTTACAAAACTGATCAAGCTTTCTACCCAAAGCTTTGATCAAACCCCCTTTACAAAGAGATAAAAATAGGCAAACTCAAATCCCTCTAATAGGTATTTGTTTGCACAATTAAGCTCTCACCCAATCATAAAAACACTTGAGCAAATATAACAATTTTGGCTCACTAGTGTTCGTCTATACAAGGAATTGACAATTAAGCACTAAGACACATTTTGATCATATGTTGTATTATAATTGAAGCATTAACCATTACTTGATGCTTGGAGGTCCCTTTTATACTCTTAATTGAGTTTGTAGCCGTTACTACCCGTTGGGGTTGAATTGGAGCCGCTGGAGACTTTATTTCCCTCCATAAATGCAGTTCTGCAACTCCCCATTTCGAAACGCTCGACCCTGTTTCGAAACACTCTTGAAATAGAAAGAGTCGTTGCAGTCTGATACAGCACCCGTTTCGGAACACCCTTGGTCGTATCGAAACGCTTGTTCCCGTATGGAAACGCCATGCAATTAAAAGGTAGTTGGGAAATAGCCATTGGGGGTTTATGACCGTTGAGGTTATTGCCACATAGGCGTATCGTAACAGGTAAGACCGTATCGAAACGCTATGCAAAAACCCTCATCCAGATAAGGCCCGTTTCGAAACCGGTAGAGCTATTTCGAAATGTTTTGCCACTGTAAAGCTCTGTATCGAAACACCTAGAGGCGTTTCGAAACGCCTGGATGGTTTTGTTAAATTTGGCTTTGAAAACACATAAAACCTTTTTTGAAATATCCCATAAACATAGTTTCAAGTTGTTTGGACTTAGAAATGGTTTTGAATTCTTTTTAACTTTTTCCAAAACATTTTTCAATTATTATATCAAAACATTAGCTCTACAAAACATCTATGGGTCACTAGAAAACCCACACATGAGCAGTGCAAAGCTATCACAACGAGGAGTGGGAAACAACTACAAGGGTCAACAATTAAAGAAACACCGAGTAAGGAACCGACTCTACAGACACCTGCCGTGAACATTGCCCCGGCAGAAGAGAAACAGTCTGCCGTCGCCACACTTGCCACGACAGCAGAAGAATCAGAGGAGCAGACAGAAGAAGCTGAAGATCCTGAGCCTCCTCAGATTTGACTTCCATATGAAGGACGCCTTGAAGATTACCGTTCTCCACCCCCTTTTCCACAGCTGTTAAAGAAACAGAAACAGTAGTACCAGCTTAAGAAAATCTATGATGTCTTTAAGCAAGTACACATCAACATTCTGCTGTTAGAAGCTATTAAGCAAATGCTTGGTTATGCAAAGTTTCTTAAGGATGCAATGTTCAGGAGGTCCAGACTTGGGGAATTTGAAACAGTGATGATGACAGAATGATGCATGGCAATCCTACATAATTGTCCACCCCCAAAGAAGAAGAATCCTAGAAGCTTCATCATACCATGCATAATTGGTGACAAGTTTGTGGGTAAGGCACTTTGTGATCTTGGTGCTAGCATTAATCTAATGCCCAAATCTGTATTTCAGAAGCTAGGTATAGGACAAGCAAGACCTACGACAGTCATGCTGCAACTGGCAGACCGCTCTTACGTACAACCAGAAGGAAAGATTGAAGACATTTTGGTAAGAGTGGATAAGTTTATTTTTCCTATTGACTTTCTTGTTTTAGATTGTGAAGCAGATGAGAATGCACCGATCATCCTAGGGCGACCCTTCCTAGCCACATGTAGAACAGTGATCGATGTAGAAAAAGGAGAACTGACTATGAGAGTCAATGACCAGCAAATAAAGCTCAATGTTCTCCAATCTATTAAGCAAGCTGATGCAGAGGAAGAATGTAAGGCAATATCAGAAGTCATTCTAGACCATCCCTGCATCAGATCAAGCTGTCACGACAGAAAATTTGGCCACTCCCACCGCAATCACCTTAAAGACTGCCACGACAACCTTGACGATAGTGACTCCTCAGACAATGAAGCATCTGATATTGAAGGTTCTGAGGAGGTAAATTGGATAGGCACACGTCCAGGTAAGTTCTTCGAGCCCTTGAATTATACCTCGAATGAACATGTAATCCAAAAGCCTTCCATTGAGCAGCCACTTGTCTGAGATCTTAAACCCCTGCCAGGGCAACTTAAATATGTTTTTCTTGGTCTTAATGATACGTTGCCTATAATCATCTCTTCTAAGTTGATGCAGGAACATGAACATCAGCTGATCAGAATGCTACAACAGCATAAGAAGGCGATTGGATGGACCATTACCGATATCCAAGGCATCAGTCCGGTATTGTGCATGCATAAGATCCTCTTGGAGGATGACCATAAGCCGACAATTAATGCCCAAAGATGACTGAATGAAGCTATGCGAGAGGTGGTACGAAAAGAAATCATCAAGTGGCTTGATGCTGGAATAATTTATGCCATCTCGGATAGCAAGTGGGTGAGCCCGGTGTAATGTGTACCCAAAAAGGAAGACATAACCGTGGTAACAAACAAGGACAACGAGCTAATCCCAACTAGGACTGTGACCAGTTGGAGGGTTTGTATGGACTACCGAAAGCTTAATAAGGCTACCCGGAAGGACCACTTCCCCTTACCCTTTATTGACCAAATGTTAGAAAGATTAGCGGGGAAGCCTTACTATTGTTTCCTTGATGGCTACTCAAGTTATAACCATATTGCAATCGCACCAGAGGATTAGGAGAAAACAACCTTCACGTGCCCATACGGAACATACGCTTTTCGAAGAATGCCATTTGGACTATGCAATGCTCCAGCAACATTCCAGCGATGTATGATGGCAATATTTTCGGACATGGTGGAAGATTTCCTGGAAATATTCATGGACGACTTTTCCGTCTTTGGGGATAGTTTCAATGATTGCCTAGGCAATTTGAAGAAGGTGTTTGAAAGATGTGCAGAGGCAAACCTCGTATTAAACTGTGAAAAATGCCACTTCATGGTGGATGAGGGCATAGTGTTGGGACACAAGGTCAGCTGCCGCGACATAGAGGTTGAAAGAGCCAAAATTGAAGTTATTGAAAAACTGCCGCCACCCACCACAGTCAAGGGAATAAGAAGTTTCTTAGGGCATGCAGGGTTTTATCGAAGATTCATTGCCAATTTCTCGAAAATTACTAAACCCCTGTGTCTCCTATTGGAACAGAATCGTGCCTTTGACTTTAACACTGAATGGATTGAAGCATTCAGGATACTGAAGGAAAAGCTGGTAACAGCCCCAATAGTGCAACCACCAGACTAGAGCTTACTATTCGAGATAATGTGTGACACCCGTGATTATGCTGTCGGGGCAGCACTAGGGTAGAGGAAGGAGAAACTCTTCTATGTGATCTACTATGCCAGCAAAACTCTAAATGATGCCCAGATAAATTACACCACAACAGAGAAGGAGTTACTAGCACTGATGTTTGCAATTGACAAGTTCCGACCATATATACTTGGAACAAAAGTGGTGGTCCATACAGATCACTCAACACTCAAATATCTGTTCACCAAGAAGGATGCCAAGCCAAGATTGATACGTTGGATTCTGGTACTGCAAGAATTTGACATTGACATTAAGGACAAAAAGGGGACAGAAAACTAAGTAACGGATCACTTCTCAAGACTGGAGATGGGAAAGAATCAAGAGAAAGACAAGACCAACATACTGGAAACTTTCCCAAACGGGCAGTTATTCACTGCCACCAGCACTACCGCGACCGTCATGGCAGCAGGTAAGCTTCCTGAAACCCCCTGGTATGCTGACATTGTCAATTACATTGTAAGTAGGTTATTACCTCCTGAACTTAATTATCAAGCTAGGAAGAGGTTCTAAAATGATGCAAAACATTATTATTAGGACGAACCTCTTCTCTTTAAGCATTGTGCTTCACCACTTCCATGTTGCCCCTTATGGAGGACACTTGGGAGGAAATAAAACTGCTGTCAAGGTTCTACAATCTGTATTCTATTGGCCTGCACTGTTAAAGGATGCACAAGCTTTTTACAATAGCTGTGATAAATGCCAAAGGACTGGAAACATATCTACAAGGCATGAGATGCCACTGCAGAACATTCTTGAGGTCGAAATTTTTGATGTTTGGGGAATTGACTTCATGGGACCATTCCCCACCTCCTGTGGGAATCTATACATCGTGCTGGCAGTAGACTATGTGTCTAAGTGGGTAGAAGCTATCGCCACTCAAAAGAACGATGCCAAGACCGTGCAAAGATTTCTCCACAAGCATATCTTCTCAAGGTTTGGCATCCCAAGGGCAATCATTAGTGATGAGGGTAGGCACTTTGACAACAGGGTAATTGCTAGTGCACTAAAGAAATACGGAGTAAAGCACCGAATCGCAACAACATATCACCCTCAAATCAATAGGCAGGCCGAAATCTCAAATAGAGAAGTGAAGAACATCATAGAAAAGATGGTAAAACCAACTTGAAAGACTAGTCTCTTCACCTAAATGATGCACGCTGGGCCTACAAGACTGCATTTAAAACGCCATTGGGAATGTCACCCTACCGCCTCATCTACGGAAAAACTTGTCATTTACCTGTCGAGATAGAACATAAAGCATATTGGGCTATCAAGACAGTTAACATGGACTGGGACAAGGCAGGGCAGAAAAAGCTAATGGACTTGAATGAAATTGAAGAAATTCGAGCCATGGCCTACGACAACGCCAAAATCTACAAGGACAAAACAAAGAAGTGGCACGACAGAAAACTGCTGCCACAACAGTTCTGCCCAGGGCAGAAGGTGTTGTTGTTCAACTCTAGATTGAAGCTCTTTCCAAGAAAGCTTAAATCTAGGTGGTCTGGCCCTTTCCAAGTAGTCCAAGTATTTCCCCATGGTGCCATTACAATCAGATCAATCAAGGATGGGCACCAATTAAAAGTCAATGGACAAAGGCTAAAGCACTATCAGGGGACTGAAGCCCCAAGGGTGCAGGAAGTAGTTACTTTAGGAGATGCACCTCAAGGCATCCTAATTTAACTTAGTTTTATTTTTACTTTTATTTATCTTAGTTTATTTATTTTTATTGTTTTAGGAAATAAAATTTTAATATATTGTTTATTTTAGTTTTCAGGTAAATAAAGTAAGCAAAGCAAAGAGGAGGAATGAACCAGCCCACCACATTCACAACAGCCCATGAATCCCAATGGAACACACCTGTCGTGACAGCCTGTTACTAGCTGTCGCGGTAGACGCGAAAAATACAGCCTGTCACGGAGCTGTCGCGACAGACACGGAAACGTGTAACAAACGCACGGCAGACACAGAAACGCGTGACAGACGCGTCAGGAAACTGCGTGACAGCTGGCCCCGTTTTTCGCGTCACCCGTTACAGTTCCAACGTGCAGAAAATCTCGTTCTATATAAACCTCTACTTCCATTTCATTTTCACCTCATTCTCATTCTCATTCTCGTTCTATATTTGCGCCACCCGTTACAGTTTCCTTGCAATGACTACTCGATCAACCTGAAGGAGTGCTGCCTCTGCCACGGCAGCCTCTACACCAAGCCACAGCAGAATCCCCAGTAGGTTCGCATCGGCAAACTCGGAGAAGAGATACTACGGCTCCTTCTAGAAACGATAGATGTGGGAGGAGAGAGGTTTCACAAACACCAAAAAGACGGGAGACCTAAAGCTCAAAGGGTTTATCTCCAAGAGAATTATTGCCCTCAATTGGCAGATGTTTGTCGTCCAACCAGAGGAAATGAACGTCACCTTGATCCGGGAATTTTATGCTGCTATCCCCTCCAAAAATTCCACGACAGTTACTATCAGGGGTAAGGAAATCTTCCTTGAAACAGCCTATATCAACACATTGTATGGTATTTATGTGGGCAGAAAGGAAGATGCACATAGGAGGTTTGTCAACAGTCTGTCGCCGGTAACTACGATGGTATCATGGCAGATTTGACGGAAGCAGGCACCCAATGAAACGACGATCCCAAGCACAGATAGACAGTGCGAAGGACCCAGCTCACACCGGCAGCAAAAATCTAGAACCATTTTGTGAAGAAACACCTTATGCCAACATCGCACAACACAATGGTGGACCGTCAAATCAACATTGGTAGATATATCCTCGTCGGTATTTTTGAGTGTGCACTCAGACCAATGGGCCCCCTTTTCTTCCCCTACCTCATCACCTCTCTCTGTCGGGCCAATAAAGTGCCGGAAATCGATGAAGACGTGAGAGTCCAAGGAAAGGGATGGACGCAACATAACATATACAACCTTATGGAACTAAAGCCAGCAACCCCCTTGGCCTATGTGGATCCATCTGTCGCGACAGAACCAACAATAGAGCCTGATTCCACAGAGCCTGGACAAGGCCCCAAAGATCTCACCTACCCGAGTTCAGCCACCTCGAGAGGCCAAAAAGAAGGTAGCCTCACCATCTCCCAGCCCTAAGCCAGCCTCTGCCATCAAGGTAACTGCCCGCCGGCAACTCCGCATCAGCAGCAGCAGCGACGACAGCTCAACAACTTAAGTGCTTTTCTATTATGCTGGCTGTTTCTGCTATTTATCTTGTCTATTTGTGATGTTTTCTTTTTCTTGTTTTCATTTCATTTTGTTGTCATGCATTGGGGACAATGCAACCCTTGAGTTTGGGGGTAGGCAATTCACAGACTTAAGCCAAATTTTTACTTTTTTTAACACAAAAATAACTAAGATTAGACACATATTAAAAAGTTCATTTAAATAACAGAGGTGCCTAGAGTAGGATATCTAGCTCCCAGCCGTCTTCAACATCTCATAACCGTCTGTAGGATGCATGTAATTCGACCTAGAGAAGGATATCTAGCTCCTAGTCGTCTTCCCCCAAAACCTTAGTCGTTTCTCTCTCTCTCCATCATGTTCTAAATTCCCCCGAGGGCTAAGGGTTGATCTTGTAAAGTAGTTGTAAGGATTGTATTGTTCTTAGGTTTTTCCGTTCAATTAATAAAAACTTCAAGTTTATTTACTCTGGTTTTCAACATCTCATAAGAGTATCGGGAGAGCGTTGTGAGGTTATCTATTTGCTTAATATCTGGAGAGTTAAGCATATGAAATGAGTAAATACGTGTTTTCCAGTTTATGGTTAAACCATCTTGGCTTAGGGATAAGTACAAGGTTAAGTGGCTAAAGAAGAATTCACAAACATTGATGATCATCCATTGATTCACGCCGGGAGGTATTATCCAAGAAGTGTTCATCAACAGAACTTGGGCCTAGGGATAGGACAAGTCATAACAGATATTCTTGCCAAACTTGAAGTACGGAGTTGTTGATCGCATACGCGACATCGACAGACCTCTGCCACTACAGGTGCTACCGCGACAGGCACGACGACAGAATCAATGGAAGTTCCTCTAAACAGTGCAACACCTGCACTGCTGAGCAAATCAATACCGGCATATTCTCTCAACCTGATTACCTTATCTTTTACTTTAGTTATTACTCAGGATTTCTCCAAACAATCATTTAAACTTATTTCTTTTCTTGTTCAGCAATCTAAGGATAGAGTTATTTCCAGTCCCTGTGGAGACGATATCCGATTCTCTGTATCACTTTATTACTTGCGACGTGTACACTTGCACTACATTGCGATAGACTCTTTTACACGCAATAGTCTGCTGTCCTCACACCTGCCACGACAACAGAAGAAACAGAGGAGCAAATAGAAGAAGCTGAAGATCCTGAGCCTTCTCAGATCCGACTTCCATGTGAAGGACGCCTTGAAGATTACCGTCCTCCACCCCCTTTTCCATAGTGGTTAAAGAAACAGAAACAAGAGTACCAGCTTAAGAAAATCTATGATGTCTTTAAGCAAGTACACATCAACATTCCGCTGTCAGAATCCATTAAGCAGATGCCTGGTTATGCAAAGTTTCTTAAGGATGCAATGTCCAGGAGGTCCAGACTTGGGGAATTTGAAACAATAATGATGACAGAAGGATGCATGGCAATCCTACATAAGCGTTCACCCCCAAAGAAGAAGGATCCTAGAAGCATCACCATACCATGCATAATTGGTGACAAGTTTGTGGGTAAGGCACTTTGTGATCTTGGTGCTAGCATTAATCTAATGCCCAAATCTATATTTCAGAAGCTAGGTATAGGACAAGCAAGACCCACGAAAGTCATGCTGCAACTGGCAGACCGCTCTTACGTACAACCGGAAGGAAAGATTGAAGACATTTTTGTAAGAGTGGATAAGTTTATTTTTCCTGCTGACTTTCTTGCTTTAGATTGTAAAGCAGATGAGAATGCACCGATCATCCAAGGGCGACCCTTCCTAGCCACAGGTAGAACAGTGATCGATGTATTGAAGCATTCAGGATACTGAAGGAAAAGCTGGTAAGAGCCCCAATAGTGCAGCCACCAGACTGGAGCTTACCATTCGAGATAATGTGTGACGCCAGTTATTATGCTGTCGAGGCAGCACTAGGGCAGAGGAAGGAGAAACTCTTCCATGTGATCTACTATGCCAACAAAACTCTAAATGATGCCCAAATAAATTACACCACAACAGAGGAGTTACTAGCAGTGGTGTTTGCAATTGACAAGTTCTGACCATATATACTTGGAACAAAAGTGGTGGTCCATACAGATCACTCAGCACTCAAATATATGTTCACCAAGAAGGATGCCAAGCCAAGATTGATACGTTGGATTTTGCTGCTGCAAGAATTCGATATTGATCATTAGTGGTCTGACCCTTTCCAAGTAGTCCAAGTATTTCCCCATGGTGTCATTACAATCAGATCAATCAAGGATGGGCACCAATTCAAAGTCAATGGACAAAGGCTAAAGCACTATCAGGGGACTGAAGCCCCAAGGGTGCAGGAAGTAGTTACTTTAGGAGATGCACCTCAAGGCATCCCTAATTTAACTTAGTTTTATTTTTACTTTTATTTATCTTAGTTTATTTATTTTTATTGTTTTAGGAAATAAGATTTTAATATATTGTTTGTTTTAGTTTTCAGGTAAATAAAGTAAGCAAAGCAAAGAGGAGGAATGAACCAGCCCACCACATTCACAACAGCCCATGAAGCCCAATGGAACAAACCTGTCGTGACAGCCTGTTACTAGCTGTCGCGGCAGACACGGAAAATACAGCCTGTCAGGGAGCTGTCGCGACAGACACAGAAATGCGTAATAGACGCACAATAGACACGGAAACACGTGACAGGCGCGTCAGGAAACCGCGTGACAGCTAGCCCCGTTATTCGCGCCACCCGTTACAGTTCCAACGGGCAGAAAATCTCGTTCTATATAAACCTCTACTTCCATTTCATTTTCACCTCATTCTCATTCTCTCTACTTTGCCTTCAAGAATTTTAGCTCTCAGAAAATTTTCCTTTATTTTTCCATAGTTTCCTCACAATGACTACTCAATCAACCCGAATAAGAGCTGCCTCCACCTCTGCCACGGCAGCCTCTACACCAAGCAACAGTAAAATCCCCAATAGGATCGCATCGGCAGACTCGGAGAAGAGATACTACGGCTCCTTCCAAAAACGAAGAGATGTGGGAGGAGAGAGTTTTCACATACAGCAAAAAGACGGGAGACCTAGGGCTCGAAGGGTTTATCTCCAAGAGAATTATTGCCCTCAATTGGCAGATGTTTTCCGTCCAACCAGAGGAAATGAACGTCACCTTGGTCTGGGAATTTTATGCTGCTATCCCCTCCAAAGATGCCACGACAATTACTGTCAGGGGTAAGGAAATCTCCCTTGAACCAGCCTACATCAACACATTGTATGGTATTTATGTGGGCAGAAAGGAAGATGCACATAGGAGGTTTGTCAACAGTCTATCGCCGGCAGACTATGATGGTATCATGGCAGACTTGACGGAAGTAGGTACCCAATGGAACAACGATCCCAAGCACAGATGGACAGTGCGAAGGACCCAGCTCACACCGGAAACAAAACTCTGGAACCATTTTGTGAAGAAACGCCTTATGCCAACATCGCACAACACAACGGTGGACTGGCAGAGACTTGCCCTCGTGCATTCAATCATCAACGAGCGGCAGATCAACGTTGGCAGATATATCCTCGATGGCATTTTTGAGTGTGCACTCGGACAAATGGGCCCCTTTTTCTTCCCCTACCTCGTCACCTCTCTATGCTGGGCCAATAAAGTGCCAGAAATCGATGAAGACGTAAGAGTCCAAGGAAAGGGATGGACGCAATAGAACATATACAGCCTCATGGAGCTGAAGCCAGCAACCCCCTTGGCCTATGTGGATCCATCTGCCGCGATAGAACCAACAACAGAGCCTGATTCCACAGAGCCTATCGCGGCAGAGCCTGAGTAGTCCTAGGCCGCACAACCGATAGACACCTCCAACCAAATCCTGCACATGCTGAAGAAGATGGAGGAACGACAGTTGGGCTTCATGGGATTCATGAGGGATTTCACTACTGCCACGGTAAACTTCATTAAAGTTAATTTAAATTATCTCAGCGTGCAGTTTCCCTCTTTCCCAGAAAATCTTTTTGCCACTCCTACACTTGCTGCCAGCCCTAGAACGCCCACGCCAACTGTTGCCTCCACCACACCACCTGCCACGACCGGAGATGGCGACAGGCAATCTGCCACTCCCCAAGGAGAAAAACGGAAGGAACCACTACCAGAGATCGATCTGAAGTACTTTGAATGTTTCTCTTCATCCTCAGTCTGGCAGGATGACTCTGACTCGGAGCCATCTATCATCCAGGAATTAGCCAAAGACTTCCTTCCAATGAAGAAGAAGAAGCTGAATAAAACTGTTGAAGGACCCTGTCACAACAGATCGGACGGAAGCAGCAGTGACGACGACCTCGAGGTCCTGGACAAGGCCCCAAAGATCTCACCTACCCGAGTTCAGCCACCTCGAGAAGCCAAAAATAAGGTAGCCTCACCATCTCCCAGCCTCAAGCTAGCCTCTACCATCAAGGTAACTGCTCGCCAGCAGCTCCGCATCAGCAGCAGCAGTGACAACAGCTCATCAACTTAAGTGCTTTTCTATTATGCTGGTTGTTTCTGCTATTTATCTTGTCTATTTGTGATGTTTTCTTTTTCTTGTTTTCATTTCATTTTGTTGTCATGCATTGGGGACAATGCAACCCTTTAGTTTGGGGGTAGGAAGTCCTCTGTTATTTAAATGAACTTTTTAACCTGTGTCTAATCTTAGTTATTTTTGTGTTAAAAAAAGAAGTACAAATTTGGCTTAAGTCTGTGAACTGCACTTACCTGCCGCGACATTCTCTTTCGTGACAGTACCTTTAGGATGTTTTAGGAATTATTTAGAGCCTTACTATAGTTCTGAACTCCAAAAACACTTTTGTGACTTATATGCTGCCTAGACTACTGTTAGTGAACTAGAGTAGAAAAGCTTAATCACTTGAGTTTCCCCTAGAGGTGCCTAACACTGGCTCTAGGAAAAGAATAAAAGAAAAGAAAAACTTAGACTCAGTTGCCCCTAGAGGTGCCTAACACCGGCTCTAGGAAGATAGCTAGAGGTGCCCAAAACATGCTCTAGTAAAAATAAAATAAGAAAAACTTGAGTCTAAATTCGAAAAAACTAAATGAGCCTAAAAATTGCCTCCAAGAAAAAATTAGTTTGGCATAAAAACTCAAGTGAGTAGCATACTTATTCTAGTTGCTAAAGAGTCTAGGCACATATTTGTTCACAAAACCTGCACACACTTGCACAAGAATTATAGCATTGTTCCGAATAAATCCATAAACAACCGAAAAGGTACTGCTCTTGATAGTGAAGGGGTTGTAGGTAATGGTAGTTCACTGAATTAAGCCAAGCCAAAAAGTTTTCATTCTTAGTTAGGTTGCATCTGCTTGAGGACAAGCATCAACTTGAGTTTGGGGTGTGTTGAGTGCATAAAAGTTCTATATTTTACCCCTCATTTACCCATATTATTGCTGCACTCAAGCATGATTTATTGCATTTAGGATAGATTTTTGCATACACATCACAATTAGATAAAACTGCACAGATGTTGCTGAATTTGGTCACTTTTGCATGTATCTGCTGCGGCAGCAAAGGAGCAGAGGCGAGTTGCGAAGCTAGAGTTGAAGGACAGAGAACACCGCCTGTCGTGACATCTGTCGTGGCAACGATGGCGGCAGAGAGACACTGAGCTGAAAAGGCAAAGTGGGGCCTGATAGATATAGAATTGTAAGTCAGTCTGTCATTGATTACTCCCATATTTTTCTGAGCCCTGAAGCAGAAGGAAGGTCAGGTCCAAAGTTCAAGAAAGAAAGTCAAAGCAGGAAAAGAGGACGAATTAAAGACATCTACTCAGAAGATTTAATCTTTAATAGAGTTGTACTTTAATTTAAACTTGTATTCTTGCCATATTAGAAAACTTGGACCCAAGGCCTATATAAAGGCATGTAATTCGACCTAGATGAGGATATCTAGCTCTCAGTCGTCTTCCCCTAAAACCCTAGTCATTTCTCTCTCTCCATCATGTTCTAAATTCCCCCGAGGGCTAAGGGTTGATCTTGTAAAGTAGTTGTAAGGATTGTATTGTTCTTAGGTTTTTCCGTTCAATTAATAAAAAACTTCAAGTTTATTTACTCTGGTTTTCAATATCTCATAAGAGTATCGGGAGTAAATTGTGAGGTTATCTATTTGCTTAATATCGAGAGAGTTAAGTATATGAAAGGAGTAAATATGTGTTTTCTAGTTTATGGTTAAACCATCTTGGCTTGGGGATAAGTACAAGGTTAAGTGGCTAAAGAAGAATTCACAAACATTGATGATCATCCTTTGATTCACGCCGGGAGGTATTATCCAAGACATGTTCATCAACAGAACTTGGGCCTAGGGATAGGACAAGTCATAACAGGGATTCTTGCCAAAATTGAAGTACGAAGTTGTTGATCACTGATGCGACATCGACAGACCTCTGCCACGACAGGTTCTGCCGCGACAGGCACGACGACAGAAGCAACGGAAGTTCCTCTGAACAGTGCAACACCTGCACTGCTGAGCAAATCAATAACGGCCTATTCTCTCAACCTGATTACCTTATCTTTTACTTTAGTTATTACTCAAGATTTCTCCAAACAATCATTTAAACTTTTTTCTTTTCTTGTGCAGCAATCTAAGGATAAAGTTATTTTTAGTCCCTGCGGAGACGATATCTGATACTCCCTATCACTTTATTACTTGCGACGTGTACACTTGCACTACATTGCGATAGACTCTTTTACATGCAACGGTCAGCTGTCGTCACACCTGCCACGACAGCAGAAGAAACAGAGGAGCAAACAGAAGAAGCTGAAGATCCTGAGCCTCCTCAGATCCGACTTCCATGTGAAGGACGCCTTGAAGATTGCCATCCTCCACCCCATTTTCCATAGCGATTAAAGAAACAGAAACATGAGTACCAGCTTAAGAAAATCTATGATGTCTTTAAGCAAGTACACATCAACATTCCGCTGTCAGAATCCATTAAGCAGATGCCTGGTTATGCAAAGTTTCTTAAGGATGCAATGTCCAGGAGGTCCAGACTTAGGGAATTTGAAACAATGATGATGACAGAAGGATGCATGGCAATCCTACATAAGCGTCCACCCCCAAAGAAGAAGGATCCTGGAAGCATCATCATACCATGCATAATTGGTGACAAGTTTGTGGGTAAGGCACTTTGTGATTTTGGTGATTAGCTCATTGTCCTTGTTTGTTACCACGGTTATGCCTCCCTTTTTGGGTACATATTGCACTGGGCTCACCACTTTCTATCCGAGATGGCATAAATTATTCCAGCATCAAGCCACTTGTTGATTTCTTTTCGTACCACCTCTCGCATAGCTTCATTCAGTCGTCTTTGGGCATCAATTGTCGGCTTATGGTCATCCTCCAAGAGGATCTTATGTATGCACAATGCCGGACTGATGCCTTGGATATCGGCAATGGACCATCCAATCGCCTTCTTATGTTGTTGTAGCCTTCTGATCAGCTGTTGTTCCTGTTCCTGCATCAACTTAGAAGAGATGATTATGGGCAACGTATCATTAAGACCAAGAAAAATATATTTAAGTTACCCTGGCAGGGGTTTAAGATCTAAGACAGGTGGCTGCTCAATGGAAGGATTTTGGATTACATGTTCATTCGAGGTATAATTCAAGGGCTCGAAGAACTTACCTGGACGTGTGCCTATCAAATTTACCTCCTCGGGACCTTCAGTATTGGATGCTTCATTGCCTGAGGAGTCACTGTCGTCAAGGCTGTCGTGGCAGTGGCCAAATTTTTTGTCGTGACAGCTTGATCTGATGCAGGGTTGGTCTAGAATGACTTCTGATATTGCCTTACATTCTTCCTCTACATCAACTTGCTTAATAGCTTGGAGAACATTGAGCTTTATTTGCTGGTCATTGACTCTCATAGTCAGTTTTCCTTTTTCTACATCGATCACTGTTCTACCTGTGGCTAGGAAGGGTTGCCCTAGGATGATCGGTGCATTCTCATCTACTTCACAATCTAAAACAAGAAAGTCAACAGGAAAAATAAACTTATCCACTCTTACCTAAATGTCTTCAATCTTTCCTTCCGGTTGTACGTAAAAGCGGTCTGCCAGTTGCAGCATGATTATCGTGGGTCTTGCTTGTCCTATACCTAGCTTCTAAAATACAGATTTGGGCATTAGATTAATGTTAGCACCAAGATCACAAAGTGCCTTACCCACAAACTTGTCACCAATTATGCATGGTATGATGAAGCTTCCAGGATCCTTCTTCTTTGGGGGTGGACGCTTATGTAGGATTGCCATGCATCCTTCTGTCATCATCAATGTTTCAAATTCCCCAAGTCTGGACCTCCTAGACATTGCATCCTTAAGAAACTTTGCATAACCAGGCATCTGCTTAATGGCTTCTAACAGTGGAATGTTGATGTGTACTTGCTTAAAGACATCATAGATTTTCTTAAGCTGGTACTCATGTTTCTGTTTCTTTAACCGTTGTGGAAAAGGGGGTGGAGGACGGTAATCTTCAAGGCATCCTTCACATGGAAGTCGGATCTAAGGAGGCTCAGGATCTTTAGCTTCTTCTTTCTGCTCCTCTGTTTCTTCTGTTATCGTGGCAGGTGTGACGACAGCAGGCTGTTTCTCTTTTACCGGGGCAGTGTTCACGGAAGGTGTTAGTAGAGTTGGTTCCTTACTCGGTGTTTCTTTTATTGTTGGCCCTTGTAGTTGTTTCCCACTTCTCGTTGTGATAGCTTTGCACTGCTCATGTGTGGGTTTTTTAGTGACCTCAGTATCTTTAGGGAATCCTTCATTCTGCCTTGGGTTTATGAACTGTGAAACCTGGCCCATTTGTGTCTCTAGAGATTTTAGGGTAGCTTCATGGTTTTTCATTCTCATCTCTGTCTTATCCATGAAAGATTCAGCTTTCTTGACAAAGTGATCCATGTTTGCCATATATGCTCCTGTTTGAGACATGAAGGTTGCCAGGGTCTGTTACAAGTATGCTTGTTCTGGCTGCCGGTTGTTGTTGTGGTTGCTGCTGTGGTTGCTGTCGTGATAGAATCCTAAGACCTTATTGGTTCTGGTTATTCTAGACTGGAGGGTTCAGTGCGTTGTTTGGGTTACTCCAAGAAAATTTGGGGTCCTTCCTCCAGTTTGGATTGTAGTTGATAATTTAAATAAACTTTAATGAAGTTTACTGTGGCAGTAGTGAAATCCCTCATGAATCCCATGAAGTCCATGAAGCCCAGCTGTCGTTCCTCCATCTTCTTCAGCATGTGCAAGATTTGGTTAGAGGTGTCTGTCGGTTGTGCGGCCTCGGTCTGCTCAGGCTCTGCCGCGACAGGCTCTGTGGAACCAAGCTCTGTTGTTGGTTCTGTTGCGGCAGATGGATCCACAAAGGCCAAGAGGGTTGCTGGCTTCAGGTCCATGAGGCTGTATATGTTCTGTTGCGTCCATCCCTTGCCTTGGACTCTTACGTCTTCATCGATTTTCGGCACTTTATTGTCCCGGCAGAGAGAGGTGATGAGGTAGGGGAAGAAAAAGGGGCCTATTGGTCTGAGTGCACACTCAAAAATGTCGTCGAGGATATATCTGCCAACGTTGATCTGCCACTCGTTTATGATCGAATGCACGAGGGCAAGTCTCTGTCGGTCCACCATTGTGTTGTGCGATGTTGGCATAAGGCATTTCTTCATAAAATGGTTCCAGAGTTTTGCTGCCGGTGTGAGCTGGGTCCTTCGCACTGTCCATCTGTGCTTGGGATCGTCGTTCTATGAGGTGCCTGCTTCCGTCAAGTCTGCCATGATACCATCGTAGTCTACCGGTGACAGACTGTTGACAAACCTCCTATGTGCATCTTTCTTTCTGCCCACATAAATACCATACAGTGTGTTCATGTAGGCTGGTTCAAGGGAGATTACCTTACCCCTGACAGTCATCGTCGTGGCATCTTTGGAGGGGATAGCAGCATAAAATTCCCGGACCAATGTGACGTTCATTTCCTCTGGTTGGACGGCAAACATCTGCCATTTGAGAGCAATAATTCTCTTGGAGATAAACCCTTCGAGCCCTAGGTCTCCCGTCTTTTTGGTGTATGTGAAACCTCTCTCCTCCTACATTTCTCGTTTCTGGAAGGAGTCGTAGTATCTCTTCTCCGAGTCTGCCGATGCGAACCTACTAGGGATTCTGATGTGGCTTGGTGTAGAGGCTGTCGTGGCAGAGGTGGAGGCAGCACTCCTTCGGGTTGATCGAGTGGTCATTGTGAGGAAACTGTGAAAAAATAAAGGAAAATTTTCTGAGAGCTAAAATTCTTGAAAGCAAAGTAGAGAGAATGAGAATGAGGTGAAAATGAAATGGAAGTAGAGGTTTATATAGAACGGAATTTTCTGCCCGTTGGAACTGTAACGGGTGGCGCGAATAACGGGGCCAACTGTCACGCGGTTTCATGGGGCGTCTGTCACGCATTTTCGTGTCTGTTACGCGTTTCCGTGTCTGTCGCGACAGCTTCGTGACATGATGTATTTTCCGTGTCTGCTGTGACAACTAGTACCAGGCTGTCACGACAGGTTTGTTCCATTGGGCTTCATGGGCTGTTGTGAATGTGATGGGCTGGTTCATTCATCCTCTTTGCTTTGCTTACTTTATTTACTTGAAAACTAAAATAAACAATATATTAAAATCTTATTTCCTAAAACAATAAAAATAAATAAACTAAGATAAATAAAAGTAAAAATAAAACTAAGTTAAATTAGGGATGCCTTGAGGTGCATCTCCTAAAGTAACTACTTCCTGCACCCTTGGGGCTTCAGTCCCCTGATAGTGCTTTAGCCTTTGTCCATTGACTTTGAATTGGTGCTCATCCTTGATTGATCTGATTGTAATGGCACCATGGGGAGACACTTGGACTACTTGGAAAGGGCTAGACCACCTAGATTTAAGCTTTCCTGAAAAGAGCTTCAATCTAGAGTTGAACAACAACACCTTCTGCCCTGGGCAAAACTATCGTGGCAGCAGTTTTCTGTCGTGCCAGTAGTGAAATCCCTCATGAATCCCAGTTGTCGTTCCTCCATCTTCATCAGCATGTGCAAGATTTGGTTGGAGGTGTCTGTCGATTGTGCGGCCTTGGTCTGCTTAGGCTCTGCCGCAACAGGCTTTGTCGAATCAGGCTCTGTTGTTGGTTCTGTCGCGGCAGATGGATCCACATAGGCCAAGAGGGTTGCTGGCTTCAGCTCCATGAGGTTGTATATGTTCTGTTGCGTCCATCCCTTGCCTTGGATTCTTACGTCTTCATCGATTTCTATCACTTTATTGGCCCGACAGAGAGAGGTGATGAGGTAGGGGAAGAAAAGGGGGCCCATTGGTCTGAGTGCACACTCAAAAATGCCGTCGAGGATATATCTGCCAACGTTGATCTGCCGCTCGTTGATGATCGAATGCACGAGGGAAAGTCTCTGCCGGTCCACCGTTGTGTTGTGCGTTGTTGGCATAAGGCGTTTCTTCACAAAATGGTTCCAAAGTTTTGCTACCGGTGTGAGTTGGGTCCTTCGCACTGTCCATCTGTGCTTGGGATCGTCGTTCTATTGGGTGCCTGCTTCCGTCAAGTCTGCCATGATACCATCGTAGTCTGCCGACGACAGACTGTTGACAAACCTCATATGTGCATCTTCTTTTCTGCCCACATAAATACCATATAGTGTGTTGATATAGGCTGGTTCAATGGAGATTTCCTTACCCCTAACAGTCAATGTCGTAGAATCTTTGGAGTGGATAGCAGTATAAAATTCCCGGACCAAGGTGACGCTCATTTCCTCTAGTTGGACGGCAAACATCTGCCATTTGAGGGCAATCACTTTATTACGTGTGACGTGTACACTTGCACTACATTGCGATAGATCTCTTTCTCCACCTTCTATGGTGATTGATGAAGTTATCGTCGTGATCAAGCTAAGGACAAGGATGATTCTCTTGATGGTGGTAACGATGATGATGACGAGGCCTAGGTTTCATATTGCATATCATATTAGTATGTCATATTAGGATTAAGTTTGCATTCATTTATGTTTTTATATTTTAAAGACCCATGCTTTGATTATTTGTTTTTAGGATTGAGCTTGAACTTCAATGATTTGAATATTTATGTTTTTGTGTTATTTCTTGAACTTTAATGATATCTATGATAATTATGTTGTTTGGTTTATTGTTTATGACTCTGTTTATTCTCTTGTTAGCCTTGTTTATCTATTTTTGATCTAACAAAAAAGGGGAGAAGTGATCTAAGAGCCTAAATGTTTTTAAAGTTTTTAAAGTTGGTTTTAAGTTTCAAATACTTGAATTTTAAATCTTTTCAAAACTTTAAAACCTATCTTACATTGAGAGGGAGTTAAAACTTTTTCAAAGATTTCAAAACACTTAAAAATTCATACTTAGTTTTGTTATATCAAAAAGGGGAAGATTGTAAAACTAATGAAATGATTTTGATATACCAAAGGATTTAAGGACTAAATTGAAAAGGAGAAAATAAATTTTTAAGTCCTCAAAACTTCCCAAAGTCTCTAAGAAAATTGTCCAAATCAAAACCTAAGATTATTCAATTTTTTCTAAGTGATTTCTAAGTCAAAACAGTGATATTCGAGTCACCGTTTCGAAATGGCCCTAAGGCGTTTCAGAATGTTTTGAAACTGTTAACATCTGTTTCGGAACTAGCCTCCCCGTTTCGATACGGGTGTATCAAAACAGGTCTCCATTTGATGAGTTTTCAAATGTGACATACTTCATTTGCTATTTTTCTAGTTATTAAGACTTCTTGCTGCTTAATACATGCTATTTTTGTTATATTTTGTGCAGGGGTCCAATTCTGGAAATAGCAGTAAAAGGGAGGCATTTCTGCAGTTTTTATTATAATTCTATCATGACTGGCATCGTGGGCACGACACTAGGCACGATGCATCTGACGTGGCAATGACGTGGCAACCTCTAGAAGATCCTGGAATGTTCCGAGAGAAGATCCGATCAGATTATCAGTTCTATCCACTTGGTTTTATTTTGAATTTTAAAAACATTTGAATTTGAAATTGTTATTTTGATCTCTTATCCTTGTAATCTAAGCCTATAAATACCAACCTTTGGTGAAGGCTTAAGATCATCTTCTAGCTTTAAGTATTTTTACCTTTTCCTTTGTAAACATTTTTTTTTTGTTTTAATTCAAGTTCTTTTCCTTTATTTTCTTGTTTCGTTTGTTTTATGCCATTTAATTACTTTTCTAAAATCAAGTTAAGTATGATAATCAATATCATGCTTAGCTAAATCTTTTAAGCCAAGAACCAGCCAAGTCAATTCGATTCGTGAGAATTGAACTTTGCTTAAATTCTTTTGGGAAATCATTTTTATCTTTCTGCTTAGATAGTTTGGCAATCGGCCTTACTAAAAGTTTTTAACCGTTTTTCAAATCAAAAAGGGCTAGTTGGTCTGAAATCGCTTAAAAACACAGTTGGGAGGAAGGATCGGCCTGTGGCAATTTTGACTTCCTATTAACACTCTTAGCGGCGGTCCGCTAAGGAAAGATAAAATCAGAAGCGGTTCTTTTTAGACAATTTCTGAGTCGGGTTTTTCCTGCTTTCATTCTAAATATTTTAACGGTGATAGACGTGGTTGAGTTATTTAAGAACCATCTTTCGAAGATAGACTTGGGAGGATTGGTTACAATAGAGAGAAACAAGTTACGACGGGTTGGGCCTCGTAGACTGTAACCGACATGATCCCCGAAATAAAAATCTATTTCAGTGATCGAAAGAATTGAAGGAGCTGGTTCGAGGCTATTTCACATACTTGGTTTTTCTTAATCTTTTTACCTCTGCATTTAAATCTTGCTATTTAATTTTCGACCAATATCATATCACTCCCCCCCCCATTTTATTTACTTATTTTGTAGATATTCTTGGAAGTAATAATTAAAGCAGTCTTCAGTCAATCACTCCAGCTAATCTCCCTACGGGTCGACCCCCTTTCTCTATATCTATTTAATTTCTTTATATTATTATTTATTGAAAGAGGTTAATTTATTCATTTATTTTTGTCCGGTTAAACGACGACTTGTCAAAATTAGCGCCGTTGCCGGGGAGATTTACTTTCGGCATTTTTTTTGACTGATTTTGTTTTATTTTTATGACCAGGAAGAACCCGGGTACTTTAGCCCTATATAACCCGGAAATCGAAGCAAGCGCTCGTAGAACTCACGGCGAAATACTTCGATGAAAGAAACAACAGAACACACAACAATCGGAACAAGAAACCACTTCCGAAACCACGCCAATCGAATAACCTACACAAGAACCAGAACCAATGGCGGACCAAACAATTTGAAAACTAAATGCTGCCCCTACCGTGCAACAACCACTCTGCATCGCTTTTCCTCAAGGCGATACCCCCTTCCAGCTCAAAACGGGATTAATCCACTTACTCCCTACTTTTAATGGCCTTCCTTCTGAAAGCGCACACAAACACCTTGCCAAATTTCATATGGTGTGGAATAGCATGATACCACAAGGGGTCTCAGAGGACCAAATAAAACTAAGGGTTTTTCCTTTTTCCTTAACCGGAACGGCTACAGAGTGGTTATTTTACTTACCTCCAAATTCAATTAATACATGGTCTGATCTCTCTCGTGTTTTTCTTGACAGATACTTCCCTGGGGCAAAAGCGACAGAAATTAGGCGAAACATATTGGGTGTCCAACAAATGCACGATGAATCCCTATATGAATATTGGGAAAGGTTCAAGAAGTTGTGCGCAAGCTGTCCGCAACATGGCTTATCCGAGCAAACACTCCTTCAATACCTATACGAAGGAATGTTACCAATGGACAAAAACATGGTAGATGCAGCAAGCGGTGGCGCGCTCGTTAATATGACCCCTACTGCAGCAAGAAAATTAATCTCCACAATGGCTGCAAATTCGCAGCAATTTGGTTCTGCAAGTGAACCCAGTCGACGGGTTCAAACAGTAAGCACAATTACATTAGAAAATAAGATTGATAATTTGACTAATATTGTGCATTCACTTGTTTCAGGGGAAATAGGAGTTGCTAAGGCGTGCGGGATTTGTACTATGCAAGATCACGCAACCGATCTATGCCCACTGCTGCGGGATACGTCTGGTGCCCAACTCAACGCCGTACACAATTTTCCCGGACCTCCCCAAAGGCCCTATAATCCACAAAGCAACACGTTCAACCCCGATTGGAGAGATCATCCTAACCTTAGCTATGGTAATAGGAATCCAAATTTCCAAACTAGACAACAACCTCCCTACCAAAATCAAGCTCCCCAGAAATCTTCCCTTGAATCTATTGTTGAGAGGTTAGCAGTTTCACAGGAAAAGTTCCAAACCCAAACGCAATCTCACCTTTAGGAACTAGGCAAACAAGTTAGCCAATTAGCTCAAACAATAGGGCGTCTAGAATCCCAAGGAAAATTGCCATCACAAACCGAAATCAATCTAAGGGAAAATGTGAGCGAAATCACTCTGCGTAGCGGGACCGTGATAACACCTGAACCGCCAAAGAAGGATGAGAAAAAATCCGACGGCTCTTCGAAACACCAAAACGAAAAATCTCCTTCCACTTTAGGTAATATCAAATCTAAAATTCCTATTTCTACTTACGAACCTATTCCACCTTTTCCAGGAAGACTAGAAAAACGAGACAAAAAGGAGGAAGAGAAGGAAATAATGGAGATGTTCAAAAAAGTGGAAATCAACATTCCACTCTTGGATGTTATCAGGAAGGTTCCTAAATACGCGAAATTTTTGAAAGACCTATGTACAAACCGAAGAAGGTTGTCGGGAAACGAGAGAGTCAACCTTAGCGAGAATATTTCAACCATTTTTCAAAAGTCGTTGCCACCAAAGTACAAGGAACAAGGTATGTTTGCGATTCCCTGTAAAATTGGGAATGTTGGGATCAAAAGAGCTATGTGCAATTTGGGTGCCTCCGTCAATGTCATGCCTCTAAGTGTTTATAGAAAAATCTCAATGGATCCACTGAAGGAAACTAAGATAACAGTACAACTGGCTGATAGATCGATTATTTATCCCGAAGGGGTATTGGAAAATATTCTGGTTAAGGTAAACAATCTCATTTTTCCCGCCGATTTTTATATTATTGATATGGAGAATGATCATAGCAACAATGGATCTGAAATTTTGCTTGGACGTCCCTTTCTATCAACCGCACACACAAAAATCGATGTAAGTAATGGCATTTTAACCATGGAATTCGACGGAGAGGTAGTGAAGTTTGATGTGTATAAAGCTATGAAATATCCTGATTCTATCGCAAGCCTCAATTTTATTGATATTATAGATCTTTTGGCTAATGATTTTATCAGAACTGATTTGTTTCGTTATTTTTGTAGGGAATTGGAAGATCTCAACGATAACGACTTAGGCAAAACAATCTCTACTCTTTCTTTAATTTCTGAACTTCAATTAACTCCATCACAATCTAAACCTCTTCCCTCAATTTTGCAGGCACCTCAACTAGAATTGAAACAACTCCCACCACACTTGAAATATGCATATTTGGGTGACAAGGAAACTCTACCCGTCATCATATCAAGCGAATTGTCATTGCAACAACAAGAGGAGTTGATAGCCACATTGAGCATCCATAAAGAGGCGATCGGATGGACATTAGCCGATATCAAAGGCTTAAGTCCTTCCACGTGTATGCACAAAATAAAAGTGGAGGATGGCGCGAAACCTATCTGAGAGTGACAACGACGATTGAACCCACCAATGATGGATGTGGTAAGACAAGAAATACAAAAATTGCTAGATGTCGATATCATCTACGCAATTTCTGACAGTAAGTGGGTTAGTCCAATTCACGTTGTGCCTAAGAAAACGAGAATAAATGTTGTCGAAAATAATGAAGGAGAAAAGACCCCAAAGAGAGTTCAAAACGGATGGCGGATGTGTATCGATTATAGGAAACTTAATTCTCAAACTCGAAAGACCATTTCCCTTTACCGTTCATCGATCAAATGATCGAAAGACTTGCTGGAAAAACACATTATTGTTGTCTTGACGGATTCTCTGGATTTTTTCAGGTTCCTGTAGCACCCGAAGATCAAGAAAATACTACATTTACTTGTCCATTTGGCACATTTGCATATAGGCGAATGCCTTTCGGGCTATGCAACACTCCGGCCACTTTCTAGCGTGGCATGCTAAGCATTTTCTCCGACCACATCGAGCGAGGTATAGAGGTATTTATGGATGATTTTACCGTTTACGGTGATTCATTTTCTAAATGTCTCTCTAATCTTTCATATGTGCTTAACCGATGCATTGAGTATAATTTAGTGTTAAATTATGAGAAGTGTCATTTTATGGTAAGTAAAGGTTTAGTTCTCGGTCATGTGGTTTCTGCCCAAGGTATAGCCGTCGATAAAGCTAAAGTAGACGTTATTCGCTCACTTCCATACCCCACTTCGGTGAGGGAAATTCGTAGTTTTCTTGGCCATGCAGGATTCTATCGACAGTTCATAAAAGACTTCTCCAAACTAGCGCAACCGCTTTGTCGCCTACTACAAAAAGATGTACCGTTCGATGTAGACAAAGCTTGTAGAGAGTCGTTCGATGAGCTGAAATTAAGACTTATCTCCGCTCCAATTGTGCAGCCCCCGGATTGGTCATTACCTTTCGAGATTATGTGCGATGCCTCCGATCTAAGTGTAGGCGCAGTGCTTGGGCAAAGAACTAAAGACGGACCACATGTTATCGCTTATGCCTCTAGAACTCTTGATTCGGCGCAGCGAAATTATTCGACAACGGAAAATGAGCTTTTTGCTGTCATTTTTGCATTAGATAAGTTTCGCCCTTATTTGTTAGAAACTAAAATTCTTATTTTTTCTGATCATGCAGCATTGAAATACTTGATCAACAAAAAGGACGCGAAACCTCGTTTGATTAGATGGATACTCTTGCTTCAAGAGTTTCACATACAGATCAAAGACAAAAAGGGCAGCGAGAATTTGGTGGCGGATCACCTAAGCCGCTTGGTGATATCACCGATCGAACCCCCTTTACGAGATGAATTCCCGGATGAATCGCTAATGGAAGTTAAGGTAACATTCCCTTGGTTCACCGATATGGCAAATTTCTTAGCCACTAGTAAGATTCCTAACAATTTGTCGCAATCCGCGGTTAAATGTATTAAAAGAGATGCTAGATATTATATATGGGATGATCCATATTTGTGGAAATTGTGTTCTGATCAAATAATTCGTCGTTGCGTAAGTAATAGCGAGGTAACATCTATACTTGAATTTTGTCATTCTTACGCTTGTGGCAGACATTTTGGCCCTAAAAGAACTGCGCACAAAATCCTTGAGTGTGGTTTCTTTTGGCCTACTTTATTTAAAGATACTTACAATTTCTGCAAAAACATGTGACAGATGCCAGCGGGTTGGGAATTTAAGCCGTCGTAGCGAAATGCCATTAAATCCAATACATATATGTGAAGTCTTCGATGTGTGGGGTCTTGACTATATGGGACCTTTTATTTCATCCTATGGAAATCTCTATATCATTTTGGCAGTCGATTACGTTTCGAAATGGGTTGAGGCGAAAGCCACCCGTGAAAATGATGCAAGAACCACGACTAATTTTTTGCGTGACTTTATTTTTTCCAGGTTTGGAACTCCGAGGGCAATCATTTGTGATAGAGGAACACACTTCGTTAATCGGATTGTCGAAGCTTTGATGAGGAAATATGGCGTGATGCAACGCATATCAATAGCTTATCATCCGCAAACAAACGGACAAGCGGAGGTTCCAAATAGGGAAATCAAATCAATCCTAGAGAAAATCGTCAAACCTAATCGAAAGGATTGGAGCTTGAAATTAGTCGATGTGTTATGGGCATACAAAACCGCTTACAAAGGACCTATCGGCATGTCACCTTACCGTCTTGTCTTCGGTAAACCTTGTCATCTTCCAGTCGAACTTGAGCATAGAGCATTTTGGGCAGTGAAAGAATGTAATATGGAGATGAATGCCGTTGGCGAGACACGGAAACTCTACATCCAAGAGCTCGAGGAAATTCGCCGAAACGCTTACGATAGCGCGCAACGTTATAAAGAACAAACTAAAGCGTTTCATGACAAGCACATTTCATTTAAATCTTTTTCAATTGGACAAAAAGTTCTCCTATTTAATTCGAAGTTGAAAATTTTTGCAGGAAAACTTAAGTCTAAGTGGAGCGGACCATTTACCGTAGTCAATACCTTCCCTCATGGAGCCGTGGAGATTGAAGATAGCTCGGGTACACAATTTAAAGTGAATGGACAGCGACTTAAACCGTTCTTCGAAAGCACACCAATTGAACAAATTGAAGAAATTATCCTCGAAGAACCTAAAATCTGAGCAATGAATTGGTCAAGCTTAACGACAATAAACAAAGTGCTAAATGGGAGGCAACCCATTGGTTTATTTTTTCGTTAATTTTTACTCCCTTTTTCATAATTTACTTTATGCTTCATTTTTCATTTTTTGCCTTAATAATTTTTCTTTTTTTTTCTCCCCTGCAAGTCTTCTTTCGAACGCAACAGGACAAGCCTAAATTCACCCAGCCAAAGTGCACCGTTTCATTAAATCAGGGCATTTTAGCACACTTAATGGGCGGTGCACTTTAGCCCAAGCCTTTTCCCTTAAGCACCCGTCCGATTTTCCCTTTTCTTCATTCCTTTTCTTTCTTTCCCGCAAAACCAAACCCTAGCCGCAAAACCTTCACCCAGCCGGATTACTCAGCCCCCATGCCTCGCACAAGACAACAAGCTCGTCGGCTCCCCCAAGAACCACCATTAGTTATCGGCAGACGACGTCGTTTTACACCGCCCCAATTCATGGCAATTAGCAGTGATTCCGAACCAACCACCACACCCCCTCCTCACCGTGGTGGTCGTCATCAGCAAGCCACCAATCCTCCGACCGAAATTCCCATCCCTTCGACTCCCACCGCTCCTCTGCCTCCTTCCCTGAACGTCAGCCGCCGTTCGCGCCTCTCTAACAGCGCCGCCGGACCAAGCACCAGCCGCCGTCCACCATCCCCACGATCTCCGTCACTGTCGTTTCACTCAATGCCCACTGTGGACTCCTCCACACACTCTTGGCAGCGTCAATCTCAAACCCAACAGAGGGACTCCACCATCCCCTCATTCTCCATGCACTCTGTCGAATCGGAGCAACACCCCGAGGTAAATTCAACTCCGATTTTAACCCGACCATTACTAATGTATCACCCCTCTTTTGGTTATACAGAGGATTTCTCGGCCGATTACGGTTTCCCCGACGATCACCAGTCCTCTGCGAACTCTCACCACGACGAACACTCTGCCCAGCAGCAAAGCGTGTCGTCCTTTCCTTCTCCTCCCAGGGGAGACACGGAAAACCCGGAACGGAATAGGCGTAGGCGTAAATACGCGGTTTTGGCCGAAGAAAAACTCAAGGGCTTCCTCATTTTTCCTTCTGCTCAGATTGACCGATTTCAGGATATCAGACATCGACCTTTTGGGTTTGCAAATTCATTCCTCACCTTACTCTTGTTAATATTAATATCTCTGAGTCTGTCACAAATTATTTTCATGCTATCGGTTGGACTGCTTATTCTGAGATAAAATGTGGAACATTTTATGAGTTAGTTTTTAAGTTCTATCCTACTTTCTCTTTTTCCGAAATCGTTATATTACGCTTGATTCCCCTGTTGTTATTAAATTTCGGTTGTGTGGTGAAAACTTTGCTATGTTGTGAATGAATTTAATTATCTATGGGTTTTGTGACTAACGTCACAGACCCTGATTATCTTACAGCATTATTTGAGATTCTCGCAAATTTTGATGAAAATGCAGCTTACTTTGAGCTTACCGAGCAAACAGACATAGCCTTTAACCCTCGTTCCACCAAAGATATTACGCTTCGGGATCCAGGGATACGTTACATTCATCGCTTCCTTGCCTACAATTTTTCTGGACGTAACGATGCCTCTGCTACTCTTAGTAAGACTGAACTGTTTTTCCTTTGGTGTATGCATTCAGGAAGAAAGGTAAACTTAGGATTTTGGTTAGCCCGTTAATTCAAAGTTGCAATTCGGTATAATCGCCCCTTAATCCTTGGTCCTTTAATTACTCATCTTGCATCTAGAATAGCTCGCTTTGATATTGAGAATTTTACTTACGCTTTTTCTATGGATGCTTTAGATGAGCGTTGCTTGGATTCCATGGGACTCCTCAATGGACCACCGGATGCACCTTTCTTCAACCCACCGGGAGTATTAACTCCAAGAACGAGGAGAGTTTTCACTCGCAGAAATGCACCACGAGCCCCTCAATCCCCTCCTCCCTAGGACCAGCCTTCGAACGATGTTCCGGATTTCGCTACGCGCCTCCACGCACTGGAAGACAACATTACCGAAATCCTCTCTTACCTACATCCTTGGCGCGGCCGCGGACGTGGCCGCAATCATCGTTGATCACGGGGAGTTCCCTTTACCCATCTTTGCCTTACATTTTTTTAATTCTTTTATCTGAATTGGGGCAATTCATTTATGTGAGGGGGAGGGTGAAAAACCACTTGTCCTATGCTTGTTTGATGTGTGATCAGTTTAGACTTAAGCTTTAGTATATTTCTAATTGCCATCACTTGCTTGCTCTCCAACATGTTTAAATTTTTGAAAATGAATTTTGATAATCATTTGCAGTTTGACATCTCTCCCTAATTGCTTTACTTGTGTTAGAATTCTCGCCTAGCTTAATCAAATTAGCCCAATTTTGTAAGATTTGAGCCTTGAGCATGCATTCTTCATATTATGCTCGTTTCTTTTGCTTGAAAGTGGCATCTTGAATTTTAGGAATCTAGAACTTGTGGCTTGCTTACGATTTGAGACTACACTAAGAACGAGGTTCTTTAAAATGATTTAGGCATTAGGCTTTAACCCCTTCCATCCCTTTCATTTTAATTTACCCTTTCTCATCGCCTAGTGAGCCTTTGTTAGCCTTACGCCCATTCCTTTGACTTAACCATTTCAATTGATCAAATGCTAGAATCTTTTATTAGACATGAAGGAGATACTTTCAAATAAGGGCAGAAATTTTCCTTTAAAAAAAAGGAAAAAGAAGAAAAACAGCTTCGAAGAGAAAAAAAAAAAGAAAAAATGTATGTTTGCTTGCCCATTTTTAGCTCCTTTTTAATGTTTGAAATATCTTGCATTGATCATCCTCTTTTGTTTTTTTCCATCTTTCTATCCTTTTTCTAAACCTACATTACACCTTGAATAAAAGACCTAATGATTTTTGCACCTCGATTCTATTAAAGTAGCGGAGAATTGAACTTGTTACAAGCCTATGGAAACCTTTATTCATGATTGACTTTGAGTGTTTCTGCTTCATCTTTCCCCTAAATACTTTGAGTGCTCTTGAGTGTATCTTGGTGGGGATTAAGACTAGGATGAGTTAGACTAATGCTTGTTAGGTAATTAGGAGGGTGAAGGGCTGTAATGATTGTCATTGCTTGCATGTTGTTCTTTTTCAAATATTTTCGGTGCTTGTAATGGTTTGAGGATTTCATTCTTTGGTTCATGTTTTTTTCGGACATACTTGAGGATAAGTATGAGACAAGTGAGGGGGAATTTGATGAGTTCTCAAATGTGACATACTTCATTTGCTATTTTTCTAGTTATTATGACTTCTTGCTGCTTAATACATGTTGTTTTTGTTATATTTTGTGCAGGGGTCCAATTCTGGAAATAGCAGTAAAAATGGGGCATTTTTGCAGTTTTTATTATAATTCTGTCATGACTGGCATCGTGGGCACGACGCTAGGCACGACGCATCTGACGTGGCAATGACGTGGCAACCTCTAGAAGATCCTGGAATGTTCCGAGAGAAGATCCGATCAGATTATCAGTTCTATCCACTTGGTTTTATTTTGAATTTTAAAAACATTTGAATTTGAAATTTTTGTTTTGATCTCTTATCCTTGTAATCTAAGCCTATAAATACCAACCTTTGGTGAAGGCTTAAGATCATCTTCTAGCTTTAAGTATTTTTACCTTTTCTTTTGTAAACATTTTTTTTCAGTTTTAATTCAAGTTCTTTTCCTTTATTTTCTTGTTTCTTTTGTTTTATGCCATTTAATTACTTTTCTAAAATCAAGTTAAGTATGATAATCAATATCATGCTTAGCTAAATCTTTTAAGCCAAGAACCAGCCAAGTCAATTCGATTCATGAGAATTGAACTTTGCTTAAATTCTTTTGGGAAATCATTTTATCTTTCTGCTTAGATAGTTTGGCAATCGTCCTTACTAAAAGTTTTTAACCGTTTTTCAAATCAAAAAGGGCCCGTTGGTCTGAAATCGCTTAAAAACACAGTTGGGAGGAAGGATCGGCCTGTGGCAATTTCAACTTCCTATGAACACTCTTAGCGGCGGTCCGCTAAGGAAAGATAAAATCAGAAGTGATTATTTTTAGACAATTTCTGAGTCGGGTTTTTCCTGCTTTCATTCTAAATATTTTAACGGCGATAGACGTGGTTGAGTTATTTAAGAACCGTCTTTCGAAGATAGACTTGGGAGGATTGGTTACAATAGAGAGAAACAAGTTACGACGGGTTGGGCCTCGTAGACTGTAACCGACATGATCCCCGAAATAAAAATCTATTTCAGTGGTCGAAAGAATTGAAGGAGCTGGTTCGAGGCTATTTCACATACTTGCTTTTTCTTAATCTTTTTACCTCTGCATTTAAATCTTGCTATTTCATTTTCGACCAATATCAGATCACTCCCCCCCCATTTTATTTACTTATTTTGCAGATATTCCTGGAAGTAATAATTAAAGCAGTCTTCAGTCAATCATTACAGCTAATCTCCCTGCGGATCGACCCTCTTTCCCTATATCTATTTAATTTCTTTATATTATTATTTATTAAAAGAGGTTAATTTATTCATTTATTTTTGACCGGTTAGACGACGACTTGTCACCATGTTTCGAAACGGATGAAGAACAACGGAATGGGATGAACCGTTTCGGTACGGCAGTATCGAAACAACCTCAAATGGTTCGAAACGATTTTCAAACTTGGTTTCAAAATATGACCGTTGCAATTTAATACCTAATTTTTAGAGAGACGGTTAGAATGTATCGAAACGTTTCTAAGTTGTTTCGATACAGGTTTTGGCAGTGGCAAAATGTTTCGAAACGAGCTCTAGCTCGTTTCGGAACATGCTCTTAGTGTATCAAAACGATCGTGTCTGTTTCGGTACGGTCTCTTAATTACACTCCAACGGCTATTTCTATTTTGGTCTGTTTGAAACAGGGTCGAGCGTTTCGAAACGGGTAGTTGCAGACTGCATTTATGGTGGGAAGATTACATCCCAACGGCTATAATTATGAAGGCAACAACCCCAACGGCTAGAATTCAATGAGAAAGTATAAAAGGGAGTCCTAAAAGCACCAGGTACAACTATTGATCCTAAGAGAAACATACAAACATCAAATTCAAGCTATTGTGCAAAATTTCCATATTTCTTGTAAACCCCAATTGTGGTTCTTTGTATTTCCCATTTTATTTGATTCAATAGGGTTGAGTGCTTGTAATAGGGTTACATTTGTACTAAGAGATACTAGTTATTAGCCTTAAACTTCTTCGTAAATCTTGTGTGAGGATTGGGTCAGTTTTTGGGTAGAAAATTGGCCATTGTGTTAAAGTTTCCTCCTAATCCTAGAAAAGGGGAAGATCAACTAGTGGAGTTGTTGGAAAATCCTTAGTGAGAACTAAGGTAGTGGATGTAGAGTTCAATTGGAACTTGAACCACTCTAAATCTCTTGTCTTGATATTTTTATTTTCCCACTTCACCATCAAATTTTGTAAAAATCCAATTCACCCCCCTCTTGGCTTAAATCGATTCATCGATCCACTCAACATAATTTAATAGTGTTCAACGGTGTTCATCGTTAGTGATGTTCAACGGTGTTCATCGCACGTGGTAGACTCATCTTTTTGATAAATCATTGAAAAGAATTCAATGTTTAGTTTTCAAAAGTGTTTTTGATAACTATCTTAGTTTTAAATTAATAAAAATTTTAAAAATAAGACTTGAAAAGGATAAGTTAGTAGATAGTTACTCATCGCTTAATGTTGAAAGTATTTGTTGTATTTTCGGCAAACGCTTTCGAAAAACTTCACTTACGAAGATAATGTCATTGTCTTCATGCCAGCTTCAACTTCACGGAGCTCAAAGTTTCCCCCGACAATCCTATACCTCTGGATCCATCAGTCGGATGCCTCCGAAATACACCTCTTAGAAAGATACCCCGCCCCACCCCACACGACACTACCACATCCCTCGAAGGTTCACCTCCAAGATTCATCACATCCCGCAGCAAAACCTCCAGAGCTCCTAGCCTCCTCACCACTCTCTCCAGTTATCCCTTGCACCTTGACATGATTGTTGTTAAGTTTACCCAGTTCGTCAGCTCAGTCCACAGCTTGACAACCGAGCTACCCTCTGCCAGCCCGTCAATAGCCATCATTAGGTCTGACACGATTTTATCAACCATCACTCTATCTACAACACGCATGGGATATAAATACCCCTAAGATCGACGACAAAGGAGACAACCCTACGACTCTCTAAAAGGCTATCACCCCATTTTGCATCAATCATTCTCCCACTCTCTCCTCTCCCACATGGTTCTGACCACCGGTTCTACATTATTTGCGGTTCTCGGTCCCAATATAACCAGGGATGAACCGCCTGATTCAATGACCAACCACGGTCTATTGTGGCTTTTGGCTCGTCCCACGATGGGTGAACCATCAATTCTCGACCCCAAATTTTTCTTCGGCGACCGTCTCCACTTCCTCGTTTGGTGTCGCCCAAAATCGACATCAACAATATTATTTTATTTTAAAATATATTTTCAAATGAATTGTCTCTTTTTATTAAACTACTCAAAATAATTTAAAATATTATATTTATAAGATTAAAATTATAAAATAAATAATTTTAGGAAGTCAAAATTTACTTTTATCAAATGCAATAATCATATTAAAAACTAAGTTTTGACGAATGTATCAAATTATTTTATGATATAAATTCAATACTTATAAAAATAAACATTTAATTTTTCAGTTTAGGAAACAACACCTAAATTGAATCTACCTAGTATGATCAAATAAATTTTCTTTTTATTAATTAATATGATTACCTATAACTAGTTGGTCTAACAGGATGAGACATTAAGTCACTTAAGCAAGGTAATGGTTAAAATTCTGATGTTGTGAATGAAGAAAACTGAATTGTGAGAGTCATCCTTATAATAGACCTTTATAAAATCTGATTCAGATAATCGATATGAGTCGAATATCAGTGGTTATAGAAAAATATATAAAAATAACCTGTAAATGATGATTAAAAATGTAGGGATCAATAGTAAAAATGAAGTGTTGAAATGCTAAAGGAATATATAGACGGAGTTAATCGCTTGAACATTGATGTACGGAATAATTATCAGTCAATAAATTTACACATTGACTTTTGAAAGGAAAAAAAAAAGTTATACAGCCGGGGTTTGCCGCTTTGGTTGCCAAGCTCCAGTGGAGTACTAAACTTTGTGTATTGCACTGCCACTGTTTAAGATATTAGTAGAAATAGCACGTCTCTTTGTTTGTCAAATCACAAAAATTCCAACTCCCATAAGATAATTACAATTTTGACTTCTATATTGTGTGATTTATGTGGGATTGGTACATGGAAAATAGGAATTTTTTTTATGTAATGTGCGTGATCCATCACTCAGTTTGGAAGGATTAGACCTAAGTGACGAAAATCATATTATTCATTAAATGAATCCAGAATCGAACAACACAAATTACGTACATTTTGAATCTTTTCACCTTCTAGATGCAGCCATGGGTTCTATATATTTAATTAAGCATCGTTTAAAGTTTCATGCCAAACGAGCTTCAATTACACATTCAATTAGGCACATTAAGAATTTATGAACCAAAATGTAAATTTCAAAAACTTTAGGGACTTACAGAAACCCAACAACATCATTCCAAAATTAAACATATTTTAAACTCATATGCAAAATTTCAAGTCAACGGATGTCAAAATCTAATTCAGCATGAACATATAGTGACCAAAATATAAGGAAACTAAACCTAGTAAAGCCATTAAACAAAATAACTACCACACGTACCCGTACACGGGACCCTGTACCGGTACACGGCTCTCATCCAAAAATCAGTAGCTCGATTTGGTACCACTGCAATCTTCCGTACCGATACGTTAGGGTCTGTACCGCTACCCAAAGCAAGGTGTACCGATATACTTTAGTCCAAAATCTTTGTTCGAGAGTACGGTTACGTGTGGGAAAGAATTAGCACTCCACAACGCCCGCAACGCTTACTTGGTCACTAATATTTTTTCTTGTAATTGGGCACATGCGTGCATAAATTTAAAAACTTAAAGTGTAGTTTTTTTTAATCTTAAAGGCTTTATTTTACTAAAGATCGATCTACTAAAATAATGAGTTTATTAGTTAATTTTTTTAAAAGGCTTAAACCTAAGGTATTAATTGAGAGTCTACATCATTTAAAGACTAAATCATGAAACTAAGGATAAATCTAGAGAGCTAACCTAAAGAATTATTTATTAGAGTTAATTTAGTGACTAAACACTAATCCTTGGATTATACTTAGAGAGTTCTAAACTAGAGGTTTTAATTACTTGAATTATAAACCTAGTTAAAGGATTAAAATTAAAGGTCCTATTCCTAAAATCTTAACATAAAAAAACAAAATAAATATAACTGAATCAATAAAAACACGTGTTAGAATTTTTGTTTTGATATAATAATTTGAAAAAAAAAATTGAACTTGTTCAAAATATTGCAACACTTATTCAAAGTCCAAATAACTTGAAAAATATGTTTAAAATAGTTCTAAAACGTTTTTGATTCGATCTTATGTTTTCCAAGCTCAAAACAGTCAAAAACAGGCCCATGGTACCGATACCGAACCCCCGATATCAATATTGAGAGGACTGTACCGGTACCAAGTCTTTGAGTACCGATACACGTGTTTAAAGAGAATTTCAGAATAAAAAATTGGTACCAATACTGCCCTAGCCGTATCGATACCTGTAGGCTGGTACCGATACTGAACCCCTAGTATCGATACCCCTTTTATTTTGCCTCCAACGACTCCTTCCATTTTAAGCCGGTACCGATACCCTATGCTACAGAATGGCAGATTTGGTTAAAAATTAAACTCCCAACGGCTCCAATTTATCCTCAACGGTTAGAATCTCATTTGAGAGAATAAAAGAGACCATTAAGCACCATAAACAACTAATGATCAACAAGTCAACATTCCATTGATTGTAAAATGTCTTCGTGCTCAAGTTTCCATATCTTTCATAGACAACACTTGGGAGCTTTCATTGTAATATTTGCTCAAGTGTTTTAGGATTGGGTGGGTGAGCTTAATTTTGCAAACATCATACCTTGTGAGGTTTTCCTAGTTTGTTTTGTTTTTCTTTTTTGTAAAAGAGGGTTTACTCAAGTTTTGGGATAGAAAGCTTTGAGTGTGTAAGGGTTGTCTTCTTAGCCTAGAAAAATGGAGGAAATTCAATAATGAATTTAGAAAAATCCTTAGTGGGGAAGCTAAAGCAGTAGATGTAGAGCTTGGTTGAGAAGCTAGAACCACTTTAAATTATTGTGTTCATTCCCTCTCATTGCTTCCACCACCTTCCCCAAAAGTGGACTTCTCCATCAACTTGGCAAGAAAATTGGTTGAGGAATTAAATTTGGAGGATCTCCCCATAATAAACTTCTGCAGTACTTAATTTAGATTAATCAGCCAATATATTAGATACGAATAATTATACCAAAAATATTTAAAATAAATACAAATGATTAAACTTTAACAAGTACATGTCATAATTAATTATTAATATACATTTTTATACACTTGCATTATATTAGACATAAATCCTCATGTTCTTTAGCATTCTCACTAATCAAAATTGAGGATTTCAACAATTTTTTTAAATATTTAAATTCTAACAATTTTAATGCATAAAACCATTTTAAGAATTAAAAAAACATGATCATTGAAATGTCAATCTCTTCTATTCAATTTAGTTTGTTTAATTTTTGAAAAAAATTCTTAAGACAAACTTAGTTATTCTCTAAAACCTAGTTTTTTTATCTATAATCTCCGCGAGCTTTTCTTATTTCTTTTTTATTTAACCGGCGAGAGTAATTAGTTTTAGTATTGGTTGTTGACCAGTGTTTATTATTTTTTTTACTCTTTCATGTTTTCTTTTCTCAATTGTAATAAATTTTTTTGTTCTTGTGGCACGTGTTTCATCTGCCTTTGTGGTATGTTTTTCTTTGATTTTGTGGTTCGTTTCATTTGTCGTTTGGCACGATATCGTAGCGGTTGTTTGGTGCTCGTATAGAGATTCTCACGGGCGCAAGCTTTCTGATTCGATTTTGTCGGCAGTCATAGAAAAGATTGATCCTCACTCGTTTGATGGTTTGTTAGCCGATTAATCAGAATTGTGTAGCGGAGCAATATGCCTGATAGTTTGGTTCGCTCACCACTCCTTATTCATCTCGTAAAGCGTCTTGTTTGGCTAGAGACAAGAAGATTCATGAAGGTTTCTGGATCTTGATGGTATGCTAATTTTCATGGAATAGTTTAATTTTCTTTGCACCTTTGTATGAGATTTTAAGTGGACTAGTCTATATTTTTCTCTTTTTAATGTATTGTATTTATAATGGCCATGTTTGACAATTAGCGGGTAGCGGATTACATTAACTGATAGCGGATAGCGGATTACATTAGCTGATAGCTGATTGCATTAGCTGATTTGACTAGCGGATTGTATTAGCTGATTGTATAAAAGTGTTTGGTAAAATTAACTGATAGCTGTTAGATTATTTAAATAAGCAAAATGACATATAAGGACATGATTATATTCAATAATTGTTTGAATAGTTTATTAGTTATCAATATTTTGTATCTAATTATTATTAATTAGATCTATAAAATTATTTTTAATATAACTTTTCTAAACATGTTCAAATGATTTATATATTAATTTAGGAAAATTCTACAACGGGCGACGAACATTGATGAACACCACTAACGATGAACACCGATGAACACCATTAAATTAATTAATAAAGATTTAAAATTTCAAGGACCCATCATACAATTAATAATTATTTAAAAAAATCAATTAAATTATTTTTATATATTAAAATTTTATTTTTTTAATAAGGGTAAACTATATATTTAGTACTTCACCTATTTTCGTATTTCTATTGAACCCTTATTATTTAAATATTATTTTAATTTGACCTTATTCTTTATAAAAAATAACTTAACCCTTAACCCTCAACCTAAAACCCTAAACTATTAAATCTTAAACCCTTAAACTCTTAAACCTATACCTAAACCATATACCATTAAAAAAATAGTAACAAAGATTCAATAAGCAATACCAAATTAACCCCAGAAATGCTTTTTGTCAAACCCTACCTGATCAGATCTTTTTCTTTACAGATGCAGAAACAGCAAAAACGTCTCCAGTTCATGATTTCTGTTCCAGAAACAAATTGAACAGGTTGGGCTGTTGAGTATACAAATAAATTATGGATCGGAGATTTCTGAAGAAGGAAGAAAGTTCTTGCACTGAAGACAAACGGTAGCCTATGAAGCCAAGGAGTTTTGGAGTATATTGGCGTGTGAAAACAAGGCGTGGCATACATAATTTAATTAACAGCCTTGAACTAAAGCTAAATGAATTTTTGTTGCTGCCGTTTATCGATTCTTCCCATTGGAAACATCACACTATTCACATTCTGATAGATTATTCTATAGTTTCTGTATGATGTACATCTCGATTATTCAATTACAAAATTGATTATCATGGTTTTTTTTAATCACTCGTATCTAACTTTTTGGCCGACTAATCTAAATCAAATTTTACAAAGACTAATTATGGGAGACTCTCTCAACCAGTTTTTTTTCTTTAATGTCAAGATTTGAACTATTTACTTTTTTTACCTTTTGTTACTATTTTTTAAAGGTATATGGTTTAGGGTATAGGTTTAAGAGTTTAAGTGTTTAAGGTTTAATAGTTTAGGGTTTTAGGTTGAGGGTTAAGGGTTAAGTTATTTTCTATAAAGAACAGGGTCAAATTAGATAATATTTAAATAATGAGGGTTCAATAGAAATACAAAAATATGTGAGGTACTAAATATATAGTTTACCCTTATTAAAAAAAATTAATATATATATATAAATAATTTAATTGAATTTTTTAAAACAATTATAAATTGCATGATGAGTGCTTGAAATTTTAAATCTTTATTAATTAATTTAATGGTGTTCATCATTAGTGGTGTTCATCGATGTTCGTCGCACGTGGTAGACTCATCCATTAATTTATTATTTATATAATTATTTTAAAATAATTTAATTAATTAATAAAATTAAATACACATATAAATATGCGATAATAAAAAAGTAAATAAGATTAGCTTATAAATAGGGTGAGAAAATATTTAATTTAAGTTATTTTGATATTTTTGGTAACTGGTAAAGGTAAAAGAATCTTTACAACTCTAATATCAAACCTCTAATCTCAAAAAGCTCCTATTATGAGCTTTTTTAAAATTAGCGATTTCACCCCAATCCACTCTTTCAATTCGCTATTTATCAAACAATAATATTAGTAAATTTGACTGGTCAAACCTCTAATTATGCCTCAAACCTCTAATTTTTGCCTAAATCTCTCTTTACCAAACAGAGTAAATATATTTTGTAATGAATAATAAATCTAGATGCCCTTGTTATAAAAAAAAAATCAACATTTCAATTTAGACAATGGAATAATTCCCTTGCCATCTCATCGACCATTTAGGATAGAAAGAGAAACGTGGGCCGCCGCCGATAATCTCTTTTACAAGAATAATATTCAAGGCAACGACTTTTTCGATACATTTGACTAATAACTCTCTCTCTTTTTCGATATATTAGGGGTGAACGTCCGATCGAGTCGAGTCGAGTCAAAATTTTTTTGAGTTATTTAAGTTGACGCGCCATATTTTACAACTCAAACTTTGTTTGAAATTTTTTCAATTTGAGTTGAGTTTATGAAATTCGAGTCGAGTTGAATTTTCGAGTTCCTATACAAATTTAATTGTAATAATTTATTATGTTATAGTACAATTCGATTCCAATTTAAACTACTTTCTCTAATCATATAAGATATGCATATATATTTTTTCGTATTTTTTCCATATGTGACATATATTTATTCATATTTTTATATCAGTATATATATACCAGGAAAATTGAGGGACTCGACTCAAACTTAAAAATCAATCTACTAATTATTAAAAAATTCGAGTTATTCGAATTCTATTTTACAGCTTAAACTTTATTTGAAATTTTTTCGAGTCGAGTCAAAACGAGTCGAATTTTTTCGCCTCGAGTCGAGTCAAAAATTTTAATTTTTTAGAGTCGAGTTTTGCTCACCCCTAAGGTATAGTAATACGCCCTGCAAGCCCAAACAACTTTCTTTTTATCGTCATAAAATGATCCTTGTATAATTTATAGATTGAATTTTAGTTCAATTATTATAATTAAGAACATAATTAGGATTAAACATAAAATGTGTAAAGTCGTCTAATTTTAAAATTAATAGGGTAAGACTTAATTTAGGAGAGCCAAAACTAAAATTTGAGAATGACAATACTTAATTTAACAAGTATTCAAACTATTATAGATTAAAATGATTATTAGACGAAAAAAATTGAGAGAGACACGGGCCCTCTTGTGACCTTAATACATTCGTCCCTGATTATCGTTAGGAGTGGGAGGGGCCTTGCACTCGTTTTTTTATTTAATTATTTCTTAGGTATTTATTAGTTTTAAAAATAAATAAATTAAACTTTGACCTCCTCATTTATTCTATTTAAAAAGTTAAAACGACCAATAATCTTCACAAATTGAAAAGAGGTAATATCCCTAAATCAATGTATTAGTAAATTATTAGGTGAGGTCGCACAATAATTTTTTTTGTTGACATGTAATTTAACCAAATTAAGTCATGTAAATATGTCACATTAGCAACAAGTGTTAACTTAGTCAACTAACAGTTTTTATATATAAAAAGAATGAATAAAAGTGATCAATCGGTCAAACGTTAACGATTATTTTTAACTTTTTACCTTTTTATATAATACGATATGTATCATATTAACCTATTTAAATCCAGAAGTTATACTAACAATAATGCTGAACCGGCTTTCATTTTTTTATATTTTAAAGGTGATTACAATGTAGTATTTGTTTATAAATATTTTTAACCTTTTGACAATGCACACGCACTTCGCACACAAAGTGATTAAGCTCGAATCTTCTAAAATAAATAACATCTATTTTTTTTTGTCCACTTGTTGGGTTAAACTTATCATATTTCTAAATACCAATCCCACGTAAATCACATAATATAGAATTCAAATTTGTAATGATCTTATGTGAGTTGGATTTGTTGTGATTTGACAAACAAAGAGACGTGCTATTTCTTCTAATATCTTAAACATGGTAATGCCCAAAGTTTAGTAGCATTCCACTTGAGCTTGGCAAGCAAAGCAAGCAAACTAGATTTGTATTTAATTTATATTTCAATGTAAAACTTTTTTTTTTCAAAAGTCAATGCGTAAACTTATAGACCGATAATTATTATGTACATCAATGGTTAAGTGTTTAACTCCGTGATTAATCTGACCGATTCGAATTGAACACTTAGTTTTGACGATTAAATTTTACAGTAAAAAATTTATGTATACAATATTTAAATAATATTAAGTTGCTTATCACTTTGACTAATCACGTTATTTATGTATTCCTTTATGTTAATTCTTAATTTACAAGTCTTACGCATTTGAATGGTAATAATCAATGTATTGAATATTAAATAATGAAAAGATAATGGACTGAATTATACACTATTCAATTTAAGTGTTGTTTATTAAACTGGAAAATTAAGTGCTGAAAAATAAAATGTTTATTTTTATAAGTATTGAATTTATATTACAAAATTAATTGGTATATTCGCCAAAATTATATTTTGAATGTGATTATGTTGTTTCATAAAAGTAAATTTTGTTTTCTTAAAATTATTTATTTCATAATTTTAATATTGTAAATATAACATTTTATATTATTTTGAGTAGTTTTTCTACACTTATCCTATTCAACACTTTTTTTAAAATTTTTATTAGAAAAATTCTAGAAGTAGTTAAAATTTTTAATGGTTCGTAATTTATTATTAAAATGAAACATGTAGTTAAAATTATTTTAAAACAAAATTAAAATTTTGATTTAATAAATCATTCATATTTATTTTATAGTTTTTTTAATTAAAATTATTAGAATCAAATCCTCCATCATCCACAAGTTCTAGCATCAATTTCTATTTTTTTTAGCTGCAGTCACCGCCGCCACTGTCACCCGCCGTTTACCCTTCACTAATATCTAAAATTTTTATCCCACGTTTCAAATTCTTCACTAACTTTAGAGATTGCGTTAAGCTGTAAAAATTGTAAGGTTGGTTGCGCCTAGTTTCACAAATCGATTGTAATGCCGGTGTCAATACCAATATAGTTTTCTGCAACAGTGCTTTTATCGTGTAAGCAATAATCTAACCTCAATGGCAGCGGCAACATATGTGGTGGCTACTGTAACACTCGGGTTTAGGGGTTAGGTAAAAATAATATTTTAATATTATTTGGGCTCGGTTTTATAATTCAAATAATCTTTTAAGTTTCGGGTTTCAAAAATAAATATTTGAAATTGGACCAAATTGAAGGAATTGCGAAGTGGAGAGTTTTTAAAGAAGAAAGAAGATAACCATTCATTAATGGCCTTTTGGTAATTAGCCCAACTTTTGATTTTAAATCCCCTTTCTACCAAATAGTCACTATTCACTCTCTTCCTCATCCAACCTAACGTGAAAATAGAGCTCTCTCCTCTCCATCACTATTCCATCAAAAAGCTCCTCCATTTCAACTCATTTTTGAAAGGTAACATCGTTTTTGACTTCTCCTCAACTCCCTCTCTTTAAAAGTACCATTAGTTTTTATTTTCGTTAAAGTTTTGGAAAATGAAGTTTTGAAGATTTTGATTAAAATTGGAAACTTTATGTTGTTAAGCTTAATGTTTTGATTTAATATGGTTAGTTATGAAGTATAGAAGTTAAATGGTTCAACATATGTGAATTTTGAATGGTTTTGAGCAATTCCCGAATTTGGGTATAAATGGGGTTTTAGGAGGGTTTTGGGTGAGTTTTGGGGTTGTTTTAGATGGGAATTGATAGCTCAATGGTAGTACTATGGCTAGGGGTTGATTTGGGATAATTTGTGGGTGTAAAAGGTGTTGGAAACATGGATTTTTGTTGTGGTTTTGGGGCTGTCCGAGTTTGATTAAAAGTGGGGTTGTTCATGGCTTGAAACATTGTAATTTGAGTTTGAATTGTGTTCCGGGTTGGTATTTTGATGTTGGGCTGATTTGAGGTTATTTGAATTGTATTGAGGTTGTTTAGAAGCAAGAACTTGGGTCGGCAAAGCATCGGGAAGAAATCCGTAAACTTGAAGGTGATGCTTGCTTGGTAGTTGAGCTTGGAGGTAGAGGTGAGTTGTTAAATATTTTTAAAATGGTTTTGAGTATTTGGTTCAAGCATGTGAACCTAGGATGGACTTGGTAAACCCACCTAGAGTTGGGATTAGAGTGGTAGCCTAATCCCAAGCTTTAATTAGAGACTTTGGTTGCACTCTCTAATGGTTGTTTATGCCTCGTGTTAAATTGTGATGGTGTTGGTTATGTATGTGTTGTATATATGTATGTTGAGGCATGTTTGATGCATTGTTATATGCACGTTAATGATAAACATGATGGAGATATACATATGCATGAAATATGATGTGATATTGTGTTAATGATATACATGTGGTGTTGACATGTGAAATGATATTATGAGGTGATTGTATGATCCGAGGATCATGGTGAGTACATGCTAGGAATGGAAATGTGGTTTGTGCATGACGGTGAGTCATGGTGAGTACGTGCTAAGCACAGAAGTTGTTATGAAATGATATTGTGAAAGATTAATGAAATGTGTAGTATTGGCACTAGTATGCTTGGGTACAAATGATCGATCATTAGGATGTTTAGTGTGCACACGTGAGTCAAAATGCGCGCGTGGTCTTGATGATGGTAGTCATCAAGATGGAGTACGGGTTCGCCCGAAAATCTTCTTATATATAATAGTCGGTGATGAGTGGAATCCCATCGACGGGCGTGAGGATGAGTGGAATCCCCTTCGCGTGAAACGAGGCGTGAGGATGAGTGGAATCCCCTCCGCGTGAATGGTGATGAGTGTAATCCCACCGTCAGGTAGTGGTTGTGTTGTTGGATGTGAGTTCCAACAGTTATCTGCGTATTCGAGTCATAGCTAGGTGCCAATACGGATTGTGGTTTATGTTGCCGATATGTGATTATTTGTGAGCCAATGTGATTTGGGATGTGTTGCTAACATGGTTTAATGTGATTACATATGTTGTGGATTTAAACATGTTGGGCATGGCATGATATTGAATATATGTTCATGCATCATGTGTAGATTGGCTTTTGTGGATCAAAGGTAAGATCATGCATTATACCTTGGTTGTAAGCTCGTGTTTGAACCCTGCATTGTCGAGGTTCGTTTTATGAGCTTACCCTCACTAAGCTTTTATGCTTACGCTCCTTTTTGTTCGACAATGCAGATCAATAGCTTGTGGGTGGCAAGGGCAAGGAAAGACCTCCAAGTGTTGCTTACGGTTAGCTCAAGTATGATATTTAAATTTAGAGATTGTAATAGTAAAGCAATGGGATATGTGTCATTGTTTGAGCCTTTTGGATTATGTTGTTGTTGTTGTTGCTAGGAGCATGCTAGACTCCTTTTATGTGCTTTGTTGGTTGGAATTTAAATTCCATGTTGCTTGTAAACCATTTTGCTCTTTACCTATTTTATTTTGCCTAAGTGTTGGCCATGTTGAAGCTTAATGCCTTTAATGCTAAGTATGGATGTATGACTTTGTGATGTTGTTGCCTATAGTGTTTAGCTTGTTGTATTAATGTTTCAAGCATGCTAGTTATGTTGGTTTGCCTTAGGATTGATGTTAGTGTGATGCTTGAAGTTTTAGAAGGGGTTTAGGGACATTCTTGTGCCATAAACCAGCTAAAACCAGTTTACAGACAGGGGGTGTTTCGAAACGAGCTACCCTGTTTCGATACGGTCCCTTTGTTTTTGGCCGGGCATTTCGAAACGCGTGAGGGCCGTTTCGGTACATTTTCGCTACTGGAATTCTAAGAAATTGGCGAGATGAAAGTGTTCCGAAACGGGTCTATGGGGTTTCGAAACGGTCAAAATCTCGTTGACCACGAGAAGTTGACCGCTGAGGGTGTTTCGGAACGGTTGACCTCCGTTCCGATACGGCCCCTCTGTGTAGGCTTAGAACCGTTGACCAGGTCAAGGTGTTTCGATACGCCTGGTTGGTGTTTCGAAACGGCCTGCTTAATCTTTTAAAATTGGACTGTTTTGCTTAGGTGGTTCGAGTTGTTGTTGTATGAATGCTTGTCTTCCCGCTGTCATGATCACATAGGATTTAAATGTGCCTCTAGAGAAGATTAAATTAAAAGAAAATTTCCGCTGTCATGATCACACGGCATGTGCAAAACTCGAGTCAAATAATTCGATTTTTTTTTTAAATCGAGTCGAGTTTTACACACCTCTAATTATAATATTATCTAATACACTCGTGATGATTTTTTTAGATTGGGATAACTATCATCTGTATCATTTATTTATTTTTAATTTAAAATCAATTAAGGATGAATAACTATTTTTAATTAGTTTATGATTTAGAAGAAAATTCATACATAGTTTACCCGACACAAATTCTCGGTCCTTTTTTCGGTGTCATTTTTTATGTCTTGACACTAAAAAATTAAATCTTAAATCTTAACTCTAAATTATAAATTCTAAACCCTACATCCTACACCTAAAATATACACCCTATTTCAAACTCCCGAAAACTTAACTATAAACCTTAAATCTAATTTCTAATATGGGGATTTCTGTTCAGTTTGCCAAGTAATCATCTTTAGCCAGACCAGATTATCTTACAAGATACAATATTAAGTACGACTTTACCTTTTCCCTAGGTTTGATTAGTCGTCACTAATAAATTCCTGAAGAAATTTTCCACGTCCAACGTAATATACAGTTACGCGCCATGCAAGCCAAACACGAAGGAATCATATTCAAAAAGTCAGCCGCTGCAATAATTGAAAAAATCGTTAATTACAGCCAGGATATGGCTGAAAACAGTGACCAATACAAACTTTGTTATAGTCTAACCCTCCCCAAATTACTCTATAAATACAGCTTTAGCAACCGGCTCTTCCATCATCAGCCTTCCTTCTCACTTTCTCTAGCTATTTCTTTTCAACTAATTAAGCTACCTTTCATTTTCGTCACTGAAAAAAATGGTAGCAGCCGCAATGTTCAGAGCTGCTGCTATGGTGATGCTGCTGGCTTTGAGCCTCAGCGCATGCCAAGCACAGCTTTCTTCTACGTTTTATGCTGAAACATGCCCGAATGCACTCAGTACCATTCGCACATCCATCAGATCAGCCATTGCAAGGGAACGTAGAATGGCTGCTTCTCTTATTCGCCTTCATTTCCATGATTGTTTTGTTCAGGTACTTGTGCAATACTTATGTTTGTATATACACGTATGTTAATTAAATTACAACAAGGTTCATTGGTTTGTGTTTAATGGAGAGCTTCCTTTGCTTTATTCATTCAGGGTTGTGATGCCTCAATCTTGCTGGAGGATTCCCCTTCAATCACAAGCGAAAGGTCTGTACTTCAAAATCTCAACTCCGTAAGAGGGTTTGAAGTTATTGAGCAGGCTAAATCTGCTGTCGAAAACGTTTGCCCTGGTGTTGTTTCTTGTGCTGACATCCTCGCAGTTGCTGCCAGGGACGCCTCTGAATACGTGAGTCATTGCTATTTGCTACATACATACATACATACATATGTATGCATGTGCCGTGATTTGATATTAAGTGATTAACATTTCGCAGGTAGGTGGTCCATTGTGGACAGTGAATCTTGGAAGAAGAGACTCCACCGATGCAAGCCCAAGTCTAGCTGCTAGAGACCTTCCTCGTTTTACAGACAGTCTTCAGACGCTTATCAACCTGTTTGAAACCAAGGGGCTCAGTGAAAGAGACATGGTTGCTTTGTCAGGTTCCCACACCATTGGACAAGCTCGGTGCGTTACATTCCGGGGTAGGATATACAACAACGCAAGTGACATCGATGCTGGATTTGCCAGCACGCGCAGACGCAACTGTCCGGCCACTGCCCCCAACGGTGATGGGAATTTGGCACCACTCGATTTGGTGACACCGAATCAATTTGACAACAACTACTTCAGGAATCTGTTGCAAAGGAGGGGTCTTCTGCAGTCGGATCAAGTGCTGTTCAGCGGCGGATCATCGGATAGCATAGTCAACGAGTACAGCAGGAACCCTTCGACTTTCAGCTCAGATTTCGCATCCGCCATGGTCAAAATGGGAGATATCGAGCCTCTAACTGGTTCACCTGGGATAATAAGGAGGATTTGCAGCCGTGTTAACTAGTTTGATGTTATGTTTATTTCTTTGATTAAGTGTTGCTTTTGAATTGTTTCCAAGTTTCAAGTGTAAAGTTTCTGCTGTAATGCTTCTTTGCTATATATCCATAGCTGTACTTTGTTGCGTAACTGCATATATTCTTCAATAAACAATTTCTGGAAAATAATTTCCCTGAAACTTTTTTTTTACTTTACAACTTCGTGCAAATTAATAAAAGCTTGTTTATAGTTATTTTCCAGCTTTGTCGTAGAATATAATGGGTGGAAATCGTCTACCTCTTAATTATGTCTTCATTTATGCCTCTACAATAAAATTACGGGTTTAGGCTTAAGGCTTAGGGTATAAGGAATTTAAGATGGGTATATTTTGTAAGGTGTAGGGTGTAAGTTTTAGGATTTGGAATTTAGAGTTAGGGTTCCTAATTTAATTTTTAAGTATTTTTTTTAACATGAGATATAAATAGAGGCATGATTAGGGTATAAGGAATTTAAGATAGGGTATATTTTGTAAGGTGTAGGGTGTAAGTTTTAGGATTTGAAATTTAGGATTAGGGTTACTAATTTAATTTTTAATTATTTTTTTAACATGAGATATAAATAGAGGCATGATTAGGGGCAGAAAATTTTTACTCAAATATAATATAATGGCATGGAAATCTTCAAGCAGACGCGTAATGAGTTAGTCATGTAGAGAATAATCAACAATTTTAGCTCATAATTATTCCATTCATTCAAAATGTATAATATATAGTTAGTCGGATGTTATATTATTTGTGATTACTTGTAATTGTCCAAAAAAAATTCAAAATAGATAGATTGAGTTTTACATTGTTATCGGTATAATACACACTATAACCTGCAACCGAATATGTTTAAAAGCATTGAGGAGTCTGTGTAGTATATATATTATATAAATTTGTCTGTTAAAAAATCAAAGAATCTTATATCTCCTTGATTATAAAAATATTAAAAAAACTGAAATAATAATAATAATAATAATAATAATATTATTATTATTATTTGATATTTGGTTGATATTAAAAGTGAAAATTATATTAATTTTTATTTTGTTAATTGTTTAAATGAATTTAGGGTAAACTACAATGGTAGTCACCGATCTTTTAGGGCGCTTTCAATAAGGTCACCGAACTTTTAAAACTTTCATTACAGTCACTCAACTTTTAATTCGCTTTCAATAAGGCCACTGCCGTCAACCACTGTTAAAAAAGCTGACATGGCATGTTAAATTTAAGGGTAAAATACACTATTAGTCACTGAACTTTTAAGAGGCTTTCAATATGGTCACCGGACTTTTAAAACTTTCATTACCATCACTCAACTTTTAATTCGCTTTCATTACCGTTAAAAAAGTTGATGTGGCACGTTAAGTTTAAAAATGAACTTTTTCCCACCCTATTTTATCTCCATGACTTATTTTCTTCCATCCAAACATGTCTATCTTTTAGATACATTAATATTTTCGTTTGAACTCCTCATTATCCAGTGCACGACTCAGTAAATGTCGGGCCTGAAGCATAAAGAGAATTTTTATGAGCAAAATTTTTGTTATTTCTTTATCATTCCATCATCGGATGTCTCCCAATATTTTTCTTGTTCTCACGCATGTCGCATGCATGTCTAGATACATTAATATTTTCCTTGATGTGTTACTAGAGAAGTAACGACCTTCACAAAAAATTACAATTTGATTCATATGGAAGAAAAAGACATGTTTGGATGGAAGAAAATAAGAGGGGAGAGAAAATATGGTGGGAAAACGTTTATTTTTAAACTTAACGTGTCACATTAGCTTTTTTTTAACGGTAATGAAAGCAAATTAAAAGTTGAGTGATAGTAATGAAAGTTTTAAAAGTTCGGTGACCATATTGAAAGCCTTTTAAAAGTTCAGTGACTAATAGTGTATTTTACCCTTAAATTTAACATGTCATGTCAGCTTTTTTAACAGTGGTTGACGGCAGTGACCTTATTGAAAGCGAATTAAAAGTTGGGTGACTGTAATAAAAGTTTTAAAAATTTGGTGACCTTATTGAAAGCGCCCTAAAAATTCGGTGACTACCAGTGTAGTTTACCCATGAATTTATTATAGATAAATTGTATAAGTTGATTTTCTAAATTATTAAATTATCAAAGTTGTTCTAACACTTGAAAGTGTACAATCGGTTAATTCAGTGTTGACAAAATTGAGTTAATCAATATTTTTCTTTATTAAATTTATATTTATTTAAAAATCATTAATTGATATTTATTTAAATTAACCGAATTTTGTTATAAGTATCGCTCAATTTCTTTGCAAGGAGTTTTAGGGTATTAATTTGACTATTTTTTTTCATTTGGACTTAAAATATCAATAGGTTTAGTCTTTGGTTAAAAATTAGTTGGATTGAGTCTTGATATTTTAACGGGATTGGGCTTAAGTCTTAAAATATATATGTAATATATAAATATAATAGATTAAATATTTACTATTTTCAATTAGTTCGGTTAATTTAATTAATTAACCAATTTATTACGAAATTAACTAATGGCTAAGCTTTAAAAATCTTAAACTGTTGATCAAACTAAAATTCGATTTGGTTCATTAATTTGGTTAAAACCGAACCATGAACACCCCTACTCACTCTCTGCATTATAAAATATACAATAAGTTTTGACGCGAATCAACATGAAAAACCAATTAAAACATACGACTTGTTTAATATATCATTTGGTAACTGAGTTTGTCACTTTTTTAACTATAATACTTGTATGTATTTTAACCATGAGCAATTGTTTCATATATTGACGGAGGAAACTAAAAGTCTTCACAAGAGTCTTAGTTTTAGGGTTTAATAATTTAATTTATGGGTTATAATTTTTTGTTTACGATTAAAATTTAGGGATAGTGGTTAAAATTTAGTGTTTATGGTTAGAATTTAGAGTTTAAAGGTTAAAACTTAAATCTTAACCTCTAAACTCTAAATTCTAACCATTAATCCCTAAATGCTAAAGTAAATCTATAAACCTTAAATTAAAATATTTATAAAAAATTTTAATTTCTACCGCTAGTATAACAAATATGAATTCTTTAACCAATTCAATATCTATATTTATTAGTACATTACATATCCGGTACTTATTTTGTTATCACTTTGCGCTTAAATTTGTTACTTTATACTAATGTTGTACATATATATTTTTAACAGGTAAATCAAAAGCATGGTGACCGTTCATGGAAAGGCCCGACTTTGTTTTGTCAATGGTGACTGAGATATGTAAGGCCACAACTGATTCACCAATAACTTGACTTTTAATCATGCATTTATATTGTTTTCTACTATATGTATTGCTTTGGGCTTGAATTCCTAGACCCATATGACTTCTTTGATTCTAAAGTTTAGGCGTGGGTAGTAAACATCGACTATACTCGGGGGGAAATGAATTTTTCGATTTGATTCGAAGCGAAAAAAATTGATTTGAGTTAACTCGAAACATTATAAATCTGATTTGACTCGAAAAAATTTTAAATAAAATTTGAGTTATAAAATAAGACTTCGAATGACTCGAAATTTTTAGTGAGTAATGAAACGATTTTTAAGTTCGAGTTGAGTCCCTCAATTTTTCTTAATATATGTATACCGCATATGAAAAATATAAAGAAATATATATGTATATCCTCTCTCAAATCTTTGTCGCCTGCAACTTTGCTTTTCTTTCTTTGGTTGGTGGTCGACAACCACTCTTAGTATTGGTTGCCAACCATTAGGTCTATTATTTTTCTTGTTTTTCATATTTTAATAAGAATCTCTGCCTTTGTGGCACGCGTTTCCTCTGATCCTTGTGACACGTTTTTCTTTGATTTTTTTGTGGTTTGTTTTATCTGTTTTGTGACATGATTTCAGCATACCTTAGCGATCGGTTGATGACAAGCGTCGTTTTACCCGTCAAAATAAATAAATAAATTAACCTCTTTTAACAAATAATAAAATAAAGAAATTAAGTAGTTATAGGGAAAGACGGTCGATCCACAGGGAGATTAGTCGGAATTCTTGACTGAATGATACTTTGATTAATGCTTCCAGGAATATCTGTGAAAACAAGAAAAGTAAAAAAAGGGGGGTGATCTAATATCGAGTGAAAATGAAATAGTCGAATTAAATGCAAAAGTAAAGAAAATAATAAGAAAGTCCAAATATGCAAAATAGCCTCGAGCTAGCCTTGTTAATTCCTTCGATCATTGAAATGGATTTTTACTCCGGGGATCATGTCGGTTACAGTCTGCGAGGCCCAACCCGTCGCAACTTGCTTCTCTCTCGAGTAACCAATCCTCCCAAGTCTATCTTCGAAGGTTGGTTCTTAAACAAATTAACCACGTCTATCATCGTCAAAATATTTAGTTTTGAAAACAGGAAAAGCCAGACTCAGAAATTGTCTTAAAAAGAATCGCTTCTGATTTTATCTTTCCTTAGCGGACCGCCGCTAAGAGTGTTCACAGGAAGTCGAAATTGCCACAGGCCGATTCTTCCTCCCAACTATGTTTTTAAACGATTCCAGACCAACGAGCTCTTTTTGATTTGAAAAACGATTAAAAACTTTAGTAAGGCCGATTGTCAAACTATTTAAACAGAAAGATAAAAATGTATTCCCAAAGGAATTTAGGCAATGTTCAATTCTCACGATTTGAATTGATTTGGCTAGTTCTTGGCTCAAGAAATTTAGCTAAGCATGATATTAGTTATCATACTTAACTTGATTAAATAAATAAAAGAATAAAAATAAAGAAAATAGAACTTTAATTAAAAACTAGAAATAACAAGTGTTTTCAAGCTAGAAGATGAAGACTAAATTCGATGACTAAGCCTTTACCAAAAAGTGATATTTATAGGCTTGGATTTACAAAGATAAATGATAAGAAAATTCAAAATAATAAAGGAAAGATAAACAATTTAAATGTTTTTGAAATTTAAATACAGAAAATCGAAACGGATAAGCTGATAAGGTCTTTCAGAACGTTCCAGAATCTTCCAGAAGTCGCCACGCATCTGCCACGTCAGACGCGCCGTGCCCAGTGTCGTGCCCACGATGTCCGTCATGACCAGAATAATAAAAAGACTGCAGAAATGCCCTCTTTTGCTGCTGTTTTCCAGAATTAGGTCCCTTGCGCAAAATATAGCAAAATGAAATGGATTAGGTAGCAAGAAATCATAAAAACTAGAAAAATAGCAATTAAAAAGTGTCACATTTGAGAGCTTATCAAATTCCCCCTCACTTGTCTCATACTTGTCCTCAAGTATGTCCGAAAAAGATATTAACCAAGAATGCATTTCTCAAGCCATCACAAGTATCAAGCATAATTATAAGAGTTCTAGTGCAAAAGGAGTATCATGAAAGAGACACAAATCAAACAAAGTGGATATAAGCAAAGAACAACCTTTCATTCTTTCGATTGCCTATCAAGTAGTAATCAAATCCTAACCTAGTCTTAATCCTCACCAAGGTACACTCAAGAGCACTCAAAGTGTTTATAGGTAGAAGTAAAGCAAAAACACTCTAAGTCATACATGAACAAAGGTTTCCAGAGGCTTGTAACAAGTTCAATTCTCCACTACTTTATTAAAATCGAGGTGCAAAAATCATTAGGTCTTTTGTTCAAGGTGTAATGTGGGTTTAGAAAAAGGGTAGAAAGATGAAAAGAAAAAGCAAAAAAAGATGATCAATGCAAGATATTTCAAACAATAAACAGTGAAGACAACAGAGGAGCTTAAAATGGGCAAGCAAACACATATTTTTATTTTTTTCTTTTCATTTTTTCGAAAATATTTTTCTTCTTTTTTTCTTTTCTCTTCTTTTTTTTCTTTTCGAAGCAATTGCTTCTTTTTATTCTATTTTTCATTTTTCATTTTTTCTAGAAAAATTCTGCCCTTATTCGAATTGCAGCCCCTTATTTGTCTAGTAATATAGTTTCTAGCATTTGATCAAGGAAGAACAAGGTTTGAAGGTTAAGCCAAAAAATGGGATATAAGGCTTCAAGAGGGTTCACTAAGCGATGAGAAAAAGGTAAAAGAGAGAAAATGGCTAAATCCTAATGCCTAAATCATCTTAAAGCACCTCATTCTAGTGTAGTCTCAAATCGTATACAAGCCACAAGTTCTAGATTCCTAAATTCAAGATGACACTCTCAAACAAGGAAAAACGAGCATAAAGATGCATGCTCAAGGCTCAAATCCTCACAAAAGTAGGCTAAGTTGATTAAGCTATGTGAGAAATCCAATTATCACAATCAAGGCAAATTGAAAGAGATGTCAAACTATCATTTTGCTCATGTCATTTGATTATAAAAAATGTCAACATTCAAATATTCCTACGCACTATAGCAATTATAACATGCTGGACATCAAGCAATGGCAAGAAAAATATCATCTTAAAGTCAAACCAAAATCAAACATATAGCAGACAAGCAGGACAGGCGGATTGCTAACCCCCCTCACTTAAGTGAATTGCCCCAATTCAGATGAAAAACAAAAAAATGCAAGACAAAGAGGGGTAAAGAGTACTCCCCGTGGGCATTGAGTGGAACGATGGTGATGGTGACCATTGGGGAGGCGGACGGCGGGTGGAGCTTGGTCCACCGGTGCTGTTGGAAAGCTGCAAACGGCGACTGACAGTTGGGGGAGAAGGCGGAGGTGCGGTGGAAGCCATAGGAACGGGACTCTCGTTCGAGGGATTGGGGGCTTGTCATCGTCGACCACCGCGGCGTGGAGGGGGTGTGGTGGTTGGTTCGGAATCACTACTAATCGCCATGAATTGGGACGGTGTAAAATGACGCCGTCCGCCGATGACCAACGGTGGTTCTTGGGGAAGCCGGCGAGCTTGCTATCGCGTGCGAGGCATGGTGGCTGAGTAAGTCGGCTGGGTTATTTTTTGCGGCTGGGTGTGTGATGTTAGGGTTTGGTGTTTTGCGGGAAAGAAAGAAAGGGAAGGGGAAAAGGGGAAAATCGGGACGATATGCCAAGGGGAAAGGGGTTGAGCTAACGTGCACCGCTTATTGAGTGTGCTAAAATGCACCTCATTAATGAAACGATGCACTTCAGCTGGAGTGTGATGCTTGGCTTGTTGTGTGCGAAAAGAATCTTGTAGAGGGAAAGGAAAATTTATTAAAGCAATTAAAAAAAGAAAGAAAATGAAAAATAAAGAAACATAAATTAAATTATTAAAAAGGAAGTAAAAATTGACAAAAAATAAACCAATGGGTTGCCTCCCATTTAACGCTTTGTTTATTGTCGTTAAGCTCGACAAATTCATTGTTCATATTTTAGGTTCTTTGAAGATGATTTCTTCAATTTGTTCGATTGGTGTGCTTTCGAAGAACGGTTTTAGTCGCTGTCCATTCACTTTAAATTGTACACCCGAGCTATCTTTAATTTCCACGGCCCCGTGAGGGAAAGTGTTGACTACGGTAAATGGTCCGCTCCATTTATACTTAAGTTTTCCTGCAAAAATTTTCAACTTCGAATTAAATAGGGGAACTTTTTGTCCAATTGAAAAAGATTTAAATGAAATCTGCTTGTCATGAAACGCTTTAGTTTATTCTTTATAACGTTGCGCGCTATCGTAAACGTTTCAGCGAATTTCCTCGAGCTCTTGAATGTGAAGTTTCCGTGTTTTGCCAACGACATTCATCTCCATATTACATTCTTTAACTGCCCAAAATGCTCTATGCTCAAGTTCGACTGGAAGATGACAAGGTTTACCGAAGACAAGTCGGTAAGGTGACATGCCGATAGGTCCTTTGTAAGCGGTTCTGTATGCCCATAACACATCAACTAATTTCAAACTCCAATCCTTTCGATTAGGTTTAACGATTTTCTCTAGGATTGATTTGATTTCCCTATTTGAAACCTTCGCTTGTCCGTTTGTTTGCGGATGATAAGCTGTTGATATACAATGCGTCACGCCGTATTTCTTCATCAAAGCTTCGACAATCCGATTAACGAAGTGTGTTCCTCTGTCACAAATGATCGCCATCGGAGTTCCAAACCTGGAAAAAATAAAGTCACGCAAAAAATTAGTCGTGGTTTTTGCATCATTTTCACGGGTGGCTTTCGCCTCAACCCATTTCGAAACGTAATCAACTTCCAAAATGATATAGAGATTTCCATAAGATGAAATAAACGGTCTCATATAGTCAAGACCCCACACATCGAAAACTTCACATATATGTATTGGATTTAATGGCATTTCGCTTCGACGACTTAAATTCCCAACCCGCTGGCACCTGTCACATGTTTTGCAGAAATTGTAAGTATCTTTAAACAAAGTAGGCCAAAAGAAACCGCACTCAAGGATTTTGTGCGCAGTTCTTTTAGGGCCAAAATGTTCGCCAAAAGCGTAAGAATGAAAAAATTCAAGTATAGATGTCACCTCGCTATTACTTACGCAACGACGAATTATTTGATCAGAACATAATTTCCACAAATACGGATCATCCCAGATGTAATATCTAGAATCTTTTTTAATACGCTTAATCTCAGATCGTGACAAGTTATCAGGAATCTTACCAGTGGCTAGGAAATTTTCCATATCGGCGAACCAAGGAAATGTTGCCGTTACCTCCATTAATGACTCGTCCAGAAATTCCTCTCGCAAAGGTGGTTCAATCGGGGATGTAGCTAAACGACTTAGGTGGTCCGCCACCAAGTTTTCACAGCCTTTTTTGTCTTTGATTTGAAGATCGAACTCTTGCAACAAAAGTATCCATCTAATTAGCCGTGGTTTCACATCTTTTTTGTTGATCAGGTACTTCAGCGCTGCATGATCAGAAAAAATAAGGATTTTAGTACCTAACAAATAAGAGAGAAATTTTTCTAATGTGAAAACAATAGCAAAAAGTTCTTTCTCAGTTGTCGAATAGTTTCGTTGTGCCGAGTCGAGGGTTCTAGAGGCATAAGCGATCACATGTGGTCCATCTTTAGTTCTTTGCCCAAGAACTGCGCCTACGCTTAGATTGGATGCATCGCACATAATTTCAAAAGGTAATGACCAATCTAGAGGTTGTACAATTGGAGCGGAAACAAGTCTCATCTTAAGCTCACCAAATGATTTTCTACAAGCTTGATCCATGTCAAATTGTACATCCTTTTGCAATAGGCGACATAGCGGTTGCGCTAATTTGGAGAAATCCTTTATGAAACATCGATAGAATCCTGTATGACCAAGAAAACTACGAATTTCCCTCACCGAAGTGGGGTATAGAAGTGAGCGAATAATATCAACTTTTTCCTTATCAACGGCTATACCTTGTGCAGAGACCACATGACCAAGTACTAAACCTTTACTTACCATAAAATGGCATTTTTCATAGTTTAAAACTAAATGATACTCAATGCAACGATTAAGTACATAAGAAAGATTTGAAAGGCAATTAGAGAATGAATTACCGTAAACGGTAAAATCATTCATAAATACCTCTATTCCTCATTCGATGTGGTCAGAGAAGATGCTCAACATGCAACGCTGGAAAGTAACCGGAGCATTGCAAAGTCCGAAGGGAATTATCCTATAAGCAAAAGTGCCGAAGGGACAAGTGAATGTAGTTTTTTCTTGGTCTTCCGGCGCTACTGGAACCTAAAAAAATCCAAAAAATCCGTCAAGACAACAGTAATGTGTTTTTCCAGCAAGTCTTTCGATCATTTGATCGATGAACGGTAAAGGGAAATGGTCTTTCCGAGTTTGAGAATTAAGTTTCCTGTAATCGATACACATCCGCCATCCGTTTTGAACTCTCTTTGGGATCTTTTCCCCTTCATCATTTTCGACAACAGTTATTCCCGTTTTCTTTGGCACAATATGAATTGGACTAACCCACTTACTGTCAGAAATTGCGTAGATGATGTCGGAATCTAGCAATTTTTGTATTTCTTGTCTTACCACATCCATCATCGGTGGGTTTAATCACCGATGTCCCTCTCGGATAGGTTTCACGCCTTCTTCCACTTTTATTTTGTGCATACACGTGGAAGGACTTAAGCCTTTGATATCGGCTAATGTCCATCCAATCGCCTCTTTATGGATGCTCAACATGGTTATCAACTCCTCTTCCCGTTGCGACGACAATTCGCTTGATATGATGACGGGTAAAGTTTCCTTGTCGCCCAAATATGTATATTTCAAGTGTGGTGGGAGTTGTTTTAACTCCAGTTGAGGTGCCTGCAAAATTGAGGGAAGAGGTTTAGATTGTGATGGAGTTAATTGTAGTTCAGAAATTAAAGAAAGAGTAGAGATTGTTTCGCCTAAGTCCTCATCGTTGAGATCTTCCAATTCCCTACAAAAATCATGAAACAAATCAGTTTCGATAAAATCATTAGCCAAAGGATCTATAATATCAATAAAATTAAGGCTTGCGACAGAATCATGATATTTCATAGCCTTAAACACATCAAATTTCACTACCTCTCCGTCGAATTCCATGGTTAAAATGCCATTACGAACATCGATTTTCGTATGTACGGTTGATAAAAAGGGACGTCCAAGCAAAATTTCTGATCCATTGTTACTATGATCATTCTCCATATCAATAATGTAAAAATCAGCGGGGAAAATGAGATTGTTTACCTTAACCAGGATGTTTTCCAATACCCCTTCGGGATAAATAATCGATCTATCAGCCAGTTGTACTGTTACCTTAGTTTCCTTCAATGGATCCATTGAGATCTTTCTATAAACACTTAGAGGCATGACATTGATGGAGGCACCCAAATCGCACATAGCTCTTTTGATCCCAACATTCCCAATTTTACAGGGAATCGCAAACATACCTTGGTCCTTGTACTTTGGTGGCAACGGCTTTTGAAAAATGGCTGAAATATTCTCGCTAAGGTTGACTCTCTCGTTTCCCGACAACCTTCTTCGGTTTGTACATAGGTCCTTCAAAAATTTTGCGTATTTAGGAACCTTCCTGATAACATCCAAGAGTGGAATGTTAATTTCCACTTTTTTGAACACCTCCATTATTTCCTTCTCATCCTCCTTTTTGTCTCGTTTCACCAATCTTCCTGGAAAAGGTGGAACAGGTTTGTAAGTAGAAATAGGAATTTTAGATTTGACATTACCTGTAGTGGAAGTGGGCTTTTCGTTCTGGTGTTCCGAAGAGCCATCGGATTTTTGCTCATCCTTCTTTGGCGGTTCAGGTGTTATCACGGTTCCACTACGCAGAGTGATTTCGCTCACATTTTCCCTTGGATTGATTTCGGTTTGTGATGGCAATTTTCCATGGGTTTCTAGACACCCTATTGTTTGAGCTAATTGGCTAACTTGTTTATCTAGTTCTTGAAGGTGAGATTGCATTTGGGTTTGGAACTTTTCCTGCGAAACTGCTAACCTCTCAACAATAGATTCAAGCGAAGATTTTTGGGGAGCTTGATTTTGGTAGAGAGGTTGTTGTCTAGTTTGGAAATTCATATTCCTATTACCATAGCTCAAGTTTGGATGATCTCTCCAACCGGGGTTGAACGTGTTGCTTTGTGGATTATATGGTCTTTGGGAAGGTCCAAGAAAGTTGTGTACGGCGTTAACTTGGGCACCAGATGTATCTCGAAGCAATGGGCATAAATCGGTTGCGTGATCTGGCATAGTGAATATTCCGCACACCTTAGCAGCTCCTATCTCCCCTGAAACAAGAGAATGCACAATATTAATCAAGTTCTCTATCTTATTCTCTAATGAAATTGTGCTTACTGTTTGAACTCGTCGGCTGGGTTCACTTGCAGAACCAAATTGCTGCAATTAGCAGCCATTGTGGAGATTAATGTTCTCGCTGCAGTAGGGGTCATGTTAACGAGCGCGCCACCGCTTGCTGCGTCTACCATCTTTTTGTCCATTAGTAACATTCCTTTGTATAGGTATTGAAGGAGTGTTTGCTCGGATAAGCCATGTTGCGGACAACTTGCACACAGCTTTTTGAATCTCTCCCAATATTCGTATAGGGATTCATCATGCATTTGTTGGATTCCCAATATGTTTCGCCTAATTTCTGTCGCTTTTTCTGCAGGGAAATATCTGTCAAGGAAAACACGAGAGAGGTCAGACCATGTATTAATCGAATTTGGAGGTAAATAGAATAACCACTCTTTAGCCGTTCCGGCTAAGGAAAAAGGAAAAGCCCTTAGTTTTATTTGGTCTTCCGAGACCCCTTGTGGTTTCATGCTACTGCACACCATATTGAATTCGGCAAGGTGCTTATGTGGGCTTTCAGTAGGGAGGCCATTAAAAGTAGGGAGTAGGTGGATTAATCCCGTTTTGAGCTGGAAGGGAGTATCGCCTTGAGGAAAAGCGATGCAGAGTGGTTGTTGCACAGTAGGGGCTGCGTTCAGCTCTCGAATCGTTTGATCCGCCATCGATTCTGGTTCTAGTGTAGGTTCCTCGACTGATGTGGTTTCAGAAGTGGATTCCTAATCGGATTGTTGTGTGCTTTGTTCTCGTTGTTGTTTCTTTCGCCGAAGCGTTTCATCGTGAGTTCTACGAGCGCTTGCTTCGATTTCCGGGTTGTATGGAGCTAAAGTACTCGGGTTTTCCTGGTCATAAAAAAACAAAATCAGTCAAAAGTGCCGAAGGTAAACCTCCCCGGCAACGGCGCCAATTTTGACAAGCGTCGTTTTACCTGTCAAAATAAATAAATAAATTAACCTCTTTCAACAAATAATAAAATAAAGAAATTAAGTAGTTATAGGGAAAGAGGGTCGATCCACAGGGAGATTAGTCGGAATTCTTGACTGAATGATAATTTGATTAATGCTTCTAGGAATATCTGTGAAAACAAGAAAAGTAAAAAAGAGGGTGATCTGATATTGAGTGAAAATGAAATAGTCGAATTAAATGCAAAAATAAAGAAAATAATAAGAAAGTCCAAATATGCAAAATAGCCTCGAGCTAGCCTTGTCAATTCCTTCGATCATTGAAATGGATTTTTACTCCGGGGATCATGTCGGTTACAGTCTGCGAGGCCCAACCCGTCGCAACTTGCTTCTCTCTCGAGTAACCAATCCTCCCAAGTCTATCTTCGAAGGTTGGTTCTTAAACAAATTAACCACATCTATCGTCGTCAAAATATTTAGTTTTGAAAATAGGAAAAGCCAGACTCAGAAATTGTCTTAAAAAGAATCGCTTCTGATTTTATCTTTCCTTAGCGGACCGCCGCTAAGAGTGTTCACAGGAAGTCGAAATTGCCACAGGCCGATTCTTCCTTCCAACTATGTTTTTAAACGATTCCAGACCAACGAGCTCTTTTTGATTTGAAAAACGATTAAAAACTTTAGTAAGGCCGATTGCCAAACTATCTAAACAGAAAGATAAAAATGTATTCCCAAAGGAATTTAGGCAATGTTCAATTCTCACGATTTGAATTGATTTGGCTAGTTCTTGGCTCAAGAAATTTAGCTAAGCATGATATTAGTTATCATACTTAACTTGATTAAATAACATAAAAGAATAAAAATAAAGAAAATAGAACTTTAATTAAAAACTAGAAATAACAAGTGTTTTCAAGCTAGAAGATGAAGACTAAATTCGATGCCTAAGCCTTTACCAAGAAGTGGTATTTATAGGCTTGGGTTTACAAAGATAAATGATAAGAAAATTCAAAATAATAAAGGAAAGATAAACAATTCAAATGTTTTTGAAATTTAAATACAGAAAACCGAAACGGATAAGTTGATAAGGTCTTTCAGAACGTTCCAGAATCTTCCAGAAGTCGCCACGCATCTGCCACGTTAGACGAGAGAGAGAGAGAGAGAGAGAGAGAGAGAGAGAGAGAGAGAGAGAGAGAGAGAGAGAGAGAGAGAGAGAGAGATGTTTAATTTAGAACCAAATAGTACAATAGTTTAATGTTTGATTGAACTTAATATTGATTTTTTATGTCACGGGGAAATTTCAATGGAGAATTGGTCAAATTTCATTTTCAGGAATCGGTGTTGAACAGAGTAACCCAAAACTAACGCTAATCTCTCAATATCAAGTATCCTCGTAGACTAACAAAGCATGCCGTATCAGCTAACCCAATGCCCTCTATAAACTGAAGTGAGCCAACGTCGTTATATCCTCACAGTTTCTCTAGTTTCTTCTTTCAATTAGCAAAGTACTTGTGTTTCGATCTAATCAAAACCGAACCAGCATCTGTTTTCATGAAAGAACCGGAAAATGGTCGCAGTGGTTAGTAACTCTTTGTCATGGTTATCAATCGGTCAAGTTGCTGCTATGGTGACGCTGCTGGTCTTAAGCAGTGGATGTTGGGCGCAACTTTCTTCGACATTTTACGAAAATACATGCTCGCATGCACTTAGAATCATTCGAACTATGGTGAGAGCCTCCATCGCGCGGGAGCGTAGGATGGCTGCATCGCTGATTCGCCTTCATTTCCACGATTGCTTCGTTCAGGTATTTTGTTTTTTTGTATATAAAACGGATTAATCAACATATGCATATATAATGTAGCATGATTTCTGGTTTTGTTCATTAGGGATGCGATGCCTCGATCTTACTAGACGATTCAGCTTCGATCAAAAGCGAAAAGTTTGCAAAGCAAAGTAACAACTCTTTAAGAGGCTATGAAGTCATCGACAAAGCAAAATCAGCTGTCGAGAAAACATGTCCCGGTGTCGTGTCTTGTGCAGATATCATAGCTGTTGCAGCCAGGGATGCCTCTAAATATGTAAGTAATCTTCCATCCTGAAACATATACGAATGGTCGACCGAGCCCGTAATGCAGTGATAAAGCACATCGATTACATATATTTCTTTGAACATCTCAGGTAGGTGGTCCATCTTGGACAGTTAAACTTGGAAGAAGAGATTCCACCACTGCAAACATAACTTTGGCTGCAAGTAATCTTCCTGGTGTTGCCAACAGCCTTGAAGAGCTTATCTCGCTCTTCGGAAGTAAAGGCCTTAGTGCCAGAGAAATGGTTGCTCTCGCAGGTGCTCATACATTAGGACAATCTCGGTGCATTTCGGGATAGGATGTATGACAATGGAAGTTGTTGAGTGGATCGAATGATCGAACTAAACCAAGAGGGGGTGAATTGGATTTTTAGTGTTCTTGGTGGTGAAAATTTCAAATAAAAAGATTGACAAGGAATTTTAGAGTGGTTCAAGTTCCAAATGAACTCTACATCCACTACCTTAGCTTCACTAAAGATTTGCAACAATTCCATTAATTGTTCTTCCCCTTTTCTAGGCTAAGGAGGTAACCCTTACAATTTTCGGTCAAATTTTCTACCCAAAATTTGACCCAATCCTCACACAATTAAAACAAAGAATTTGATGGCTAAACAAGTATCTCTCAATCCATAAACTAGCCCAATTATAAGCACTCAACCCAATTGAAATGATAAGAATGAAAAATACAATTGGGGTTTCTAGACAATATTGGGATTTAGGCACAAATGCTTGGATTTGATGTTTGGATGTTTTCTTTTGGATCAATAGTTGTTGCTGGTGCTTTTAGAGGTCCCTTTTATACCTTCTCATTGATTTCTAGCCGTTTTGGTTGTTGCATTCATCAATAGAGCCGTTGGGGGTGTTATCTCACCTCCATAAATGCAGTCTGCAACCAACCGTTTCGAAACGCCCGACCCTGTTTCGAAATAGACCAAAATAGAAAGAGCCGTTGGGGTGCATTAAAGAGCCCGTATCGAAACGATCAGACCTGTTTCGATACGCTAAGAGCCGTTTCGAAACTTGTTTCGAAACGTTTTGCCACTGTCAAGGGTCGTATCAAAACGTCTCGAGATCGTTTCGAAACGCCTTAACGGTTTGTTAAAAATCAGTTAAAAACTTGCAACGGTCATATTTTTTAAATCAAATGAAGAACCGTTTCCAAACACTGAGTGTCGTTTCGATATGGTTTCTTTATGTTCTAAAGTCGTTTCGAAACTTGTTTCGAAACATGGGTTGGCAGTGTTGAAGTTGTTTCGATACCCGTTTCGAAACATGGGTTGACAGTTTCAAAACTGTTTCGAAACGCCTTAGGCCGTTTCGAAACAGGGACTCGAAAATCACTGTTTTGGCTTTAAGAACACTTGGAAAATATTTGATAAACTTAGTTTTTAACTTGGGCATATTCTTCAAAACATGTAGGGGTGTTTGAGGACTTAAAAATTCATTTTCACATTTTCAATTTAGTCCTTAGGTTCTTTAGTTCTATCAAAATTAAAATATCGATTTCACAATCTCCCCCTTTTTGATAGAACAAAACCAAAGTTAGAATTTTTAAGAGTTTTGATAATTTCGAATACATCCTAACTCCCCCTCAATTTAAGATAGGTTTTTAAAGTTTTAAAAGGATTTAAATTTAAAGTTCAAAGTTTAAAACTTAAAAACACTTTAAACAATTAAAAAAAATTTTGGCTCTTAGATTACTTCTCCCCCTTTTTGTTAGATCAAAAAATATAAACAAGGCTCAAGAGAAGAAATAGGGTTAATAACAATAATCATTAAGCAATAAGCAACAATAATATTAATTCATAAAATTAAAATATCCAAAACATAAATCTTCAACAATAAGTTCAAAACATAATCCCAAATAAAATCAAAATCATAGGTTCATAAAACATAATGGAAATAAAGATGCAAACTTAATCCTAAAATGTATAGCTAATATGATATGTCATGAATATCCTAGGCCTTGTCGTCACCATCATCGTCCGAGGACTCATCGTCGCTCTTGACTTGAGATTGACGAAACTTCATCCATTGGCCATAAAAGGTAGAGAAGGACATATCCATGGCGGAGTGTTGATTCTCAAGGGATTGGAGTCGATCTTGTACATTTTGCAAGCGTGTGTTGATAGCACCAAAACCCGAAGCCATGTTAGTGTCCATGGCATTGAACCGCTCGGTAAGGAAAGCCGTGAGAGCTTCATTGTTCGCAACTTGAGCTTGTGGTTGAGGTTCAACGGGAGGAGGAGGAAGAGGTGCTTCCCTATCAACACGTTCCCACTGTCCATTGTTTACATAGCGAAAACCGGACTTACGGAGAGAGGACTCACCAATTTTTGACTTGCGAGGTTTCGAAGAGTCGTAGGTGCAATCAAGACCAAGCTTGCTAAAGATGTGACTTAAGACCGTTCCATAAGTGAAAGATTTTAGGGCATCGGTGTCACGAAGCTTAACATTGTTAACAATTTCGGCAAATATGATCTTAACTAGATTAGGGTGCTCACCACGACGGAAACACTCAAGCCAAAAATAGTCAACTTGACGAATGTGAGAATATTTACCTCCGGAGGGGCGAAGAAACCATGAGACCATCAAATGGAGGAATCGATCGTGCGCATCCAAGGTAAGCACTGAGCCGGTGTGAGAACCAAAGTGACTCTCATTCGTAAGACCTTCGTTCTTGAGAGAAAATGTAGACTCCAAAAGAGGGACATCAACAACAATCCTCTTGCCCAAGATAGAAGACTCAAGGCCAACCACTTCGGTATTATCTTCATAATTGATAAATTGAGCATTGGAGTAAAAGAGGAGTACCATGTGTTTGTAGTAAATGTTCGGGATGCTCAAAAGACCAAGGAAACTCCATTCTCTCAAACGATCGAGGTAACAAAAAAGAAAGCGCTCAGAGTCAAGAAATTTGAGATCAATGACACGCTCACGACGAACTTCGTACTCCTTGACATAAGTGAATCGATCCCTCATCTCTTGAGTTCGAAGAGTTTTCTGAAAAAGTTGGGTGAGATTGGGACGAATACTCGATTCACTAGCTTGACCGGTCTTACGCTTTTTGCTAACGTTCTCCGTCATCCTAAAAATATAAGCAAGCAAGTTTTTTAAAAAGAATTAAGTGTATGCATAGATTTCTTAATTCAATCCAATGGTAAATCCCACTTAGGTTTAAAAACAAGTTTTTAAAACAAATATACAAAACAAAACAAAAAAAAAAATTAAGAGAAAAACAGTAAAGAAAAATACGAGTGAAAATTTTTATATTCGAATCAGAAAATTGAAGATTTTGAATTTTTTTTACAAGATATGAAAAACCCAAGCATAAAAACATATAAACTATACAAAAATAAAATTTTCTAACCTAAGATTTGAACATAAATTGAAGGAAAAAGAAAAAGAAAGAAAATACCCTAATTTGGGATTTTGGATGAATAGAGAAAAATCCTTGCACAAGATTGTTGAAGCTTGCTTAGACTTGAGTTTAAGAGAAAACCCCCTCAAGATTTGGTGAAAAACAAAGAGGTTTAGAGGATTTTTATAGGGGAAAATCGAAACTAGGGTTTGGGAGAGTTTTAATTAAAGTGTAACTTTAACATTAAAAACCCTTCGTAAAGAAGTCTGCGAACCCGTTTCGGAACGGTGTCGACCGTTTCGAAACGCGGGCTTGAAATATTGACTGACTTTTCAACTCCAGCTGACCGTTTCAATACGGGTTTGACCATATCGAATCCCCGTTGACTCGTATCGAAACTTGTTTCGATACACCCCTTGGCAGTAGTCAAAACGTTTCGAAACCCTTGGAAGGCGTTTCGAAACGCCCTTCTCTCAGATAGAAATTTAAAGCAACCCTATCGAAACAGGTTCACCCGTTTCGATACACCTGGGCCTGGAAATGCAGATGAGGCTCTAAAAGTGCAGAAAAATGAGTTTTTCTAATGCATAACTTGCATGAATGACATGAATGAGTAGGAAAAACATATGCAAACATAAACATACTCCCCCTAGCTATAGGCATGGATGAAATTAGGAGTAAAAACACATAAACATGGCATTTCACAAGATCAAGCAATTTTAAGCACAAAAGAGGTCCTAAAAGGTCAAGATAGGCTAGCTAGACCTAACTCTCTCCTAAGGGACCAAAAACGCTCTTTGTCTAAAGGTTTTGTAAATATGTCCGCTAATTGATTTAAGGTGTCAATATACTCTATAACCATATCTTCTTTAAGGACATGATCTCTAATGAAATGATGCCTTATTTCTATGTGTTTGGTTCTAGAGTGTTGGATGGGATTTTTTGTCAAACATATAGCACTAGTGTTATCACATTTTAGGGGTATGATTTCAACTTTAATACCATAATCTAAGAGTTGTTGCTTCATCCAAAGGACTTGAGCACAACAACTCCCTAAGGATATGTACTCGGCTTCGGTGGTAGATAAGGCTACACTATTTTGTTTCTTAGAGAACCAAGATATGAGCATACTACCTAGGAATTGACAAGTTCCCGAAGTACTCTTCCTATCGATTTTACATCCCCCATAATTCGCATCCGAATAAGCATGAAGGTTGAAGGTGGAGTCTCTAGGGTACCAAAGACCTAAACAAGGAGTATCTCTAAGGTACCTAAAGATTCTCTTAACGGCTATAAGGTGAGACTCTCTAGGACTAGCTTGAAACCTAGCACACAAGCAAACACTAAACAAGATATTCGGTCTACTTGCGGTAAGGTAAAGCAATGATCCAATCATAGAACGGTAAAGCTTGGAGTCGACACACTTACCTCCTTCATCTTTGTCAAGCTTTGTAGATGAGCTCATGGGTGTGGCTTGAGGCTTTGCTTTCTCCAAGCCAAACTTCTTGAGCATATCCTTTATGTACTTTGCTTGATTGATGAAGGTGTCATCCTTCCTTTGCTTGATTTGGAGTCCCAAAAAGAATGAGAGCTCCCCCATCATGCTCATCTCAAATTCACCTTGCATTAGCTTAGCAAACTCTTTGCAATGACATTCGTTAGTAGAACCAAAAATAATATCATCAACATAAATTTGTACTACTTCATTTTTATACATTTTTATAAAAAGTGTAGTGTCCACCTTGCCTTTTTCAAAACCCTTTTCAATTAAAAAGTTTGAAAGCCTTTCATACCAAGCTCTAGGAGCTTGTTTTAAACCATAAAGAGCTTTAGTGAGTTTGAAAACATGATTTGGAAATTTTGAGTCTTCAAAACCCGGTGGTTGTTTCACAAACACTTCTGCATTTATAAAACCATTTAAAAACGCGCTTTTAACATCCATTTGAAAAAGCTTGAAATCATGATAACATGCATATGCAAGAAACATCCTAATGGCTTCCATTCTAGCTACGGGTGCATAGGTTTCATCAAAATCTATTCCCTCTTCTTGAGTGTAACCTTGAGCTACTAGTCTAGCTTTATTTCTCACAATGTTACCACTCTCATCTAGCTTGTTCCTAAAGACCCATTTGGTTCCTATGGTAGATTGATTACTAGGCCTATCAACTAATGTCCAAACGTTACTTCTCTCAAATTGATTTAACTCTTCTTGCATAGCCATAATCCAAAAATCATCTTTCAATGCTTCTTTTATATTTTTAGGCTCTATGCATGAGATAAATGCAACATGATTCATTAATCTAAGAGAAGATCGAGTGGTTACCCCCTTGGATGGATCACCCAAGATTTCACCATCTTTGACATAGTTGAACTCCCTTGGGTAGCTCACTTCCTTTTCCTCAAGAGCCAAGTCCTTCAAGGCTTCAAGAGGTGGATCTTGTGTGTCCTCTTCTTTTGTTGGAATCTCATCCTTCTTTGAAGTTTTTCCTCCATCAAATGCATTTATGATTCCTACATCATCATCATCACAAGAATCCTTCCTTGGAAGGAGGTTATCATCGAATACAACATGTATAGATTCTTCTACTACTAAATTTCTTTTGTTAAATACTCGATAGGCTTTAGAAGTTAAAGAGTATCCTATGAAAATAGCTTCATCACTTTTTGCATCAAATTTACCTAAGTTGTCTTTTCCATTATTTAAAACAAAACACTTGCAACCAAAAGGGTGAAAATAGCTAATGTTAGGCTTTTTAGATTTTAAAATCTCATAAGGTGTTTTCTTTAAAATTGGCCTAATCATTACTCGGTTAACAATATAGCAAGCGGTGTTTGTGGCTTCCGCCCAAAAATATTTAGGTAAATTATTTTCACAAAGCATGGTTCTAGCCATTTCTTGCAAAGTTCTATTTTTCCTCTCAACTACCCCATTTTGTTGAGGAGTTCGAGGAGCCGAAGAATTGTGGCTAATACCATTTTCATTCAAAAAATCTTCAAACCCTAAATTTTGAAACTCGGTTCCATGATCACTTCTTATATGTGAAATTCTAAGTTCAAGATCATTTTGTGTTAGTTTTGAAAACGTGATGAATTTTTCTAAAGCCTCATCTTTAGTACTTAAAAATAGAACCCAAGTAAATCTAGAGAAGTCATCAACAAGTACAAATGCATAAGATTTACCACCCAAGCTCATAGTCCTAATTGACCCAAATAAATCCATATGGATAAGTTGTAAACATCTACTAGTAGAAACATCATTAATTGATTTAAAGGAAGACTTATGTTGTTTACCCTTAGAGCATGCATCACAAATTTTATCATTTGAGAATTTAATCTTGGGTAAACCTCTAACTAGATCAAGGGAAACTAGTTTTTTCTAAAACACTAATGCTAGCATGTCCTAGTTTCCTATGCCACAACCATGCATCATTTTCATTTTGTGCTACTAAGCATGCATGAGATGTATGTATGTCATCTAGATGCACTATGTATATGTTCCCTATGCGATGACCTATGAGCATAATATTATTAGATTTAATGTCAACAATTTTGCACCCATTTTTATCAAATAAAACATTAAATCCTTTATCATACAATTGACTTATGCTCAATAAATTGTGTTTAAGACCATCGACATACAAGACATTTTCAATGAGAATAGTAGAGTGATTACCTATGGAGCCAATACCTTTAATATGGCCTTTGGAGTTGTCACCAAATGTCACCACTCCTCCACTTTTTGGCTTTAGATACATGAATCTACTCTTGTCTCTGGTCATGTGCCTCGAGCATCCACTATCAAGGTACCATGAGTTTTGACTTTGTGCTTTGGCCTTGTAGCAGTGTTCCCCTACAAACAAAGATATTAAGCTTTTGTTTTTGGTACCCAAATCATTTTGGGTCCATGAGTGTTAGCTCCCATTAACTTGGTTCCCTTAGGGATCCAAGGTGACATAGCAACAATATTATTAGATTTTACAAGTTCCTTAGGAACCCATACACTTCTAACCCTTTTAGTTCTACTATGTCTAGGAAGTTTACCTTGTTTGTAGTTATTGGTCCTTTTCTTAGGTTGGTTTGTTTTAGAAGATTCACTTATTTCATGCTTCACACTACCAACATTTTTAAAGGACTCCTTGAGCTTGTTAAGCTCATCTAACACCTTTTGGTGTTCACTATTACATTGAGATAAAAGATTATTAAGGTCAACATTTTCATATTGGAAGAATTTTAGCTCATCTTTCAACCTTAAAATCTTTTTCTCAAATTTTAAATTAGTTTGAGAAAGTGAGTCATTTTTATCATTTAATTCCGAAATAATTTTCTTATTCCTAATGACCGACTCCTTGTATTTCTCAACTAATTCATCATAGACCTCTTGTAACTCATCATATGCATCATTTAATTCATCATAAGTAAAATCAAAAGATGATGAGTTAGAGGTTACCATAGAGGAATCTTCCTCAAGTGCCATGAGGCAAAGGTTGGCTACTTCTTGTTCGTCATCCTCCGATGACTCCTCATCACTCCAAGTAGCAAGCTTGGCTTTGAGCTTCTTCTTCTTCTCAAAGCCCTTCTTCTTGAGTTGAGGGCACTCCGAACGTATGTGGTCGGGTTTATTGCACTCGAAGCAAATGATTTGATCCCTTGCTTCTTCTTTGTTTTTACCTTTGAAGTATATCTTCCTTTGAATTTTTCTTCCCCGGTTGAACCTAAAAAAGCGTGAGAATCGTTTGGCTATCATAGCCAATTCTTCTAGCTCATCCTCCTCACTAGAAGAGCTCTCCTCAAGTAATGAAGCTTTGAGAGCTATTCCCATCTTCTTCTTCTTTTCCACCTCTAGCTTTTCTACTCTCTTCTCTTCCTTCTTCTTCTCTTCTTCCCTTCCTTGCTTCATAATCTCATGAGTAAGGAGAGAACCCACTAGCTCATTAAGCTTTAAAGTCTTCAAATTTTTAGCTTCTATGATGGCGGTTCTCTTCCCATCCCAAGACTCGGGAAGTGAGTAGAGTAGCTTCCGGACAAGCTTGTCTTCCGGTATTGTCTCTCCAAATCCTTTGAGCCCATTGACTATAGTGGAGAAACGATCAAACATCTTGGACACCGTCTCATCGGGCTCCATCTTGAAATTTTCATAACTAAGATTGAGAATTCCAATCTTAGTTTCCTTGACATCATTGGTTCCCTCATAGGTAGTCTCAAGAGTGTCCCACACTTCTTTGGCACTCTCAATGGATGATACTTTGGAGTAGATGTCCGGACCGAATGAACAAAAGAGCATGTGGAGAGCTTTGTCATTTATTTGAATCTTTCTTCTTTCTTCTTCACTCATCTCCACCTTTTTCTTCAAAATCATCTTGCCTTCACTATCTTGCTTCAATGGAATGTAGGGGCCATCTTCAATTACATCCCAAACCAAGTAGTCATTGGACTTGATGAAGAGGCGCATTCTATTCTTCCAAAACGGATGGTTGTCACCATTGAAGAATGGTGGTTTTATAGTGGATTGAGACTCATACATGCCCGAACCGGAGGTAGAAGCCATCTCTTGATATTTTGATGATCACACTCTTCCTAGGAACTCCTCTTGTGGTTGTTAATTCTCAAAGAGGTAGGCTCTGATACCAATTGTTGAGTGGATCGAATGATCGAACTAAACCAAGAGGGGGTGAATTGGATTTTTAGTGTTCTTGGTGGTGAAAATTGCAAATAAAAAGATTGACAAGGAATTTTAGAGTGGTTCAAGTTCCAAATGAACTCTACATCCACTACCTTAGCTTCACTAAGGATTTGCAACAATTCCATTAATTGCTCTTCCCCTTTTCTAGGCTAAGGAGGTAACCCTTACAATTTTCGGTCAAATTTTCTACCCAAAATTTGACCCAATCCTCACACAATTAAAACAAAGAATTTGATGGTTAAACAAGTATCTCTCAATACATAAACTAGCCCAATTACAAGCACTCAACCCAATTGAAATGATAAGAATGAAAAATACAATTGGGGTTTCTAGACAATATTGGGATTTAGGCACAAATGCTTGGATTTGATGTTTGGATGTTTTCTTTTGGATCAATAGTTGTTGCTGGTGCTTTTAGAGGTCCCTTTTATACCTTCTCATTGATTTCTAGCCGTTGTGGTTGTTGCATTCATCAATAGAGCTGTTGGGGTGTTATCTCACCTCCATAAATGCAGTCTGCAACCAACCGTTTCGAAACGCCCGACCCTGTTTCGAAACAGACCAAAATAGAAAGAGTCGTTGGGATGCATTAAAGAGTTCGTATCGAAACGATCAGACCTGTTTCGATACGCTAAGAGCCGTTTCAAAACTTGTTTCGAAACGTTTTGCCACTGTCAAGGGTCGTATCGAAACGTCTTGAGATCGTTTCGAAACGCCTTAATGGTTTGTTAAAAATCGGTTAAAAACTTGCAACAGTCATATTTTTCAAATCAAATGAAGAACCGTTTCGAAACACTAAGTGTCGTTTCGATATGGTTTCTTTATGTTCTAAAGCCGTTTCGAAACTTGTTTCGAAACACGAGTTGGCAGTGTTGAAATCGTTTCGATACCCGTTTCGAAACATGGGTTGACAGTTTTAAAATTGTTTCGAAACGCCTTAGGCCGTTTCGAAACAGGGACTCAAAAATCACTGTTTTGGCTTTAAGAACACTTGGAAAATATTTGATAAACTTAGTTTTTAACTTAGGCATATTCTTCAAAACATGTAGGGGTGTTTGAGGACTTAAAAATTCGTTTTCACATTTTCAATTTAGTCCTTAGGTTCTTTAGTTATATCAAAATTAAAATATCGGTTTCACAGAAGTGACATTGACGCCGGATTCACTAGCACACGAAGGCGCAATTGTCCGCCTATTGCTCCCGATGGGGACGGGAATTTGGCTCCGCTTGATTTGGTGACACCGAATTCTTTTGACAATAACTACTTCAAGAATCTGTTGAAAAAGAAGGGCATGCTGCAATCGAACCAAGTTCTGTTCAATGGTGGACCGAATTCTTGGAGTATAGCAGGAACCGTTCTGTTTTCGAGTCCGATTTTGCCTCTGCCATGATCAAACTGGGAGACATTGAACCTCTAACTGGTTCGGTTGGGATAGTAAGGAAGATTTGCAAACGTGTGAACTAGCTAGTCGATACTTGTCAAAGATTAGAGCAATAATTAATGAACGTAAATATGGGTGTTTATCGAGCGAGTTGATCACGAGTTAAGCAGTGCTCGACTTGATTCAAAAATTGTTTGATTCGTGCTCGGTGTAACTCTATTAAGTAAGTTCGATAAAATTTTACTCGTGCTTGTTAAAAAAATTCTTGCTCGACTCTATTCCTTACTCTTTAAACTCGCTAAAAGTTTTATCTTGTTTTATTAATATATCTAAAATTTAGTAATAATATATAGAGTGTAATATAAAAATAATTGAATAAATTTAACAAAAATTATTAAAATAATGTGTAAAATAATTCTAAAATTTAAACTCCAAATTACAAATCCACAAATTTATAAAACTAAAATATTATATATAAAAGAATAAAATACTCGCAAATTCATCATTCCAATTGAATCTTGTTCAACCCATTAAGGTCTGGAATTCAAGTCGAATCAGAGTTGAATTGCTCGTAAGTTGATCAACTCACTTAAAACCAAACTTTATATTCATCGGAATCAACAATTTACTTCAAAACTACCAAATTCCTCCTGTAAAGAGCTTGGAGACAATAACACAGATATTAGACAAAGCTTTCAAGCAATCATTCATGGTAGCCAATGGGGAGTAATGGGCTCCTTTGAAAGCAGACTGGCAATCATCCGCCGCAGCCGCCGCGTGACCTGCCAACTTAGCCAATTGGAAGAAAGTCTCGGAGTTCAAGTCGTCATACGCCTCCTCGAGTGCCGAAACCGCCTTGCTGTAATCATGCTGGTAAAGCTTGAGGCGGCGCTTGTGGTTGGCGGCGATGGTATTGTCGTTGAGCAGCTGAGCAATGTAGTCTTGTGTGGCGGTGGCATTCAGGTAAGCCAGACCGAAAGAAACAAAAGCCAGTCCGTAGGCATCGGCTGTCGGTGTTCGAGGGTCGGAGTAGAGAGCCTCGGCACAAAATGTGTAGTTGGATGTTCGGTTGCAGATCTTGTCCACGAGCTTATTCGTTGAGCTGCCAGTGGCTGCCGGCGGTGGGGAGAGGGTGTAGCAAAGGAAGAAGATAAGCACAAATTGAAATCTGGCCATCTCTTCAGGATTTGCAGCCTGGAAGGATTAAGTAAATATAATAAAATATATATGCAATGATTGTAGAACCCTTGGACCTTATTTGGCATAATTTAAAGGAGGGAAATCTTCTGAAAATTTTTCAAAAATATTGTTGTGGGAATTTTTTTCTTAATTTATTGTTAGTATTAGAATAATTTTTAAGATATTATACTTTGAACCGTGCAAGAAAAAGTTAGAGTTTGCTGCAATATACTTAAGAAAAGCTAAAATCTCTTTAAAAAAGATCCAACTTTAGAGAAATTTTAGGAAAAAAAATCTCCTAAAGTCATACTTTAATAGCAACGGTTTCAAAAAAAAAATCTCCTAAAATCTTGATTACCTGGATCCGATTTTGGGTGGATGAGGGGCATGAGATATAATTATGATTGGTTGGATGAATGATGGAATTTAATTGGGTAGGTGATGAGTTGTTGAGATTTAATTTTTGTGAGGTTAAAAGAAGGGTGGGTTGAAGAGAGATAGTGTAGAGGGAAAGAAAATATTTTGAAGAAGAAGAAGAGGAAGATTTAAAAATTTGGGAAATTTTATTAAAGTAAGTATTTTATTTTTGTAATTTATTCTTATTATTTTGAATTATAGTAAGTATTATTTTTTGTAATTTATTTTTTTTTTGTATATTTTTATTTTATAGTAATTATGAAATTCAGATTTTTGTGTTTTTTAGTTAAAATTTATGATTTTTTGTGTTAAATAAGTGGTTGAAGAAAATATAGCAAGTTAAGTTATTTGTTTGATTAAATTTGAAGTTGTTGTTTGAATTTTGTGTTAAATAGGTGGTGACTTGAGAAATATTTTGTTGTAGTTTATTGTTCAATTTAAACTCGTTATTTTTTTTAATTTTTATTTTGATGTTTGAATTTTTGATGTTATTTGGAGAGAATGTAGTTTGAAAGTTTTGTGTTAAATAGGTGAAAATTTGAGAAGAAAATATAGTAAGTAAATTAATATTTTATTGTTTAATTTAAGTTCGTAATTTTTTTAAATTTTTATTTGATGTTTGAATTTTCGATGCTATTTGGAGAGAATATAGTTTTTTGTTAAATAGGTGGAGAAATTTTGAGAATATAGAAAAATTGTTTGACTATAAGAGAAAAAATGTTTATTTTAATTTATGGTTGAAGAAGATATTTAAGAAGAAAATATAGTAAGTTGATTTGATTTGTATTTTATTGTTTTATTTAAGTTTGTTAATTTATTTATATTTATTTGTAGGTGGTTGAATAAAAACAACATTAAATTGATGATTTAATAAAAAAATAAGCAAATACGTAATTAAATTTCAAGTATTGAAATATTTTCCCTTTGATATGGCAGTTTAAAGTAAGATTATCTGAGTTATTTTTTTTATTTTATTATAATTGTTATTTTTTAATGTGGTAGATTTAGTCTCGGTTTACTAATATTTTCTTACTTGTCATGTAAGATGGCTGAAGAAGCTCCATTGTTGCATTTACAGAATTGACACATTACTAGCCTTCGAGTTGATGAGCTGGTATAAATTTTTAAAAATTATTTCATTACGAAATTGGTTACTTTTGTGTTTTTTGTTAATAATTATGTTTAAATAATGTGTTATTTACATGATGCAAGAGAAACATTTAAACATCATTTATGCATGGTAGACAACCCCTAGACCACATAATCGAGATTTTTTTTATATATGGCAGGATTTTATCATGCCACGTTCCTCTGTGGGTACAAGTTGGTGCTCGGATTGATTACCGCTCTAATTGAGCGTTGGAGACCTGAAACACATACCTTTCATATGCCTTGCGGAGAATGCATGATCACCCTCGAGGACGTGGTTTATCTTATTGGGGTCCCAATAAACGGGAAGTCAGTGGTCGAGCGCACCGAAGGCTCAATGGCTGAAATTTGTCAAAGGTACCTTGGGAAGGAACCCTATGGAAGTAACATGAAAAGGTCTCGTGTGAAAATGAGTTGGCTAGAGAGAGATTTTCAACTCGCTGAGTATAATACAATTGAAGAAATTTATATGGTCAGTCGAGCATATATCCTACAGATGATCGAAGGTATACTGATGCTGGATAAATCTGGCAATATGGTCAGTATAAGGTATCTTCATTTTTTGGATACTCCTTGAGAACCTGATTGTCAATATAGTTGGGAATCAGCTATATTAGCGTACTTGTATCGCGAGTTGTGCAAAGGCGTTTTATTGCAAAAGGGTCAGAGGGTAGATGGTATTGGTGGTTGCATGTTATTGTTGCAAGCGCGGGCTTGGCAACGACTTCCCTTTTTTACAACACTTACTCGAACACATGTGCAGTTTCCACTTGTTGCAAGGTAAACATATATCCTTATTCTTAGATGAATCTATAAATTAATTAAATTAACTTGTTATTTAAATATATTGTGATTTGTATGCAGATGGTGTGAGGAGAAGCATGAGACGGGGTTAGCGCGCAATAACGTCATAATTTGTAAATCTCTTATTGATTCTCATTGTCAAGAGCAGGTATATGAATAGAAAGTAATTTTTGACGTTAAATGGGTTTTTCACATCTTAGTTAGTTAGATGTATAATTTTAAACCATTATTTTTTTTACAGTTTATTTGGAAGGCCTACGAAGATGACCATATATTTGTACCGAAATATTTGACGAAGAATTCACTTTCATTGTGTAGTGTTACACCATTGATCCATTTCTCTACTGTCGAGTTCCACTTTGCAGATAGAGTGTTGAGGCAGTTTGGCTTCCACCAGCCTATTCCGCGCATTCCATGTGACCATTACCATCTTCATGCCTATGATGGATATGGCAAGCTAGATACGAATTGGGAAGTCAAACATAGCGAGTATATTGCTTTGTGGAACAACAGAGGTTCATTGTTGCCGAAACGACATCCAATGGAAGTTACCTATTTTAATTTCGAGAGTTCAGAGTACATAATCTACTATCGTAGTCATGGAATGCCGCACTTAACAGATCAGTCTGATCGGGAAGAATGTGACAGGTTCTGAAAAAAATATGGAGGTAAAAGTAAATCATCGAAGGCTGCAGCGAGCTCATCACAAAGGCAACAGATTGATAGTAGAGACCCTACGGGTTGGCCAACGACATAAGAGCCACCAGTGGCCCCAATGGCTATATGAAAAAAGAACCGGCTCCTACTTGTGTACAACCATAAATGGCCTCGAGATTCTCGGATAATATAAGGGTTTTTCAGCCTGCTACATTTGTATATCCACTAGTGAGCTCGAGCTATTCAGGTAATGTGAGAGGGAGCTCTTTAGGTAATGTAGGGTTTGATGATCCTAATTTATACAAACCTGAGTTTATTTCGCCATAGACACCCAATTACATGAACTTGGGCGAGAACATGGAATCGACAAGTGATTCTCCCCATCGACCTCGTGAGGGTTCCACATCAGCTTCAACAGTAGGATCAACACTCGACCCGTGTGATGAAGCATATGTTGAAGGCCCGGCTTCATGAAATGTATTTGATGTCCCACTTGTCAACATTGCAACAAAACTGCCTCCGTGCATATCAATCTCATCACCAAAGTTCATTTGAGCTGATTCTCCAACTACGTTTGTAGATGGGTCGGGAACATCACGCACCTCGGTAAACAACTCGATATATCGAATTCCCACAGAATCATGCTCTGCGAACATCAAAGAAACAACGTCATCATCTTGGAGAGTGATTGCACAATATCTGACCGGATTGTCACATGTCATCCATCGGTAACGTAAACCATGAATCTCTTTTCTAATTTTCTGTGATATTTTCTCCTTCATTTCTCGAAGCATGATTTCCTTCTCGAATCTCATCTTCGTACTGCTTTCACAATCAAATACAACCCCGACATAAGTTTTCACCATTTGTCCATTGTAATGAACAATCACCATAAATTTGTTGTTGCTCATTTTCTCTGCATGATCGAAATAAAACATACTAAATCAAAATGCTTATAATAAAATAAAAAATAAATATATTTCGAATATTTTTTTCTAACATAGTAAATCAACTTACAAAATAAACTGAAATTAAAAATTAAAATTACCAAACTAACTCAAATAAACTTGTGAAACCAATAAATTGATTTTGATATAACAAAGAATTTAAGGACTAAATTGAAAAATGGAAAATGAATTTTTAAGTCCTCAAAACCTCTCTATGTATTTAAAGAAAAATGCTTAAGTCAAAACATCAACTTGTCATATAGTTTCTAAGTGTCTATCAAGCCAAAACAATGATTTTCGAATCACCGTTTTGGAACGGCCTTTGGGCGTTTCGGAATAGTTTGAAACTGTTAAACCTCGTTTCAGAACGTGTTTCGGAACGGATGAAGAACATCGAAACAGTTTGATCCGTTTCGATACGGTAGTATCGAAACGACCTCAAACGTTTCGAAACAAAATTCAAACTTGGTTTTAAAAATACGACCGTTGAAGTTTTATAACTGATTTTAAGATTGTCGTTAAGGCGTATCGAAACGCTTCTAAGCCGTTTCGATACAGGCTTTGACAGTGGAAAAATGTTTCGAAACAGGCTCTTAGCGTATCGAAATGATCGTGCTCGTTTCGGTACGGTCTATTTATTACACCCCAACGACTCTTTCTATTTTGGTCTGTTTCGAAACAGGATTGGGCGTTTCGGAACGAGTAGTTGCAGACTGCATTTATGGAGGGAAGATAACATCCCAACGGCTATATTGATGAATGCAACAACCCCAACGGCTAGAATTCAATGAGAAGGTATAAAAGGGACCTCTAAAAGCTCCAGCAATAACTATTGATCTTCATAGAATCATCCAAACATCAAAGCCAAGCATTTGTGCCTAAATCCCATATTTTTCTTGTAACCCCAATTGTGAACTTTGTAATTTCCATTCCTATCTATTCAATTGGGTTGAGTGCTTGTAAACGGGCTACATTTTGTATTGAGAGATACTAGTTTTAGCCTTCATCTTCTTTGTATCACTTGTGTGAGGATTGGATCAAATTTTGGGTAGAAAATTTGACCGGTATTGTAAAGGTTACCTCTTTAGCCTAGAAAAGGGGGAAGAACAACTAGTGGACTGTTGGAAAATCCTTAATGAAACAAAAGTAGTGGATGTAGAGTTCGATTGGAACTTGAACCACTCTAAATCCTCTTGTCTATCATTTTTATTTTTCCAATCCACCACCAAAAGTTCTAAAAATCCAATTCACCCCCTCTTGGCTTATATCGTTTCATTGATCCACTCAACAATTAATATCAGAGCCTACCTCTTTTAAGGATTAACAGCCACAAGAGGAGTTCCTAGGAAGAGTGTGATCATCTACAAGTCAAGTCATGGCATCTACCTCCGGGTCAAACATGTACGAGTCTCAATCAACCACCAAACCGCCTTTCTTCAACGGTGATAACTACCCCATTTGGAAGAACCGGATGCGCCTCTTCATTAAATCCAACAGTTATCTAGTTTGGGATGTCATTGAAGATGGTCCCTATATTCCGATAAAGAGAGACGACGAAGGAAGATTGGTGCTAAAGAAGAAAATGAGATGAGTGAAAAAGAGAGAAAGAAGATTCAAATCAATGATAAAGCTCTTCACATGTTGTTTTGCTCTTTCGGTCCCGACATCTACTCCAAAGTTTCCTCTATCGAAAGTGATAAGAAAGTGTGGGATACACTTGAGACTACTTATGAAGGAACAAATGATGTGAAAGAGACAAAGATTGGAATTCTCAATCTTAGCTATGAGAATTTCAAAATGGAGCCCGACGAAACTGTGTCAAATGTGTTCGATCATTTCTCAACAATCGTCAACGGGCTAAAGGGTTTTGGGGAGATAATCCTGGAAGACAAACTAGTCCGAAATCTACTCTACTCACTTCCCGAGTCTTAGGATGGAAAGAGAACCTCCATCATTGAGGCAAAAAATTTGAAGACACTCAAGCTTGATGAGCTAGTGGGTTCTCTCCTAACTCATGAAATAATGAAGCAAGGAAGGGAAGATGAAAGGAAGAAGGAAGAGAGAAGAGTGGAGAAGCTAGAGGTAGATAAGAAGAAGAAGATAGGAGTGACTCTCAAAGCTTCTCTACATGAGGAGAGCACTTCTAGTGAGGAGGAAGACCTAGAAGAATTGGCTATGATAGCCAAAAGGTTCTCACGGTTTATGAGGTCCAACCGAGGAAGGAAGATTCAAAGAAAAATGGACTTCAAAACCAAAAACAAAGAAGAAGATAGGGATTAGATCATTTTCTTCGTGTGCCAAAAACCGGGTTACATTTGTTCGGAGTGCCCTCAACTCAAGAAGAAGGGCTTTGAGAAGAAGAAGAAGCTCAAAGCCAAGCTTGCTACTTGGAGTGATGAGGAGTCATCCGAGGATGAGGAACACGAAGTGGCCAATCTTTGCCTCATGGCTCTTGAGGATGATTCCTCCATGGTAACCTCTAACTCATCATCTTTTGATTTTACATTTGATTAATTGCATGATGCTTATGATGAGTTACAAGAGGTATATGATGAGTTAGTTGAGAAGTATAAAGAGTCGGTCATAAGAAATAAAAAGATTATTTCGGAATTAAATGCTAAAAATGACTCACTTTCTCAAGCTAACTTAAAATTTGAGAAAGGATCTTAGGTTTACAAGATGAACTTAAATTCTTTCAAGATGAAAATGTAGACTTAAACAATCTTATTTCTCAATGCAATAGTGAACACCAAAGGGTGTTAGATGAGCTTAACAAGCTCAAGGAGTCTTTCAAAAATTTTGGTAATGTAAAAAATGAGATAGGTGAATCCTCTAAAACTAACCAACCTAAGAGAAAGACATATAACTACAAACAAAGTGGCTTCCATAGGCATAATAGAACTAAGAAAATTAGAAGTGTATGGGTTCCTAAGGAACTCGTCAAGTCTAATAATGTTGTTGCTATGTCACATTGGATTCCTAAGGGAACCAAGCTTTGGGGAGCTAACACTCGTGGACCCAAAATGATTTGGGTACCAAAAATCAAAGTTTAACTCTTTGTTTGTAGGGGGCATTCCTACAAGGCTAAAGCACAAAGCCTAAACTCATGGTACCTTGATAGTGGATGCTCAAGGCACATGACCAGAGACAAGAGTCGATTCATGGAATTAAAGCCAAAAAGTGGAGGAGTAGTGACATTTGGTGACAACTCCAAAGGCCACATTAAAGGTATTACATCCATAGGTAATCACTCTACTATTCTCATTGAAAATGTTTTATATGTCGATGGTCTAAAACATAATTTATTGAGCATTAGTCAATTGTGTGATAAAGGGTTTAATGTCTTATTTGATAAAAATGGGTGCAAAATTGTTGACATTAAATCAAATAATATAATGCTCATTGGTCATCGCATAGGTAATATATACATGGTGCATTTAGATGACATTCATACATCCCATGCATGTTTTGTTGCACAAAATGAAAATGATGCATGGCTATGGCATAGGAAACTAAGACATGCTAGCATTAGTGTTTTAGAAAAATTAGTTTCCCTAAATCTAGTTAGAGGTTTACCCAAAATTAAGTTCTCAAATGATAAAATTTGTGATGCATGCTCTAAGGGTAAACAACATAGATCATCCTTTAAATCCATTAATGATGTTTCTACAAGTAGGTGTTTACAACTAATTCACATGGATTTATTTAGGCCTATTAGAACTATGAGCTTGGGTGGTAAATCGTATGCATTTGTACTTGTTGATGACTTCTCTAGATTTACTTGGGTTCTATTCTTAAGTACTAAAGATAAGGCTTTAGAAAAATTCATCACGTTTTCAAAATTAACTCAAAATGATCTTGAACTTAAGATTTCTCATATTAGAAGTGATCATGGAACCGAATTTCAAAATCTAGGTTTTGAAGAGTTTTTAAATGAAAATGGTATTAGCCACAATTTTTCGGCTCCTCGAACTCCTCAACAAAATGGGGTAGTTGAGAGGAAAAATAGAACTTTACAAGAAATGGCTAGAACCATGCTTTGTGAAAACAATTTACCTAAATATTTTTGGGCGGAAGCCACAAGCACCACTTGCTACATTGTAAACCGAGTAATGATTAGGCCACTTTTAAAGAAAACACCATATGAGATTTTAAAATTTAAAAAGCCTAACATTAGCTATTTTCATCCATTTGGTTGTAAGTATTTTGTTTTAAACAATGGAAAAGATAACTTAGGTAAATTTGATGCTAAAAGTGATGAAGCTATTTTCTTAGGTTATTCATTAAACTCTAAAGCCTATCGTGTATTTAATAAGAGAACTTTAGTAGTAGAAGAGTCTATTCATGTTGTATTCGTTGATAACCTCCTTCCGAGGAAGGATTCTTGTGATGATGATGATGTAGGAATCTTTGATGCCTTTGATGGAGGACAAACTTCAAAGGAGGATGAGATTCCAACGAAAGAAGAGGATACACAACATCCACCTCTTGAAGCCTTGAAGGACTTGGATCTTGAGGAAAAGGAAGTGAGCTACCCAAGGGAGTACAACTATGTCAAAGGTGGTGAAATCTTAGGTGATCCATCCAAGGGGGTAACTACTAGATCTTCTCTTAAACTTATGAATCATGTTGCTTTTATCTCATGCATAGAGCCTAAGAACATTAAATAAGCATTAAAAGATGATTTTTGGATTATGACTATGCAAGAAGAGTTAAATCAATTTGAGAGAAGTAATGTATGGACATTAGTTGAAAGGCCTAGTAATCAATCTACTATAGGAACTAAATGGGTATTTAGGAATAAACTAGATGAGAGTGGTAACATTGTGAGAAACAAAGCTAGATTAGTTGCTCAAGGTTACACTCAAGAAGAGGGAATTGATTTTGATGAAACATATGCACCCGTAGCTAGAATGGAAGCCATTAGGATGTTGCTTGCATATGCATGTTATCATGATTTCAAGCCTTTTCAAATGGATGTTAAAAGCGCATTTTTAAATGGTTTCATAAATGAGGAAGTGTATGTGGAACAACCACTAGGTTTTGAAGATTCAAAATTTCCAAATTATGTTTTCAAACTAACCAAAGCACTTTATGGTTTAAAACAAGCTCCTAGAGCTTGGTATGAAAAAGGTAAGGTGGACACTACACTTTTCGTAAAAAGGTATAAAAATGACATCTTAATAGTACAAATATATGTTGATGATATCATTTTTGGATCTACTAATGAGTGTCATTGCAAAGAGTTTGGTGAGTTAATGCAAGGTAAATTCGAGATGAGCATGATGATGGAGCTCTCATTCATTTTGGGACTCCAAATCAAGCAAAGGAAGGATGGCACCTTCATCAATCAAGCAAAGTACATCAAGGATATGCTCAAGAAGTTTGGCTTGGAGAATGCAAAGCCTCAAGCCACACCAATGAGCTCATCTACAAAGCTTGACAAAGATGAAGGAGGTAAGTGTGTTGACTCTAAGCTTTATCGCTCTATGATTGGATCTTTGCTTTACCTTACCGCAAGTAGACCGGATATTTTGTTTAGTGTTTGCTTGTGTGCTAGGTTTCAAGCTAGTCCTAGAGAGTCTCACCTTATAACCGTTAAGAGAATCTTTAGGTACCTTAGAGATACCCCTTGTATAGGTCTTTGGTACCCTAGAGTCTCAACCTTCATGCTTATTCGGATGCGGATTATGGGGGGTGTAAAATCGATAGGAAGAGTACTTCGGGAACATGTCAATTCTTAGGTAGTATGCTCATATCTTGGTTCTCTAAGAAATAAAATAGTGTAGCTCTATCTACCACCGAAGCTGAGTACATATCCTTAGGGAGTTGTTGTGCTCAAGTCCTTTGGATGAAGCAACAACTCTTAGATTATGATATTAAAGTTGAAACCATACCCCTTAAGTGTGATAACACTAGTGCCATATGCTTAACTAAAAATCTCATCCAACACTCTAGAACCAAACATATAGAAATAAGACATCATTTCTTTAGAGATCATGTCCTTAAGGAAGATGTTGCTATAGAGTTCGTTGACACCTTAAACCAACTAGCGGACATTTTTACCAAGCCTTTAGATAAAGAGCGTTTTTGGTCCCTTAGGAGTGAGTTACGTTTAACTAGCCTATCTTGACCTTTTAGGACCTTTTTGTGCTTAAATTGCTTGATTTCTTGAGAAATGACATGCTTATGTGTTTTTACTCCTAATTTTATCCATGCTAATAGTTAGGGGGAGTATGTTTATGTTTGTACAGGTTATTCCTGCTCACTCATGTCATTTATGCATATAGGACTTCATGAAACTCATTTTTCTGAAATATTAGAGCCTCATCTGCACTTCCAGGCCTAGGTGTATTGAAACGGGTCAATATGTTTCGATACAAGTGTCTTAAGAGAGTGATCTATAACTAGGGTGTTTCGAAACGCCTTCAAAGGGTTTCGAAACGGTTTGCCTCTGCTAAGAAGTGTATCGAAACGAGTTTCGATACGGGTCAACATGTGGGATTCGATACGGTCAAAGCCGTATCAGAACGGTCAACTGGACTTGAAAAAACAGTCAACGTTTCGGTACGCACGTTCCGGAACGATCGTGCCTGTTCTGAAACGGCACTACGGATAGCTTTTAAAAGGGATTTTAATGATAAATTCACTTTTTATTAAAACTCTTCGAAAACCCTAACCCAATTTTTCCCTATAAAAACCCTCCAAACCTCATTGTTTTTCATCAAATCTTGAGGGCTTTTACTCAAAAACACAAGTCTAAGCAAGCCTCAACAATCTTGTGCAAGATTTTCCATTCATTCATCCAAAATCCCCATCTAAGGTATATTTTCTTCCTTTTCTTTTTCCTTTGATTTTATTCAAATTTTAGGTTAGAAAATTTTAATTTTGTATAGATTATATGTTTTGCATCTTGGGTTTTTCAAAACTTGTAAAAAAAAATTCAAAATCTTAAAATTTTTTATTCGAATATATTATTTTCTACTCGTATTTTGTTTAACAGTTTTTCAAAAGTTTTTTTTAAAAAATTTTACGTCTTTTTTAAACCTAAATGGGATTTTTCATTGGATTGAATTAAGGATGTTCATGCATACACTTTAATTTTTAAAATTGCTTGCTTTATGTTTTTAGGATTTTTCAATGGAAAACGTAAACAAGAAACGTAAGACGGGTCAATCGAGTGAAGCTTCAAGTAAAGCCAATATCCGTCCTAATCTCACCCAACTTTTTCTCAAAAGTCTTCGGACTTAAGATATGAAGGATCATTTCTCATACGTCAAGGATATTGCCGTTCGTCGCGAGCGTGTTGTTGATGTCCCATTCCTTGATTCCGAGCGTTTCGCTTTCCGCTATCTAGAGCGTTTGCAAGAATGGAACTTCATGGCTTTCTTGAACATACCAGATATTATCTACAAGCACATGGTTCTCATTTTCTACTCAAATTCCCAGCTCGTTGATAATGAAGATCACACCGAGGTCATTGGCATTGAGTCATATCTCTTGGGGAAGAAGTTCGTTATCAACATATCCTTCTTAGAGAATGCTCTTAGACTTAAGAACGAAGGCATTGAGGATGAGACTCACTTTGGTGCTCACACCAGTTCCGTGCTTTCTTTGGATTCTCATGACCGTTTCCTTCACTTGATGATTTCATGGTTTATCCGCCCTTTCGGAGGTAAATTCTCTCATATTCATCAAGTTGACTATTTTTGGCTTGAGTGCTTTCGCCGAGGAGAACGGCCAAATCTTGTCAAAATTATGTTCGCCGATATGGTCAATAATGTGAAGCTTCGTGAAACGGATGTTCTTAATCCTTCACTTATGGGACTGTTTTGAGCTACATCTTTGGCATCCTCAACCTTGATTGCTCCTATGACTCTCTGAAACCCCGTAAGAACAAGATTGGTGAATCTTCTCTCCACAAGTCCGGGTTCCATTACACTCTTGGCCAATGGGAGCGAGTTGATAGGCATGCCCCTCCACCTCAAGCTCCGGGTCCAAACAATGAAGGTCTTATGGCTTTCCTCACCGAGCGGTTCAACACGATGGAGTCGGGTCTTGGTGCTATCAATACTCGTTTGCAATCCGTGGAAAATCGTCTCACCTCTCTTGAGAATCAACATCAATCGATGGACTTGTCATTCTCTACCTTCTATGGTCAATGGATGACCTTTCGTCGCTCTCAAGCTAAGAACGATGATGATTCGTCGGATGTTGTTGGTGACGATGACGAGGCTTAGGGTCTTTATTGCATCGCATATTAGATTATCATATTAGGACTAAATTTACACCTCTATTTTATTTATGTTTTATGAACCTATGCTTTAATTGTTTGTTTGGGATTGAGCTTTAATATCTATTGCTTTAAGTTTTATGTTTGGATATTTGGACTATATGAATCTATATTATGATTGTTTATTGCTTTTAACCTTGTTTCCTCTCTTGATGAGCCTTGTTTATTATTCTTTTTTATCTAACAAAAAAGGGAGAAGTAATATAAGAGCCAAAATTCGTTTTAAGTCGGTTTTGAGTTTTAAAACTTGTATTTTTAAATCTTTTCAAAACTTAAAAACCCATCTTAAATTGAGGGGGAGTTAGAACGTCTTCAAAATTTCAAAACTCTTAAAAATTCTAACTTGGTTTTGTTATATCAAAAAGGGCGAGATTGTGAAACCAATAAATTGATTTTGATATAACAAAGAATTTAAGGACTAAATTGAAAAATGGAAAATGAATTTTTTAAGTCCTCAAAACCTCTCTATGTATTTAAAGAAAAATGCTTAAGTCAAAACATCAACTTGTCATATATTTTCTAAGTGTCTATCAAGCCAAAATAGTGATTTTTGAGTAACCGTTTCGGAACAGTTTGAAACTGTTAACCCCCGTTTCGGAACGTGTTTCGAAACGGATAAAGAACACCAAAACAGTTTGATCCGTTTCGATACAGTCGTATCGAAACAACCTCAAACGTTTCGAAACAAAATTCAAACTTTGTTTTAAAAATATGACCGTTGAAGTTTTATAACTGATTCTAAGATTGTCGTTAAGGAGTATCGAAACGCTTCTAAGTCGTTTTGATACAGGCTTTGGCAGTGGCAAAGTGTTTCGAAACGAGTTTCGAAACGGGCTCTTAGCGTATCGAAACGACCGTGCCCGTTTTGGTACAGTCAATTTATTACACCCCAACGGCTCTTTCTATTTTGGCCTGTTTCGAAACAGTATCGGGCGTTTCGGAACTGGTAGTTGCAGACTGCATTTATGGAGGGAAGATAACATCGCAGCGGCTATATTGATGAATGCAACAACCCCAACGGCTAGAATTCAATGAGAAGGTATAAAAGGGACCTCTAAAAGCTCCAACAATAACTATTGATCTTCATAGAATCATCCAAACATCAAAGCCAAGCATTTGTACCTAAATCCCATATTTTTCTTGTAACCCTAATTATGAACTTTGTAATTTCCATTCCTATATATTCAATTGGGTTGAGTTGTAACACCCGGGTTTAGGGGTCGGGTGAAAATAATATTTTAATATTATTTGGGCTCGGGTTTATAATTAAAATGATCCCTTAAAATTTCGGGTTTCAAAATAAATATTTGAAACGGGACCAAATTGATTTAATTGCAAGTTGAAGGGCTTTTTATAGAACAAGGGAATAGCCATTCATTAATGGCCTTTTGGTAATTTACCCATTTTCTAATTTAAATCCCCCTTTTTACAAAATAAAACACCTTTTCTACTATTCACTCTCTTCCTCTTCCTTCTCCAACGTGAAAGAGCTCTCCCCTCTTCAAGTTGCTATTTCATCTCATTTCTCATCCATTTCAACTCCGTTTTGAAAGGTAATGACGTTTTTGACTTCCCCTCAACTCCCTCTCTTTAAAAGTACCATTTATTTTGATTTTCATTGAGGTTTTGGAAAATGGAATTTTGGAAGATTTTGATTAAAAATGGAAACTTTGTGTTGTTAAGCTTAATGTTTTGATTTAATAAGGTTAGTTATGATGTATAGAAGTTAAATGGTACCACATATGTGAATTTTGAATGGTTTGGAGCAATTTTCGGATTTGGGTAAAAATGAGGTTTTTGGAGGGTTTTGGGTGAGTTTTGGGGGTTGTTTTAGGTGGGTTTTGATAGGCTACTGATAGTACTATGGATATGGGTTGAATTGGGATCATTTGTGGGTGCAATGGATGTTGGGAACATGGTTTTTGGACATGGTTTAAGGGCTGCCCGAGTTTGCTAAAAATGGGATTTGTTCATAGCTTGCAACATAGAAATTGTATTTGAATTGTGTTCCGGGTTGGTCTTTTGATGTTGGGCTGATTTGGAATTGTTTGAAATGTGTTTGAGGTTGTTTAAAAGCGGAAATTGGTGTTGGAGAAGCTTCGGGAAGAAATCCGGGTTTGTGAGAGTGGTTGTTTGCTTGGCTTGGAGCTTGGAAGCTTAGGTGAGTGGTTAATATTTTAAATTGATTTTAAAGGTTGGTTCAAGCATGTGGATGTGAAAATGTTTTCAAGTAATGTTTTGGTTCAAAGATGGTTTTGAAAGAATTTAGATTGGGCTTGAGAAGTCGAATTAAACTCAAGAGTAAGTTGTTGTGAATTGCCTCTTTAATTTCCCCTTTTACTGTTTGTTTCATTACTTGTGGTGATGAATTGTTATGTATGAAATTCCAATATCTTGAGAGGAAGCATGTTGCTTAATATTGTATCGTTGATCATGTATGATGGTAATAATGTTGAGGTTGATATGCCTTGTAAGATGTGTGTAAGTTGGTGCAGGTTGTGCACGTAAATGGTGAGTAAGACCATTTGTGATTGGTAAGATTGTAAGTAGTAAGTGATGCCTAATTGTGGATATTGTTACACCTTGTTTGGTTGTGTATGATATAGTGAGTACATGTTGCATGATAGTGATTGTATATCGTGTTGCATGGTTGGTGTCGAACCTCACGTGATGGTTGTCGTTGCTCCGGTGATGGTTGTCGTTGCTCCGGTGATGTGTAGTCCCGCCGGTAGCGAGTGGTGTAAGACTCCGGTGATATGTAGTCCCGCCGGTAGTGACTAGTAGAAGAGTACTTTGATGTGTAGTCCCATTAGAAAACTACTAGTCGAAACGGTGATGTGTAGTCCCACCGTGTGTGTTTTGGTTATGCTTGTGCATACCTTGTGTGCTCATGTTGTATCTCACTATATCATTCCCTTTTTGGCTTTGCTTTAATTTAGGATCATGCCTTTAAGCATACCATGAAGTGTAATGCCACGATGAATGCCTATATTATTGACCTTTGGTTGAACTTGCATGTTAGTAAAAGGATTAGGTTGTTGGATGATTTGTATGCGTTGACCTTTATTTTAAAGAAAGCTTTGAACCCTGCATTGTCGTAGTTATGTTTAGAGCTCCGCTCACTAAGCTTTATGCTTACGCTCTCCTTTTTCCGACAATGCAGATCTTTAACTTGGAGTTAGCAAGGAGCAAGAAAAGGGCGTCCAAGCGTGTGGTAATTGCTCAAGTATGGTTTATTAAATAATGTAGTAGTTTAGCAATGGGAAATGTTACGTGTTTAGGGAGCTTGTATCTAGACTCCTTTGTGTTGGCTTTTTGTTGATGCCTTATGTTGATGCCTATGTGTTTGTTTGGAAGTCACGTCTCTTGGATGCTTATGTTTGTAGTGAAGACATGTAAATCTTGTTATGCTATGATGTATGCTTGTGTGTGGTGGCATGTCTTTAGATGTCTAGGTTGCCTTGTTATAGTGCAAATCTCGTTATGCTTATCATGTTCCTTTTAAGGCCTTTGAGTTCCATGTATGACCTCCTATGTTAAATTGCCTTATTGAAATGCTATGTATGGATGCTATGGTTGTGTTGGAATGCTTATGTTGCTTGTATGGTTTGTGTATCATCTAGCGTTGGATTGTGCCTTTGTTTCCAAGTTGAAGCATGCTTTTATGTTTGTTTTGCCTTAGGATTGATGTTAGTGTGTTGGTTGGGTTTTTTGAGGGATTTAGGGGCCTCCTTGTGCCTTAAATCAGCTCAAACCTGAAAGTTCGTAGCAGGGGTATCGATACGGTTGGTACGGTATCGATACCACCTTCTTGTTCAGGCCTCGTGTATCGATACACTTGAGAGGTGTATCGATACCATTTTGGTCACTGGAGCTACTGTCCAGTTCGGCATCGATACCGGCCTCAGGAGTATCGATACCGTCATCTTAGCGTTGACCGTGGGAAGTCAACCGTTGGGGAGGGTATCGATACACTCCTTGGGTGTATCGATACGGTCTCTATGGGTTGACTTTGACCAGTTGACCTAGTCAAGGGGGTATCGATACACCCCTTAAGGGTATCGATACCGCCTGCAGTGTAAGTTTAAATTTAGGCTGAAAAATGTTAGTTTGAGTTCGTTTGATTGTTCCATGAATGTTGTTCCGTTGTATGATCACTTAGGACTTAATACTCATCTAGACAAGATTTAAAATGAAAAAAAAATATAGGGTTGCTAACCGAGGGGGAATTCCTTAGGGAGTTTTCACTCGGTTTTCCCCGTGTAGCTCACTCGGACCGGTCATCCGGCCAGACCGGGACGAGGGGGTTACATTTATTGGTATCAGAGCCTGAGGTTTCCGAGACCTCGGGTAGGTAAGTGAGGTAATTTTGATGTGTTATGTTGTTGTTATGTCTCGGTGAATGTTTTGCCATGTATGCTTGATGTTTGCTTGTTAGTACGGTGTTTGAAAGCATGTGTTGGCATGATGGGTGTGTTGAAGCGTAGTGTCGAGTTTCCCATTGCTACTATTACTTATTTGAAAGGATTTATGTAAAGGAATATATGTTGAGTGTGTAAAAGTTCTATTATTTACACCCTTTTTAACCCATATTTCTGCTGCATTCAAGCATCATTGCATTGCATTTAGGTTAGTTTTCAGCAAAACATCACAAAAGGATTAAAAGCACGGATTCTACTAAAAGATGGCTATTTTTGCAGGTATCTGCCATAGTAGACGTTGAAGGCAGGCGCAGGGCAGAGAAGCAGGAAAGCTGAACTGGACAAGCAGACAAAGAAGACGAAGCTGCCATGGACCTGTCGTGACAGCAAGGCGACAGCAGCCTTATGAAGAGGAAAAGCAAAGTGGACCTCGATAGATAGAGAAAATCTGCTCGTCTGTCGTATGAAAGCCACATATTTTTCCAAGCCCCGGATCAAAAGATATGTCAAGCCAAAGCTCAAGGAGAGGAAATTCCTAGAAACAAGGATGCAGCTGGAAAGTAGGAGTCTTTAGAGATTTAGTCTTTATTAGAATCTTACTTTTAATTAAAGTTGTAATCCTTGTTATCTTAGAATACTTGAGCCCAAAGCTTATATAAGGGCATGTATTTTAACCTAGATCCAACAACCGATTACCCCATAACCGAAACCTAAACCCCCCTGTCGTCCACCCGTCACCGACATGTTCTAAATCCCCCCTAGGGCTACGGGTTGTTTTGTAAAGTAGTTGCAAGGGTTGTTTTGTTTTAGGATTTTTCAGTTCAATAAAATAAACTTCAAGTTCTCTTATTTTGGTTTTAACATCTTGCAAGAGCATCGGGAGAGCATTGTGAGGTTATCCATTTACTTAGCATCGGGAGAGTTAAGTATACAAAAGAAATAAGAGCAAGTTCTCTAGTTTATAGTTGAACTATCTTGTGCCTAGGGATAGGGCAAGGTTAAGTGGCTAAAGAAGAATTCATACACATCGGTGTTCATCCTTCGATTCACGCCGGGAGGTATCATCAAAGACGTGATCATCGACAGACTTGGACCTAGGGATAGGCCAAGGCAGATCTGGGATTCTTGCCAAGCTTGAAGTACGGAGTTGGTGTGTCTGCTGCCGCGACAGCCAACGGACAGCTGCCGCGACAGGTGCTGTCGGCGACAGGAGCGACGACAGAACTGGAGTTCCTAAGCAATCCAATACCTGCACTACCGAGCAATTCAATACCAGCCCATTCTCTCTATCTTGATAACTCAATTCTTTTATTTGCGTTTTTATCTTATTATTCTCGTGACAACTCTCAAATATTTCTTTTACTTTCGTGCAGTAAATCAAGGTGAAGCTATTAGCCCAATCCCTGTGGAGACGATATCTGATACTTCGTATCACTTTACTACTTGCGTCGTGTACACTTGCACTACAATTGCGATAGACTCTTTTACACGCAACAAGTTTTTGGCGCCGTTGCCGGGGATTGGCAACATAACTACATCTTTCTTTTATTGCACTTTTCGCTTTTATTTTTATTTTTATTTTCATTTTCATTTTTCTTTAATTTTTCTTTTGTGCTTTCAACTCTCGCTTTTCACGAGGTTTTCTTGTTTATGCACAGATCTAAAAGAGGCGAAGATCCTGAATATAAATTAGATCCGGAAATCGAACGTTCCTTCAATCTCAAGAAACAACTTCGCCAACTTTTAGACAGAAACGAATATCTCGAGGAACAGCTAGAGAAGATGGGTCATAACCAACCTGCTGGTGGTTTCATACCACCCCTTGGCAATAATAACCCACCTGTCATCGATCCGCCCGCAGCAGGTGGACGACGGTCATGTCGTGACTACATGCTGAATGATCATGTAGAGCTGGAGACCACGCTGCCCGATATTGATGTTGATAACTTCGAGCTTAAACCTGTCATGTTTAGTATGATCAACAACGCCGGACAGTTTAGTGGTTCTGCGACAGAAGATGCTAAGGAGCATCTCAAAACGTTCCACGAGATCTGTGGTTCGTTTAGACTGCCAGGAGTTAATCCGGAGATACTGAGGCTTCGGTTATTCCCTCACTCCTTGAGGGGCAGAGCTAAAACTTGGTGGAATAAACTAACACCGGGTTCTATTATGACTTGGGCAGATTTAACTCGTGAATTCTTATCTCGTTTTAATCCTTCGCATTTATCTGAGCGATTACGTAACGAAATTGCTACTTTTCAACAGGAAGATGACGAGCCGATGCACGAGGCCTGGGACAGGTTTACTACTCTTCTTCGGAACTGCCCAATGCATGGATTTCCCGTCTGGAATCAGGTAACTAAGTTTTATAATGCTGCTAACTTACAAACTCGCATTCGAATTGATTCTGCAGCAAATGGACTATTATTGGATAAAGATCCGGACGAGGCGTTACAAGTTCTGAAAAATCTAGCTAAGAATGAGGAGCAGTTTCCGACAGTTAGAAGAGGGGGTAAACGGGTACTTGCTGTCAAGGACTATGAAGCCGACAGCACTATGAAATCACAGGTAGCATTCCTTACTAAAGCAATGAAACGATTATTAAATGAAGATGAATTACAAGGATTTGCTGTCGAGGAAGTTTGTACTATCTGTGAGGGAAATCATAGTAGGGATGAGTGCCCTATAAATGTAGAAGAGGGAAAATATGTTGGAAATTACAAGCCGAACTACAATTCCAACAATTACAATCCTAATTGGAGGAAAGATCCCAAATTTTCCTGGAGTAATCCTAACAATGCTCTGAATCCGCAAGCATATAATCAGAATCAGGGGGGTCCTAGATTGTTGACGCGACAGCAACTGCCGCCGCAGCAGCAACAGCAGCCACCACCTGCCACGAGTAGTATATTGGAGCAGACTCTGGCCACCTTTATGTCTCAGACTGGTACGTATATGGAGAATATCAATCAGTTTGTCAAGAAGACGAAAACCTTTATGGATGAAACCAAGATGAGAATGACAAATCATGAGGCTACCTTGAAATCTCTAGAGACACAAATGGGTCAGGTGTCGCAGCATATTAAGCCAAGGCAGAATGGAGGTTTCCCTAGCAATACTGAAAATGCTAGACCGCCCCCACATGAGCAATGTAAGGCGATTACTACTAGGAGTGGGAAAAAGTTACCAGGACCGGAAAAAGAAGCTGAAATAGAAAAGGAACCTGCCTTGGATAAACCTGCCGAGGAAGCTGCCCCGATAGGTGATAAACAGACTGCTGCCGATGAGCTTGTCACGACAGCAGAAGCGACAGAGGAGAAGAAAGATGAATACCGTCCTTAGATTCGCATGCAGTGGGAAGGACGCATTGCTGATTATCGTCCTCCACCACCTTTTCCTCAACGGATACAGCAAGCTAAGCATGAATCTCAACTTAAAAAGATTTATGATATTTTTAAACAAGTTCATATTAATATTCCGTTGTTAGAAGCTGTTAGGGAGATGCCCGGTTATGCTAAATTTCTCAAGGATGTTATGTCGAAAAAATCTAAACTTGGGGAATTTGAAACGGTAAGGATGCAAGAAGGTTGCATGAGTATTCTTCATTGGCAGCCACCCCAGAAAAAGAAGGATCCGGGGAGCTTCATCATACCTTGTGTAATCGGCGACAAATTCGTGGGTAAGGCACTTTGTGATCTTGGAGCTAGTGTTAATCTAATGCCCAAATCTGTTTTTCAGAAATTAGGTATTGGCAAGGCGCGGCCCACGGCAGTTACCCTACAGCTAGCCGACCGCTCTTACGTTCACCCCGAGGGAAAAATTGAAGATATTTTGGTAAGAGTGGATAAGCTTATTTTTCCTGCTGACTTTCTTATTTTAGATTGTGAGGCAGATGAGAACGCACCAGTCATCCTTGGGCGACCCTTCTTAGCCACGGGAAGATCATTGATTGATGTGGAGAAAGGAGAACTCACCATGCGCGTAAACGATCAAGAAATTAAGTTGAATGTTCTCCAAGCAATGAAACATGCTAATATGGACGAGGAATGCAAGGCCATCATTGAGGTGACCTTTGATTACCCCTGCATCAGGTCGGGCTGCCGTGATATAAAATTTGGTCACTGCTGCGACAGCCACCTACAGGCTTGTCACGACAGCGATGACGACAGCAACGACGACAGCACTGACGACAGCAACTCCTCTGAATCCGATACATCTGATACTGAAGGTCATGAGGAGGTAAACTGGTTAGATCATCGTCCAGGTAAGTTATTCGAACCCTTGAATTACACTTCGGATAACCATTTAATCCAAAAGCCCTCTACTGTTGAACCACCTGTCTTAGAACTTAAGCCCCTGCCAGGGCAGCTTAAATATGCTTATCTTGGTTGTGATGACACACTGCTCGTAATCATCTCTGCTAAGCTGCCGCAGGAACAGGAACAACAGCTGATCGACATGCTAAGGCAGCACAAAAAGGCGATTGGATGGACGATAGCAGACATTCAGGGCATTAGTCCGGCAATATGCATGCACAAAATCCTCCTAGAGGAAGATCATAAGCCGACCATTGATGCCCAAAGGCGGTTAAACCTTGCGATGAAGGAGGTAGTGCGTAAAGAGATAATTAAATGGTTAGATGCTGGTATTATTTACGCCATCTCCGACAGCAAATGGGTAAGCCCGGTGCAATGTGTTCCCAAGAAAGGAGGAATGACCGTGATAACCAACGAAAACAATGAGTTAATCCCAACCAGGACTGTGACCGGTTGGAGGGTTTGTATGGACTATCGGAAGCTTAACAAAGCTACCCGAAAAGACCACTTTCCTTTACCCTTTATTGATCAAATGCTTGATAGATTAGCGGGTAAGCCTTACTATTGTTTTCTTGATGGTTACTCAAGTTATAACCAAATTGCTATTGCACCAGAGGAACAAGAGAAAACGACTTTCACATGCCCCTACGGAACGTACGCATTTAGGAGGATGCCGTTCGGCCTATGTAACGCACCTGCCACCTTCCAAAGGTGCATGATGGCTATATTCTCCGACATGGTAGAGGACTTCCTTGAGATTTTCATGGATGATTTTTTCGTCTTTGGAGACGATTTTGAGAACTGTCTCAGCAACCTTCAAAAGGTTCTTGAAAGATGTGAAAAAGCTAATCTTGTTCTAAATTGGGAAAAGTGCCATTTTTATCTCTTTCCTTCAGGTAAATTTCGAGGACGAAATTTCTTAAGGGGGGAGAGTTGTAACGCCCTGGTTTTGGGCTTAGAAGTTGTGGGCGTTGACCGGTTTGGTCAAAGTGCTGTTCGAATCTAAAGAGGTGAAATTAGGAAAACCTAGTTCGGGTTGCATTAAAAATATGGAAAAATGTTCTAAAATCATCTTTTAATATAATTAAGTGAACTGTGAAATCAATTTTGAAAAATGGGTTTTGGAAGAGTGACATTTTGGCTAGTGACCAAAATGTAATTTTTGATAGTTTTGTGACTGTTTTATAAAGAGTTGAAACTTTGAATCTTTAAGGAGCTATTATTCCAAAAGTAGTTTCTCCAGATTTTTCTAAGATATTTTGAGATTTATTCTGATTTTAAAACATGTCAAAAGTGGAGGGAAAGGCCATTTGGCTATTTTTCTTAACTAACTTTTCTATTTTCTTTCTCTCATTTTCTCTCAATCCAAACACTTGTTTTCCAGAGAATTGTTTCTGATTTTCTCACCCAAAATCCTCCTTTCAACACTCTTTTGATTCCTAAACATCATATCTTCAAAACCTCATCATTTGCTAGTTGATTCAACAAGGTTTTTTATTCCAAAAAGTGGAGAAACACAAGTTTGGAGGTAAGAACGTCCTTCTCCTCTAAACTATCAGTTCTTTACTGAAATTCCCAAGTTCTCAACTCTTAATTGAAGTTTTATTAAAGGATTTTAAGTGGTGAAATGGATCTTGGCTTATAATGCAAGATTTGGTGATTTTTGATGATTTTCGTTAGATCTGATTAATCTGTGATTTGAGATGTGTTTTTGATGTTAAATGAACTCTAAATTGATAAGGAAATGAGTTTTGATTAATGCAATCCCGGATAGGTTGAGTTTCCTAAGTTTAGCTTGTGATTGTTGGATGTTTTTGTGGTGATCTTGTGGATCTGATGTTGCTGGAGGTATAAGGATGTTATAGGTTGTTTTTAGATGTTTAATGGTGTTAATGGATGTTAGGTTTTGCTGGTTTATGGCTGGGCTTTGTTGAGAAGTGGTTTTGATGCAATTTCGGTTGTGTTTGGTGGCCGAAATTGGAGTGTGAATGAGAGCATCGAGTTTGAGTGCTTTCATTGAAGCTTTTGATGCATGATGATGCATTAAATCTCTGCTTTAATGTGTTTAATCAGGGGAGGCATCTTTGGATCCAAGAGTTGTTGATCCGGAAGCTTGAATTGGTGCTTTGGCTTGAGGCGAAGTGGAATCGGTGAGTGAAATTGGGTTTCGGCTTTGAAACCATTGTCTTGGGAGCTTAGTTTAAGTCTAAACAACTTTGCTAAGCTCAAGTGTAAGTTTTCGGAAATACTCTCTAGTGGTGGCCATGATTTGATTGTTGTTGCAATGTGGTTTATTGCATGATTTTAACACTGTTTTGAAAGCATGATTTAGCATGGTTAATGCTGTTTTTGTAAGCCATATGTTGAAGGTAACTCAAGGTAGGAGTTCCTTGTGGTTGAACATTGTTTAAATGTGGTTTGATGGTTTTAAATGCATGATGAATATGGCTTGGTTTAATGCTTTAAAATAGTGGATAAATTGTTGATAATGATGTATATTGGCAAGTGATGTTTTGAAAAGATTAAGGTCACTAAGGTGGTTAAAAGTCCTTGAGTGAGCCTTGTTTACTTAAGAACATCAAGGTGGTTAAAAGTCCTTGGATGGTTCTTGCTACGGACACAAAGGTGTTTAAAAGTCCTTGTGTGGTCCTTCCATGGTGGTTAAAAGTCCATGGGCCAAGGTGTTTAAAAGTCCTTGGGATCAAGGTGTTTAAAAGTCCTTGATGTGATACATTTCATGGTGTTTAAAAGTCCATGGCCAAGGTGTTTAAAAGTCCTTGGGATCAAGGTGTTTAAAAGTCCTTGATGTGATACATTTCATGGTGTTTAAAAGTCCATGGCCAAGGTGTTTAAAAGTCCTTGGGGTGAAAGTTGATGAACTTGTTTTTAAGAAATGAAACTTATCACTTGAGGCCAATATGACATGTTATGATATGATGTATGAGATGCATGTTTAAGTATGCTTTTGAGCATGTGTAAATGATGATTTGAGGCATGATTTATAAAGTGTTTTATAAATGCATTATTGGATGGTTTTGTTGAGCATTCCTCACTAAGCTTTTGCTTACGCTCTCTTTGTTTTCTCAAATCAATAATGCAGAACATTAAGGTACTTTGAGGGCAGCAAGGAAGGCGAGCATTCAAGTGGAAGTAAAGCTCAAAGTATGGAAGGTTTTATAAAGCACATTTAGCTTTTGGTAATTTGGCAATGGGGGACCTATGTGTATGTTTCGGGAGATGTTGTGATCTCCCTAAGTGTGTTGAATGTTGTTGAGAATGCTGGTTTTTGGTGGTTGGCCTTTATATGCTTGAATTGAAAGTTTATGCTTGAGTGGTTGCTTGTGTAGGAAGCATGCCTATAGATTTGGGGCTTTTCATATATGTTGGTGTTTTGATGAATTGTTGATGCAAGTATGTCTTATATATGTTGAATTGCATGTTGGCAAAGTTTGGTGACTTTTGGAGCATGATTGGTTGGTTAATTGCATGTTTAAGTATGCATTTTGGGGTAATCTGTGCAGGGTGTTTCGGAACAGCACCTACCGTTTCGGAACGGGTGCCTTAAATGAGCCCAGGCGTCCGAAACGGGAGGGACCGTTCCGAAACGGCAAGGCTACTGCCTGACCCCCGTTTCGGTACCCGTTGCGGAACGGCCCCGCGTTTCGAAACGGGCTGTCTCCCGTTTCGGAACGGTCGACCGTTGGGGGCTGACAGTGGCAGTTATGTGTTTTGAATTGTTTGCATTTTGGTCCTGAATCTTGTTTGTGCAATTAAATGACTTTGGGAAGTCCTTTTGAGCTGAAATTTCACAGAGAAGCATGAAACCTGATTAATTTCAAGTTGGTAACTTTAATTTGGGCTAAGTCCTTATAATTATCAGAATTTACAATTTGGTCCCTAAAGTTGTAAATTGTTCAATTGGATCCCTGTTTGATCTCTGATGTTTATGATCTTTGAGTATGCTGTTGTATGATTATATCTAAGGCTTAATATGCATCTAGACAAGTTTAAAAAGAAAAAAAAGGGTCGTTAATCAAGGTTGACTTTCAGGTTGACTTTGGTTTTCCCCGTGTGACTTTCTTAATTCGGGTCAACCGTCTAGGCCGGGTTAAGGGGGTTACAAGGAAATTCCTAGAAACAAGGATGCGGCTGGAAAGTAGGAGTCTTTAGAGATTTAGTCTTTATTAGAATCTTACTTTTAATTAAAGTTGTAATCCTTGTTATCTTAGAATACTTGAGCCCAAAGCTTATATAAGGGCATGTATTTTAACCTAGATCCAACAACCGATTACCCCATAACCGAAACCTAAACCCCCCTGTCGTCCACCCGTCACCGACATGTTCTAAATCCCCCCTAGGGCTACGGGTTGTTTTGTAAAGTAGTTGCAAGGGTTGTTTTGTTTTAGGATTTTTCAGTTCAATAAAATAAACTTCAAGTTCTCTTATTTTGGTTTTAACATCTTGCAAGAGCATCGGGAGAGCATTGTGAGGTTATCCATTTACTTAGCATCGGGAGAGTTAAGTATACAAAAGAAATAAGAGCAAGTTCTCTAGTTTATAGTTGAACTATCTTGTGCCTAGGGATAGGGCAAGGTTAAGTGGCTAAAGAAGAATTCATACACATCGGTGTTTATCCTTCGATTCACGCCGGGAGGTATCATCAAAGACGTGATCATCGACAGACTTGGACCTAGGGATAGGCCAAGGTAGATCTGGGATTCTTGCCAAGCTTGAAGTACGGAGTTGGTGTGTCTGCTGCCGCGACAGCCAACGGACAGCTGCCGCAACAGGTGCTGTCGGCGACAGGAGCGACGACAGAACTGGAGTTCCTAAGCAATCCAATACCTGCACTACCGAGCAATTCAATACCAGCCCGTTCTCTCTATCTTGATAACTCAATTCTTTTATTTGCGTTTTTATCTTATTATTCTCGTGACAACTCTCAAATATTTCTTTTACTTTCGTGCAGTAAATCAAGGTGAAGCTATTAGCCCAATCCCTGTGGAGACGATATCCGATACTTCGTATCACTTTACTACTTGCGTCGTGTACACTTGCACTACAATTGCGATAGACTCTTTTACACGCAACAATATACTTGAGCACCTTGGACCCTTGCTCTTGCTAACCCTAAATATTCTTTCTTGTGTGTTTTGTTTATTGTTGTATGGTTGTCTTTGGTAAGTTTGAGGCCGAGACGTGGGCCTAGAGCCGGTAATCGTGAATCTGAGGTTTTGAAGGATGTGAACGATGAGAGAGTATGTCGCTTTAGTTCGGGGCAATATGACCGTACCAGAGTTTGGAGTGCAGTTTGTTTGTTTGGGTCAACAGGCACATGAATTCGTTTCTGTTGAGGGAGAACAATGTGACCGATCTTGACATGAGAGGGTAAGAGAAGTGATGAACTAAGAGTTGGCTTCGGAATGATGTCGAAGTTGTGGCAAGTAATTCCTCGATACAGCCCTTGGGCTTGTTTTTATGATTAATTCTGGATCTACGTGTCCGTGTATTTGGAGTGAGCATGTGAAGTTGTTGAATCTACCTTGTGAGGTACTAGGGGTAGGTGTTAGTGTTACTAGCTCCTTCGGGGATACAGTCGCGGTCAGAAAGATGTACAAGGGGTGTCCGTTGATGGTTCAGTGGCACGTGTTTTCAGTTGATGCGAGGGAATTGCTTTTTGCGGTTTTGATGTGAAGCTGTGCACGGATTGGCTTGTAGAACATAGAGTTAGGGTAGACTTTGAGACAATGGAAGTTTTCTTAAAGCTTGTGGATGACTATGAGCTTGAAATGGTAGATAGGAATGTGGATTTTGTATCGAATGTTGATCCAGCTTTAGGGGTCAAAGATTGATTGAGTTTGGTTGACAGGCTTGTCTAGCAAATGTGATGAATTTAATTTTGAGTGAGGATTAGACCGCGGAATGTTAGAATAGTTTGTGTTTTCCTAAAAGTGTTGGCAAGGATTACCTGGTTTGTCTCTTGTTAGGGAAGAAGAGTTTGTTATTGATATCGTCTCCGAGTTTGCTTATGTTTTGTTTGCTCTGTATCTTATGATTCCCGACAGAATTGAGAGTGTTGAAGAATCAACTTCGAGATTTGTTAGACCTTAGGATCATTAGGCCTAGTACATCACCTTAGAGTATGACAGTGTAATTTGTGAAGAAGAGAGAAGATAATACGAGAATGTGTTTAGATTGCAGACAGTTGAGACAATTGACAGTGAGTAGTTAGTATCCGTTTCCGAACGTCAGTGATTTGTTGATCAGTTGAGGGGTGCTTCAGTATTTTCAAGATTAATTTGAGATCTGATTACTACCAGTTGATAGTGAGAGAGGTTGATGTACCGAAGGCATCTTTCGGGGAAGATGTGATCACTTTGGGTTTTGAGTTATGCCGTTTTGATTGACTAGTGAGTTAGTCACCTTTATAGAGATGTTGAGCGGAATACTTATTGAGTTTCTTGATCAGTTTGTAGTGGTTCTCTTAGATGACATATGGGTGTATCCATGTACCGAAGAAGACCATGACAAGCTTTGGAGTTAGTGATGTAGACTCTATTAGAAAATCAGTTGTATGTCAAGTTGAGCAAGCGTGAACTCCAAGTTAATGAAGATGTCCTCCTAGGACATGTAGATTAGCCGAGCATATTAGAGTAAATCCCAAGTAGTCAGAAGAATATGTGAGTTGGAAGAAATTGAAGACGGTGACAGATATCTATAGTTCCTAGGTCTAGCATTGTTACTATCGAAGGTTTGTAAATGAACCTTTGAAAATAGCTGCTCCTTGACAGATTGTTACAGAAGAATGTTCAGTTTGTGTGGTTAGATGCGAGACAATGAGCCCTTGAGAAAGTTAAAGAAACGTTGATGAACGCTTCGACCTTGATCTAGTCATGTCAGAGAAAGAGTTTGTGAACCATAGTGATGCGTTACATGTAGAGTTAGGTTGTGTGCTTATGCAAGACAGAGGATTGTAGCTTATTCATCGAGATAGTTGAAGGGCCGAGAGAAGAGTTATCCGATATGAGACATATAGTTAATTACAGTTGTATTTGCTTCGAAGACTTAGAGACAAAGCTTGTATGGTAAGAAATGCACAGTGTATAGGTACAGATCATCAAAGCTTGAAATATTAGACGACTTAGGAAGGGTTGCAGCTTGAACACCATGAGTTGTTAGAATTGCTTGAAGACTGTAGTATCAAGATTGAGTACCATCCGAAGAGAGTTGACGTAGTAACCAATGCTTCGAGTTATAATTGTTGTTAGAATAGTAGTTGAGTTGTGAGCTGTAATTGCCGGTTTCAATATGTTAAGTGATAGTGCTTCTGTGGCCGAGTTTCGGGTTGAGCCTACTTTGAGTCAGAATACTTAAAGAGAAACAGTTGCAAGACAGGTTCTTGGCACCTCACGTGCAAGACATAGTGGAAGGAAGACCTTCAGACTTCAGTTTCAGAGATGATAGAGTTTTGCATTTCAGAGACAGGATAGTTGTACCGATTGACATAGTGTTTTGAGACGTATTGTGTTGGCCGAAGCACACGGCAGTTCTTTTGTATTGCATCAGAGTAGTATGAAGACATATTGTGGGTTGACGATGAGTACTTATGAATTAATTTGATGGATGATGTGGTTCAGTATGAAAGTAAGTGTGTAATTTGCCAGCGTGTCAAGACCGAGCATCAGTTTTCTTCTAGTTTGTTACATCCGTGGGAGATTCGTATTGGGAGTGAGTAATAGATTCGGGAGATCTTGTGTCTGATTCACCTCCGATTTCCTCAGTGAGAACTTAGTTGAGTAATCAATGTTAGTTGCATTGTATGTGGTCCTTTATACACGTTCACGTTACTTGTACCGTGGGTAAGATAGCAGAGTTGTGCCTTAGCAAGAGTGTGAGTTGTACAGTGTCTTGAGATCGATAGTGACCGATAGAGATTCGAGTTTTCGACTAGATTTTTGAAGCCGTCTGTATAGTGTTTGGTTACATGTTGAAGTCAGATGGTCAGTTAGAGAAGAGTATGGGTCAAGAATTCAAGCAGTGTTGTATGAGATTGTGAATCGGGCTAGTTCTGTTGTTTATTTGTTGCAGTTACCACCAGAGTTAGGGAGGGGATCCGTGATGTGTTTTGTGTATCTATGATTCGGTAATGTGAGTTAGATCTGTGCCGTGCTATGTTTGTCGAAGAGATTGAGTTGAGTTTGAAATTGTGTGCAACGAAGAATCAGTTGAGATCTTAGCATCAGATATCTATTGTTGTGTGGTAAGTCCACCGAGACTGGTTAGTGTGTTGTGGTGTGAAAGAAAGCGGGTTCATGTCCGATAAATTTCGGGGACGAAATTCCTTAAGTGGGGGAGAGTTGTAACACCCGGGTTTAGGGGTCGGGTGAAAATAATATTTTAATATTATTTGGGCTCGGGTTTATAATTAAAATGATCCCTTAAAATTTCGGGTTTCAAAATAAATATTTGAAACGGGACCAAATTGATTTAATTGCAAGTTGAAGGGCTTTTTATAGAACAAGGGAATAGCCATTCATTAATGGCCTTTTGGTAATTTACCCATTTTCTAATTTAAATCCCCCTTTTTACAAAATAAAACACCTTTTCTACTATTCACTCTCTTCCTCTTCCTTCTCCAACGTGAAAGAGCTCTCCCCTCTTCAAGTTGCTATTTCATCTCATTTCTCATCCATTTCAACTCCGTTTTGAAAGGTAATGACGTTTTTGACTTCCCCTCAACTCCCTCTCTTTAAAAGTACCATTTATTTTGATTTTCATTGAGGTTTTGGAAAATGGAATTTTGGAAGATTTTGATTAAAAATGGAAACTTTGTGTTGTTAAGCTTAATGTTTTGATTTAATATGGTTAGTTATGATGTATAGAAGTTAAATGGTACCACATATGTGAATTTTGAATGGTTTGGAGCAATTTTCGGATTTGGGTAAAAATGAGGTTTTTGGAGGGTTTTGGGTGAGTTTTTGGGGTTGTTTTAGGTGGGTTTTGATAGGCTATTGATAGTACTATGGATAGGGGTTGAATTGGGATCATTTGTGGGTGCAATGGATGTTGGGAACATGGTTTTTGGACATGGTTTAAGGGCTGCCCGAGTTTGCTAAAAATGGGATTTGTTCATAGCTTGCAACATAGAAATTGTATTTGAATTGTGTTCCGGGTTGGTCTTTTGATGTTGGGCTGATTTGGAATTGTTTGAAATGTGTTTGAGGTTGTTTAAAAGCGGAAATTGGTGTTGGAGAAGCTTCGGGAAGAAATCCGGGTTTGTGAGAGTGGTTGCTTGCTTGGCTTAGAGCTTGGAAGCTTAGGTGAGTGGTTAATATTTTAAATTGATTTTAAAGGTTGGTTCAAGCATGTGGATGTGAAAATGTTTTCAAGTAATGTTTTGGTTCAAAGATGGTTTTGAAAGAATTTAGATTGGGCTTGAGAAGTCGAATTAAACTCAAGAGTAAGTTGTTGTGAATTGCCTCTTTAATTTCCCCTTTTACTGTTTGTTTCATTACTTGTGGTGATGAATTGTTATGTATGAAATTCCAATATCTTGAGAGGAAGCATGTTGCTTAATATTGTATCGTTGATCATGTATGATGGTAATAATGTTGAGGTTGATATGCCTTGTAAGATGTGTGTAAGTTGGTGCAGGTTGTGCACGTAAATGGTGAGTAAGACCATTTGTGATTGGTAAGATTGTAAGTAGTAAGTGATGCCTAATTGTGGATATTGTTACACCTTGTTTGGTTGTGTATGATATAGTGAGTACATGTTGCATGATAGTGATTGTATATCGTGTTGCATGGTTGGTGTCGAACCTCACGTGATGGTTGTCGTTGCTCCGGTGATGTGTAGTCCCGCCGGTAGCGAGTGGTGTAAGACTCCGGTGATGTGTAGTCCCGCCGGTAGTGACTAGTAGAAGAGTACTTTGATGTGTAGTCCCATTGGAAAACTACTAGTTGAAACGGTGATGTGTAGTCCCACTGTGTGTGTTTTGGTTATGCTTGTGCATACCTTGTGTGCTCATGTTGTATCTCACTATATCATTCCCTTTTTGGCTTTGCTTTAATTTAGGATCATGCCTTTAAGCATACCATGAAGTGTAATGCCACGATGAATGCCTATATTATTGACCTTTGGTTGAACTTGCATGTTAGTAAAAGGATTAGGTTGTTGGATGATTTGTATGCGTTGACCTTTATTTTAAAGAAAGCTTTGAACCCTGCATTGTCGTAGTTATGTTTAGAGCTCCGCTCACTAAGCTTTATGCTTACGCTCTCCTTTTTCCGACAATGCAGATCTTTAGCTTGGAGTTAGCAAGGAGCAAGAAAAGGGCGTCCAAGCGTGTGGTAATTGCTCAAGTATGGTTTATTAAATAATGTAGTAGTTTAGCAATGGGAAATGCTACGTGTTTAGGGAGCTTGTATCTAGACTCCTTTGTGTTGGCTTTTTGTTGATGCCTTATGTTGATGCCTATGTGTTTGTTTGGAAGTCATGTCTCTTGGATGCTTATGTTTGTAGTGAAGACATGTAAATCTTGTTATGCTATGATGTATGCTTGTGTGTGGTGGCATGTCTTTAGATGTCTAGGTTGCCTTGTTATAGTGCAAATCTCGTTATGCTTATCATGTTCCTTTTAAGGCCTTTGAGTTCCATGTATGACCTCCTATGTTAAATTGCCTTATTAAAATGCTATGTATGGATGCTATGGTTGTGTTGGAATGCTTATGTTTCTTGTATGGTTTGTGTATCATCTAGCGTTGGATTGTGCCTTTGTTTTCAAGTTGAAGCATGCTTTTATGTTTGTTTTGCCTTAGGATTGATGTTAGTGTGTTGGTTGGGGTTTTTGAGGGATTTAGGGGCCTCCTTGTGCCTTAAATCAGCTCAAACCTGAAAGTTCGTAGCAGGGGTATCGATACGGTTGGTACGGTATCGATACCACCTTCTTGTTCAGGCCTCGTGTATCGATACACTTGAGAGGTGTATCGATACCATTTTGGTCACTGGAGCTACTGTCCAGTTCGGCATCGATACCGGCCTCAGGAGTATCGATACCGTCATCTTAGCGTTGACCGTGGGAAGTCAACCGTTGGGGAGGGTATCGATACACTCCTTGGGTGTATCGATACGGTCTCTATGGGTTGACTTTGACCAGTTGACCTAGTCAAAGGGGGTATCGATACACCCCTTAAGGGTATCGATACCGCCTGCAGTGTAAGTTTAAATTTAGGCTGAAAAATGTTAGTTTGAGTTCGTTTGATTGTTCCGTGAATGTTGTTCCGTTGTATGATCACTTAGGACTTAATACTCATCTAGACAAGATTTAAAATGAAAAAAAATATATAGGGTTGCTAACCGAGGGGGAATTCCTTAGGGAGTTTTCACTCGGTTTTCCCCGTGTAGCTCACTCGGACCGGTCATCCGGCCAGACCGGGACGAGGGGGTTACATGAGTGCTTGTAAAAGGGCTACATTTTGTATTGAGAGATACTAGTTTTAGCCTTCATCTTCTTTGTATCACTTGTGTGAGGATTGGGTCAAATTTTGGGTAGAAAATTTGACCGGTATTGTAAAGGTTACCTCCTTAGCCTAGAAAAGGGGAAGAACAACTAGTGGATTATTGGAAAATCCTTAGTGAAGCTAAGAGAGTGGATTTAGAGTTCGATTGGAACTTGAACCACTCTAAATCCTCTTGTCTATCATTTTTTTCCAATCCACCACCAAAAGTTCTAAAAATCCAATTCACCCCCCTCTTGGCTTATATCGTTTCATTGATCCACTCAACAAAACTACTACATGTAAAAAAAATATCATCTGTCGAATCCAAATTCGAACTAACTCAAATAAGCTACATGAAAAATTAAAAATATATGATAATAACAAAATAAAAATACCAAACTGAAAAAATTTACCAAACTCAAAATTTTGAATCTACTTACAAAATAAAAGTACCAAACTAAAAACAAAAACAAAACTCTAAAAAATTCAAATCTACTTAAAATCTTTTCTTCACTACTTTCTTTATCTTCTTCTTCTACTCCTTCAATCTTAACTTCCTTTCAACCTTAACTTAACTATTTAACAAAAAAATAATTTTTTATCCCTTATACTACCCCTATCTCTGCCTAACTAACAACTATAAATTTTCAACCTCTACCCCTATACATTTTAAAATACCCTAAACCCATCACCATTCAAAAATCACATCCATCACTCCCAAAAAATTAATCTGCTATTGTAAAGTGTCCACAAGTTCTATATTTCATGCACATTCCATCTCATATTATTGATGTTTTTAAGTTCATCTTAGGCATAATTAGGATCATGCATTGCATTTTTTAGTACTACTTTACTTTGCCTTGCTTGTATCGATCATCTTTAGTTTGGTGAAGAAGAGATACTGATTTAGTGTATTTTTGGTTTTAGGTACTAAAGGCTGAAAGAGGAAAAGAGGAGCTAAGGATGAGATGATGAGGCAGCAAACCAATGGAGCTGTACTGATGCAGTTCCAGCTGAAGACAGTAGTTTCCAAGTGCTGCCGTCGCCGACCTTGCTACCTACGGCAGCAAACTATGAAGTTGGAGAATCGGAGTGCGATTTGTAGAGCTAAAAATCATGAGTCTATCGCCGCCATCCACTCGATTTTCCAACGTCTGTAGCAGCGGGCAGAGCCGCCAAAGTGAAATCTCAAGATTGCTTGCGGGACAAGGCAAACGTGATAAAGTCCACATTCAACTCAAAGAAGTCAGAGTTTAAAGTCACATTTATTGTGGAAAGCTACTTTTGAGGACTTCTACTCTAAGGAGGACTAAACCTTGTTATTGTCTATAAATACTCATTGTAATCCTAGTTCAAATCATCTTAGGTTTTCTATAGACATAGCTTAGGTGTTCTTTGCCGCCGCCATGTTCTAAACTTCTCTTAGTTTAAGGGTTATGTTGTAAATTAGTTGTGAAAACGGTTGTTTAGGTTTAAAGTTTGTTTTCAATAAAATATTCAAAGTTTACTTAATTCATGTTCTTCACTTCTTCAATTAGTTCCAAAAGTATAGTTGAAGAAATCTATTTGTCGGGCACGAGAGTGTCAAACTCACGAAAGAATTAAGTATGGTCTCATCATGTCGAGGTGTTGACTAAATCGGCTTAGACATAATTTTGAATTTCAGCGGCTAAAAAGAGCAACCAAACGTCGACTGCCTGTGTTAGGTTCACGCTGAGATTGCTAGGTATTGCCTACATCACGTGGTGACAGAATCATTGCCTAGACATAGGGAGGATCATATTAGAATTGCTCTGCCGAACTTGGAGTATCTGCCAGACTTGTCGCCAGGACTTCTCTCCATCTCACCTGCCGAGACAATGAAAGTTGCAAGAGCAGAGATCCGCTGCGGCAGCGAAAAGGTCGCAGCCTTAATCCGCCAGTACCCGCCGAGGCCATATATCGTGGCAGCGCAAAACGACTTGGCCTATTCAACGCAGTTTCACATTAAGCAGCAGCATAACCCTGCCCTCTTTATCAACTTGAATCACTTCTTTAATTACTTGTGTTTTATTTCACTTTTTATCTCAAACAATCATCTTACTTGTGCAATTTACTTTTCCTTATACAGAAACAATAATTCGAACCAAGTTGTCCAATCCCTGTGGAGACGATATCTTATATACTATAACTTGGCAAAAGTGTACACTTACGCTCATTAATAGAGTACACCCTAGACGCTCTACAAGTTTTTGGCGTCGTTGTCGGGGATTGGTAACAGCGAATTTCGTTTTTAATTTCTGCACTTTTTCTTTACTTTTTATTTTATTTTATTTTTTAATCGAAAAAAAAATTACAGTTGCCTTTGCTAGTGTATGACCAGGGCAAACCCAAAAGGAGAACTCATCTTCTACGACAATATCGAGCGTCAAGCAAGAGAACTTAAGAAGGAGATCAGGGTAGTCCTAGCGAAAAACAAAGAAAAAATGAAAAAACATAGGTAAACATGGACCCACCCAACGGTGCCGCAAACGACAGGGATGGGCAGCAAGACTTGCCGCCCAAAGGTCCGCAAAATCCACCACGACAGGACCCTCTATTCTGCCCAGACAGCCCCAGCCCGCTCGAACCACTAGAGACTATCTGGAACATGACTTCAGAGGGTTCGATCCGACATTGACAGAACCTGATATTGAGGCGGACAACTTCAAGCTGAAGCCTGTCATGTTTAACACGATCAACACACTAGGGTACTTAGGAGGGAATGCCACATAAGATGCTCAGCAGCATTTGAGAGGATTCCTAGACATCTACAGAGCATTTAAAATACACGGGGTCCATCAAGATGTATTGAGGCTAAGGTTATTTCCCTATTCACTGAAGGATAGGGCAAAACAGTGGTTGAACAACCAACCAGCAGGATCATTCAACACTTGGACAGAGCTGTGTAAAGACTTCCTGGATCGTTTCAGCCCGTCCAATGTCACAGACAGGCTGCGGAATTAGATAACAACCTTTAGACAAGGGGATGACAAGCCGATGTATATAGCATGGGAGCGGTAACAACAGATGCTGAACAACTGCCCGCTACATGGTCTTCTAGCTTGGACGCAAGTATCAATATTCTACAACGGGGTGAACTACCCAACTCGGATGATGATTGATGTCTTTGCCAATGGGATCATCCTCGACAGACCACCAGAGGAAGCACTGCGGCTGGTGAACCAAGCCACCAAAAATGACTACAAGTATCTGACAGCCCGCCGAGGCGGCGTTAGGCGGCCAGCCACTGTGAACGAGGTAGAAGCCTCAGACTATGTTAATGCCCGACTTGACACGCTGACAGAGCTGTTCATGAGAATTGTGCAACCCCCTAGGAAAGTCTATGATGTGAAGGCTGTAGAACCGTTCTGTGGCGAGTGTGGGGGCAACCATGATTCCTTTGACTGCACAACATCTGCCAACTATATGGGAGGATACAAGAGGAATAGCAGACCAGCCCAGAACACTTACAACCCTGGATGGAAGAACCATCCCAACTTCTCCTAGAGCAACTCAAAGACTGCTGCAAACCCACAACAGCTACAGAGAGGCTACCAACAAAAACAGTCCAGACAGCGGACTCAACAGTCACAAAACATTAATTCACTAGAAGCAACCCTTCACACTTTCATGTCTAGAACTAGTGATTTTATTGTTCGTGCCAATAAATTCAACCGTTCTTGCTCGTCAAGTGTGGAGAAGTTGGATAATTGGGTGATTGTGGTGTGGAAGCTAAAAAGATAAATGACAAGATGATTTATAGTGGTTCAACCTTCTAACCAAGGTCTACATCCACTAGCTTAGCTTCCCACTAAGGATTTCCAATCAATCCACTATTGATTCGTCCCCTTTTCCAGGCTTAGGAGGAAACCCTTATACACCGATCAAGCTTTCTACCCAAAGCCTTGATCAAACCCTCTTTACAAGAGATAAGAAAAGCAAACACAAATCCCTCTAATAGGTGTTTGTTTGCACAAATAAGCTCTCACCCAAAACCTAAAACACTTGAGCAAATTTGACAATTTTGGCTCACTAGTGTTTGTCTATACAAAGAAATGACAATTTAAATACAAAGACAATTCTTGATCATTTGTTGATTGACAATTGAAGCATTAGCCTTTACTTGATGCTTGGAGGTCTCTTTTATACTCCTTAATGAGTTTGTAGCCGTTACTAGCCGTTGGGGTTGAATTGGAGCCGTTGGAGACTTAATTTCCCACCATAAATGCAGTTCTGCAGCTCATCGTTTCGAAACACTCGAACTCGTTTCGAAACACCCTTCAAGTAGAAAGAGCCGTTGCAGTCTGATGCAACACCCGTACCGAAATGCCCTTGGCCGTATTGAAATGCCCGTATCGAAATGCCTAGCCCAGTATCGAAACGATCTGCATTTAAATGTTAGTTGGGAAATAGTCGTTGGGGGTTTATGACCGTTGAGGTTGATGCCACGTAGGCGTATCGAAACGGCATAGTCCGTATCGAAACGCTTGGCAAAAATCCTCTTCCAGAAATAAACCGTTTCGAAACGTTTTGACACTGAAAGACCCCGTATCGAAACGCCTAGGGGCGTTTCGAAACGCATGGAAGGTTTTGTCTAGTTTGGCTTTGAAAACATGTAAAAACCTTTGAAAATTATCCCCTGAACATAGTATCAAGTTATTTGGACTTTAGAAATAGTTTTGAATTCTTTTTAACTTAGTCCAAAATATTTTTCAATTATTATATCAAAACATTAGTTCTACAATCTCCCCATTTTTATATAATAAAACCAACTTGAAAAATTGTTTGTGATTCTCCCCCTTTATATTTAAAATTGTGAATAAGAGATGAAAATTTGAAATCGATTTGAGCTCCCCCTTATTCATTTGAAAATTCAATTTTTCAAACCATTTCTCCCACTTTTTGTTATATCAAAAAGAATTTAAAACGTTAAGTTCAAAATAACAATAGAGGTAAAAAAATTGACAAAATTAAGAATTTTGGTTTTAAAATGGCTCCCTCTTACTCAAAGCGTCATCAAAATGTTAGTCCAACATATATGATCATAATCTAGTTGAAATGAAAATAAATCAAAATAAATAAATAAATAAAGCAACTAGATTTTTACCAACACTTGAACCTGTAATCACTAATTTTGTCCGGGTAACCTCTTTTTACTTCATCTTATAATAATGGGCTTATGTGAGCTTTTTCAAATGTTGTCACTATCTAAATAAAATAAAATATGTAGTGTGGGATTTGTTAATACATATGTTATACTATTTTTATAAAAAACCCCTAAATATTACTATGTATGTGTTTTGAATACCCCATAATATGTTAGGTTTATTAATTCGATCTCCTATCATTATTATACCATTAACGTTATCATTATTAACATCACATTACCACCTCACCACCGTGTCATATTATTATTATTATTATTATTATTATTATTATTATTATTATTATTATTATTATTATTATTATTATTATTATTAATATTATTATTATCATATTATCATTACCTTACTACCGTATTATCGTATTATCATATGCCATATTATTTTTTTTTATTATCATTATTAAAACAAATCTGAAAACCCAAAAATTAATAAAGTAATTAAAGTCCAAATTAAATAAATAAAATCAGTCCATAAATAAAAAGCCCAAATATGTTATAACACGGTCCATTTACAAATAGATAATAATAATACAAGCCCGTTTTGAGCCCAATACCAATTAAACAAAAACCCTAATTGTTCCATTGTTGATATGAAACCGCCACATCCTCCACCGTCAGATCTGATCTAGATCTGACGATTCAGATCGCCCCAAGAGATGAAGCCCTAGGGTGCCCTATCCCTTTTCATCGTGCCGCAACGTCTCAGCCGTCAGATTGAGAATGATCTGACGATCCAGATGAGACTCGCGTGACCTTTGGATTGCCGCGTGGATGATAAGCTCTCAAATATGACACTTTTTAATTGCTATTTTCCAAGTTTTTAGGATTTCTTGCTACCTAATCCATTTCATTCTGGTATATTTTATGCAAGGGATCTAATTCTGGAAAACAACAGCAAAAGAGGACATTTCTGCAGTTTTTATTATAATTCTGTCATGACTGGCATCATGGGCACAACACTAGGCACGACGTGTCTAACGTGGCAGTTGCGTGGCGACTTCTAGAAGCTTCTGGAACGTTCTAAAAGATCTTATCAGCTTATCCGTTTAGATTGCCTGCATTTAAATTTCAAAACATTTGAATTGTTTTATCTTTACTTTATTATTTTAAATTTTCTTATCTTTTATCTTTGTAAATCCAAGCCTATAAATACCACTCCTTGGTAAAGGCTTAGGCATCAATCAATTAGTTATCATCTCTTAGCTTTGAGTATTTTTTAGCTTTTCCTTTGTAAATAGTTTTTAGCTTTAATAAAAGTTATTTTCCTTTATTTTTCCTTGTTCCATTTATTTTATGTTATTTAATTACTTTTCTAAAAACCAAGTTAAGTATGATAATTAATATCATGCTTAGCTAAGTCTTTTAAGCCAAGAACCAGCCAAGTCAATTCGATTCGTGAGAATTGAACTTTGCTTAAATTCTTTTGGGAAATTATTTTTATCTTTCTGCTTAGATAGTTTGGCAATCGGCCTTACTAAAGGTTTTTAACCATTTTTCAAATCAAAAAGAGCTCGTTGGTCTGGATAAAAACATAGTTGGGAGGAAGGATCGGCCTGTGGCAAATTTCGACTTCCTGTGAACACTCTTAGCGGCGGTCCGCTAAGGAAAGATAAAATCAGAAGCGATTCTATTTTAGACAATTTCTGAGTCGGGTTTTTCCTGCTTTTATTCTAAATATTTTAACGGCGATAGATGTGGTTGATCTATTTAAGAACCATCTTTCGAAGATAGACTTGGGAGGATTGGTTACTCGAGAGAGAAACAAGTTACGACGGGTTGGGCCTCGTAGACTGTAACCGACATGATCCCCGAAATAAAAATCTATTTCAGTGATCGAAAGAATTGAAGGAGCTGGTTCGAGGCTATTTTGCATTCTTGAATTTTCTTTATTATTATCCGCACTTTATTTATTTTCTTGCTCAACATTTCAAACATCCCCCCTTTTCCTTTTAACGCCTACTTGCAGATATTCCTAGACAAAAAGGCTAACAGGATCAAGTCACTAAACTGAAAAATCTCCCTGTGGATCGACCCTCTTTCCCTATATCTACTTAATTTCTTTATTTTATTGTTAGTCGAAAGAGGTTAATTTATTTATTTATTTTGACGAGTAAACGACGACTTGTCAAAATTGGCGACGTTGCCGGGGAGATTTACTTTCGGCATTTTTGACTGATTTTGTTTTATTTTTATGACCAGGAATAGAGAATTTGCGGATCTCGATGATGTAAATATAGGCGAAATCATTTAACAAAAAATAAATTAGCACATGTCGTCGAGCTAAACGACGTTAAACAAAGCGCTAAATGGGAGGCAACTCATTGGTTTATTTTTCGTTAATTTTTACTTCCTCTTTAATAATTTAATTTATGCTTCATTTTTCATTTTCCTTTTTTTAATTGCTTTAATAAATTTCTTTTCCCTCTGCAGGATTCTTTTCGCACACAGCAATGGCAAGCATAACCTCAGCTGAAGTGCACCATTTCATTAATGCGGTGCATTTTAGCACACTCAATGAACGGTGCACGATAGCCCAAGCCCTTTCCCCTTAGCACCCGTCCATTTTTTCCCTTTCCCCCTTCCTTTCTTTCTTTCTTCCCGAAAACCACCAAATCCCAAAAAACACAACACACCCAGCCGCAAACTCACTCAGCCGCAATTCACCATGTCTCGTACATCCTCCACGCCGCGGTAGTCAACGACAGCAAGCCCCTAGCCCCGATCGAGAACCCCACTCATACGGCTTCCACCGAACCTCCACCCTCTTCCCCAACCGTCAGTCGTCGTTCGCGGCTCTTCAACAGCACCGTTGGACCAAGTTCCACCGCACCTCCGCCTTCTCCCCCCAACCGTCGGCCGTCGTTCGCAGCTCTCCAACAGCACCACCGAACCAAGCTCCAGTCGCCGTCCACCTCCTCCTCATTCACCGTCTCCCTCATTCCACTCTATGCCAACGGTGGACTCAATTTCATCACTCACGGGGAGTATCTTTTACCCTTATTTGTTCCTCATTTTCTTTATTTTTATTTTGAATTGGGGCAATTCATTTAAGTGAGGGGGAGGGTAGCAAAACCACTTGTCTTGCTTGTTTGCTATATGTTTGACTTTGGTTTAGCTTTGAGATGAATTTTTTCTTGCCATTGCTTGATACCCAGCATGTTATAATTGTTATAATGCATAGGAATATTTGAATGTTGACATTTTGATAATCAAATGGCATGAGTATAATGATAGTTTGACATCTCTTTTCAATTTGCCTTGATTGTGATAATTGGATTTCTCACCTAGCTTAATCAACTTAGCCTAATTTTGTGAGAATTTGAGCCTTGAGCATGCATCTTATTCTTTATGCTCGTTTTTCCTTGCTTGAGAGTGTCATCTTGAATTTAGGAATCTAGAACTTGTGGCTTGTATACGATTTGAGACTACACTAGAATGAGGTGCTTTAAGATGATTTAGGCATTAGGATTTAACCATTTTCTCTCTTTCATTAAAACTTACCTTTCGCTTAGTGAACCCTCTTGAAGCCTTATATCCCATTTTTTTGGCTTAACCTTCAACCAAACTTTTTGATTGATCAAATGCTAGAAACTGTATTGCTAGACAAATAAGGGGCTAAAATTCGAATAAGGGCAGAATTTTTCCGAAAAAAATGAAAAAAATAGAATTAAAGGAAGAAATTGCTTCGAAAGAAAAAAAAAGAAAAAAAAAGTTTCGAAAAACCGAAAAGAAAAAGGAAAAAAAAATTGTTGTTTGCTTGCCCACTTTTAAGATCCTCTTTTGTCTTCACTGTTCATTATATCTTGCATTGATCATCTTCCTTTGTTTATTTTCTTTCCATCTTTTTTCTAAACCCACATTTCACCTTGAATAAAAGACCTAATGATTTTTGCACCTCGATTCTAATAAAGTAGTGGATAATTGAACATGTTACAAGCCTATGGAAACTTTTGTTCATGTATGACTTAGAGTGTTCTCGCTTCACTTGTACCTATAAACACTTTGAGTGCTCTTGAGTGTATCTTGGTGAGGATTAAGACTAGGTTAGGATTTGATTAATGCTTGATAGGTAATTGGAAGAGATAAAGGCTGTTCTTTGCTTGCATCCATTTGGTTTGATTATGTTTCTTTCATGATACTCCTTTTGCGCTAGAACTCTTATAATTATGCTTGATACTTGTGATGGCTTGCGAAATACATTCTTGGGTTAATATCTTTTTCGGACATACTTGAGGACAAGTATGAGACAAGTGAGGGGGAATTTGATAAGCTCTCAAATATGCCACTTTTTAATTGCTATTTTCCAAGTTTTTAGGATTTCTTGCTACCTAATCCATTTCATTCTGGTATATTTTATGCAAGGGATCTAATTCTGGAAAACAACAGCAAAAGAGGGCATTTCTACAGTTTTTATTATAATTCTGTCATGACTGGCATCATGGGCACGACACTAGGCACGACGCGTCTGACGTGGCAGTTGCGTGGCGACTTCTAGAAGCTTCTGGAACGTTCTGAAAGATCTTATCAGCTTATCTGTTTAGATTGCCTGCATTTAAATTTCAAAACATTTGAATTGTTTTATCTTTACTTTATTGATTTAAATTTTCTTATCTTTTATCTTTGTAAATCCAAGCCTATAAATATCACTCCTTGGTAAAGGCTTAGGCATCAATCAATTAGTTATCATCTCTTAGCTTTGAGTATTTTTTTAGCTTTTCCTTTGTAAATAGTTTTTAGCTTTAATAAAAGTTATTTTCCTTTATTTTTCCTTGTTCCATTTATTTTATGTTATTTAATTACTTTTCTAGAAACCAAGTTAAGTATGATAATTAATATCATGCTTAGCTAAGTCTTTTAAGCCAAGAACCAGCCAAGTCAATTCGATTCGTGAGAATTGAACTTTACTTAAATTCTTTTGGGAAATTATTTTTATCTTTCTGCTTAGATAGTTTGGCAATCGGCCTTACTAAAGGTTTTTAACCGTTTTCCAAATAAAAAAGAGCTCGTTGGTCTGGAATCGTTTAAAAACATAGTTGGGAGGAAGGATCGGCCTGTGGCAAATTTCGACTTCCTGTGAACACTCTTAGCGGCGGTTCGCTAAGGAAAGATAAAATCAGAAGCGATTCTATTTTAGACAATTTCTGAGTCGGTTTTTTTCCTGCTTTTATTCTAAATATTTTAACGGCGATAGACGTGGTTGATCTATTTAAGAACCATCTTTCGAAGATAGACTTGGGAGGATTGGTTACTCGAGAGAGAAACAAGTTACGACGGGTTGGGCCTCGTAGACTGTAACCGACATGATCCCCGAAATAAAAATATATTTCAGTGATCGAAAGAATTGAAGGAGCTGGTTCGAGGCTATTTTGCATTCTTGAATTTTCTTTATTATTATCCGCACTTTATTTATTTTCTTGCTCAACATTTCAAACATCCCCCTTTTCCTTTTAACGCCTACTTGCAGATATTCCTGGACAAAAAGGCTAACAGGATCAAGTCACTAAACTGAAAAATCTCCCTGTGGATCGACCCTCATTCCCTATATCTACTTAATTTCTTTATTTTATTGTTAGTCGAAAGAGGTTAATTTATTTATTTATTTTGACGAGTAAACGACGACTTGTCAGTGGAGTACACGCCCCTGCCAGACGATCGATCATCTTCTTCACGCGCCCCACGTACAACCGTTTGGATCCTCCACACGCGTTATTCGAGTCCTTTCAGCCCCTCACCATCTCGTGCTCTCTGGTCCCCTCCTCGAGCCATCCATGTCACGTAACACAAAAGGACGGTGTCAGTGGGGAAAACAAAATGAAAAAAATATATGGATGCAAGACATGAATACAGACAAGAAGCAATCGAACCAATAGGGAAATTGTAACCATTTTTCTCTTTTAATCGAATATGTAATTACGGTTATAAAAGCCCAAAACGATTCACTGTAATCCCAAGCATGAAGGGGGGAATTTCAGAAATCAATACAAAGGAATAGAGCATTCAGACGTATCGTTTTCTATTATTTTCATTTCAAATTCAGAAACATCATATAAAAAAATTTAGGGATTCGTTTTATTTTACCTTCGTGTCGGTTGGCTTTCCTTCATCGACGATAAACCTCCCGGCCGTCCAGCGGCTGTGCATGGTGAGTAAGAGGGATCGACAACCAAAAATGGGGTTTTTGGGTTTTGATTTTCACAAAACAAAGGGGTTTCATTATTTTCGAAGGGTTTGAGTTAGGATTTGGGTTTTAAAAAAGCGAAAAAGAGATTTTTTTGGGCTTTTGGGTTCGCCGGACGGAGGTGCGTCGGCCGGTGTAGCCGGCATCGAGACGAGAGAGAATCTAAGCCTTTAGGGTTTGCGAAAAAAGATTAAAACTGATTAAAACGGGATTTTATAGCATTTTAATGTTTTTAAAATGGCCTAAGTATGGTTTTAGTCCCTCCGTGCCTTCGTAATCACCCCGAGGCCCTTCCGCTTTTCAAAACCCACTCCGCGGTCCCTCTAGTTTTTTAGAAGCTTGCAATTTCGTCCTTGTCTTGATTTTAATTGAATTTCGGATGGTTTAATTGTTGTCTTGGTCCCGAGATTCTAGTTTTGTTCATTTTGGTCCTCTTTTACAGATTTATTTTTTTATGCTTTTTAATTTGGTCACTGTTTTTGTGTTTCTTTTAATTTAGCTCTGTTTTTTCCTTGCTTTTATTCACATGATATGTTAAATGCATGTTTTGTATTTTTAATGTATTTTACTGCTTTTTAGTTGTATGTTTGTATGTATGGGGTATGTGTATCGTATGTGACCATGTTGTTTTTTGGGGGGTCTTGTAAGTTTTAATGAAAGGTTTATTATTTGTATTATATAATTCAAGGTTTTATAAAGTATAGGTAAATGTGATTTTTAAAATGTTTAGCATAATTTAATTAATTAGTGGTGTTTCCTAATATGACGTATAGAAACGTTTAGGAGCTCGTTTTTTTAAAAAAATGTGATAAAAACGTCAATATGCTTAATAAGATAATGTATGTTTTAAGTGGTTTTAATTTGGCTTTGTTATCAAGTCTTGTCTTAATATTTTCTAGTTTGGGCTTTTGGGCCTTAGGGCTTTAAGTGGCTAGAGTTAGGTTCTTTTGGGCCTTTTTAGCTTAAGTGGGCTTGGGCTAGTTAGTTTAGTTTTAAGATAGTTCGATCGATTTAATTGCCTCGGATCGTGTGCCTGCCTTATAGGGGCACGGTTCGAGTAATTTGGTCGGTTTAGGTTTGGAGCTTTTATTAGGTTTAGCCATATTCACTTTAAAGATTAAAATTAATATATCACATTTAGACGAAATGACACAATTAATTGATTCGGGCCCCTTTAATTAGGATCTAAATGACCTAGGATTTAATATTAGAATCGCGAAATAAATAGTTAGACCACTAATTAAATTTTCATAACTTGAACCTTTAAGTTATGGTCTTGGGTGGGCTTTTATTTGTTTTTTAGTGCTTTTATGACATGCATATATACTTGTCATCCATAAGGCCCAATAATCAAGCATGATAATCAGTTTTAAAAATATATCCAAATAGAGGTATTAATTAACTCTGATATCCGAGAAATGATAGTCCTAGCTTAATGGATGTCGATCGAATATTTGGATTAATTTTCACCGTCTCTAGGTAAGCGGAAGCGTAAAAATGGAAATACCATGCATCATCCTTTACTTGCTTGCATCATGCATAAAGGTGACGTACGAGATCCGAACCCTAAACTAACACAACAGTCAGTCTTATATGATGTCGGTTTAGTCTATGGTCCGGTGTACCGTCATCCTTTCTAATTAAATGTTTAATTAATTCAAAAGCCACGATTCGATATAGCTCGTGCTATTTAAGTCACATTTTCATTCAAGAACACTTTATTAAATTCACTTTGGTTTTTAAATAATTTCTATCGATCAAAAGGCAACAAGTTATTTGGTACCGATTTCCGGGCGTGATGGGGGTGCTAACCCTTCCCCACACGTAACCAACTCCCGAACCCATTTTTAAACGAATCTCTGGTTTTGTGGTGTCCAGCCTACCTTAGTGGCCGTGGCGACTCCAAAATTTTCACTATTTTCCCAAACACGAATTCCCCCCCTTTTTATATAAATCTCCCTTTCCTTACAAAAAGTGATAAGACCTTAGTTGGTTCGTTTTTCAAAAACCTTATCACAGAACCCAAGGGAGGATGTGAAGCCTTCCTTCTTCAAGTGTTCTTCCTTGTGTGCATGGAGCTCCCCCTCATTAATTGGACTCAATGATCACTCTCCATCACACCTAGAAAAAAGACAATCAAGTGATTTTTGGTATCCATATTGCTTTGGATCCATAAACGTTAGTAGCACAAACTTTAGTCCCCTTAGGAATCCATTTTTCAATGTCATCCTTTTTAATTGAAGTGCCAAGTCCTTTCGAGACCCAAATACTTCTAAAACATTTTCCTTTTACAAATCTAGGGGCACTAGATTGTCTTACATAAAAATTTGATTTTCCAAAATTGTTTTTCTTTTCAAGCTCTTTGGAAATCAAATCTTTTTCTTCTTAAACTTTATGTAGCAAATTTTGTAAATCAAAACATTTTAGTTCAAACTCTTCGAGTTTTGCTTCAAGTTCAAGTTTGGTTTTAGAAATCAAATCATTTTGAATTTTCAACTTTGAAATCAATTTATTGTTTTTCAAAATGTGATTTTTAAATTCTAAAACCAAATCATCGTAGGCATCTTGTAATTCATCAAAAGAGTAAGAACATGAAGTAGATGAATTAGAAGTTACCCTTGAATCTTCTTCGATGGCCATAAGGCAAAGGTTGGCTTGTTCATCGTCGGTGGAGTCCTCATCACTCCAAGTAGCCACATATGTCTTCTTCTTATGGCTTGAAGTGCTTGCCCTCATCTTTTTCATGGATTCTCGTTCAAGTTCTCTCAAGGCTTTCTTCATGAACGGGGCACACTTCTTGAAGAGATGAACTATCTCTTCCTCTTCATCCTCATCTTCACTTGAATCAACATGATGGCAAGTGGAGGACTTGAGAGCTATGGCATTTGTGTTGATGCCAAGCCCTTTGAGCTTCTTCTCCCCCATAGCTCTAATTTCTTCCCTCTTCTTCTCATCTTCTTTGTTTTTCTTCATGATTTGATGAGTGAGGAGTGACCCCATGAGTTCATCAAGCTTCAAGTTCTTTAGGTTCTTGGCTTCGATGATGGCGGTCCTCTTTGAGTCATATGACTCGGGAAGTGAGTAGATGAGATTTCAGACAAGCTTTTCTTCCGGGATGGCTTCTCCATAGCCTTTGAGACCATTGGTGATAGTGGAGAACCTATCAAACATCTTCTCGATATCTTCTTCCGAATCCATCTTGAAGTTCTCATACTCTAAGGTGAGGAGCCCGATCTTGGTCTCCTTTACTTCATTAGTTCCCTCGTATGTGACTTCAAGCTTGTCCCATACCTCCTTGGCACTCTCACAAGAAGACATCTTCTTATAGATGGTTGGGCCAAAAGCAAAAAAGAGGATGTGCAAGGCTTTGCAATTAAGCTCCATCTTCTTGCGATCGTCGGCACTCTATTCCGCTTTGCTTCGTTGAGGCACGAACGGACCATCTTCAACTATGTCCCATAGCTTGTAGTCTCTTGACTTAATGAAAAACTTCATCTTTGTCTTCCAATGGGCATAGTGAGTTCCGTCGAAGAAGGGCGGTTTGTCGATGGATTGCGCCATTGAGCCGGTTGTGTGAAATGATGATCGAGCTTGCCGGATCTTCTCAATAGGATGTTAATCCTCTTCGATTTAGCCAAGCTCTGATACCAATTGTTGAGTTGTGAGGGGCTCGATCCCTTCAACCGTTCTTGCTCGCCAAGTGTGGAGAAGTTGGATAATTGGGTGATTGTGGCGTGGAAGCTAAAAAGATAAATGACAAGATGATTTATAGTGGTTCAACCTTCTAACCAAGGTCTACATCCACTAGCTTAGCTTCCCACTAAGGATTTCCAATCAATCCACTATTGATTCGTCCCCTTTTCTAGGCTTAGGAGGAATCCCTTATACACCGATCAAGCTTTCTACCCAAAGCCTTGATCAAACCCTCTTTACAAGAGATAAGAAAAGCAAACACAAATCCCTCTAATAGGTGTTTGTTTGCACAAATAAGCTCTCACCCAAAACCTAAAACACTTGAGCAAATTTGACAATTTTGGCTCACTAGTGTTTGTCTATACAAAGAAATGACAATTTAAGTACAAAGACAATTCTTGATCATTTGTTGATTGACAATTGAAGCATTAGCCTTTACTTGATGCTTGGAGGTCTCTTTTATACTCCTTAATGAGTTTGTAGCCGTTATTAGCCGTTGGGGTTGAATTGGAGCCGTTGGAGACTTAATTTCCCACCATAAATGCAGTTCTGCAGCTCATCGTTTCGAAACACTCGAACCTGTTTCGAAACACTCGAACCCGTTTCGAAACACCCTTCAAGTAGAAAGAGTCGTTGTAGTCTGATGCAGCACTCGTACCGAAATGCCCTTGGCCGTATCGAAACGCCCGTATCAAAACGCCTAGTCCCATATCGAAACGATCTGCATTTAAATGTTAGTTGGGAAATAGCCGTTGGGGGTTTATGACCGTTGAGGTCGATGCCACGTAGGTCTATCGAAACCGCATAGCCCGTATCGAAACGCTTGGCAAAAATCCTCTTCCAAAAAGGACCCGTTTTGAAACATTTTGACACTGGAAGACCCCGTATCGAAATGCCTAGGGGCGTTTCGAAACACCTGGAAGGTTTTTTCTTGTTTGGGTTTGAAAACATGTAAAAACCTTTGAAAATTATCCTCTAAACATAGTTTCAAGTTATTTGGACTTTAGAAATAGTTTTGAATTCTTTTTAACTTAGTCCAAAATATTTTTCAATTATTATATCAAAACATTAGTTCTACACATGGACAGGACGAAGATGAGGATGAATAACCAGGAGGCTGCTATAAAAAACCCGGAGACCCAATTTGGGCAGTTTACAGAGATATACAACAGCCGAACAGTGGGAGCAGCATCCAGCAGCTCAGAGGCAGCATCCAAACCCACTTACGAATAGTGCAAGGCCATATCTACAAGAAGTGGGAAGCAGTTGGATGAACCTAGGGTGGAGAAACAACCAGAAACTCAGCCGGACCAGAAAGAAGATCTTGTCGCGGCAGCACCAGCACCAGCTGCCCTAGCAGCTAAACAACACAGCAGTCCTGAAGCAGATGATCCTCCTCAGATTAAGTTCCAATGCAAGGAACGTATAGAGGACATCCGCTTGCCAACACCTTTCCCCCAGAGGCTTAGCAACAAAAACAAAAGCACCAGTTCAGAAGGTTCCTGGACATTCTAAAGCAGGTGCACATCAACATACCTCTAATAGAAGCCATTCAAAGTATGCCCAACTATGCCAAACATCTCAGAGACATGGTTTCTAAAAAGAAGAGGATTGGGGAGTCCGAGACAGTGGTCGTCACAGAAGAGTGCATGGCAATGCTGTATAATAAGCTGCCAACCAAGCAGACAGATCTGGGCAGCTTTGTTATCACATGCAGGTAGGGGTGATAACGAGCAGGCTCGTGCTCGGCTCGAAAACAATTCTATTGGGCTCGGCTCGGGCTCGAAACTCGTTAGGCTCGGCTCGGCTCGAAATGAAAAATTTTGCTATAGTTTTTTTATATAAAATATTCGTTAAAAATCTCTTTCATAACCAACACTAAAACGAAATTCAATGACCGGAAAGGGGAAAATGCCAAAAAGTATATTAATCCAAATAATCAATAAATATTCTTATAATACAAACACATAATTAAAGAAAATACAAAATCAAACAACAATCAACTAATGAAAGAAAATACAAACACATAATTTATTTTAGTGCATATGTAGATTTCGAGCCTGTTCACGAGCTTTTCGAGCCGAGCCTGAGCCCGAGTCGAGCTCACTCGAGCCGAGCTTTGACCGAGCCGAGCCCGAGTAGCTCGCGAGCCGGTCAGGCTCATTATCACCCCTACATGCAGGATAGGCAGCAAACACCAAGCAAAAGCCCTGTGCGACTTGGGAGCCAACATCAACCTTATGCCCAAGGCGGTCTTCGATAAACTAGGGATTGGGCCTGCCAAACCTACCTCAGTTATGCTAAAACTTGTTGATCATTCGTTTGTACAACCGGAGGGTAAAATCGAAGACATTCTAGTGAAGGTGGGCAACCTGATCCTTCTCGCTGATTTCCTCGTCTTAGACTGTGAGGCTGATGAAAAAGCCCCTATCATCCTTGGGCGACCATTCTTGGCCACGGGTAGAACGTTAATAGATGTGGAAATTGGGGAACTGACCATGAGGGTAGACAACCAGATCATCAAGATGAATGTGCTACAACCTCAGAAAAAGAAAAGGAAGGATGCCCAGATGCAAGAGCTGCCAAAATCAGCATAGAGATAGGCCAGGGCAGCAGCTGTCGTGATAGACCAAAGAGTAGGCTAAAGGACCCAGTAACACAACAGCTGAAGGAACAAGAGGACCCCCAAGAGGGAAGGACAAGCCAAACTACCTCAGGAAGTGGTTATATCTGGGAGATGCACCCAAATGCACTCACAACATAACTTAATTTTTATTTATTTCTTTATTTTTATTTTTATGCATTAGGATTAGAGTTTATTTTATTTTAGGATTAGATTAGTTTTTAGATTTTTATTGTTCAGAAGTTATTTAATTGCTTTTATTTTTCAGGTTTAGGAATAAAAGAGCCTGATCAAGAAGGAGGCCCAGCAAGGAGCCCGCACACCATCCCGCCGAGACAGCCCAGGGCAGCCCAGTGCAGCAACGCGTAACGACTAGTTGGCCGCCAATGGCTAGCTGCCAACGGCTCCGAAAATAACTGGCAGAAATCCCGTAACGTGCGCAAGACAACTGGACCGTTGGGAATTTATTGCCACCACGACACCTCTCGACAACTTTTATTTAAACACCTCTCACTCAATTCATTTACTTTATTTTTACCTTCTTTCTATCTTCTTCTTGCTTCCACATCTCCCTAATTATTTTTCTTTCAAAGTTTCAGTTACTTCAACCGTTTCACATGGCATCACAGCCCAAACCCACCTACAAGAGATTTTTCCCCAAGGCAACCATTTGTCTATGTCCGCGGGGAGCCAGTCAAGCTAAACGCCGCTGTCATCAACAGATACTATGGCCTGGATATGCACGACAACCCTCACGAGGAGTGGAGGCAGTCACTGACGGTTGCCGACTATGAGAAAATCAAGGCCAAGCTCTACAAGCCCAACACGTCGTGGTTGGCAGGCAAACATGTGGGATCTGTCCAGCGCCGCCACCTGCTACCCGAGGCAATGTTGTGGAACACTTTTGTAAAAAGGCGCCTGCTACCCACCTTCCGCAACTCCACCGTTGATCGGCCGCGCCTCGCACTCATTCATAGCATTCTGATGAACCGACTAATAAACGTTGGGGAAATCATATGCACAGAGATCCACAATTGCTTCAAAAAGATGAATGACATGCTGTACTTCTCATTCCTCATCATAGGCCTTTGCGCCAATTTTGGTGTTTCGACCGACCCAAAAGATCAGATGACAACAGCCAAAGAGGGGTGGACCAGAAAAGTCCGCATACTAATGATGCAGGCCCCAGAGACAGAGCCTACAATGCCCAGCCAGCCATCTGCCGCCTAGCCTGAGACTCTAGCCGCCCCTGGCAGTACTGAAGCTGCCCCAAACAATGAAGTCCTCACACTGCTGCACACCCTTATTGACAGCACAAAGCGCATCGAGCAGCAGCAGCTGACCTTCATGAAATTCGTAGGGGAGGTCCAAGAAGCCTTTGTGGCTTATCTACTGCAGAAATTCCCTGGTGAGGGACCCATCCTACCTCTATACCCTGCAGAGCTTGCAGCAGCAGCCCCAGCACAAGGAACGTCATCCGCAACCACTGCCCACCAACCCGCCCGCCAGGTGCCCTCTCCGATGCACTACCCAACTTACTCAGCCACCACCGCATTTGACACAGTGGTAGACTCCCTCGAGAGGCATCAACAGTACCATTCACCGGCCTGCACAGTAGCGACAATGGCGAACACGTCCACATAAGAGGAAATTGAGTAGCAGCCGCCGAAGCCAAAAACAACAGTGGTAGCAGCAGCAGCAGCCATCCCAATGGCAATTGTCCATCCGGCAGCACCCACAGAGAAAGGCATTAGGAAGAGGAAGCGGCACATCATAGCCGCGGAGCCTGTGGACTTCAAGACAAAGTCAGAAGATAGCGAAGCACCTCCTGCCGCTCCCCTTGCCGAACCTCAAGAAGAACCACATCCTACGCCAAAAAGAGTCCAGTCGCCGCGGAAAGCAAAAACCTCACCTGCTAAGACTGTCGCCAAGACATCTTCCGATCGTCGCTTCGTCATCAACACCTTTTCCTCCTCCTCGGCAAAAAAGACTCAAGCTTCCTCTCAACCCTCAGCCAATTTTTATTTCTTTCTTTTCTTTCTCTTTTTCTTTGTTTTTATTTCTTTCTTTTTTCTGTTTTCTTTTATATATATCTTGTATTTATTTTTCTATTTTATTTTGTGCATTGAGGGCAATGCCCATCTTAAGTTTGGGGGGTAGCTCTCACATCTTTTGTCTAGGCATACTTAGTTGCATATAGGTTGCATTGCACTTGCCTTAGTAATAATCGGAAAAGAAAAATTTGTTATAACTTGTGCCTATGATAGGATAGCCGATTAATTTATTTTCGCACCAAATTAAAATTGAACTTAATTTTGGAAAAAGCATGAAAAATGACTTAGAATTTTTTTCTTTTTGCCTAAAACTGTCAAACACCTCTGCTACTTGCTGAATGTGTTATAATATCTTATGAACATTGCTTGCTTATTTTAGAATTCTTTGCAAAGTTTTAACAATGATTGCAGGTAGCCGCCGAGGCAGGTAAAGAAACAGAAAAATACAACATTGCCACGACAGTAGAAGCAAAAAAAAAAGAAATTGTTGTTTTACCCTATAGGTGCCTGCAACAGGCTCTAGGAAGAATCGTGTGCGAGGACACTCCGCTGCTATCAAAGTCCACGAATCTGAAAGCCTTGAAGTGACGGATAAATTAGCATGAGTGAATGAAAGTCTTCACGGGATGACTCTACTCCAAGGGTTCGGGGTTTTGTAGTTTGCTCATATCTAAACTTCAGACCTATAAGAGTAGATGTGATAAGCTGAAGCCCTCATTGCCATAATTAAATTATTGTGCTTAACTGTGCTGCCTCGACAACAACCTTATTAATTGTAACAGCATCTTTGTTTACTTAGTTATTCTGCATATTCAGCTTGTATAGTGTCATGCACATACTGCACTGACATGAAAAATTAAATTCTGGGTTATTTTCTTGCTTAATTCCCTTCACTAATTTAATATAGGTGCCACGGCTTTGAGGCATGAAATCAAGTTGAAACGGGTTTTTCTTTCTGATTATTATTAGAGCAAATATGTTAGGTCGCATTGCTTGAGGACAAGCAATAGTTCGAGTTTGGGGGTGTGTAAAGTGTCCACAAGTTCTATATTTCATGAACATTCCATCTCATATTATTGTTTTTTTAAGTTCATCTTAGGCATAATTAGGATCAAGCATTGCATTTTACAATATTTCTTTACTTTGCCTTGCTTGTATCGATTATCTTTAGTTTGGTGAAGAAGAGATACTGTTTTAGTATATTTTTGGTATTAGGTACTAAATGTTGAAAGAGGAAAAGAGGAGCTGAGGATGCGATGCTGAGGCTGCAAACCAATGGAGCTGTACTGATGCAGTTCCAGCTGAAGACAGTAGCTGCCAAGTGCTGTCGCCGTCGACCTTGCTGCCCACGGCAGTAAACTATGAAGTTGGAGAACTAGAGTGCGATTTGTAGAGCTAAAAATCCTGAGTCTATCGCCGCCATCCACTCGATTTTCCGACTTCTGTAGCAGCGGGCAGAGCTGCCGAAGTGAAATCTCAAGATTGCTTGCGGGACAAGGTAAACGTGATAAGGTCCACATTCAACTCAAAGAAGTCAGAGTTTAAAGTCAAATTTAATGTGAAAAGCTACTTTTGAGGACTTCTACTTTAAGGAGGACTAAACCTAATTATTATCTATAAACACTCATTGTGATCCTAGTTCAAATCATCTTAGGTTTTCTATAGACATAGCTTACGTGTTCTTTGCCGCCGCCATGTTCTAAACTTCTCTTGGGTTAAGGGTTATGTTGTAAATTAGTTGTGAAAACGGTTGTTTATGTTTAAAGTTTGTTTTCAATAAAATATTCTAAGTTTACTTAATTCATGTTCTTCACTTCTTCAATTAGTTCTAAAAGTCTAGTTGAAGAAATCCATTTGTCGGGCACGAGAGTGTCAAACTCACGAAAGAATTAAGTATGGTCTCATCATGTCGAGGTGTTGACTAATTCGGCTTAGACATAAGTTCGAATTTCAGCGGCTAAAAAGAGCAACCAAACGTCGACTGCCTGTGTTAGGTTTATGCTGAGATTGCTAGGTATTGCGTACATCACGTGGTGACAAAATCCTTGCCTAGACATAGAGAGGATCATATTAGAATTGCTTTGCCGAACTTGGAGTATCTGCCAGACTTGCCGCCAGGACTTCTCTCTATCTCACCTGTCGAGACAACAAAAGTTGCAAGAGCAGAGATCCGCTGCGGCAGCGAAAGGGTCGCAACCTGAATCCGCCAGTACCTACCGAGGCAGCATATCGTGGCAGCGCAAAACGACTTGGCCTATTCAACGCAGTTTCACATTAAGCAACATCATAACCTTGCCCTCTTTATCAACCTGAATCACTTCTTTAATTACTTGTGTTTTATTTTACTTTTCCTTGTGCAGGAACAATAATTCGAACCAAGTTGTCCAATCCCTGTGGAAACGATATCTTAAATACTATAACTTGACAAGAGTGTACACTTGCGCTCATTAATAGAGTACACCCTAGACGCTCTACAGCTACCCACTCTTCCAAAAAATAAATAGTAAACTCTGCCTAAACCTATACCTATATTCGAATCAGAACCCTTCCCCAAAATAAAACTCAACCTAAACCTATATTCGAATCAAAATTCAGCGACTGGTCTCGTCACCCAGTTGATGCATGTTGTGCGTGCAGGTTGAGAATCAGATTCTCATGTCGTGCCCCTCTGCCTCCTCATACATGCACATGCAAAGTCTGCAGAGATTCCACCCAAAGTTAGATTCTAATGAACAAGACTTTAGGGTTTTTTTTTAATTCAGAGTTATTAGAATCTGACTTTAGGGGATTTTTTCCCAAAATTTCCTCAAAGTTGGATCCTTTTATGAGAGACTTTAGTTTTTTTAAGTCTATTGCAGCAGATTCCGACTTCTCCTTGCACTGTTCAAAGTGCAATATCTCAGGAATTATTCTGGTACCGGCAATAGATTGGGAAAAAATTCCCACAACAATATTTTTGAGAATTTTCCAAATCTTCTGCCTTTCGGTACCCCTATTTATGCTCTATGCTCAAAATTAAGTTTAGGGTTTAAGGTTTTAGATTATGGTTTAGGGAATTTATGGTAGGATGTATTTTTTAGGATATATGGTGTAAGGTTTATGATTTAGAATTTAGAGTTTGAGCTTGAAATTTAATTTTGTAGTGTTTTTTTAGAGTTGGAGCATAAATAAGGGCACCAAAAAGAGCAGAAGATTCTTATCTTAATTTAAATCTCTACCAATTAATGAAATATAAATAAAATCAAGGAAAATTGAATATTATAGAGTGGAAGAAGGCTCAAAATTTTAATTTATTATTAAAATATTTTTATTTTTATTTAAATAAAATAATTAATAATGTTATTTAAAGATTGAACTGGGATTGTTGGTTCGTTCAAAAATTCCTTATAAAATAGTTTTAAAAGTTTATATTTTAAAAAATTATTTTTAACTATTTATTTATATTTAATTATTTAATTGTATCACATATTCTCAAACTATGACTCTCATTCTAAATTGGTCCTTAAACTTTTGAACATTTTAATTTCATCCTCAGACTATGACTCTCATTTTAAATTGATTCTCAAACTTTTGAACTTTTTAAATTCATCTCAAACTATGACCCTCATTCTAAATTGCTCCCCCAAACTTTTAAACATTATAATTCATCCCCAAATTCTCAATATATACTAATCATGTTCCATGTTAATAAAACTATTATACAATTTGTTAAATATCATGTAGATAATGATGTGTATTTCTCATAATATAATGTGACATAAACGATAATTTATGGATGAAATTGAAATATTTAAAAGTTTGAGGAACAATTTAGAATGAGTATCATAGTTTATGAATGAAGTTAGAACATTAAATAGTTTGAGGACCAATTTTAGAATAAAGATCATCATTTGTGTGTAGATTTAAAATATTCAAAAGTTTAAGAACTGATTTATAATAAAGATCGTAGTATAAACGTGTGATGCAATTAACTCTTACAAATACCTTTATAGTTTTTTCTTTGATTAAAATTTATTATTTAAGAAGCTAACACATAATCAATATTTTATACACAAATACCAAATCTTTTTAGCACTCCATTAGGTTGACTTGTAAAATCTTTTGAAAAGTATTTTTTTCCCCTTCAAAATACTTGTTACATATTAGGGTAAACTACGTTAATGGTAGTCAAATTTTTAGGGTCTTTGCACTTTGGTTAATAAATTCTTAAGATTTGTAGTGAAGCCAATGAACTTTTAAAATGCTTTCATTTGGGCGAGTATCACTGTCGACAAATAAGTCAACATATTACATGTCATTATATTTAATAGGCTTAACTGTCAAATAAGTACTCAAACTATACAATTTTCTTATATAGGTGTCTAAACTATATTTTGGGCCAAATAGGTGTCTGGCGTTTCATTTCGTGATCAATTTAAAATTTTTCCGTCAAAGAATGTTAAAAAAAATCTGTCATCTAATCAAAACATGACACGTGACCCATTTTTTTTATATTTTTAATTGATGTATTTCTGTAAAATGTCTAAATTTCTTTAAAACCCCCAAAGTTTTAATTTCTTTCAATCAAACCCCTAAATCACACCTCTCTCACCATCTAGCACCACCACAAGTCGGTGATTCACCATTCACCGCCCAAAGTGTCGTGTACCTCACCGTTCGACATCCGCCATTCGCTACCATCAGTGGGAACCCAATTGTTCTCTCTTTTTTCATTGTTGTGTGTTCGTCGACGGTGCAATCGACAGTCCATTCGTCGGTATTTTACAACGAGATGGCGAGGCTTTCGGTAAAGAGGGTCCGATGAAGACAATGGTGGCTGGTGGTAGTTGAATTTAGGGGTGTAAACGAGCCGAGTCGAGCTCGAGTAGTGCTAAGCTCGGCTCGACTCGTTAGGATTTCGAGTCGAGTTCGAGCTTGAGTAATTTCTAACGAGCCTGAGAAATCTGAGCTCGAATCGGCTCGTTTAGAACTCGAGTCGAGTTCGAGCTTAATTCGAGCCCAATCGAGTCAAGTATTGACCGATCTTTGACTGCATTGGACTCGAGTAACTCTTCATCTATCACGTCTCATTTAAAGTCCTATGAAGAAAAACCTTTGATACACAAGTTGTGCAAACTCAAGCTTGTTAATTTTAGGGTTTAGGGTCTTGGTTTAGCGTTTAGAGGTTTAGGTTGTTGGGTTTAAATTTTAGATTTTAGATTTTAGGGCTTAATACTTATGTTTAGGGTTTATATTTAGGGTTTTAAGTTTAAGAATTTAGATTTTAAATTATAAAAAATAAAAAATTCTAGTATATTATATTTTCGAGTAGCTCGTGAGCTTTTCGAGTCGGGTATCAAGTAGCTCGGCTCGGCTCGTCAAGAACTCGAGCCGAGTTCGAGCTCGAGTCGAGTCCAATCGAGTCGAGCTTTGACCGAGCTTTGACCGAGTTGAGCTCGAGTAGCTCGCGATCTGTCTCGTCTCATTTACAGCCCTAGTTGAATTGGTGGTAGGAGCGGAGGATTTTAGGGATTTATGGTTATAGTTGGGTTTTTTAAAAAGAAATTAAAGATTGTTGGGTTAATTAATATATTTTATTATTTTATTTTTCTACTTTCAAATTTTAATTTTGAAAAATGATAAATCATGCCACGTGTTCGAATTTTATTGGATAACAAAAAAATATCTATCATAAAAAGCTTTAAATGGATCACAGAATGAAACGTTAGACACCTATTTGACTAAAAATATAGTTCAAACATCAATCTAGAAAAATAATATAATTTCAGCACTTATTTAACTATTAAGCTTATTTAATAAATTGATGACGTTGAATGAAATAACACAACAATCATATGAAATATCCAATCAAAATTAATAAATAAAATTATCTATAATTTATAAACATTGTTTAGTCTAATCTTTTAGTATTCCACACTTTTAATAATCAACATATTGTAAATAAAAATCAACAATATTAGACATTTCCCGATGGATGTGTAATAGTTTTACGTGGCAAAAATCGTGTGTTTAGCAATGAGTACTGAGAAAAAAAATCCGTTTATCCTTTGGTGTTGTAGCATAAAAAAATGCACCAAAAATGAAGAAGAGGATTTTTGTCCTAATACTGAACATATTCCAATGAAAGGAAATTCGAAACGTCAAGTAGGAAAAATGGTTGTCCTTTAAAAGATAAAAAACGAAAAGCAAAAAAGGATTCAAAGAGACTTTTATTGTCAGCACACAGCAACAGTAAGGACTAGAGAAGTCGATTAGGACCCATTTCTCCTTTGATTCTTCTTTTTAAGGTTTCTCCATTGTCATTTGAAGATATAAAGTCTAGCTTGATAATGTATGTTAATGCTTGTACGACTGATCATCAGCTTTGTTCTACATTCGCTTTCCTACTTGATATATTCTTCTTTCTTCGGAGCTAAGAAACCCAACACTTTTTTATTTTGTTTTTCTGTGGGTTTCTAACTTTGTTTGTTTACAACAGATATTCAGAGGAAAGGAAACGATCGGTGGTAAAGATTCGAGTAAGCAGACAGCATTGACTAAAAACAATATGGGTTTCATTGATACTGTGTTTCAATGGTCCCTTGAAGACATATTCAATGATGATCTTTATAAGGATCTGGTGGGTTTGCTTTGTTTCACCATCATAATCTTCATCATCTTGCTTGAATCTTTGATGTTCTTTTTTTGTTAGTCATTATTTGTGGGACTGTTTTGCAGCTTCTGGACTAGAATATCTTACACTTTTATGGTTTCATCTGATTATGTGTTTTAATTTGATCTCATTTGCTAGGTGGAAAAGATTCCTGTTCAATTTCAGTCAGTGGAACACTATTTTGGGTCATATCTTCTGCCTTTGTTAGAGGAGACACGGGCAGCTATGTGTTCGTCTATGGAAATTATAGATAGAGCACCATATACCGAAGTGACATATCTTAATGAGGCAAAATCGCATGGAACTGGAACATTGTTGTTCAATGTGAATGTTGATTACTGGCGAAACAGTTTCTGCGATCATGAGAAGGAGCCGTATAAAACTTTGCCTGGAGATGTTTTGATCATAGCTAATGTGAAACCCGAAACTCCGTCTGATTTGCAAAGGGTAGGAAAAACATGGTTTTTTGCCCTGGTCACATATGTTGAAAATGATGACAATGAGGTTAATAGCTCATCCTTGTCCTTCAAAGTAAAAACACTGGAAGACGTCGTTTCGAAAGATGATTTGCGGAAATCACTGTATGTTGTTCAAGTGACAAATGTAACCACAAACATACGAATATGGAATGCTTTGCACATGATGAGAAAATCGACTGTTATCAATGAAGTTTTGCGCACTGATTCTGTGGTATGGTAACACATTACCTATATATTTGAGATTTGTTTCTGTGAATGTGGCATTGTATTGGATCATTTACAATTGATTTTCATAATTAGTGGTTGCTTATGATGCGCGTGACTATGTTTCTTAAGCATCATGCAATATGGTTATTCTTTGTGTAAACAAGTTGAGACCTTGCATGTATCCAGCTCATTTAATGTACCATGAGTTTTGCATTTGATATTTCCTTTTATATAAAATGTGTTTCAATGCGACTGCATAATTGGTTTTCATATATTTTTTTGTTATTGCTTTAATTTTATGTATTTTCAGGAATGAATTTTATGAAATTCCATGTTGTATGCAGGTAGCAGAAAGCTGCGGGATCTGTTCCTCAGAGATTGGTGGAAACTGGAATGAGAAATTTCTGACAAATTTGCTATCTCAACTGAATGACTCTCAAAAGAGGTCAATTGCTGCATGTCTCAACAAAATGCAGTGCAACCACAAGTCTCATGTGGAACTTATTTGGGGGCCACCGGGAACTGGGAAAACGAAAACTGTTAGTGTGCTGCTGTTTGCACTTTTGAGACTGAAGTATAGGACACTCGCTTGCGCCCCAACAAATGTTGCAATTACCGAAGTAGCTTCTCGTGTATTAAAGCTGGTAAAAGAAGCTAACAAAACATGCTCCGTAGCAGATGATCGGTTTTGTTCCTTGGGGGACATCCTCTTATTTGGAAGCAAAGAGAGACTCAAAGTTGATTATGAGATTGAAGAAATATTTCTGGATTATCGTGTAAAACGGCTGATCGAGTGCTTTGGGCCACTAGGTTGGTGGCACTGTTTCACTTCAATGATTACTTTTCTTGAAGATTGTGTCCGTCAGTACCATATTTTCTTGGAAAACGAATTAACAAAAGAGAGGGATCATGTTAGTGAAGTTGAAAACCAGGAGAAAGAAGGTTGCAGTGAAACCGATTGTAAGGGGATACACAAATCATTTCTTGAATATGCAAGAGAAAGATTCGCCGCTACAGCATTACCACTAAGACAATGTGTGTCTATTTTACACACTCATATGCCCAAAATCTACTTTGAGAGACATAATTTTGAATACCTTGAAACTCTTTTAGGCCTGCTCGATTCTTTTGAAACTTTACTGTTCTTCGATGGTATAGCATCTGAAGAAGTGGAGCTCGTTTTACACTCGAAAGATGTTAAGTTGCTTCCTCAAAATCTTTGTGATCCTTATCACTCGTTGTGCTCAATAAGAAGCCAGTGTCTTTCTGTTTTGAAAGCCCTTCGAGATTCTCTTAGTGAACTTAAACTGCCAAGTGCGAGGGACAAAGATTCCATAGTACAATTCTGCTTCCAATCAGCTCGCTTACTCTTTTCCACTGCAAACAGTTCTTTTAAACTCTATAAAGTTGAAATGAAACCACTCGATGTGTTGGTAATTGACGAAGCAGCGCAGTTGAAAGAATGTGAATCGGCGATACCCATGCAATTGCCGGGCATAGCACATGCGGTTCTTATTGGTGACGAATGGCAATTGCCTGCTACAGTTCTAAGCAATGTATGCATATTATACTTGGTTTGTTGTCATCATTTTTCTCAAGAGTTCCCTTGCAATTTCCGCCCTCATTTATTGGAAGTAACTTTATTAATTTCTTTGTAGGTTTCTAGTGAAGCTGGCTTCGGAAGAAGTCTTTTTCAAAGGTTGACTACTTTGGGTCATGCAAAGCACCTACTGAATATTCAGTACAGAATGCATCCATCTATTAGTTCCTTTCCAAATTCATGTTTCTATAATAACCAGATTTTGGATGCAGTTGATGTTAAGTATAAGAATTATGAGAAACATTATCTTCCATGGCCTATGTTTGGCCCCTATTCCTTTATAAATGTCTCTGGAAGAGAAGAGAAGGATGATTTGGGCCGTAGCCGCAGGAATATGGTTGAGGTAGCTGTTGTGCAGATGTTGGTGCAAACTCTGTACAAAGGTAGTTCTCATGGGCTTAATTTTGAATTATATATATATGGATATTTTTCTTATATCTGGATAATTTTTGTTATATTTGTTGCTTTTGCATACAGCATCGAATAGCTCAAGAGAGAAGCTCAGTGTTGGCATAATATCTCCCTATGCTGCTCAGGTTGTTGCAATTCAGGAGAAAGTTGGTAGGAAGTATGAGAGAATTGATAACTTTGAAGTGAAGGTGAAGTCAGTCGATGGCTTCCAGGGCGGGGAAGAGGATATAATAATAATATCAACTGTGAGATCCAATAGTTCTGGAGAAATCGGTTTTGTATCCAATTCTCAAAGAACTAATGTTGCTCTAACAAGGGCCAGGTATTTCCTTGGATTAACCTTTTCTGTTTCTCTTCAGTTTTTATAATTCTGTGATAAGTTGCAAATTATGACATGGTTTTTAATGCTTTCTTAGGCACTGCCTCTGGATTTTGGGGGATGGAAGAACACTGGCCAAACACGAATCTGTCTGGCAGGGTTTAGTTCACGATGCAAAAATGCGCCATTGTTTCTTTGATGCCGATGAAAACAAGGGATTAGCTAAAGCTATTTTTGATGCCAAGAAAGAGTTTGACCAGCTTGATGACTTGCTTAATCATGATAGTGTTCTCTTCAAGAATGCTAGGTGGAAGGTTGTAACTTTTGCCGGTTAAAACTTGCTATCATTCTACTTGTTCTATCAAGTTATTGAGACTCCATTCAATACTATACGCATTTAACACCAAGTGCTAACCTATTTTCTTTTGATTTTCCATGACCTCAGGTTCTTTTCAGTGACAACTTCAGAAAGTCCTTTGGGAAGGTGAAATCTTCCCAAACCCAGAAATCAGTTTTAAACCTTCTGTTAAAACTTTCTTGCGGCTGGCGGCCTAAAAGAAATGTTAATTTAATTTGTGAAAGCTCTTCTATGATCTTGAAACAATTTAAGGTTGAAGGTCTTTATGTTGTCTGCTCGACTGATATCGTGAAGGAGCAGAGGTACACTCAAGTATTGAAGGCTTGGGATCTTTTGCCATTAGAGGATATTGCACGATTGGTTAAGCGCCTAGATGGCATCTTCAAAATGTATACAGATGATTTCATCTCTAATTGCAATGAGAAGTATCTGGAGGGGTATGTGACCATCATTTGATAAATACGAGTATTATGTCTTCCATGCAGTAATTCTTCAACTTCTACATTGTATTTACTCTTTTTCCCCTTTCTTTTGTATTTAGGCATTTGGAAGTTCCCAAAACTTGGAACTCATTTGATGTTGTCAGGCATAAGACATTAAGCCCAGATGAAATAGAAAACAGTTCAAATGGTAGTGCTTTAGGTAGTACTATATGTTATTTAGAGAACTCTAAAGTCAGTGAGAGCTTACTCTTGATGAAGTTCTACTCGTTATCATCCGGTGTTGTGAGTCACCTTCTTTGTGATCATGATGGAAGAGAACTAGATCTTCCATTCGAGGTGACAGACCACGAACGTGATATAATATTATTCCCAATAAGCACTTTTATATTAGGCAGGTCTGGCACCGGGAAGACTACTGTGCTGACCATGAAGTTGTTCAAGCACGAGCAATTACACCTTTTAGCAACTGAAGGTTTTGATGCAGTGAACTCAAATAATTTTAATGATGTCCATCGGACAAGCAAAAATATGGGTGGTGTCGGAAGGACTGAATCAACTCAATTGCGCCAGCTTTTTGTCACAGTCAGCCCCAAACTTTGTTATGCAGTGAAACATCATGTTCTTCAATTGAAAAGGTGTGTTGGATGCCGAGATAAAATGATATCTTCCGGCTAGGGTACTTTATTTAGATGCATGTATTTTTCCCCTCTATTTTTCCTAGTGTGACAAGTCTTGTTTTACAGGTTTATCAGCAGAGGAAAATTTTCTCAAGAGAGTGCATTACAAGATGCGGATGATATCAATGGTGCAGCACAGTTCAAGGATATTTCTGATTCATTTGTGGATATTGTTCCCGAGGCATACCCACTTGTCATTACCTTGCAAAAATTTCTGATTATGCTTGATGGAACAATAGGCAACTCGTTCTTCGAGAAATTCTATGATGCAAGGGAACTATCAAATTTGGAAGTTGGAAATGCACCAACCTTGGTTCGAAATTGTATAAGAACAAGGGAGGTAAACTTTGAGAAGTTCTGTTCAATCTACTGGCCTCATTTTAATGATAGGCTGAAAAATAAACTTGACTCATCTAGAGTCTTTACAGAGATAATGTCTCATGTAAAAGGTGGCTTGAAATCTGGGGATTCCTGTGATGGTAGACTCAGTAAGGATGATTATGTAAAACTATCTGAGGGTCGGGCGTCTACCTTAACTTCACAGGAGAGACAGATGGTATATGAGATTTTTCAAGATTATGAAAAAATGAAAGGAGCAAATGGTGAGTTTGATATGGCTGATGTTGTGAATGATCTTCATAGTCGACTACGAAATGAAAGATATGAGGGTGACATTATGGATTTTGTTTATATCGATGAGGTGCAAGATCTGACAATGAGGCAAATTGCTTTGTTCAAACATGTTTGCTTAAATGTCAGTGAAGGCTTTGTTTTCTGTGGTGATACAGCTCAAACTATTGCCAGGGGAATTGATTTTAGATTTGAAGACATTCGATCCCTTTTCTATGAAGAGTTTGTTTTGCAATCAAAATGCGAAAGAAAACATTGGGAAAAGGAGAAGGGTCAAATATCTAAAAGTTTTCACCTGAGCCAGAATTTCCGTACACATGATGGTGTCTTAAGGTTAGCGCAGAGTGTAATTGATCTTCTTTACCGTTTCTTTCCTTCATTTGTGGATAGTTTATGCCCGGAAACAAGTCTCATATATGGAGAAGCTCCAATCTGGCTTGAATCTGACACTGAAGACAACGTAGTCGCAAAAATATTCACCAACAGTGGTAAACCTGAGGGACATATGGTTGGATTCGGAGCGGAGCAGGTCATACTAGTACGAGATAATCCTGCTAAAAATGAAATATTGAAGCATGTTGGCAAGCAAGCTCTTGTTCTGACTATAGTGGAATGCAAAGGTTTAGAGTTTCAGGTACTTTGTGCTTAATCATTATTCTTGTTTATCTAGTCTGCTTGCATCTATCTTAGAAAATGTCAAATGGTTTGTCCATGTTATGATTAATTTTTGTACATTATTTTTCTGTAGGATGTATTATTGTACAACTTTTTTGGTTCATCACCTTTAAAGAATCACTGGAGAGTCGTATACGAGTACATGAAGGAGCAAGGCTTACTTGATGCCGATTGTCCATTCCCAAGCTTCAAACAGGCAAAACACAACATTATGTGTTCTGAACTGAAGCAGTTGTATGTTGCTATCACCCGCACGAGGCAACGGCTATGGGTTTGTGAGAATGTTAAAGAGTTCTCCGAGCCAGTATTCAATTACTGGAAAAAGAAGTGTCTTGTTCAAGTGAGAAAGCTGGATGATTCACTTGCACAAGCAATGCAAGTTGCAAGCAGCTCCGAAGAGTGGAAGTCACGTGGTTATAAGGTTTGTTGTTTCTTGTTTTTTGAAGGTTGCCTATATAACTCATCCGGTTGTACTTGCCGATAAATCTTATTTCTAATTTCCATTAAATTTTTTAATAATAATCTATTGTTAATCTAACAATTCTTTTCTCCCACTTATTTGTATCCTGCAGCTGTTGCATCAGGGTAACTATGAGATGGCGACAATATGCTTTGAAAGAGCAAATGACATATATGGAGAAAAACTAGCTAAGGCTCATGGACTCAGGGCAAATGCTGACCGATTGCATGGTTCAAGTCCCGAAATGGCTTCTACTGCCAGGAGGCAGGCGGCTGAAATATTTGATTCCATTGGCAAGGCTGAGCTTGCCGCAGATTGCTTCTACATGTTGAAGGAGTATGAAAGAGCTGGTAAAATTCTATTTTCCCTCTTTATACCTTGTTTATAGTATGATTTATGATTCTGAAACTATTGCTTTGAAATGCAGGACACATTTATTTGGAAAAATGTGGGGAATCTGCGCTGGAGAGAGCGGCAGAATGTTTTGTTCATGCCGGATGTTACACGACTGCTGCAGAAGTGTATGCAAAAGGCAATAACATCTCAAAATGCCTGTCTGTTTGTACGGAAGGGAAACTCTTTGACATGGGCTTGCTGTACATTCAATATTGGAAACAACATGCAAATACAGATGAAAAAATGGTCCAAAAAAGTAAAGATTTGGAGGAACTTAAGCAAAAGTTTTTGGAGAACTGTGCCCATCATTATCATGAGATGAATGATAAGAGAACAATGTTGAATTATATCCGAGCTTTTGATTCAATGAATTCAAGACGAAAGTTCTTGCGGTCCTTAGAGTGTCTTGACGAGCTCATCTCTTTGGAAGAAGAATCGGGGAACTTCATCGAGGCAGCAAATATTGCAAAGTTGAGAGGTGACCTTCTGCTTGCTGCTGATTTGCTTGGGAAGGGTGCTCAATACGAGGAGGCCGTGCATCTTATTCTGTGGTCTGTGTTCGCTAACTCTCTTTGGCTAGCTGGGAGCACTGGATGGCCGTTAAAGCAGTTTAAAGAGAAAGAGAAGCTTCTATCTAAAGCTAAATCATTTGCGAAGAATTTGTCAAACCAGTTTTATGGTTTTGTTTGTTCTGAGGCTGATATTTTACTGAACAAGCCAAACAACTTGTTCTTGATGAAACAATATTTATGTGCTTCACGGACACACAAGAGTATTCGAGGTGAAATGTTAGTTGCTCGAGTAATTCTAGATCATCACATTCGTTTAGATATCTCAAAATATGAATGGACAGATGAATTGGTCTCTGATCTAGCAAGCTATGCAGATGAGCAAATTTCTGATAACCGGGCTTCCGCTGAGACTCTAGTCTACTTTTGGAATTTTTGGAAGGATAAAATCTTGAAGTTATTCGAGTATCTTGATCATGCTGAAAACCAAGGTGGAACTAATGATTCCAGAAGATATGAAGAATTCTGCTTAAACTATTTTGGGGTATGGAGACAGTCTGATAATCTAAATACTGTCTATCGTCTTCAGAATTCTGATGCTGGTTGCTGGGGAAAACTGGATAACAAATCTGTTTGCAGAAACACGAAACAGGTTTCTATTTCAATCCATCAATTTGTCTCAGCTGCAAAGGGTTATTGGTGTTCAGAATTGCTCTCTGTTGGTATGCAAGTCCTGAAAATGCTTGAGCTACTCTATAATTTCTCTCAGAGGAATTCTCGGTCATCTTTTAATCAAAGCCGGCCTCTTACTCATATCTATGAGGTTTCAAGTTTTTTCTTGAATTCCAAGTTTCTGAACTGCAAGCATGCAGATTTGATGAAATTCCTCAACCTGTCAACAAATCTCTTTTTTGGCTATGTATTTCCTCTTGATTGGCGAGAATCATTGAGTGAAAACATGATCTCTCTAAGGGGAACAGAAATTGCAAGGAATTTACTTGAAGAAGTTATATTGGAAAAGACCAAATATAAAGGTAAGAAATTGTCATATGGGGAAATTGGAAAGGTGGCTTTGATAATTCTTGGATCTGGCCAGCTTAATACTGAACTATATGGGAAGACTCTTGAATGTTTACAATGGAATGGAGCATGGAACAACTTCGTTGCGAATCTCAATAGAAGCTCGGGAACATCTGGATTTGCTGCTGGGAGTATTGAGCCGGTTATTTTCAAGTTCCGTGAAGCTTTACAAGATACATATAATGCAAACTGGAGGATTTCTGATTATATGTCACCGGTTTGTTTCTTGTATCTTATCGAGCGCTATCTGATGTTGTTAACCTGCATTAAAGGATACTTCTTCACTACGAAGACGACTTTTGTGGAATGGCTTATATACCAGGATGGGAGACCCTGTTCAACTTCCAGTTTCATGGCTGTTGATCAGCAATCCTTGGAAGTCTGTCTTAAATTTGTAATTGGCATGGTTCATGAATTCCTGCATTGTAAGGGAGAGACCATAGGTTGGATCAAAAAGTCTAATTTAAATGTGAAGGAGTTCCATTCGCTTCTAGTTTTGAGATTGGTTATCCTTGTATGTTTGCTGCATTTGAACTTTGGCGAGGGATTCAATTTACTTTTTCACTTGCTGGGTCAAAATCATATTGCAGACCTGCTACCCCGGGAGTTTTGCGATGCTCTTCAGAGAAGGCGGAGAAATAATTATCTGAATATAGATGTAAATGTGCTTGCTGATGCTTTTAAGAAGATCGGGAACCCTCTTGTAATCGTGAGCATGAAGGGGAACTGTCCTAAATTTGGATGCAAGGATTCTATATTTGTTGATATGAAGATTAATCCATGCAAGGAGGAAATATTGAGAATCTTGTTCCCTAAAACCGGAAGCTCTCAATATCAAACTGCTGGTTTCTCTGGTGAAGTAGATCCTCCGGCTAGTTACGATGAAGGGACTAGCTCAGAGGTTGTTCCGTCTTCAAGCTCGGTTTCTCTATCAGATCAAAATGTTAGTGATCTGCAGTTTAACCGTGACCATTTTTGGGAAATTGTTGAAGCATTAAAGACAGTGAATGGTATCAAAGATCTAAGGACCTTTATCTCACATGCTTCAACACTGAGGGTAATGTTTATATTTCTAGTATTACTTCTATGTTCAGTTCCTGCTTATTGTTATTTCTTCTTGTTTGATCATATCATTATTTGCTGTATTTTGTAGGTATATCTAGGAAAATTTGTTCTCATCATCGATGCCGGTATAAAAGAATGCCTGCAGAAGAAACCTGCAGGCAGTGAAGATGACTTCTCGAGCCATGCAATCGGCATGCTCGATCTAACGAAGCAACTGCATAGTCAACTAGAACCGAGGTCAGTACTTTCATGCAATTCAATTTTACCCTGTGTAGTTGAAACATACCATTTTACATGAATCTTAGAAGTTCCTGCTGCATTCTCCATTTCTCTTTTCAGTAAGCTGAAACTCAAAAGTAGCATTCCAATCATCGTTGCCCTTTGCGAGGAGCTACACTCGGAGTGGTCTGCGATGGGGCATTTGCACCGGCAACTATTCCGTTCGGAAAAAGATGAAAATCATCACGCAGCTGGTGAATCTGGTGACCAATGTGATGCAGAAGAGAGTACAAGTAAAGCTGAGGGATGTAGCAAGGGTAAGCAGCCAACTTCAAAAGCTACTGCCAATTCCAAACCCCAAAAGAAAAATAAATCTAAGAAAAACAAGAAGAGTCGAGGCGGGAAACGCTAGTACACAAGTGTTCTTGTAATGGATAAAGTGATTGCATTTACCATACTTCTGCTTGTAGCTTAAACCTTTTATTTGTTCAAAGTTTTGATGGCACTTCTGGTATCACTTGTATTACATGAATTTTTTTTTTGGTAATTGATGGATTATAGAACAAACTATGATATTCTCAAGAAGTAACCCTCAAAATCAACCTCCTTCATTGATAAGATAGAAGACCTATATATAGGGAATACAAGGAAGCTGTTGCTTCAATAATAGAATGCTTTAACAGAATAACTATCTTTAACAGACTCTAGGTTGTTTAACTGAACCTAGGATGTTCTACAGAAGGTTCAACTATACATCTTACATACTTCCTATCCTGTTCTTCTTTTAGACAGAGAACACAACTCTTTGACAAACAAAACTTTCAACTTGTGGATTTTCTGAATTCTGATGCAATAAGAAAGTTGACCGCTTAATTTTCAACACCTGAGTCTCCTGAACTTTGTTGTTGCAAAACTGAAAAATCTTGAAACCTAAGCTCTTCAGAAGATAGAACTTTTAATTGTTGTCGAAGTTTAACAAAAAAGGATGCTGATAACGGCTTGGTGAACACATCCACAATTTGACCTACAGCAGGAACATAATTGATCTGAAAGATTCCATTGACCACTTTCTCCCTAACAAAACTAAGATCCAACTCAACATGCTTGAGTTTAGCATGATGAACCGGATTGGCAGAATGTGCAATTGCACTAGTATTATCACACCAAATGACAGGTGTTGCAGAGAGTTGTATACCAAGTTCAGACAGTAAAGATTTTATCCACATAGCTTCACACATTACATTAGCTATACCCCTGAATTCTGCCTCAGTAGAAGAGCGAGAGACTACCCCTTGCTTTTTCGAACACCAAGCGACCAGATTATTACCAAGAAACAAACAGTAACCTGCTGTAGATTTTCTGTCATCAGAGCACGTTCCCCAATCTGAATCTGTGTATCCAACCAATGTAGTGAGTGTTGGTGTAGCATGAAAAAACAGTCCATGTTCCAAAGTACCTTTGAGATATCGAATAATTTTCCTAACAGCTTTCCAATGCTTATCCAAAGGATTTTGCATAAACTGGCTAACCTTGTTAACTGCATATTGAATGTCAGGCCGTGTGGTTGTAATATGCTGAAGCGTCCCTACCACTTGTCGAAACAAAGTTACATCAGAAAAGGGATCACCATCAACTGAAGATAATTGAGGTGAAGTGACCATTGGTGTAGGCGTGGGAACTGCATCAACCATCTTAGTCTTTTCAAGAAGCTCAGAAATATGCTTTTTCTGACTTAAAATTATCCCCTGAGCAACATGTTGGACAGTCAAAATCTAATTTGCCTAAATCTTTCAAAGAAAAAACAGAGTTTATCTTATTGATTATAGCTTCTACTTCAACCGGATTATCTCCTGTAGCCACTATATCATCCACATAGACCATAATATATATTTTGTTGCCATTTTGCTCTCGAAAATAAAGAGAAGCATCAGTTAAAGATTCAGTAAATCTAAGATCATTGACCAAATGAGCTCAAAATTTTTCAAACCAGGCCCGAGGAGCCTGTTTGAGTCCATATAAAGACTTATTAAGGCGACAAACTAACTGGCCTCCTTTTGAATCTGTCAATTCAAAACCTGGAGGTTGCTCCATGTAGACTTCTTCAACTAAGTCCCCGTTCAGAAAAGTATTATCCACGTCAATTTGTCTGAGTGACCAACCTTTACTGAGAGCTAAGCTTAAAATAATTCGAACTGTTATAGGCTTAACTACTAGACTGTAGGTCTCACTGTAGTCGAAGCCTGCTTGCTGAGAATAGCCTTTGGCTACTAACCTCGCTTTAAAACGAGCCACACTCCCATCTGAATTTTTCTTCACCTTAAAAATCTATTTGCACCCAATTGGAATTCTGTTAGGTGGTAACTTGACTAAATCCCAAGTGCCTTTTTGAACTAAAGCACTGATCTCTTTTTCAACAGCATCTCTCCACTCAGCAGTACCCATAGCTTGATGAACGTTCTTGGGTTCATGTAGATCAAGCTCTGTATAAAGGGCCTTAGGTTTAAACACTCCTGATTTAGACCTTGTAACCATATGATGTCGATTTCCTTCAGACACTGAAGAAGCTGTAGTAGAGCTAGAAGAACCAGAAGATGAACTAGTAGACGAACCATGAAGATGCAACCTTTGTGTGTTACCTTCATTTGCAGAAACATGATCGGACGAATGCAACTGCTGTCCTTCACCCTCAACAGGTGGTGTAGAAACGAAAGAAAGAAGATTTAATTGTTGAAGATTTTGTGCTCCATCTTTATTAGTAGTGACAGACTCAAAAGGATGCATTTGCTGATCTCCTTCTTCAAAGGAAGCAGAAACAAGAGGATGAGACAACCTTGACTGAGAGATTATATTTTCCCTTCCATCAAGAGGGGAAGGATTAGAGATTTATTGAGAATTTTGTCTTTCAGATTGAGCAAGGGCACGTCGTTTCCTTGAATAAACCAAGCCACATGGGCTTGAGGGAGTATTCAAGGCTTGCATACTACCTTGATGAGGGCTGACTCCTTCATTAGTTGAAGCAGGCTGAATCGAAGTGGGCTGACATACTGCTGGACTGAGCGAACCATTAATTTGAGAAGAATTTTCAACAATCGGAGCTGTTGATTTACTGCAGAGATTAGTAATTCCAGAACTAGAAAATTTGGAAGACAAAAACAATTGGTCTTCTTCTTGTGACTTGAAACCTCCTGAGTCTTTGGCAAATGGAAAAACATCTTCATTAAACCTTACGTGTCTGGAAACATAAACCCTTCCATCTTTGGACAAACACTTGTATCCTTGTTGATTCGAACTATACCCAAGAAAAACACACGGCTGTGATCTATAATCCAGCTTATGTTGATTATATGATCTGAGAAAAGGGTAGCATAAACACCCAAAAACCCTTAACGAACCGAAATCTGGACTTATTCGAAACAACTTTTCATGAGGCGACTTTTCTTCTAACACCTTAGATGGTAACCTATTAATAAGAAAAACAGCAGTATAAAAAGCATCAGTCCAATATTTAAAAGGAATTGAAGCTTGAGCCATTAAAGTGAGACCAAGCTCGACAATATGTCGGTGTTTACGTTCGACAATACATTTTGTTCGGACGTATAAGGACAAGTGTGTTGAAACACAATCCCTTGTTGACTAAAATAAGATTCTAACTTATTAAACTCAGAACCACAATCAGCTTGCACAACCTTTAGTTTATTACCAAGTTGTCTTTCCGCCATTTTATGAAAATTCATCACAATTTTACATGCATCAGATTTTCTATTTAGAAAATATATCCAAGTATAACGGGTATATGCATCTACAAAGCTGATATAATAACTAGAATTATTAGAAATAATTGGAGCAGGTCCCCATAAATCAATTTGGACTAACTGCAAAGGTTTCTCATATATAGTAACAGATTTGGAAAATTGAAGCTTGTGAGATTTCCCCAAATGACAAGCATTACAGAAAACATGATCTTTATTATTAACAGAAACATTACAAGACTTCAAAATCCTTTGCAACACATCACTAGAAGGATGTCCAGCTCTTCTATGCCATAACTCCAAACTATTTACAACAACAGCGTTACAACTAGAAACTTCAACAGTAGAACTATCAACAGAATTAAAACCATCAACCGAAACAGAATTAGAAGAAGCAAAATTTCCAGATTGATCATTTGCAGAAGAACAATAATTGACAGATTGTATATCAGCAACACAACTCTTATCAGCAACAGTATTGCAAATCTTAGGCAAACCATTCAAGGAAGAAAGCTTGTACAGCCCATTACTTTCCGAACCTCGCAGGATCATTTGCTGAGTTTCCAGGTCCTTCACAACACAAAAGTTAGGATAGAACTTGAGATTGCAAAGTAGCTTTACCAATTTTAGAAATCGAGACTGACATACCATTAGCTACTGCTACCTTACCTGACCCTAAATAAGGCGAGGGATTAAGGACCATACCTGCGTCAGGAGTGAGATGGGTTGTAGCACCAGAATCGGGATACCAAGCTGCATCCCCGTATCCCGAAAATCCATACTCATCAGCCATAACAGCAACCGAATTGTTAGGATCAGAAGCCGACTCGACTCCCTGTTCTTCAACCACTTCATCAGTAAAGAAGCAATTGTTGGCTAGAAACAGATGCCCCATCAAACGACTGATCAAAACGGAAAAAAACATCTATTGGCTAAATGCCCAATTTTCCCGCAAATTTGACATTGAGCACGAGTTCTTCCACCATAGCCACGACCTCCGCGACCGCGAAATGAGCCTCCACGATTATAAGAAGGAACTCCTCGAAAACCCTGATCTGGAACATTCTTTGAGAAGGAAAGAACTGATTTGAAGTACCACCACCTTGAGTGTTCCCAGAAAAGAATTGAGTGCCACCTTGAGTATTTCCAGAAAAGAACTGAGCACCACCTTGAGATCCTCCATTTAAAAACTGATTTGAAGCACCCCCATTCTGCGTATTGTTAAAGACACCATTCTGATTACCACTGAACCCATTATAACCCTAGGTTGTAAATGGGCTCTGCGGGCCTTGTCTTATAGGGCCATTGGGAAAAGACCCTTGCACAAGATTAACCGAGAGATTATTTCCCAAGAACTCTTATTGACGAGCCTCTGTGTCCAGAAGAACACCGCAAACTCCTTCCAACTTGTAAGGCTGTTGACTCGAGGTGATAACAGCCACCACCGGCTCATGTTCCGGTGGTAACCCCGAAAGAATTGCATAAATATGCATAGTTTCTGTCAAGGGATTCCCACACGCTGCAAGATTGTCGCATATGTCTTGAATTTGAGCCAAATACTCCTTCATGTTCTGATCACGTTTGCGAAGACTCTTCAAAGAACAATGCAGATGCATTATCTTTGTAGTTGAAGAAACGAAAAAATTATGTTGAATTTTTCCCAAATATCAAAAGCAGTCTTGCAATTGACCAAAGAAGGCAAAATGGAGGAGCTAATGGAAGAAAGAAGCCAGGAGCATAAAGCACTGTCTTGCTGTTTGTAAACTATATACTCGACATTAGCAGCCTTAACACCATCTTGCCCAAGAACATATTGAGGAGGAATGGTAATGGTGCCATCAACGTGATCTACCAAGGCAAGGCTCTCTATAGCAAAAAGAACCTGTTGACGCCAAAGAAGATAGTTGCTATCATCCAACCGAATGGAAATAGTTTTATTTGTAAACGGCTTAGCACCACCACCTCCTCCTCCTCCAATTGCAGCAGCGACGCTTCCTGCAGAAGCAGAAATAAGACCCTCTGATACCATGATGGATTATAGAACAAACTATGATATTCTCAAGAAGTAACCCTCAAAATTAACCTCCTTTATTGATAAGATAGAAGACCTATATATAGGGAATACAAGGAAACTGTTGCTTCAATAACAGAATGCTTTAACAGAATAACTATCTTTAACAGACTCTAGGTTGTTTAACTGAACCTAGGATGTTCTACAGAAGGTTCAACTATACATCTTACAGTAATATGGATGCCCTATCTTATTGTTTATGTTCGGAGTGCGAGGTTGCCCCTCTCAACAATGTAGGTTTGAATCCACGTCCTCTCTTTGAACGTGCAATGTGCCTTATCAATACCCACTTATTAGTTGTATTACATGAAATTTTTAATTTAACTTTTAAAAAGTTTTTTTATTTAATAAAAAATTGGTGATATTAATTTATGGATTATTATCTTATACACTGGCGGTGAAAAGTGAAAGTTTCCACAAGCACCTTAATTTTTGGGTCTTAGTTTAGAGTGTAGGGGTTTAGAATTTAGGGATAATGGTTAGAATTAGAGATTTAAATAGCGTCAGCGGCTGCATTTTCGGTCGCGTCGCGTTTATTGCAGTTGCGGACATAACAAATGCTATTGCAGTCACTGCGGCTGTCGCAATCGTAATTTTTTTTTAAAATTTTGCACAACTTATCCTAAAATATAATAATTGATAAGCTCTCAAATGTGACACTTTTTAATTGCTATTTTCCAAGTTTTTAGGATTTCTTGCTACCTAACCCATTTCATTCTGCTATATTTTATGCAAGAGACCTAATTTTAGAAAACAACAGCAAAATAGGGTATTTCTGTAGTCTTTTTATTATTCTGGTCATGACTGGCATTGTGGGCACGACACTGGGCACGACGCGTCTGACGTGGCAGTTGCGTGGCGACTTCTAGAAGCTTCTAGAACGTTCTGAGAGATCTTATCAGCTTATCCGTTTAGATTTCCTGCATTTAAATTTCAAAACATTTGAATTGTTTTATCTTTACTTTATTATTTTAAATTTTCTTATCTTTTATCTTTGTAAATCCAAGCCTATAAATACCACTCCTTGGTAAAGGCTTAGGCATCAATCAATTAGTTTTCATCTTCTAGCTTTGAGTTCTTTATCTTTGTAAACATTTTTCAGTTTTAATCCAAGTTCTTTTTCTCTATTTTCTTGTTTCATTTATTTCATGCTATTTAATTACTTTTCTAAAATCAAGTTAAGTATGATAATCAATATCATGCTTAGCTAAATCTTTTAAGCCAAGAACCAGCCAAGTCAATTCGATTCGTGAGAATTGAACTTGCTTAAATTCTTTTGGGGAAATCATTTTTATCTTTCTGCTTAGATAGTTTGGCAATCAGCCTTACTAAAAGTTTTTAACCGTTTTTCATATCAAAAAGGGCCCGTTGGTCTGAAATCGCTTAAAAACACAGTTGGGAGAAAGGATCGGCATGTGGCAATTTCAACTTCATATGAACACTACGCATCCTTCTGCAGCAAGGACACAACACAACCCAGCTTTTGCACATCCGTGCAGCTCATCTGCCCCAAGATTCGCTTGGTACTCTCTAGCCAAGCTTCAGAACCCTCAGCTGACATACCCCTGAAGTCAGTCCCACCAAGACTGCGCAGACGCTCCAAAGGTAGTCTAACTCCGGCATCTTCCTGATGCCCCGCTCCACGAGCCCCAGCTACTGCTGCTTGAAAAGCACCAGCAATAGCTTGCACTAGCATCGTCATATCAGACATAGTTTGCCCCTGACCAGCCCCAGGTCCAGCAGCTCCAGCACCTGCTGCAGCTCCAGCTTCCTCAGCCCCAGCACCACCACCACCAGGTGGAGGAGGAGGTAACACCGCACTACCCGTGTTTTCCTCATTCTCGTTCTCATTAGGAGCCGTAGCTCGCACATTACCTCGTAACTCTCTACGTGGTGCCATACTTTACCATGCAATCACAATACAAATAAAACGAAGTCAAGCCCAGCAAGGTAAGCAATCCAAGTATTCAAGCTCAATTTCATTCAAAATCAACACCATTTCATTAGCTTTTATTTGGCAATGGGTACCCACAACATGCTACACCACAGCATACATCTCAATTGCAACATACATGACAGAGATGTAGAGTTTGTGATTGAGGCTGTTTCAGGGTCTACTCCAGATTCTATTGCTCCGTACTGTATGGCCTCGAAAGATTTGAAAGAATTGAAGAGTCAGCTTCAGAAATTGTTAGGCTGAGGTTTTATTAGGCCTAGTAGTTCACCTTGGGGTGCTCCCGTGTTGTTTGTGAAGAAGAAGGATGGCAGTATGAGGATGTGTATCGACTACAGGCAGTTGAACCAGTTGACAGTAAAGAACAAGTATTTGTTGCCTTGTATAGATGACTTATTTGATCAGTTTAGGGGTGCCTCAGTGTTTTCGAAGATAGATTTGAGATCAGGGTACTATCAGTTGAAGGTAAAGGGGTGTGATGTTCTGAAGACAGCTTTTAGGACTAGATACGGTCACTATGAGTTCCTTGTGATGCTTTTTGGGCTCACGAATGCACCATCAGCTTTCATGGACATGACGAACAGAGTTTTCCGAGACTATCTAGACTGATTTGTAGTTGTTTTCATAGACGACATCCTTGTGTACTCGAGATCAGAAGAAGAGCATGATGAGCACATGAGACTTGTTTTGCAGAGATTGATAAGTAATCAGTTGTATGCTAAATTGAGTAAATGTGAGTTCTGGATTAGAGATGTTGTGTTTCTTGGCCATGTGGTATCAGCTGAGGGTATCCGAGTTGATTCGACGAAGATTGAAGCCATTGTTGAGTGGAAACAACCTAAGTCAGTGACTGAGATTAGGAGTTTCCTAGGATTAGCTGGTTACTATAGGAGGTTCGTTGATGGTTTCTCTAGGGTTTGGGGGCCGGGAGAAAATAATATTTAAATAATAGTTCAGGTTTCGGTCTTATAATTAAAATAATAATTTATTTTTTTGGGGTTCACATTTTCAAACAAACGATTTAAGTTGGACCAAAATGTAATTGAAACCTAATTTCCATGAAAATTTGCAAATACATGAGTTGTCATCTCATTAATGACGCTTTTGTAAATAACTCAAAGTTTGGAAAAGATGAGCTTTAAACAAAGAAAAGAAAAGAAAAGAAAGTTGTCTTCATCTTCTTCATTTTCTCTTCAAACATGAATACCCTCTTTTCTCTCCATCTCACTTTCCCATCTCCCTTGTTCTTCATTCTTGGAGCTTTTTGGAAGGTAATTACATCTCCGACTTTCTCTCATCATCCTCTCTTTAAAAGTACAACTAGATTTCATTTTGGTTCAAGTTTTAGAATTTGGGTTTTTGAAAGTTTACGTTAAAGGATGGAGCTTTATGGGTTTTTACTAAAGCTTTTGATTTGTTATTGTTAGATATGGTGTTTATGAATCAAATGGTCCAACATATATAATTTTTAGAGTGTTTTAAATGAATTCCCGAATTTGGGTTTTGGTGGGGTTTTAGGAGGGTTTTTAGTTGAGTTTTGGGTGTGGTTTGTGTTGGAAATTGAGGGTTGATGTTAGGGTAATAGTTGGGGGCTGTTTTGGAAGCATTTGAATGTGTTAAATGTGTTGAAATCACAAGTTTTGGGCTGGGTATAAGGGCTGCTCGGGTTTGGTGATTTTGGGGATTGTTCATGGCTTGAATTGTTGTGTTTGGTGTTTGATTAGTATTCCGGGTTAGCTACTTTGATGTTTGAGTTGATTTGAAGTTGTTTTGCTTGTGTTGAGGTGATTAGAAGCGAGATTTTGTGTTGGTGAAGCCTTGGGAACAAATCCGGAAATTTGAAGACCATGGTTGCTTGGTAGTGGAGCTTGGAGGTGAAGGTGAGTGGTTACTATTTTTTAAATGGCTTTCAAATATTGGTTCAAGCATGTGAACCTAGGATGGGCTTGGTAAACCCACCTAGAGTTGAGATTAGAGTGGTAGCCTAATCTCAAGCTTAGCTTATGAAACCTTTGGTTGAACTCCTAATTGCTTATTATGCCTCATGTCTAATTGTGTTTGTGATGGCTATGTATAATGTGTTATGCATGTTGTTGAGGCTTGATATGATGCGTTGATATATGCATGTGGTTTGGTTTATGAATCGTGCATGATAGTGATCATGGGGAAGTACGTGCTAAGCACGGAAGTTATGTTGAGTTGATGTTGTGAAAGGTTATGGAATTTGATTAATATTGGCACTAGTATGCTTGGGTACAATGATCGATCATTAGGATGAGTGTGCACACGAGAGTCAAAGTCGCGCGTGGCCTTGGTGGCGTTAAGGCACCAAGGAGGAGTACGGTAATGTAATATTCCACCGAAAATGTTTATATCTTAGTCGGTGATGAGTGGAATCCCATCGACGGGGCGTGAGGATGAGTGGAATCCCCTCCGCGAGAACCGGTGATGAGTGTAATCCCACTGCAGGTAATGGTTATGTTGGAAATGCGTTCCAACATGTTATCCGCGTATTCGAGTCATAGCTAGTTGCCAATATGAGAATGTATGTATATGCCAATATGAGATTATATATGCCTTTATGATTTGAGATGTGTTGCCAATATGAGAATGTATGTATATGCCAATATGAGATTATATGTGCCTTTATGATTTGAGATGTGTTGCCAATATGAGAATGTATGTATATGCCAATATGAGATTATATGTGCCTTTATGATTTGAGATGTGTTGCCAATATGATATGAATTGTGATTCCAATACGCATTGAGATATGTTGTTAAATATACATTGATATAAGTATCATTGTAAGTTGAGCTTATGAGTTGTTGAGCATGGCATAATGTTGACTATATGCTCATACATCATGTATGTTTTGGGTTCACGGAGAGAGGAGGTAAGATCATGCATTTCATCATGGTAGTAGCTCGTGCTTGGACCCTGCATTATCGAAGTTTTGATTTATGAGCATACCCTCACTAAGCTTTTATGCTTACTGTCCTTTTTGTTCGACAATGCAGATCAGTAGCTTGTGGGTGGCAAGGGCAAGGAAAGGCCTCCAAGTGTTGCTTTCGGTTAGCTCAAGTATGATCTTTAAGTTGTAGATTGTAATAGTCAAGCAATGGGATAGGTGTTGTTGATGTGAATGCCTTGTTGCATTTTGATGTTGGTTGGCTTTGGTTGCCTTGGTTTGCTTGTAAACCATGTTTAAATTACCTATCTTAAATGTCTAATTGTAAACCTTGTTTATGTTGCATGTCTTGAATGCTTATATGTTTTGTTGGCTAAGGCATGTAACCTTAAAAGCTATGTATGCTTCCTTGTGGTGAATGTATGATCTTGTGTTTGGATGCCCTATCTTATGCCTTGTGAGTTTTGAGTACGTCTTACCATAGGATGCATGCCTCTAGAATATGCTTGTAAGTGACATATGTTTCTTGAAGTTGTTTAGGGCTTTTGGGGTTGATTGGAGATGTTTAAAGTTGTTTTTGGGTAATTGCAGACAGCCAGTGTTTCGAAACGGGCTGAGCTGTTTCGGAACGGGTATGGCTCCAGAGACCCTGTATCGAAACTCGTTTCGATACGGTTTGGCCACTGTGAACCCCAGTTTCGAAACAAGTTTCGAAACACTTTGGCTACTAGATGTGCTTGTTTCGAAACAGGTATCGAAACGCCTAGGCAAATTAGGGCCCTGTTCCGAAACGGGGTGGATGCGTTTCGGTACGGTTACCTGGCTTTTTAAATTAGAGCCTGCGTTTCAAAATGGGTGGCATCTGTTCCGAAACGGGTGGCTGGAAATGGGTCTTTGGACATCTCTAATGGGCCTCAAGGGTTGGGCTTAGGCTCAGTTTGTTGTAGGGCTTTTTGTGGGCCTCGTTTTCCGCTATTGTGATCACTTAGGTAACTAAATGCCTCTAGACAAGATGTAAAATAAATGGAAAAAGAAAATTAGGGTCCCTAACCGAGGTGGGACCTTCACAGGTTTCGCGTCGGTTTTCCCCGTGTAGCCTACTCGAACCGGTCAGCCGACCAGACCGGGGTGAGGGGGTTACACGCACGACATTGAGTTAGCAGCAGTTGTGTTTGCGTTGAAGATTTGGCGACACTACTTGTCACCTTGAGAAGTGCACGGTTTACACTGATCATAAAAGCTTGAAGTATTTGATGACTCAGAGAGAGTTGAACTTGAGACAGAGAAGATGACTTGAACTGTTGAAGGACTATGACTTGACTATTGACTACCATCCGGGTAAGGGAAATGTAGTGGCCGTTGCTTTGAGCAGAAAAGTTGCAGTTGAGTTGCGGGCTATGTTTGCTAGACTGAGTGTATCGGGGGATGTTGGTTTAATTACAGAGTTGCAAGTGAAGCCTTTGTTGATTCAGATGATCCTAGAGAAACGGGTGCAAGATGTATCTTTAGCTTCACATGTTCAGGACATCGCAGAAGATAGACCGACAGAGTACAATTTCAGTGGTGAGAATGTGTTGTGTTTCAGAGACAGAGTTGTTGTACCTGAAGATGTTGAGTTGAGATGTATGATTCTAAGCGAAGCACATTCGAGTCTCTTTTCTATGCATCCGGGTAGTACTAAGATGTATCGAGATCTGAAGAATGATTATTTTTGGGTTGGTTTAAAGAAGGACGTAGCCGAGTATATGAGATGTTGCATGGTTTGTCAGAGAGTAAAGGCAGAACATCAGGTTCCTTCAGGTTTGTTACAGCCTTTGAAGATTCCGGAATGGAAATGGGAAAGAATCACTATGGACTTTGTGTCAGGGTTGTCGTTGTCTCCTTCGAAGAAGATTTCTGTTTGGGTGATGGTTGATAGATTCACTAAGTGAGCCCATTTCTTAGCAGTGAACACCTCAGATTCTTTAGACAAGTTGGCAGATTTGTACATCCACGAGATTGTGAGGTTGCATGGAGTTCCGAAGTCTATTGTATCAGACAGAGATCCGAGATTGACATCGAGGTTCTGAGGTTGTTTGCATAGTGCCTTAGGTAGTCGTTTTCATTTCAGTACTTCATATTATCCGCAGTCTGATGGTCAGTCAGAGCGAGTGATACAAGTATTAGAGGATATGCTCCATTGTTGTGTGATCAATTTCCAGGGATCGTGGGAGAAACATTTGCCCTTAGTCGAGTTTGCTTACAAAAATAGTTACCAGGATAGTATACAGATGGCTCCTTATGAGGCGTTGTATGGTAGACGATGTAGGACTCCGATCTGTTGGGCCGAAACGAGTCAGAAATTGTTACCTATGCTAGATTTACTTAAGGGGACTACTGATAAAGTGAAGTTGATTTGTGACCGTCTGAAAGCAGCTTCTGATCGTCAGAAATCTTATGCTGATTTGAAGAAAAAAGAGATTGAGTTTTCAGTGGGTGATAAAGTGTTTCTGAAAGTATCTCCGTGGAAGAAGGTAATGTGATTTGGCCGGAAAGGCAAGTTGAGTCTGAGGTTTATCGCTCTGTATGAGATAGTTGAGCGGATTGGGCCAGTAGCTTATCGTTTGAGATTGCCTTCAGAGTTAGAGAAGATCCACGATGTTTTCCATGTGTTGATGCTTAGGAGATATAGATCAGACCTGTCTCATGTTATGCCCGTTGAGGAGATAGAACTGAATCCAGATTTGTCTTACAATGAAGAACCGGTTGAGATACTTGCTTCGGATAGCAAGGTGTTGCGTGGCAAGACCATAGAGTTGGTCAAGGTGTTGTGGAGACATAGAGGTGTGGAAGAGGCCACGTGGGAGAGGAAAGCGGATATGCTTGAGTAGTTTCCGTACTTGTTTCCGTCAGGTAATTTCGGGGACAAAATTCCTTAAGTGGGGAAGAGTTGTAACACCCGAGTTTGGGGGTCGGGTGAAAATAAAATATTAAAATAATGTTTCGGGTTTTCCCTTATCATTTTAAAATTCATTTAATATGTTGGACCTGATTTTAATTTAAAGCCCAAGTATCCATGGATTTTAGAATGTTGGATGATGGTGATTTTTCATTAATGACAGTTTTGTAATTATTTGGTCTTACAAAATAAAAACCCTTTTATTTCAAACACCCAAATGACTATCATCTTCTACCTCCCAAAGCAAAACCAACGTGAAACCCCTCCCCTCCATTGAATTTACTATTCCATCACATCCTTGCTTCATCTTTGAAGGTTTTTGAAAGGTAAACATGTTTTTGACTTGTCCTCACCTTCCTCTTCATGTCTATACCTTTAGTTTTCATTAAAACTCATTGTTTTGAGTTTTGAGTTTTTCAAGTTCTAAGTTAAAAATCCAAACTTTAATGTCCATTGTTAAAGCTTTTGATTCCTTATCATTATTTATGTTATTAGAAACCTAATTGGTCCAACATATATGATTTTTACTTGGTTTTATTAAGAATTTCGGATATGGGTTTGTTGGGGTTTTAGAAGGGTTTAAAGATGAGTTTTGGGGCTGTTTTGTGTTGGAAATTGAGGGCTGGTGGTTGTAGGATGTTTAGGGGTTGTTTTGAAAGCTTTTAGGTGTGTTAAAAGTGTTGGAAACATTGATTCTTTGCTGAGTTTAAGGGCTGCTCGAAAATGGTGTTTTGAGAGTGTTTTGGGTCGAGTATTAGCTTGAATTGTGTTCCGGGTTTGCTCAGTTGAATTGTGGACTGAAAGGTGGTTGTTTTGCTTGTGTTTGATTGATAGCGTCAAGGTCTTGTGGTTGGTGAAGCTTCGCATTCGAATCCGGGAAGCGTGGGAGTTTGATCGGCTAGAGTTTGTTGAGCTTGGAGTAGTCAGTGAGTGGTTCTATGTTTTTAAATTGGTTTTCAAATGTTGGTTCAAGCATGTGGACCTAGGTCGGGCTTGGTAAACCCACCTAGAGTTGGGATTAGATTGGTAGCCTAATCTCAAGCTTTAGTTAGAGACCTTTGGTTGAACTTTTAATGTTGTGTTTATGCCTCTCATGTGAATTGTGATTAATGTTGCTTTGCACATTGTGGCTATGTGTGTTATTGAGGCATGATGAGTTGTTTATGCATTGTGATATGCATGTGGTTTATGTAATGTGAGTACATGATTGTAAATCATGGTGGTTGCGTGCTAGGCACGGGAAATGGTAAGAACTTGTGTTATGAAAGATTGTGAAATGAGTTAGTATTGACACTAATATGCTTGGGTACAAATGATCGATCATTAGGATGTTTAGTGTGCACATGAGTGTCGAAATGCGCGCGCGGTCTTGGTGATGGTAGTCATCAAGATGGAGTACGGGTACGCCCGGAAATCTTCTTTTATATGTTAGTCGGTGATGAGTGGAATCCCATCGACGGGGCGTGAGGATGAGTGGAATTCCCTCCGCGTGAAACGGTGATGAGTGTAATCCCACCGTAAGGTAATGGTTAAGTTGTTGGATGTGAGTTCCAACGGTTGTTATCCCCGTATTCGAGTCATAGCTAGGTGCCAATACGTTTGATATATGTGTTTCCATATGGTTGTGTTTATGGACTTGTTGAGCATAGCATGATATTTGACATTATGTTCATGCATCATATATATTTGACTCTTGTGGCTTTGAAGGTAAGAAAACATGCATTTTTCCTTGGTTGTGTTGCTCGTACTTGGACCCTGCATTGTCGAGGTTTGTTTTAGGAGCTTACCCTCACTAAGCTTTATGCTTACGCTCTCTTTTGTTCGACAATGCAGATCCGTAGTTCGTGGGTTGCTTGTGCAAGGAGAGGGCCTCCAAGTGTGCTAGTCGTGCTTTTGCTATCATCAAGTATGAATTTTTAAGTTATGGATGTAATAGATGAGCAATGGGAATTATGTTGTTGTTTTGTGTAGGAGCTTGTTTAGACTCCTTTGATATGTTGGCGTTTTGTTTATGGCTTGCTTATGCCTTGTATGTTGGACTTGTGCCCCTATCATGAATGCTTATGTGTTTTGTTTCTAAGGCATGAAACCTTAAAATGCAATGTATGTCTCTTCTTGGTGAATGCTTGATCCCTTTTGAATGTATGCCCTTATCTTGCATGTTATGTGTTTTGAGCGTGTTTGTAATAGGGTGTATGCCTCTAGAGTTTATGTGTGCATGTTGTGTTTACTTCTTGTAGTCGTTGGGGGCGTTTGGGATCGTTTAGAGATGCTTAAACTGATTTTGGAAACTCACAGACTGCAGGTGTTTTGCAAAGGGTAAGGCTGTTTCGGAACGGGTGTGGCTCCAGGGACACCTGTATCGAAACACGTTCTGGTACGGTTTGGCTACTGTGATCCTCTGTTCTGATACGAGGTTCGAAACGTTTTGGCTACTGTGATTGCCTGTTTTGGAACGTGTTTCGGAACGTCTAGGCGAAATGGACCTCTGTTCCGAAACGGGGTGAATGTGTTTCGGTACGAATGGTTGACTTTTTAAACTTGGCCCGTGTTTCGAAACGGGCAAGCCTGTTTCGAAACACATGCTTGAAAATGGGGCTTTTGATATCTCTAAAGGTTCTCATGTGTTGGGCTTAGGCCCTGTTTTATGTTAGTCTCTTTGTGAGTCTTGTTTTCTGTTGTCGCTTCACACATAGGTCTAAATTAATCCATCTAGACAAGATAATAAATGAAAAAGTTTTCTCAGATTGTTAACCGAAGTGGAGCCTTAACGGGTTTCGCCTCGATTATCCCCGTGTAGCCCGCTCGGACCGGTCAGTCGCTCGGACTGGTCAGTCGCCCGGACCGGGACTAGGGGTTACAACCTAACTATGTTAAGATGTTCAACAATCTTCATTATGTATGTCTCTCTTTAAATATAAAACTAATCGAACAAAGTAAATTAAAATAAAAAATAGCTAATTAAATGGTGTAGAGGAATAGTTGAATAGATTCTTTCGGTGGGCAAAACATACCTTAGAAATGGGGTAGTAGCAGTTTCACCAATTAGTGAAATGATGAGGAAGATCAGATCCTTCACCTTCACTTTGAGAGCGGTCTTCACTTTATCTCGATGATCTTTGTCAAAAATATATCAAAAAAGTAATATTTTCACTTTCATTTTAAAATAATTGAGATGGTGATATATTTAAGGAGGAGGATACATGTGAGATGGAGGTGGATGATACATTGGTGGTGGATGGTACATTTGAAGCTGATATGGCACACCATAATTAGGAAATGATGAATAATAACCATTTGAAGGTTGAAAATATGAAGATTGTCCCGGTAAATAAAAACCATGAGTGCTAGTAGATGAATCATTATACCCAGAGTTATTAGAAGTCGATCTCCTGCCGGAAGAAAAACCTTCAGAAGTATGCTTTTTGTGGCTTTATCTTTTCCTTTTGATTGAGCGCTGGGTTCACTTGTAAGAGTTCTATCTCTACTAGGTGCATTAGACATATTTTTTTCTTCCAAATTCTAACCTATCACGAACATGTCCACTATCGGTATCAGCATCATATTATTCTCTATACCGACCAGAAGATCTAATTTCATCTTCATCACCACTCTATCTATCATCGTCATCAATTTGACTTCAACCACCACCATCGGACCCACCACCACTCTGACTTGGTGTTGCACTAAAACTTGAATGAGATAAATTTTATTGTTGAGATTGATCACCAACATTCATTTCATCATCTGAGGTATCCACATGCAACACACCTTCACCATCTAACAATGGATTCTCTTTCTCTTGAAGCCATTCTAATAGTGGATCAACATCTTCAAAGATATCATCAAGGCTAATAGGATTATAACTAATGTTTATATCGTCAATTCTCATTCTTTTATGATGCCTCATTTTAAGCCTCATATTATAATAAGTAAACATTAGTTTCTCAAGTTATTTGTACTTCAACCTATTTCTTGATTTGGTGTGAATATAGCTAAATGTGATCCAGTTTCGTTCGCAATTTGATGCAGAAGTTGTTTGACTAAGCACTTCAATTGCTAATCATTGTAATTTAGGAGCGCATGTACCATATATCATCCACCACTCAACTGCATAATATTATTTAAATTTCAAACTAACATCAAAATGTATAATATAATTAAATAATATAAAGTAAATAATTTAATCAAGTATTTACCCGAATTCATTTGCTTCCAAGCTCTTTGTGCTTGTAGAGTACCGAATGTATCATGTTTACTTCAAAATAGTAACATCTGGATAAATAAAAGTTTGAGTAAAAATGAGAAAAGTAATTCAATTTTAAATTATTTAACTAAGTTATAAATAATAGTACTTGAATCTAACATGATTAACCATTCTGATTTGATCATCAATAGAAGGTTCTAATCTTTCAATCATTGATCTTGTACTTTCTAATGTTTCCGCTATTAAATTCTAAAGCTTGAAATAATTAAACAAAAAAATGACACTCTTAATTATACGAAATATTTTATCTTATCAGCTGAATGCAAGTCGGAATATATAAAATTCTATCTATTGTCAATAATTCTTTCATACTCAGCGGAATATTGCCAATTTTCTTTAATTGCCCGTTTAGCTCTACCAACAGCCTCATAAATAAAACCCATTGTTGGTTTTTCATCACCATCCACAAGCCTCAACACTTTTACCAAGGGTTCGTAAACTTTTATGATGTCAACAGCTTTTTTCCAAAAATATTTTCCAAAACAATTTTTTAGCTTCATAAGTAGGCTCTGATTTTTGTTGCCCCCATTTTGATTCTCTGAAATCTTGTATTTTTATAAAAAAAAATCAATGATATAATTTAACTTATTTGAAAATTGAAACTAATAAAATTATTAAATATTTCTATATTTAAGTAACTGTATTAACTAATTATAAAATATTGACCTTTGAGTTAAACATTTCTCTCATACCTTGTTTTTGCCTTGTTATCTCCTCAAGTTGTATGAAATGAGTAGCAAATCAAGTAAGAGCAAGTCGAAGAATTTGCTTCCCGTGAGTATACTTCTTCATCAAATCAACGGTCCAAATGTGATTGTAAATGAAGCAAGTCACTTTCTTCCCATCCTCTAACACTTTTGCTACACTTGATTTTTTTTCTCAAGACATAAATCTAATTAGTGAGCTGCACATGAGGTCCAATAAAGATATTTTCTTTTCAACATTAATTTTTTCCCAACAGCTTTCATTGCTGCCTCATTGTCAGTCACTATTTGAATAATGTACTCTTCCCCAATTTCTTCAACAACTTTATCCAACAAATTGTAGTAGAATTCAACATTTCTACTACGAACGCTCGAGACATCCATATATTTCCAAAAAAAATGGTTCCTTTACTACAATAAACAAGAAAGTTGATGATGTGCATTTGATTTAAAGTATTGGTCCAACCATCACACATCAGAGTTGCACCCAATTGTTTCCAATACGTCTTCAACCCATCTACCCATTCATGAACTTGTTCATACTCCAACGCCAAATACACATCTGAGATCTCATAAGGTATTGGGAGTTTTACACCTTTTCCAACTTCCATTGATACCTGAATTAAGTTATATAACCAAGGTGAGGTTGCTAATTGAAACGGAAGCCGATCATATATCAAAAGTTTAGAGACTGTTACACCCATATTTTTACGCAATGTCTTTAAAATAGACTCGCTAACCTTTGGTTGTCTTAAGCTTCTGCTTTTAACCAATTCAAGTATAGTTCCCCTTAAAGTAATTTCGGACTCGCTTGGGATGGATCTTTCTCCACGACATCCTCTAACTGATCCATGAGAAGAATATCGTCCTTCTTCAAAAATATTACCCCAACCACCCGTACTTCGTCTAAATTTTTCTCTTCTATGCCACTCGTGTTGTGATTGGAGGCTTTCTCGAGTGGCTTGTCTCATAACAGAATCATCATCGATGAATTTATCCTCCTCCTCCTCCCTTAGTTGTGATAAGAATTCATTTGTTCTCATTCTTTTGTCAATTTTCTTTTCCTTTGCTTCTTTAAGTAATTTCATCATGCTTTCTCTAATGATACCTGTAATGTAATAAATACATTATTAATTATGTATAATCTTTATTGTTAACATTAAAAATAATTATCAAGTATACGTGTCAAAAAAATAACCATAAAGTATCACATACCAGTGAAATTAGGGCATGGGGTAACTTCACCGATTTTATGAGCAATATGCTCTTTTAACCATGTTATTTCTCATGTCGTAACTTTGCCACGAAGTTTACATACAACTATAATCACTAATTTTGTCCGGACCTCGAACCTCTTTAGTTTTTGTCAATCTAAGACTTATATCAGGATATTATGTAATTTAAGACTAAAAAAATACATTATTATTATTATTATTATTATTATTATTATTATTATTATTATTATTATTATTATTATTATTATTATTATTATTATTTCTATCATACATATTAGTATTATTTTCGTTTTATATGTGTTATTATCATTATTAGTATTTGTTATTGTTATTGCTATTATTATTATTTATCATTATTATTATTAATAGTATTATTATCAATATATACTATTCTTATTATTATAACTGAGATTATTATTATTATTATTAGACTAATTAGAATAACAATACTAAAACAAATAAAATAAATAAAAGTCCCAAGCCTAAAACCCTTTTTTTTACATTTACATAAAATAATAATAATAATAATACATAAATTACATGTAGCCCGGTAGGCCCAAACAGTTTAAGCCCAACAACAAAAACCTTAAACCTAATGCCTATATTTTGTCTGTACGTGGTCGACTCCCAACCGCCAGATCTGTTTCAGATCTGACGATCCAGATCGTGTAATAAGAAGAAACCCTAGCAGGCCATCGTTTGCCCCAGCGCCGCACCCATCGTGACCATCAGATCGTTCGCATCCAACGGCTCAAAAGTGTCCTGCAAAAGAAACCCTAGGTGACTCAGTCTCACTTTTGCGCCGCACGCATTTACGACCGTTAGATCGAAAGGCGATCTAACGGTCCCAGATTGCCCCGATCAGAAAAAACCCTAGAGACCTCTTTTGTCTCGCGCCGCGTCAATGTAACACCCCAATTTTGGCCCTAATTTGAAACCCTAAATTAGTTAAAATCCCTAGATTAAAAACCCTAATAATTTAGAATTTAATTTTGAAATCTTAATTAATTTAGTGACTAAATTGAGAATTTTGAAACTTATGTAACCTTTTTGTAAGGCGAGCTATTCTAGGAGCCCTTATTGTGTGATTTACCCAAAAATAAATTAAAGAAAAATATGGTTTTCCTCTTTTGGTTGGTGTCGATACAATTACCCCCATTTTCCCCCCTCTTCGTGTTTCAGCAAAGAAAAGAAAAACACCAACCTCTCTTCGTTTCTTTCCGATCAAGCTCCGACGAGGGAGCTGCCGCCGGCCGTTCGTCAATCTGTAACCACCATTTATCTCCCCTCTCAGTTCCAATCAAAACCCTAGCCACCATTTCTTTTTCCCATCCACCGTTGTTAAGAAATAGTTCGAAGACCGTTTGTTTTTCTCTTTCGACGTCGCCAAACTTTGTCGATTCACCGTGTTTCTGAGCTGGACGATATTGACTCGGATACTGAGATCATTCCTCCTCCTCCACCTGGACGACCTCTTGTTGCTCAGACATCGGGATCCGCTCGAGTTGACTCTGACCGACCTAGAGATAGAGCTGAGCGTGGGAGATGTCACCATCGACGTCGAGTGTTAGCTACTTGAGGTGTGTTCTCTTCTGTGTTGTCTGATTACAGTGCTCTGTATGTAAATGTGTTGATTTGCTGAAATGTATACATGATGTAGTCTGATGATGTATGATGATAATATTCTGTTGATCTGTGATGTTTGACTTGTTTAACATTCTGTTACGTTATGCAATATTTGTATATACATTCAGATTCGGATTATTGTATATCAGATTATATGATTATGCATTTCTGTTGATAAACAATGCAATCAGATTCAGAACTCGGATTTTACGTCATCTCATTATGGTTGGGATTCTGTACGGGGAAGTTCAGTAGCTTCATCCTTCGGGATGATGTCTACTTTGGATCAGTGGTTTCGCCCTACGGGTTGGATTCCACTTCGGATGGTGACGAAGTAGAAAGTGGTTCTAGGGAACCTTGCTCTTCGGATGGTGATGTAGTTGGGTGCATGTCATACTATGTTGCATATTCATTCATACCGTTTATGTGATTGAATTGTTTCTTGATGAAAAATTGTATTCTGATAATGTCTGTTGACTCTAATGATATGATGTTTTTGTTAGTTCTGTTTGCACTGTAGAGACACACTGAGCGTTTTCGCTGACTCCCTCTTAGTTTCTATTTCAGATACTCAGGTCTAGGCTACAATACTTGGAGGACCTCGTTTTCCAGCTTTGTTTATTTATTATTATCAGTATGACACCTGGACCTACTTATATTATACGTTTTATCAGATTGTATATGACTTAAGATTTCAGATATTTTATTTGGGGTTATTACGTTTTATCATGCATGTACATTTCGAATGTTTAATATTTTCAGGAATATTTTATTAATATGTATTACACGATATTAGTATTACCTATTTTGGAATTAAGGTTTTGAATCAGGTTACTTGTGTGAGGGAAAATCTTTGAGCTTGACTCCTTATATTCGACCCAGTTCTTCTGGGTCGGGTTTAGGGCGTTACATTTAGTGGTATCAGAGCCATGTTCAACACTCGGCCTAGGTGATATAAATAAATTTTAAATCAAAAATAAATTTTTGCATGCATTATCAAATGTTTTCGTGTAAAACGGGAATTTCCAGAAAAAAAATATGATCTTTTATGAATAATATTTATACATATTATGAATAAGGTCTCTAAGTACTGATTCTAATCTTAGGATTCTGTCTTTTGTAGATATACTACTATGCCACCTCGGAGAAGTTTTAGAGTAGCGGCCGGTCGAGGTTGTGGCCGAGGACGAGGTCGTACCGCGACTGCAGATAGTGACGTTCAACCTCCTAAGGGTAGATACAAAATCAGGATGAGGTCCATGGTGCGAATGTGGAGGAACAACATGTTGATCAGACAGGAGCTCAGCAGACTGGTGGAGGAGACCCACATGTTCAGCATGCTCAGAGTAGTGGTCATCGTGATTCACGGGGTAGTGAGACAACGGGCACGGATGTTGTTACTGTTCAGATAGAACTATTGAGATACCTTCGTCAGTCTGAGAGTGTTCGGAGACCCATATCCATAGAGTTTCTTGCTGCCGGGATGACTATGTTCGATGAAAAGACGGGTACAGACCGAGTCGATGCAGAGTACTGGCTTAGGAAGCTTCAGCGATTATTTGTTGAGATGGATTATCCTACCGACCGGAAACTCAGGGCTGATGTTTCACTGCTGCATGGTGAAGCCCAGAATTGGTGGTAGGCTGATGAGCTTGTTACTCCAGCTAGTAAGGTTACTTGGGATCATTTCAGACAGGCTTTCCGTGATCGATATGTCGGAGCTGATTATATAGCTAAGTGCAAAGATGATTTTATGAATCTAAGGTAGAATGATATGACTGTTAACGACTATGAGATCGAGTTTATGAGATTGATTCAGTACGTCCCAGGGTTAGTGACCACAGGAAAATATAAGTGTGATTGGTTTCTGAAGGGATTGTGTCCTACGATAAAGGCCGGTGTTGCTTTACATATGGACCAGGAATACAAAGATATAACTCGACGAGCTAGGACAGCTGAGCGTAATGAGGCAGAGTTGAGACAGCTTGAGTTGCATGGATCTGATAGAGGAAAGAGACCAGCATCAGTGCCAGTTCAGCATAGTCAGGGGAATTAGTCTAGGAAGAGGGCCAGAGATGAGTCAGCCTATCAGAGTTATTCGAGAGCTAGACCAGTGACTTCTTCTATTCCGACTATTAGTGCTGGTGATTCGACTGGTACTCGAGGGGTGCCACAATGTCCTTTTTGTAAGAAGTGGCATTCGGGCGAGTGTAGGAGGCAGACTAGAGCTTGTTTCAGGTGTGGTTCATTCGAGCATCGTTTCAGAGATTGTCCGGTTCCACCTCCCTCAGCTTTTACTACTAATCAGTCTCAGGCATCAGTACAAACTCCCGCCAGGGGAAGAGGTCAGGTCAGATCTGTTACTTTAGGCTCTGCTAGTAGAGGTAGACCAGCTCCGAGTAGAGGATCAACAGGATCAAGGGCCAGACAGTCGGGGTTAGTTTATTCTACTATGAGGCACGAGGACCGTGATGAGCCAGATGTTATTGCCGGTACATTCTCTATTCATTCTATTCCGTATTTTGCTCTGCTAGATAATGGTTCGACTCATTCATATGTTGCAAGTTTTGTGTCTGGGGGTCTTGAAATTTCTGTTGAGGATATTGTTAGTGTTGTTACTGTATACAGTCCAGTGGGTAATCTAGTTGAGGTTACTAAAGTATACAGGAATTGTCCTCTTGAGATTCAAGGGGAGATCTTTTCAGCTGATTTGATGGAGTTACCCTTTGGGGAGTTCGATCTTATTATGGGTATGGATTTGTTGTCTGCACACCGTGTTACTTTGGACTGTGAAAAGAAAAGGGCTACACTGAGAACTCCTGATGATCGTGAGGTGATTCTGGTTGGTGAGCGCAGAGGGTTCCTATGTAATATCGTTTCAGTTTTCAAAGCTGAGAAAATGATCAAGAAAGGGTCTATTGCTTATCTTGCCTACATCCTTAATCCGAGACAGTCTGATTCTGGATTAGATAAGATTCGAGTTGTGAAAGACTTTCCAGACGTTTTTCTGGAAGAATTACCTGGGGTACCGCTGAAACAGGATGTGGTTGAGTTTGGCATCGAGGTTTATCCGGGTACAGCTCCTGTGTCTATGGCACCTTATCGGATGGCACCGAAGGAACTTAAGGAGTTGAAGATTTAGTTGCAAGAACTGTTGGATTGAGGTTTCATTCGACCCAGTGTTTCTCCTTGGGGAGCTCCTGTTTTGTTTGTTAAGAAGAAGGATGGGACCCTTCGACTCTGTATAGATTATCGAAAGCTGAACAAGCTTACGATCAAGAACAAATATCCTCTTCCTCGTATTGATGATCTGTTTGACCAGTTCCGGGGAGCTACGGTATTCTCTAAGATAGACCTGAGATTTGGTTGTTACCAGCTCAAGGTTAAGGATTCTGATGTGTTCAAAACAGCTTTTCGGACACGTTACGGGCATTATGAGTTCCTTGTGATGCCTTTTGGGTTGACTAACGCCCCTGCCACTTTTATGGATATGATGGATAGGGTGTTTCAGCCCTATCTTGACCAGTTTGTTGTGGTATTTATTGATGATATACTGGTATATTCTAGATCTGAGGTAGAGCATGAGGAACATCTTCTGATTATATCACAGATTCTGCGAGAGAAACAAATGTATGCAAAATTTAGTAAGTGTGAGTTCTAGCTTTCTGATGTTATGTTTCTGGGTCATATAGTTTATGCTAAGGGTATTCAGGTTGATCTGATAAAGGTCGAGGCTATTATGAGTTGGAAGCAGCCCAAGAATGTTCCTGAGGTTCGAAGCTTCTTGGGTTTAGCTGGTTATTATCGGAGATTCGTTGAGGGTTTCTCTTCTATTGCAGCTCCATTGACTAAGCTTCTGAGGAAGGATGTCCCCTTCGTTTGGACTGAGGCTCAACAATCTAGTTTCGAGAAGCTTAAGTTTGTGTTGACTAAACCACCAGTTTTGATTCAGCCTGAGCCTGTAAGGCTTATACAGTTTTCAGTGATGCTTCGTACACCAGATTGGGGTGTGTTCTGATGTAGGACGGAAAGGTAGTGGCTTATGTGTCTCGACAGTTGAAACCGCATGAATGCAACTATCCTACCCATGATCTAGAGCTGGCTGCTGTCATTTTTGCACTTAAGATCTGAAGACACTATCTCTACGGAGAGAAGTGTTATATCTATGCAGACCATAAGAGTCTGAAATACCTCCTCACTCAGAAAGAGCTTAATCTGAGACAGTGTCGCTGGTTAGAGCTTCTCAAGGATTATGATTGTGAGATTGAGTACCATCCGGGGAAAGCTAATGTCGTTGCTGATGCATTGAGTCGCAACTCCATTTCAGATCTGAGAGCTTTGTTTGCTCGGATGAGTTTGTACGACGATGGCAGTCTGATGGTAGAACTTCGGGTTATTCCTACATTAATTTCTGATATTCGAGCTGAGCAGCCTAGTGATCCGTTTTTTATGCATCGTATTAGAGAGGTGCATGAGAGTACATCTCAGGATTTCTCTATTGATCAGGATGGGGTATTATGTTTCCGTGGCCGGTATTGTATTCCGAGGAAATCTGGGTTAAAAAAGGTTATTCTCCGTGAGGCCCATGACAGTCCTTATTCTATGCATCCTGGTGGTGACAAGATGTATAAGAATCTTTGTGAAAGGTACTGGTGGAAAGGTCTCAAGCGGGAAGTCGTCGGATTTGTATCGAGATGTTTGACCTGTCAGAAAGTCAAAGCAGAGCATCAGCGTCCGCCTGGGTTACTTCAGCATATTGAGATTCCTCAGTGGAAATGGGAGCACGTGACTATGGACTTTGTTAGTGGACTACCTTTGACTCCGTCGAAGAAGGATTCCATCTGGGTTATTGTTGATCGTCTGACGAAGTCCGCGCATTTCATTCATGTCCGAGTTGACTATTTTTTGAGTAAGTTAGCTCGGCTTTATATTTCTGAGATTGTTTGACTTCACGGGGTAACGTTATCTATTATTTCTGATAGAGATCCGAGGTTCACTACAAAATTCTGGGGGTGTCTTCATTCTGCTTTGGGTACTCGATTGAACTTCAGTACATCTTATCATCCGCATATAGATGGTTAGTCTGAGTGTGTGGTCCAGATTCTTGAGAATATGTTGAGGAGTTGTATTCTAGATTTCAGAGGAAGTTGGGAGGATTTTCTGCCGCTTGCAGAGTTTGCTTATAATAACAGTTATCAGGCCAATATCAAGATGGCACCGTATGAGGCTCTGTATGGGCGTAGGTGTCATTCACCTATTAGTTGGACTGAGTTGAATGAGCACAGGTTGTTGGGACCGAAGATTGTGCACGAGGCTGAGCAGACTCTCAGATTGATTCGGGGTCGGCTTAAGGTTGCTTTTGAAAGACAGAAGTCTTATGTCGATTTGAGACGCCGTGATCTTGAGCTTGAGGTGGGTGATGAGGTTTTCTTGAAAGTATCTCCTTGGAGGAAGGTACTTCGGTTTGGTCGGAAGGGCAAGATGAGTCCTCGTTACATTGGCCCTTATCGTATTATTCATCGAGTTGGACCAGTTGCCTATCAGCTAGAGCTACCACCAGAGCTTCAACGTATTCACGATGTCTTTCATATTTCAGTGTTAAGCCATTACCATCTTGATCCGTCACATGTGATGCCTGTTGAGGATATTGAGGTCCGTCCTGATTTGCGTTTCGAGGAGGAGCCTATTGAGATTCTTGCTCAAGATAAAAAGGTTCTCAGAAGGAAGGCCATTAAGTTGGTCAAAGTCCTGTGGCGTGGTCGTAGTCATGATGAGGCTACGTGGGAGCCCAAGACTGTCATCTGAGCTCAGTATCCGCATCTTTTTGCTCCAAGTAAATTTCGAGGCCGAAATTTCTTTTTAACATGGGGAGAGTTGTAACACCCTAATTTTGGCCTAAATTGAAACCCTAAATTAGTTAAAATCCATAGATTAAAAACCCTAATAATTGGGAATTTTATTTTGAAATCTTAATTAGTTCAATGGCTAAATTGAGAATTTTGAAACTTCTGTGACCTTTTTGTAAGGCGGGCTATTCTAGGAACCCTTATTGTGTAATTTACCCAAAAATAAATTAAAGAAAAATCTGGTTTTCCTCTTTTGGTTGGTGTCGATTCAGTTACCCCCATTCCCCCCCCCCTTTTTCGTGTTTCAGCAAAGAAAAAAAACACCAACCTCTTTTCGTTTCTTTCCGATCAAGCTCCGACGAGGGAGCTACCGTCGGCTGTTCGTCGATCCGTAACCACCATTTATCACCCCTCCTAGTTCTGATCAAAACCCTAGCCACCATTTCTTTTTCCCGTCCACCGTTGTTAAGAAACGGTTCGAAGACCGTTCATTTTTCTGCGTCGATGTCGCTAAACTTTGTCGATTCACCGTGTTTTCGGGTTGGACAACATTAACTCAGATACTGAGATCCTTCCCCCTCCTCCACCTGGACGACCTCCTGTTGCTCAGACATCGGGATCCACTCGAGTTGACTCTGACCGACCTAGAGATAGAGCTGAGTATGGGAGACGTCACCTTCGACGTTGAGTGTTAGCTACTTGAGATGTGTTCTCTTCTGTGCTGTCTGTTTACAGTGCTCTGTATGTGAATGTGTTGATTTGCTGAACCTACTTATACTATACGTTTTATCAGATTGTTAGCCACATGGACCTACTTATATTATACGTTTTACAGTGCTCTGTATGTAAATGTAGGAGACGTCACCTTCGACGTTGAGTGTTAGCCACATGGACCTACTTATATTATATGTTTTATCATATTGTATATAATTTCAGATTTCGGATGTTTTATTTGGGGTTATTACGTTTGATCATGCATGTACATTTCAAATGTTTAATGTTTTCAAGAATATTTTATTAATATGTATTACGTGATATTAGTATTACCTATTTTGGAATTAAGGTTTTGAATCAGGTTACTTGCGTGAGGGACAATCTTTGAGCTTGACTCCTTATATTCGACCCAGTTCTTCTGGGTCTGGTTTAGGGGGTTACAGTCAATCTACAGCCGTTAGATCCACGACGCATCGAATGACCGTGATAACCTTTTGACTGTCGTCATCTTAACTCCGAGTCAGCTGCAATGAAGGTGACCATTCGATGGCTCGTGATACCCCATTCGGGAATTCCAGAAACATGTAGATCAAAGGTCAAAGTGTCAGGAAGATTAGAATGGAAAAAGAAAAAAAAAGACGATACAAAAAAGAAGGGAAAATAGGTCAGAAGGTTCGGAGCAAATGTACACAAAGTATCAAAAGCAATAACATTTCGTTTTATCATAAATCTAATTCGGCTATAAAAGAGCAGAAACACTATTATAAAAAGAGGTTCGATATTCTGGGGATTTAGAATAGAGAAATACAAAGAGAAAAGATTTTTCGAGGTATCCTTCTTTTTTATCATATCAGTGCATTGTTGTGTTCGTGTAATGACTATAATTGATACGCAAATGGTGCAAGTATACACGTCGAACGAGTAATAAAGTGATGAGTGAGTATCGTCTCCACAGGGATTGGAGGTATTTACGGATGCTATAACAATAAAGATTGAACTTTTTGCAAATGACAATGATATAGTAAAAGAGATGGTGTAAAATAATGCTGAAGCAAAACAGTGCAGAGAAAGATGAGATAACAATATGATAGACATGTCCCCTTTCGTATGCGAAACTCACTACGGAATGACTGGCTTGGAATGATGGACAACCTAACTCAAGCTCCTTAATGATACTAAGGCTCTTCAGATATCTTCTATGCTATGCGGGATTTACTCTCGAAGGCACTTAAGGTAGGGTCTATCTTTCAAAGTACTTACAACCCTAAACTCTTACAACTTTAAGGAAATGAGAAATGCATAAGAAAAGCATAGAATCATGATAAACACTGAAAAAGCCATAGCATACATTAAAAAGTACTCAAAATAAAATCATCCATCAAACCTAGGCCACCTAAAACAGTTCATGGCTAGGCAATATCATCCAACGTATCATTGCGATAACATCACCAAATATAAAGATATGAGAAAAAATTGCTATAGCGATAGAAAGAAATGTGAACTCCCTCTCCGCCATGGACTGCCTGACTGTCTTAGGCCCACCGCCTCTCTCGAGGCCGGTGAGGCCACTCCTTGGAGCTTCAACGATGAAGGACACTAAGCTAGAGAAGATGAAGGTGGAAACTTCCCTTTCCTTTTCTCTCTCTCTTCCTTCTCTCTTTTTGCAACACAAAATACCACACTTTGCTCCAAGCTTCTCTCCCTTTATATAGTGGAGGCTTCTAGGGTTTGGTGCCCTAAAGATGCCTTGATAATCCCAAGGAATATCCACCGACAAGGTCTGCCATGAGGGGACAAGGAGGACAGTCTGCAGGTGGGCACCGGCTGTTGCACATGTCAGATCGTCCTTTTCTGCATGTTCACATGTTTTTGCAGCTCACGTGTATCTCACGTGCTGGCCAATATCCACTTCCATCATGCTATAGCAATTCTCGACACCAAGCTTTCTCTCTTGACTTCTTTCCTGCACATCACAAACCCAAAAACCAACCTTCCGAGCAGTACCCCTCGATATGGACCACTAACCAACAAAGATAAAGATGCACCTAGAAGAAGAAAATGCAACCTAAATGCAGTCTAAATGCTATGGTATGAATTCAAGAACAAGCAAATGCTATAGCAAAAAGGTATGAAAACAAGGATATTTATGCAGTTATCACACCCCCAAACTTAAGCTATTGCTTGTCCTCAAGCAATGAATAGAATAGAACAAAAGACCTACTATGGCATAGATTTAACCTAGAGGGTTGCTATGGAAATATTTCAGTCCTCAGAAATAACTTAGGCAAATAAATATACACAACCATACATGAGATCCTTAAGAACATTCCTTAGGACTAAGCTGTGTGCGTGTGTGCATGGCAGCCTTCCTCCTATACTTAAGTTGGTCAGACAAATTTTCAAGGAAGCTCCCTAGTTATACCATAACCATGTTCTCTAGTTCTTTTTCCAAGTTTTAGACTCCCAGAGATATAGGTTTTCTGCTACGATGGGTGTCATCTCATCACACTTGCCGTCCTTAACTCTAGATGAGCAGGGAGCAAACCTCTCACCCCCGAGCTAGTAGGCAGAGTCATCCCGTGACAACTTTCATTTACTCATATGCTATAGCAAGGCTTTATTTTTCTCCTTGTTTGTTTATTTTTTTAACACTGAAAAAGCTATAACAAAGCGGAGAGTCCTTCTACAAATATGCCGTAGCATTTATTCATTTGTTTTAGCACAGGGTCGTCTAGTTTTTCTTTTAAGCTCTCTAGAGTCTACATATCAGAGTTTACTATGGTTCTTCTTGAAAAAAAATTCTAACAAACTTACTTATAGAAAGAGAGCAGTTGTGTAACGATTTTTTTAACAACTAGATCCTAAAGTCAGTTTTACAGATCTCAACTAGGTATGTTTTTTCTAACTTAATTCAGGCCTTAGAGATTTCGTCGTCAGACATCATAAATATGTTCATAGGCTGTCTCTAGATTAAACAGAATGCCATAGTAGAAATTTTGTTCTATCCTATAATGCATATGCTAAAGCAAAATGTTAACTATGAACACTAACACCCCCAAACTTGAGAAATGCAGTGTCCGCAATGCATAAACTAATCTACACTATATGCCATGAAAATGAAAAAAAATGAAAAGAAAAAGGTTAGTTGCCTCATGGGTGCAGAGGCTAGGTGGTTCTGCTGGTGTTGTCCATCGATGTCTAGGAGGAGTAGTGGTGTGGCTCAGCCACATCGTCCACACTCTCTAATGAGACTGATTGAGCACTAGACGCGGGTCTGACACGTCCAACAATGTGTTTGATGCGAGTTTTCAGTCTGGATGCTGTAGCATCCTCAGATTGTGCTGGAGTCGGCTCAGTTGTGCGTGCTGTAGCAGTGGTGGGGGCTTGCTAACTCTATAGGAAATACTAGAAAAGAGACGTTCTGGTCCGGCAAGAGTTTGTTCAAGCAGGATGCTATGGAACTATCGCGGTGTTGGGCATATTTTAAGTATGCCCGCTGGTGTGCCTTCATCAGGTTGAGCTCAGAGCTCAATTCTTTTGTTGTTGCCACCAATGCTGCCACTCTTGCTACAGCAAAACTTTTAGCTCCTCCCTCCACTGCTTGCTGAGGCATGTCTTTGTTAAATCCCCGAAGTTCCGTAACAAGGGCTGGAGTCAAACATGTCTTTCCTGAAAGAGATGTATCTACAAGATCGTCTATAAAGACGTCTTTCCTTTTTCACAAGGCATTGATCAGATTAGGAAAAACAAGGGGACTTCGAGGCCATTTCAAACAAGCATATACCTCATCCACTATTATCTTCCATGTGTCAATTTGTCTACCATGTATTATTGAATGAATGAGAAAAAGTCGAGAGATGTGGACGGTGGCATTGTGTAGTGTGGGCATAAGCTTATGCCTCACAAAGTGATTCCATACCTTTGCCTCAGGTTTGAGGCGTCCTCTCTCAACTGACTTGTTATTATCCAGCACCGTTCCTTGAAAACAGATGTCCTCTAGCACCTCACATTGTGTCTGCGCGTCCATTGTCATCACAAAAGAAATGTGATGGTCCACAATATGCTTTAGCTCGTAGAACTTGTTGATTGCTGAAACAATAAACTTTATCTGCTCTCCTCGCACATGAACTGTGGAGTGGGTTGGACTTGTTAGGTGGGCAGAGAACTCCTTCACAAGTGATGTGCAAATCTCCTCAAGATGAGCAACGAATTTTTTACACCCATGGGTGCCAATGACGTCCATTATAGACTGGTCGAACTGATCTTCTTCCTCTTGAGGGTATTTAAACCCTAGTTCTGGAAGAACGTTTCTATCCTTAAGCTTTGCCCATCTCTCATTTGCTGCCTCGTCAGGAAATTTAGGAATTTCTAGGACTGGTTGTTGTCTGGGACAGTCAGAAGTCTCAGGGGCATTTTTGCAACGAGCCATGGAGTTTTTTCTAAAAAGTTGGGAGGAGTGAATATGTGAAGGAAAGAAAATGGTGAATGGTGCTCTGTGTTTGAGAGAAAATCGAAAAGATGGAGGGAAAGTTTTTGAGTGTTTGAAGAAGATGAAGAAGGTGAGGGGACGGATGATGAAGAAAATATTGGGAGTTGAAAAAGGTGGGGAAAACTGATGAATTAATGGGAGAGGGGAGGTGATGGGGACGTGTGTCTGCTTTAAGGGAGAGAGAAAGTTTCTAGAGTTAATGCAATGGTAGACGGCTGGAGAGAGAATATGGGTTTATGTGGCTAGGGTTTCTCCTCATTAAATAGAGGAATATTCTCTCTCATGCTTTTTGTTTTTCTCTCTTTTTTTAATTCAACTCCCCCACTTTTCGGATAAAACCTCCTTATCTTTTTCTTTCCTCTTTTCTTTCATCCCTCCAAAATTGGATAAAAACAAACTCCTTGTCCTTCTCCCTTTTGCTACCAACCCTGTACACGGCACGCTCCCCTACCTCTGTACCTGACATTGTACTAGGAAAGTGAAAGCCTTGTAAGAGGGTCACGTGAAAAGATATGAAAATTAAAGGCAAAGATAACATAAAACTAGACTAAAAAGAAAAACATTATTTATGGACATGCTATAGCATAAAAGATAGGGTTAGAGATGCAAACTTTCAAGGATCGTGAAGATCCATGTATGACTTGTCTCTGAGGATAGGGGCTCCATTGTACACCTTCAGGCGTTGGCCATTGACTTTGAAGACTTCAACGGCGTCTAACTTCTTGATATCCACTGCGCCATGAGGGTACTGTAAAAGAGTCATATCGCAAATAGTGCAAGTGTACACGACACAAGTAGTAAATGATACTTGGAGTATCGGATATAGTCTCCACAAGGACTGGAAATAGCTTTATCCTAGAATTGCTGCACGAGAGAGAGAAAGAGTTTAAATTGACTGTAAAGTAATCTTGGGAAACAAGTAATATAAAAGATAAAGGAATCAGGGTTAAGAAATAGGCCGGTATTGATTTGCTCGGTAGTGTAGGTGTTGCACTGTAAGAGAACTTTTGTTCTATCGTCGTCCCTGTCGCGGCAGAAGTCTGTTGATGTCGCGGCAGCAATCACACAACTCTGTACTTCAAGCTTGGCAAGAATCCCTGCTATGACTTATCCTATCCCTAGGCCCAAGTGTTGTTGATGAACACTTCTTAGATGATACCTCCCGGTGTAAATCGAAGGGTGAACACCAATGTTGTCGAATTCTTCCTTAGCCACTTAACCTCGTACTTATCCCTAAGCCGAGATGGTTTAACCATAAACTGGAAAACTCGTATTTATTTCGTTCGTATGCTTGACTCTCCTGATATCAAACAAATGGATAACCTCACAATGCTCTCTCGATACTCTTGTAAGATATGAAAACCAGAATAAATAAACTTGAAGTTTTTATTGCTTGAACAGAAAATTCCTAAATAGTACAATTCTTGCAACTACTTTACAGAATCAACCCTTAGCCCTAGGGGGAATTTAGAACATGATGGAGAAGGGAAAACGACAAGGGTTTTGGGGAAGATGGTTAGGAATGAGATATCCTTCCCTAGGTCGAATTACATACCTTTATATAGGCATTGGGTCCAAGTTTTCTATTATGCAAAGAATACAAGTTTAAACTAAAGTACAACTCTATTAAAGATTAAATCTTCTGAGTAGATGCCTTTAATCCGTCCTTTTTTCTTGCTTTGGGTTTCTTCCTTGGACTTTGGGCTTGGCCTTCATTCTGCCTCAGGATTCAGAAAAATATAGGAGTGGTACACGACAAACCGACTTGAAATCCTCTATCTGTCGAGCTCTACTTCACTTTTCCACTTCACCCTTCTATCGTCATGGCTGCCACGGTAGCAATTTCTCCTCGACTCCAGTCCTGTGATCCAGCTCTACTCCTTTGCTGCCCTGAGTCTGCCACAGCAGATACCTAAAAAAGTGACCAAAATCAGTAGCAACTGTGTCATTTTATCTAATTGTGATGTATATGAAGAAATCTATCCTAAATGCAATGAAATATGCTTGAATGCAGCAGAAATATGGGTAAATGAAGGGTAAAATATAGAACTTTTCTACACTCAACACACCCCCAAACTCAAGTTCTTGCTTGCCCTCAAGCAAATATGACCTAACTAAAAATAAAAACTTTTTGGTTTGGCTTAATTTAGTGAACTTTTCATTGCCTACCACACATTCCCTATCAAGAGCAATACCTTGTCGGGCGTTTCTGGATTTATTCGGAACCATGCTATAGTTCATGTGCAGTGTGTGCATGTTTTGTGAACAAATATGTGTCTAGACTCCTTTAGTTTACCAAAATAGTCATGCTTACAAACTTGAGTTTTTATGCCAATTCATTTTTTTCTAGAGGCAATTTTTAGGCTCCTTTAGTTTTTTTCTGACTCTTGAATTAACTGCATCTTTTCTGGAGGCAATTCTTAGGCTCCTTTAGTTTTTTCTAACTTAAGCTCAAAGAGAAATCTCCCTAAATCAGTGCAAGGCAGTTTTGCAAGCAATGAGTCTGAATTCTTTCTTTCCTTTATTCCTTTCCTAGAGCCAGTGATAGGCACCTCTAGGGTCAATCTCAAGTGGGTAAACATTCCTATTCGAGTGCACTATAGAAGTCTAGATAGCATAAGAGTCACAAAGAGTGTTTTACATATCAGAATTATAGCAAGGCTCTAAACAGTTCCTAAAACTTCCTAAAGGCACTGTCACGACAGAGTATGTCGCGACAGGTAATTTAGTTCAAAGACTTAAGCCAAATTTTTGTTTTTATTTTCAATTTTTTTTGACACAAAAATAAACTTAAAAATAAACTAATAATTAGACACGAATTTAAGTCACAACTAACAACTTCATTAATGGAGGGATGCCACCCCCAAACTCGAGGGTTGCATTGCCCTCAATGCATGACATGATGAAAAATAAAAATAGAAAAAGCAAATACATCACAAAATAAATAAAACAACAAAGACGACAAAATATAAGAAAGAAACCTAATTTGAGGAGTTGTTGTCGATGGTGCTGCTAATTTGGAGCTTCCGGCGGGCAGTGACTTTCATGGCAGGGGCTGGCAGTGTGCTGGGGGAGGCATAGGCTGTCTTCTTCTTTGCTTCCCGAGGTGGCTGGACACGTGTCGGTGAGATGCGTGGAGGCTGGTCCAGAACCTCGATGTCGTCATCGAAGCTGCTGCTGCTGCTGCTGGAAGATCTGCCTTGGCCGGAGGGTCCTTCGGCGGTCTCATTGAGCTTCTTCCTCTTCATCGGAGGGTAGTCCTTGGAGATGTCTCAGGCAACTGATGGCTCGGAGTCAGAATCCTGCCAGACGGAAGAGGAGGAGAACCCTTCCCAATATTTGGGGTCGATTTCCGGGAGGGGGTCCTTTCTCTTCTCTCCTCTAGCTGTGGCAGACTGCCTGCCGCCTTCGCATGTCATGGCAGGTGTAGGTGTGGAGGCAGCATATAGAGTTTTGGGGCTTGCAGCAGGGGTAGGTGTGGGGGCAGCAAAGAAGTGGTCTGGGAAGGAGAAGAAAGGCACATGGGTAAAATGTAAATCATTTTGAATAAAATTTACCGTTGCGGCCGTGAAGTCCCTCATGAAGCCCATCAGTCGGAGCTATCGTTCCTCCATCCTTTTCAGCGTCGAAAGAATCTGGGCGGAGGTTTTTGCTGGAGGTGCTGCTACCGTCTGATGTTGCTCTGCTGCGACAGGTTCTGGGGAGCTGGGGCCTACCGTCAGCTCTGTCGTGGCAGAGGGATTGATATATGACAGAAGGGTGGCAACCTTCAACTCCATTAGGCTGTAAATATTTCACTGCGTCCACCCCTTTCCTTGGACCTTGACATCTTCTTCAATCTCCGGTACATTGTGGCCTCGGCAGATGGTGCTGATGAGTTAGGGGAAGACGAGGGGACCCAACGGTCGGAGGGCACACTCAAGAATTCTGTCCCTATGTAGCGGCCGACATTTATTTGTCTCTCGTTTAAAATAGAATGAACAAGGGCTAACCTTGGTCTATCGACAATGATGTTGTAGGAGGATGGCATGATGCGCTTCTTGACAAAGTGATTCCACAGTTTGGCTTGTGGAGTCAGCTGGGTTCTCCTCACGGTCCATCGGTGTTTAGGGTCGTTGTTCCACTCCGTCCCTTCTTCAGTGACCACTGCCATGACCGCGTCGGAGTCTGCCGACGATAGACTATTCACAAACTTTCCGTGGGAGTCCTCCTTCTTGCTCACGTACAATTCATAAAGTGTGTTGATGTACGCAGGCTCGAGAGAGAGTTGCTTGTCTCGAACTGTTACTGACTTGGCATCCTTGCTGTCGACGGCAGCGTAGAACTCTCGGACAAGGGTTATTTTCATCTCCTCGGGTTGGGCAGCAAATTTCTGCCATTTGAGGAATTGAATTTTCTTGGCTATGAAGCTCTCTAGCCCTAGATCTCCCGTTGGATGTGTGTAGATGAACCCTCGTTCCTCCCACATGTCCCTCTTTTGAAAGGAATTGTAGTACCTCATGGTAGATTCGGTGGAAGCGAAACGGTTGGGAATGGCATTGTGATTCGGGGTTGATAGTGCTGCGGCAGAAGTGGAGGCAGCGCTGCGGCGGGTTTGTCTGCTAGCCATTTGCAAGCACTGTAGAAAATGAGAAGAAAATATTGGAGATCTAAAACAGAGAAAGCAGTTTGAGAGAATGAGAATGAGATGAAAAATGAATAGTGAGTGTGGGTTTATATAGAATTGGGATTTTCTGCCCGTTGGGTCTATAACGGTAGGCGCGAATAACGGGGCCAGCTGTTACGCAGTTTCTGATGCGTCTGTCACGCGTTTCCATGTCTGTTGCGCGTCTGTCATGACAGGTTGTCTTCTCCGCGTCTGTCGCGACAGCTGGTGACAAGCTGTGACGACAGACTCGTCCGCTGGGCTTTTTGGGCTGTTGTGAATGTGGTGGGCTGGTTCATTCCTTCTCTTTGTTTTGCTTCCTTTGTTTCCTAAAAATATTTAAACAAATAAACTAAATTAAAAATCTTTATTTCTAAAATAAATAAATAAATAAATCTTAATTCATAATAAACAATTAAAATAAAATAAAAACTAAGTTAAATTAAGGATGCCTTGAGGGGCATCTCCTAAAGTAACTACTTCCTGCATCCTTGGGGCTTCAGTCCCCTGATAATGCTTGAGTCTCTGTCCATTGACCTTGAACTGGTGCCCGTCCTTTAGGGATAAACTAAATTAAAAATCTTTATTTCTAAAATAAATAAATAAATAAATCTTAATTCATAATAAATAATTAAAATAAAATAAAAACTAAGTTAAATTAAGGATGCCTTGAGGGGCATCTCCTAAAGTAACTACTTCCTGCATCCTTGGGGCTTCAGTCCCCTGATAATGCTTGAGTCTCTGTCCATTGACCTTGAACTGGTGTCCGTCCTTTAGGGATTTGATTGTAATGGCACCATGGGGGAAAACTTGGACAACCTAGAAAGGAACAGACCACCTAGATTTAAGCTTTCTGGGAAAATCTTCAACCTAGAGTTGAACAACAACACCTGCTGCCCTGGGCAGAACTGTCGTGGTAGCAGCGTCCTATCGTGCCACTTCTTGGTTTTGTTCTTGTAGATCTTGGCATTGTCATAGTCCATTGCTCGAATTTCCTCAATTTCATTCAAGTCTAGTAGCCTCTTCTGGCCTACCTTATCCCAGTCCATATTTACTATTTTGATAGCCCAGTAAGCTATGTGTTCTATCTCAACAGGTAAATGACAGGTTTTCCCATAGATGAGTCTATAGGGTGACATCCCCAATGGTGTTTTGAACGATGTTCTATAGACCCAGAGTGCATCATTGAGATATAGAGACCAATCTTTTCGAGTGGGTTTTACCATCTTCTCAAGTATGTTCTATACTTCTCGGTTGGATATCTCGGCCTGCCCATTGGTTTGAGGGTGGTATGATGTTGCAATCCGGTGCTATACTCCGTATTTTCTCAAGGAAACAACAATTACCCTGTTATCGAAGTGTCTCCCCTCATCACTAATTATCGCCCTTGGGATGCCAAATCTAGAGAAGAAGTTCTTGTGCAGAAATCTTTGAACAGTTTTGGCGTCATTTTTCTGAGTGGCGATCGCTTCTACCCACTTGGACACATAATCCACTGCTAGTAGGATGTACAGGTTCCCACAAGATGTTGGGAATGGTCCCATGAAGTCGATTCCCTATACATTGAAGATTTCGACCTCTAAAATGTTCTGCAGTGGCATCTCATGCCTTCTCGAGATGTTCCCAGTCCTTTGGCATTTGTCACAGCTTTTGTAGAAGGCTTGTGCATCCTTGAACAGTGTGGGCCAACAGAGACCAGATTGCAGAACTTTGGCAGCGGTTTTGTTTCCACCTAGGTGTCCTCCATACGAGGAAGTATGGAAGTGGTGAAGCACAGCTTCCTGTTCATCATGTGGTATGCATCTCCTGATAATCTGATCTGCACAGTGTTTGAAAAGAAGAGGTTCGTCACAATAATAATGTTTTGCATCATTTTGGAACATCTTCCTTGCTTGGTAATTAAGTTCAGGAGGTAGTACCCCACTAACAATGTAATTAACAAAATCAGCGTACCAAGAGGTTTCAGAAAGCTTACCTGCCGCCATGGCTGTCGCGGCAGTGTTGGTGGCAGCAAACAACTGCTCATCTGGGAAGGTCTCCAATATGTTGGTCCTGTTTGTGGATTGACTCCTTCCTGTTTCCAGCCTCAACAAGTGGTCTGCCACTTGGTTCTTTGTTCCCTTTTTATCTTTGATATCAATGTCAAACTCTTACAGCAACAGAATCCAACGTATCAATCTCAGTTTTGCATCATTTTTCGTGAACATATATTTTAGTGCAGAATGGTCTGTATGGACCACCACCTTTGTTCCAAGTATGTAAGGACGAAGCTTGTCGATTGAGAACACCACTGCTAACAGCTCCTTTTTTATCGTGGTGTAGTTGACTTGGGCGTCATTTAGTGTTTTGCTGGCATAGTAAATCACATGGAAGAGCTTATCCTTCCTCTGCCCTAGTGCTGCCCCGACAGCATAGTCATTGGCATGACACGTTATCTCGAATGGCAAACTCTAGTCTGGTGGTTGTACGATCGGGGCTGTTACCAGCTTCTCCTTTAGAACTCTTAATGCCTCAGTACATTCATTATTGAAATCAAAGGGACGATTCTGCTCCAATAGGTGGCATAAGGGTTTGGTAATCTTCGAGAAATTTGCAATAAATCGTCGATAAAACCCAGCATGCCCTAAGAAACTTCGAATCCCTTTGACTGTGATGGGTGGCGACAGCTTTTCGATGACTTCTATTTTTGCTATGTCTACCTCTATGTCGCGGCAGCTCACTTTGTGGCCTAGTATTATCCCTTCATCCACCATGAAGTGGCATTTTTTCCAATTCAGAACCAAGTTCGCCTCTTCACATCTTTCAAGAACCTTCTATAAGTTGCCTAAACAACCTTCAAAACTGTCTCCAAAGACGGAAAAGTCGTCCATGAAAATCTCTAAGAAATCCTCTACCATGTCGGAGAATATTGCCATCATGCACCTTTGGAAGGTTGTTGGTGCATTGCAGAGCCCAAATGGCATTCTCCGAAAAGCATAGGTTTCGTACGGGCATGTGAAGGTAGTTTTCTCCTGGTCCTCCAGTGCAATTGCTATCTGATTGTAACCTGAGTAACCATCAAGAAAACAATAGTAAGGTTTCCCCGCTAATCTATCAAGCATTTGATCAATAAAGGGTAAGGGGAAATGATCTTTCCGGGTAGCTTTGTTAAGCTTCCGGTAATCCATACAAACCCTCCAACCGGTCACAGTCCTGGTTGGGATTAGCTCGTTTTCTTCGTTGGTTACCACAGTTATGCCTCCCTTTTTGGGCACACACTGCACCGGGCTCACCCACTTGCTATCAGAGATGGCGTATATGATTCCGGCGTCAAGCCATTTGATAATCTCTTTTCTCACCACTTCTCGCATAGCCTCGTTCAAATGTCTCTGGGCATCAATAGTCGGCTTATGATCATCCTCCAAGAGAATCTTGTGCATACATAATGCCGGACTGATGCCTTGGATATCAGCTATAGTCCATCCAATGGCCTTCTTATGCTGTTGTAGCATTCTGATTAGCTGCTTCTCTTGTTCTACATTAACTTGGAAAAGATGATTACGGGCAACGTATCATTTAAACTAAGAAAAACATATTTAAACTTCCCTGGGAGGGGCTTAAGATCTACAACGGGTGGCTTTTCAATCGAAGGCTTCTGGATTATATGTTCATTCGAGGTATAATTAAGAGGCTCGAAGAACTTACCTGGACGATTGCCTATCCAATTTACCTCCTCGGTACCTTCAGTGTCAGATGTTTCTGAGTCGGAGGAGTCACTGTCGTCAATGCTGCCGTGACAGTCTTCTAGGTGACTGTTGTGGATCATTCACAGGGTTGGTCAAGGATCACTTAAGAGATTTCCTTGCACTCTTCTTGTAACGCCCCGGTTTTGGGCTCAGAAGTTTTGGGCGTTGACTGGTTCGGTCAAAGTGCTGATCGAATATATAAAGGTGAAATTAGGAAAGCCTAGTTCGGGTTGCATTAAAAATATGGAAAAATGTCCTAAAATCCTCTTTTAATATATATAAGTGAACTGTGAAATCAATTTTGCAAAATGAGGTTTGGAAGGGTGACATTTTGGGTTAGTGACCAAAATGTAATTTTTGAAAACTGCGTGACTGTTTTAAAAAGGATTGAAACTTTGAATCTTTAAGGAGCTATTTACCCAAAGGGGAGTTTCTCCAGATTTTCTAGAATATTAAATGATTTAATAATGGTTTAAAATAAAAGTAAAAAGGAGGGAAAGATATTTTAGTCATTTTTAACTAACTTTCTAAATTTTCCATTTCCCATTTTCTCTCATCTTTTCTCTCAAACCAAACACATTCTCTCCAGATCTTTCCTCTGATTTTTGTCACCTAAATTCATCTTTTCAATTACCTATTGATTGCTAATCATCTCTACAACAAAACCTTTGCATTTGCTATTTGGATTTTCAAGCTTTTTGGTTCCAAAAAGGGAGAAACTCAAGTTTGGAGGTAAGAACGTCCTTCTCCTCTGAACTTCAAGTTCTTTACTGAAATTCCCAAGTTCTCAATCTTTGATTTGTGATTTATTAAAGGTTTTGCAATTGGAATCTTGATTTTGGCTTTAAAATGCAAGATTTGCTTGATTTTGGTGAAATTTTCGTATGATCTGTTTGGGCAGTGTGTTGAGGTGTTAAATTGATGTTAATTGAATGTTAAATTGATGAATAATTGAGGTTTAATCAATGCAATCCCGAATAGGTTGAATTTCCTAAGTTTTGCTTGAGTTTTTGGTTGTTTTTGGAGTGATCTTGGTGATCTGTTATACCTGGAGGTATAAGGACGTGTTTGTGATCATTTTGGATGTTAATTGATGTTTAAAAATGGTTAGAAGTGATGGATCTTGGCTGGGTTAAGTTTTGGGAGTGTTTGGAGGTGATTTCGGTTGTGTTTGGTAGCCGAATTGTGGTTTTTGCTATGAGCAGCGAGTTGAGTTGTGTTGCTGGTGTTTTTAGTGCATTATGATGCATTAATCTTCTGTTGTTATGTGTTTGAAACAGGAGAGGTTGATCCGTGAGCATTAGAGGTGTTGTGGAAGGTTTCGGATGCTTGGAAGGCTTGTTGGCTAGCCTTGTTTTGTGTATCGGTGAGTGAAGTTGGGTTTTTGGCTTTTAAAACCAAGGTTTGAAGGTTTTGGGAGCTTAGTTTAAGTCTAAACAACTTTGCTAAGCTCAAGAGTAAGTAAATGGATTTTCGCTCTTGGTTTGTGATGTGCTTTGGCTTGTTAAACAATTTGTGATTGATGGTTGCAATGCATATGTTTTGCATGTTTTAAATTCTGTTTTGAAAGCGTATTTTAGCATGGTTTAGTGCTGGTTTTGAAAGCCATTTGTGAAGGATGCTCAAGGTAAGAGATCCTTGGTTTTGTACATAGAAATTGTGGTTGTGATGCATAGTGTTGCATGTTGTTAAATGGCTTTGTATGATGCTTTAAAACAGTGGAATATTGTTGTTAATGATGCACATTGGTGAGTGATGATTAAGGTTACAAAGGTGGTTGAAAGTCCTTGTGTAAGCCTTGTTTATTTAAGAACAACATGGTGTTTGAAAGTCCATGGTTGGTTCTTGGCTAAAGTTCATGATGGTTTTGCATTATGGTTATGCATGTGAATCAAGGTTAATGTGGTAAGATGGTTATATTGGCTAGTGATGTAAGTGGTTCTTGGTTCGTTGATCGGATATAGTTAGCCGGCTATAGGATTGGGTGCACCGTGAATTAAGTCGCCTTGGAGGTGGAGTGGTTAAGAGTGAACCGGTAAACTACCTTCAAGTATCCTAACGAGATGGTTAAGGTCATAATGGAGGATGTGATGCCCATTCGAGGACCTTGGTTAAGCAAAGGTTATATGGTGGTTAAAAGTCCATATATGGGAACCTTGTGCTTGTTAAGATCACAATGGTGGTGTAAAGTCCATGTGTGGATCTTGTGTTGGGTGTCCCGGATCTCGTTAGTGATGTTATACAACTACCAATCGGTGATGCCAAGGTTGTATGGTGTTTAAAAGTCCATACATGGGAACCTTGTGCATGTTAAGGTTATATGGTGTTTAAAAGTCCATATATGGGAACCTTGTGTAAGCTAAGGTTGTATGGTGTTTAAAAGTCCATACATGGGAACCTTAGGAAAGTTAAGGTTGTATGGTGTTTGAAAGTCCATACATGGGAACCTTATGAATGTTGAGGTCAAATGGTGTTTAAAAGTCCATTTGGGAGACCTTGGATTGGTAGTGTGTATGGAGCGTGGGGACAACGCTTGTGATCCGCGTATCCGATCGGGTGTTGAGTTGAAAAGTGGATTTGGTTGGTCACTTGGAAGCCAATATAATGTTCTTGAATATAATGAACCATGAGATGCTTGAATTGATGCATGGTTGCATGATATTTGCTTAATGCATTATGAATGCATGTTTAGTTGTTAGTTTGAACAAGTGTTGATTATCTATTGAGAATGTTGCATGTGTGCATGAAATCTCTTTAGTGCATTGGAGTCTTGCTAAGACTTGTTGTAAAGGCATGAGATGCAAATGGAAATGATGTGGTAATATGTTGCATAGTTTAATGCATGTGTTGATTGATTGAGTAAATGGTTTAAAAAGGGTTTCTTAATTTGAAACGGCATTCAAGTATGTGAATGGTATGATGTAAAGTGGAAGTGTTTTCCAAGGTTTGGTTTTAGCTTTGCATATGGTGTTTATGCATGGAATGGCTAATTTGAAGGTTTTGCAAGTTATGTTTTGAAAAGGTTTACTTAGCTTTCTAAGCTAAGGGTTGATTTTCATGTTTGTGCAATGCATGATTTTAAAGCGTGTTGTTGAAAAGGGTTTTCAAACATGGCTTTGGTTTATTGAAACGAGTTGCTTTTCAAAGAGGTTTTATGACTCGCTGCATTGATGGTGTTTTGGTTTTGAGCATTCCTCACTAAGCATTATGTGCTTACGCTCCTTTTTGTCCATCAATGCAGGTAAGTGAGGCTTGGACAGCGAGGAGCAAGGGATTCAAGGAGTACTCCAAGTGAGATGTATGTCTCGGTTAATAGCTATAGTTAATAAAGGCAATGGGGGTAGAATCTCTTGTGTTGTTGTTAAAGGAGATTGTATATGTTGGACATGTATGGTTTATGTTTCTGAATCATATGGATTAATGTTGCAACGTTTGAATCCTCTTATGCTTATATTGATATGTTATGCTTTTTGTCTTAAGGCATGTTTGAGCTTTGAAGGTGTTAAATGTGTTGATGCACCTAGGGGTGGTTATGTATCTAGTTTTTGATGCATATATGTTCCTCATATGTTGTATGGCTTGCTGGTGTGTTTTGGTTGCTTTTGGAGCATGTTTGGTGGGTCAAAGATGCATTTAACCAGCAAGGATGCTGCAATCTGGGCAGGGCGTTTCGGAACGCGTGTTACCGTTTCGGAACGGGGGCCTGAAAAGGCCAGGGTGTTTCGAAACGGATGAACCCGTTTCGGAACGGTTAAGCTACTGCCGACCCCCGTTTCGATACTCGTTGCGGAATTCCCTGCGTTTCGAAACGGGCTGTCTCCCGTTTCGGAACGGTTGACCGTTGGGGGCTGTCAGTGGCAGTTATATGTTTCGAAATGTTTGCGTTTTGGTCCTGAATCATGTTTTTGCAATTGTATGAGTTCTGGATGTCCGTTTGTGTTGAAATTTGGCAGTGAAGCATGAAACCTGACTAATTTCATATTGGTAACTTTTAATTGGGTGAAGTCCCTGTAATTCTCAGAATTTACAGTTTGGTCCCTAAAGTTGTAATTTGTGCAATTGGGTCCCTGAATGATCTCTGATGGTTGTGATCTTTGAGCATGATGTTTGTGTGATCACATCTAGGGTTAATGAGCATCTAGACAAGATTAAAGAGGAAAAAAAAGGGTCGTTAATCAAGGTTGACTTTCGGGTTGACTTTGGTTTTCCCCGTGTAATCTTCTTAATTCGGGCCAACCGTCTAGGCCGGGTTAAGGGGGTTACATTTGGTGGTATCAGAGCTGAGTTGCGAATGTTTGGGGAAAACGGTAAGTTGTTGTGATGTGTGTTTGATGTTTATCTTGATGTATGGTTGAAAGCCGGCTGAAACATGTGTTTCTGAGCAAATTGATGATGTTTCAAGTATGCTTTGTGGTTATGAATCTTCTTTGAGCTCATGTGGTTTATGCTGTTGTTGTGAGCTGATGTTATGCATGATGGAAGTGTAATGGGTATGATATGTTGATGATGTTATGCTGTTGCGAGTGGATGTTGTTTGATGTAAGCATGATCGGATATGTTGTTTGATATGCTTGATGTTGTGATATCCATGCTTTTGTTGATTGTTATGTCATGTAAAAAGGGGGAGGATTCGGGATACCCATTGCCTTATTAATATAGCTATTGTGTTATGTTGGAGTTTGAATCCTTGCTTAAGCTGGTCTAATGGTTTTGTTGTTTTGTTGTGATTGCTTGTTGTTATAGTATGGCGAAATCGATGAAAGAATGGCAGTTGGGTGAGATGGTTGCTGCCTTGGGGCAGGTAGTTAAGGCATGGAATTCACCTTTTAGTGGATGTGTTTCATCCCAGTCTTCTGTGCCTGGAGTTGGGTTGGTAAGGCAAAAGGAAGAAGTTGGTTCTGTGGTGAAGAGTTCATCATCTGTTGTTCAGGAGGTGTTGGGAACATCTCAGGCTGTAGCAAGGGTAAGGACAGTGGATATGCTGACTGTGGGATGTGTGGGTTTGCCGAAGCAGCGTTTGCTTGATTTGGGTGTTGTGGAATATCATGGTTCGACACCGGAGATGTTTGAGGCCTGGTTGGCCAGTGTGGTCCTGATCTTGGATCAAGAAGGCTGTGATTATGCATGTAAGCTGGGGAGTGTTGTCTCGTTGATGTTGGAGGATGCATGTGCCTGGTGGGCATCTGTGGCGGTGGCATCGCACATCCAGGATATTGATTGGGATTTCTTTGTGTCTGCCTTTTATGAAAGGTATCTTGGAGAGAAGTTTCCAAGGGTTAAGCAATGTGAAGGTAGTGCTGTTGTGGAGCAAGTGCTGCTTGAGCAGGGAGTGGAAGCTCAGCCACCGGTATGTGACCGTTGTGAAAGGCGCCATGTTGGAGGTTGTTGGGGCGCGGGTGCTTGCTGGAACTGTGGTTCTAAAGTGCATGTTAAGCGCGCTTGTCCTCTTGGGGTGAAGTCAGCTTTGGTGTTAGCCAAAGGGGCTCTGAAAGGTCGTGGGCACGGCCAAAGCAAGGTTCAGATGTGGCAGAAAGAGCAGAAGGTTGTGAAGAGTTTGGGAAATGAGAAGTGCTGGAAATGTGGGTCTGCTGGACATATGAGACGTGATTGTTTGATGTTGGCTCGGAATAGCCAGGGTTCCTTACCGCAGGGAGATGGTGATGACCTTAAAGTGTTAGCTGGTGCTGTAGCGGTGCGGCAGGAGGATGATGGTTCCGCGAGGAAGAGAGCTCGTCTGATGAAGCTTCAGGGTGGTGATGTGTTTTCAGGTAATTTTGTTAAGTGATCTTTGCTCTGGTTACCTTAGTTGGGTTTCTGTTGGTTTTCCTTGCGTGGTAAGTTTAGTCTTGTTGCCAGCATGTTGAGGTAATAGTTGTAGTTTTGGAAACATCTTTGGTGTAAAGAAGGTTTTAGTGAGTTTTGTGGTTAATGGTTGTTGGTATGATGGTATGATGGAGTTATATAAGTTAGAAGTAAGGAAGGAGATTGTTCTTAGACGGATTCTGAGGATGTTATTGGAGGGTGTGAACTGGCATTCATGCACAGTTAAAATCATTGTTATATGCTATATTATATATGTGCTGGTCCATGCATACATGTGGCATGACATTAGAGGTTTTGCATACATGTACATTAGGCATTGATAAGGCATGTTGGTGATCATGCATACGATGTTCACACTCGCTAATAACTAATCGAATCTGTTAGTATGGTGGTTGGGTTAGGTTGGATGATGGGTTCTTTAGAGGTTGTTTTGGTGTTGGGTGAGAATTAGAAGTAATGGAGTATATTAAGCTAGTTGCTAGTAATAGTGAGAGTGGTATAGCCTGTGGTGGAAGGAAGGTGTTGGTGCTTGTCGAGTTTAGTGGTGTGGTGGTAAGAAGTTGCCGATGGAAGTTAGAATCGGTCAAGTGGTTATGAGTAGCTTGTGGAAGAGATGGTTCCATGGAAGCTAGATGATGTTGCAGGTTAGTGGATGTGTTCTCGGAGTGCCAAGGTATCTTGGCATTGATGTGGTAGTAGAAGGGTTGTTTGTTCGTAGCAAACTTTGAGGAGTTGAGAAGATGGTATGTATGTTCAAGTTGGGTGGTGTTCTTGTAAGGCAAGTGTTGTGGTCAAAGCTTGAAGTGGAAAGGTAATGAAAGATCGAAGGTCATTGTTGGTTGGATGGATTCTTGTGAGAAGTGGTTGGCTGGTTGTGAGTAATTGAATTCTTTTTGGAGATCAGCTGGTGGTGTGTGGAACGGCTAACGGAGTCAAGGTCGGGGTTCTGTGATGTGAATTTTGGATGGTGGGTGAGTAGTCCTGGTGAGTCGTTATGGTAATGTTAGTGGCAGATGTGAAGGATTATCAGCATTCGTTGAGGAGTTTGGGTAAACGGTTGTTGCTTAAGGATTTTTGCTTGTTGGGAAATCCTTGGAAGAGGTTTGGGAGTTTGCAAGAGTTTTAGAAGCTAAGAAGTTTACAAAGTGGCTGAATTGGATTGGTTAGTGTCGCTGTGTAAACAAGTTTTCGGAGTTGTGTGTTACGGTGATGTATGCTGTAAAGGTTTGAGGTTCTTCAAGGTTGTTGTTGGGGCTGTGTACAGTTCGGAAGTGTGAAAGGTTAAGTTGTGCTTAACTTTGAGTGTTCTGAAATTCGTGAACAGTATGTGGTGGAGTTGAGTTGTGTGGAGTTTTGTGGAGGATGTGTTCAGTGGTGGTTGGGGCTTTTGTGTTGCCGTGTGTGTTGCTTTGGGAAGGTTGTGGTTCTCTTTTCGCCGGTTGAAATTTCGAGGACGAAATTTCCTAAGGGGGGAGAGTTGTAACGCCCCGGTTTTGGGCTCAGAAGTTTTGGGCGTTGACTGGTTCGGTCAAAGTGCTGATCGAATATATAAAGGTGAAATTAGGAAAGCCTAGTTCGGGTTGCATTAAAAATATGGTAAAATGTCCTAAAATCCTCTTTTAATATATATAAGTGAACTGTGAAATCAATTTTGCAAAATGAGGTTTGGAAGGGTGACATTTTGGGTTAGTGACCAAAATGTAATTTTTGAAAACTGCGTGACTGTTTTAAAAAGGATTGAAACTTTGAATCTTTAAGGAGCTATTTACCCAAAGGGGAGTTTCTCCAGATTTTCTAGAATATTAAATGATTTAATAATGGTTTAAAATAAAAGTAAAAAGGAGGGAAAGATATTTTAGTCATTTTTAACTAACTTTCTAAATTTTCCATTTCCCATTTTCTCTCATCTTTTCTCTCAAACCAAACACATTCTCTCCAGATCTTTCCTCTGATTTTTGTCACCTAAATTCATCTTTTCAATTACCTATTGATTGCTAATCATCCCTACAACAAAACCTTTGCATTTGCTATTTGGATTTTCAAGCTTTTTGGTTCCAAAAAGGGAGAAACTCAAGTTTGGAGGTAAGAACGTCCATCTCCTCGGAACTTCAAGTTCTTTACTGAAATTCCCAAGTTCTCAATCTTTGATTTGTGATTTATTAAAGGTTTTGCAATTGGAATCTTGATTTTGGCTTTAAAATGCAAGATTTGCTTGATTTTGGTGAAATTTTCGTATGATCTGTTTGGGCAGTGTGTTGAGGTGTTAAATTGATGTTAATTGAATGTTAAATTGATGAATAATTGAGGTTTAATCAATGCAATCCCGAATAGGTTGAATTTCCTAAGTTTTGCTTGAGTTTTTGGTTGTTTTTGGAGTGATCTTGGTGATCTGTTATACCTGGAGGTATAAGGACGTGTTTGTGATCATTTTGGATGTTAATTGATGTTTAAAAATGGTTAGAAGTGATGGATCTTGGCTGGGTTAAGTTTTGGGAGTGTTTGGAGGTGATTTCGGTTGTGTTTGGTAGCCGAATTGTGGTTTTTGCTATGAGCATCGAGTTGAGTTGTGTTGCTGGTGTTTTTAGTGCATTATGATGCATTAATCTTCTGTTGTTATGTGTTTGAAACAGGGGAGGTTGATCCGTGAGCATTAGAGGTGTTGTGGAAGGTTTCGGATGCTTGGAAGGCTTGTTGGCTAGCCTTGTTTTGTGTATCGGTGAGTGAAGTTGGGTTTTTGGCTTTTAAAACCAAGGTTTGAAGGTTTTGGGAGCTTAGTTTAAGTCTAAACAACTTTGCTAAGCTCAAGAGTAAGTAAATGGATTTTCGCTCTTGGTTTGTGATGTGCTTTGGCTTGTTAAACAATTTGTGATTGATGGTTGCAATGCATATGTTTTGCATGTTTTAAATTCTGTTTTGAAAGCGTATTTTAGCATGGTTTAATGCTGGTTTTGAAAGCCATTTGTGAAGGATTCTCAAGGTAAGAGATCCTTGGTTTTGTACATAGAAATTGTGGTTGTGATGCATAGTGTTGCATGTTGTTAAATGGCTTTGTATGATGCTTTAAAACAGTGGAATATTGTTGTTAATGATGCACATTGGTGAGTGATGATTAAGGTTACAAAGGTGGTTGAAAGTCCTTGTGTAAGCCTTGTTTATTTAAGAACAACATGGTGTTTGAAAGTCCATGGTTGGTTCTTGGCTAAAGTTCATGATGGTTTTGCATTATGGTTATGCATGTGAATCAAGGTTAATGTGGTAAGATGGTTATATTGGCTAGTGATGTAAGTGGTTCTTGGTTCGTTGATCGGATATAGTTAGCCGGCTATAGGATTGGGTGCACCGTGAATTAAGTCGCCTTGGAGGTGGAGTGGTTAAGAGTGAACCGGTAAACTCCCTTCAAGTATCCTAACGAGATGGTTAAGGTCATAATGGAGGATGTGATGCCCATTCGAGGACCTTGGTTAAGCAAAGGTTATATGGTGGTTAAAAGTCCATATATGGGAACCTTGTGCTTGTTAAGATCACAATGGTGGTGTAAAGTCCATGTGTGGATCTTGTGTTGGGTGTCCCGGATCTCGTTAGTGATGTTATACAACTACCAATCGGTGATGCCAAGGTTGTATGGTGTTTAAAAGTCCATACATGGGAACCTTGTGCATGTTAAGGTTATATGGTGTTTAAAAGTCCATATATGGGAACCTTGTGTAAGCTAAGGTTGTATGGTGTTTAAAAGTCCATACATGGGAACCTTAGGAAAGTTAAGGTTGTATGGTGTTTGAAAGTCCATACATGGGAACCTTATGAATGTTGAGGTCAAATGGTGTTTAAAAGTCCATTTGGGAGACCTTGGATTGGTAGTGTGTATGGAGCGTGGGGACAACGCTTGTGATCCGCGTATCCGATCGGGTGTTGAGTTGAAAAGTGGATTTGGTTGGTCACTTGGAAGCCAATATAATGTTCTTGAATATAATGAACCATGAGATGCTTGAATTGATGCATGGTTGCATGAGATTTGCTTAATGCATTATGAATGCATGTTTAGTTGTTAGTTTGAACAAGTGTTGATTATCTATTGAGAATGTTGCATGTGTGCATGAAATCTCTTTAGTGCATTGGAGTCTTGCTAAGACTTGTTGTAAAGGCATGAGATGCAAATGGAAATGATGTGGTAATATGTTGCATGGTTTAATGCATGTGTTGATTGATTGAGTAAATGGTTTTAAAAGGGTTTCTTAATTTGAAACGGCATTCAAGTATGTGAATGGTATGATGTAAAGTGGAAGTGTTTTCCAAGGTTTGGTTTTAGCTTTACATATGGTGTTTATGCATGGAATGGCTAATTTGAAGGTTTTGCAAGTTATGTTTTGAAAAGGTTTACTTAGCTTTCTAAGCTAAGGGTTGATTTTCATGTTTGTGCAATGCATGATTTTAAAGCGTGTTGTTGAAAAGGGTTTTCAAACATGGCTTTGGTTTATTGAAACGAGTTGCTTTTCAAAGAGGTTTTATGACTCGCTGCATTGATGGTGTTTTGGTTTTGAGCATTCCTCACTAAGCATTATGTGCTTACGCTCCTTTTTGTCCATCAATGCAGGTAAGTGAGGCTTGGACAGCGAGGAGCAAGGGATTCAAGGAGTACTCCAAGTGAGATGTATGTCTCGGTTAATAGCTATAGTTAATAAAGGCAATGGGGGTAGAATCTCTTGTGTTGTTGTTAAAGGAGATTGTATATGTTGGACATGTATGGTTTATGTTTCTGAATCATGTGGATTAATGTTCCAACGTTTGAATCCTCTTATGCTTATATTGATATGTTATGTTTTTTGTCTTAAGGCATGTTTGAGCTTTGAAGGTGTTAAATGTGTTGATGCACCTAGGGGTGGTTATGTATCTAGTTTTTGATGCATATATGTTCCTCATATGTTGTATGGCTTGCTGGTGTGTTTTGGTTGCTTTTGGAGCATGTTTGGTGGGTCAAAGATGCATTTAACCAGCAAGGATGCTGCAATCTGGGCAGGGCGTTTCGGAACGCGTGTTACCGTTTCGGAACGGGGGCCTGAAAAGGCCAGGGTGTTTCGAAACGGATGAACCCGTTTCGGAACGGTTAAGCTACTGCCGACCCCCGTTTCGGTACTCGTTGCGGAACGTCCCCGCGTTTCGAAACGGGCTGTCTCCCGTTTCGGAACGGTTGACCGTTGGGGGCTGTCAGTGGCAGTTATATGTTTCGAAATGTTTGCGTTTTGGTCCTGAATCATGTTTTTGCAATTGTATGAGTTCTGGATGTCCGTTTGTGTTGAAAATTGGCAGTGAAGCATGAAACCTGACTAATTTCATATTGGTAACTTTTAATTGGGTGAAGTCCCTGTAATTCTCAGAATTTACAGTTTGGTCCCTAAAGTTGTAATTTGTGCAATTGGGTCCCTGAATGATCTCTGATGGTTGTGATCTTTGAGCATGATGTTTGTGTGATCACATCTAGGGTTAGTGAGCATCTAGACAAGATTAAAGAGGAAAAAAAAGGGTCGTTAATCAAGGTTGACTTTCGGGTTGACTTTGGTTTTCCCCGTGTAATCTTCTTAATTCGGGCCAACCGTCTAGGCCGGGTTAAGGGGGTTACACTTCTTCTGCATCAGCATGTTTAATTGCTTGGAGAACATTGAGTTTGATTTCTTGATCATTCACTCTCATGGTCAGTTCTCCTTTCTCCACATCGATCACAGTTCTGCCTGTGGCTAGGAAGGGTCACCCCAGGATGATCGGTGCGTTTTCATCTGCTTCACAGTCTAAAACAAGAAAGTCAGCAGGAAAAATGAATTTATCCACTCTTACCAGAATATCTTCAATCTTCCCTTCTAGTTGTACGTAAGAGCGGTCTGCCAGCTACAGCATGACTGTCGTGGGCCTTGCTCGTCCAATACCTAATTTCTGAAACACAGATTTTGGCATTAAATTTATGCTAGCACCAAGATCACAAAGTGCCTTACCCTCGAATCTGTCGCCAATTATGCACGGTATGATGAAGCATTCAGGATCCTTCTTTTTCTGAGGTGGATGCCTGTGCAAGATAGTCATGCATCCTTCTATCAATTTTACCGTTTCGAATTCCCCAAGTCTGGACCTTTTTGACATGGCATCCTTGAGAAATTTTTCATAACCGGGCATCTGCTTGATGGCCTTTAACAGCGGTATATTAATGTGCACCTGCTTAAAAATATCATAAATCTTTTTGAGCTGGTACTCTTGTTTCTGTTTTTGTAACCGCTGTGGAAAAGGAGGTGGAGGACGGTAATCTTCAAGACGTCCTTCGCATGGTATTCGGATCTGAGGAGGGTTAGGTTCTTCAGCATTCTCTATTTGCTCCTCTGTCCCTTCTGTTGTCACAGCAGGTGTGTCGACAACAGGTTGTTTTTCCTCTGCCAAGGCAGTGTTCACGGCAGGTAAATCTAGGATCGGTTCCTTACTTGGTATACTCTTCATCTCTGGCCCTTGTAATTGTTTCTCACTCCTAGTTGTGATTGCTATGCACTGCTCATGTGTGGGTTTTCTAGTGACCTCAGTATCACTAGGGAATCCTCCGTTTTGCCTTGGCTTGATATGCTGGGAAACCTGGCCCATCTGTGTCTCCAGTGATTTCAGGGTGGCCTCATGGTTTGTCATCCTCATCTCTATCTTGTCCGTGAATGACTTAGTTTTCTTGACAAAGTGATCCATGTTCGTCATGTAAGCTCATGTCTGTGACATGAATGTTGCCAATGTCTGCTCCAGTATACTAGGTGCGGCTGTCGGCGGCTGTTGCGGCTACTGGTGTGGCTGCTGTCGCGATAGGATTATGGGTGCCCCTTGGTTTTGGTTGTTTTGCATTTGGGGATTCAGTGCATTGTTCGGATTGCTCCAGGAAAACTTAGGATCTTTCCTCCAGATAGGATTATAATTGTTGGAATCATAGTTTCTTGTTTGTTGTAATTCCCAACATACATCACTTCTTCCAGCTGTAAAGGACAGTCTTCTGAACTGTGATTCCCACTACAGGTTTCACATACCTCTTCTGCAGAATATACGTCTTTGGAATCTTTTCGCTGCAAATTTTCCACTACTTTTGTGAGGTACGCAACCTGTGATTTCATCGAATTGTCAGCTTTATAATCCTTCACAGAGATCCCTCGTTTTCCCCCTCTCCTAGCTGTAGGAAATTGCTCATCGTTTTTTGCTAAGTTCTTCAACACTATCACTGCTTTGTCTGGTTCCTTGTCTAGTATTAGCCCATTTGCAGCTGAATCTATTCTCAGACGAGTATGTGCATTGGCAGCGTTGTAGAATTTGACGACCTGATTCTACACGGGAAATCCATGCATTGGGCAGTTCCGAAGAAGAGTTGTAAATCTATCCCATGCCTCGTGCATTGGTTCGTCATCCTCCTGTTGAAAAGTAGCAATTTCGTTACGCAATCTTTCAGATAAATGAGAAGGATTAAAACGAGATAAGAATTCACGAGAGAGATCGGCTCAAGTTCGTATTAAACCCAGCGTTAGTTTATTCCACCAAGTTTTAGCTCTGTCTCCTTATGATGCAAGAAAGGGACCTATGAAGTCAATTTCTCACACGTCAAATATTTCAAGCTCCAGAATATTTTGCAATGGCGTTTCATTCTGCCTGGAGATGTTCCCTGTTCTTTGGCATCGATCACAAGTCTTGTAGAACTCGTGTGCGTCCTTAAAAAGTGTAGGTCAATAGAACCCTGCTTGAAGGACTTTTGTAGCAGTTCTAGCACCACCAAAATGCCCTCCACACGGTGATGAATGACAGTGGTACAGAATGCTATGGTATTCTTACTCTGGAACACATCTCTTTATAATCTGATCAGGACATTGTTTGAACAAGTAGGGTTCATCCCAATAGTAGAATCTTGCATCATGTCTGAATTTCTTGAGTCCCTGGCTAGATAAATCAGGAGGCAAAATACTACTAACAAGATAATTAACAATATCAGCATACCACATAATTGTTGTAGCAGCTAACAGTTTCTCATCAGGGAATTCCTCCTTAATTTCGGTTTCACTACCTTGTGTGATAGCATTTTCTAGCCTAGATAAATGGTCAGCTACCTGGTTCTCACATCATTTCCTATCTCTAACTTCTAAGTCAAATTCCTGAAGCAAGAGTATCCACCTAATAAGTCTAGGTTTAGCATCCTTTTTAGTCACTAAGTACTTAATGGCTAAATGATCGGTATGAACTATGACCTTAGTGCCTATCAAGTATGACCTACACTTATTGAAGGCAAATACTATAGCAAGCAATTCTTTTTCAGTAGTGGTGTAATTGATTTGTGCATCATTCAAAGTGCGACTGGCATAATAAATAACATGAAAGAGTTTACCTCAGCATTGTCCAAGTGATGCACGAACGGCGTAGTCACTTGCATCACACATCAGCTCAAACGGCTCGTTCCAATCAGGTGGAATGACAACTGGTGATGAGATAAGCTTCTCATTCAGTTCTTGAAACGCGCTATGACAATCTTTGTCAAACACAAATGGTTGATTTTGTTGTAGCAAACTGCATAGTGGCTTTGAGATCTTTGAAAAATCCTTGATGAATCTCCAATAGAAGCCAACATACCCTAGGAAGCTTTTTACTCCCTTGACAGTAGTGGGGGAGGTAGTTTTTCAATGACCTCGACCTTTGCTTTGTCAACTTCTATCCCTTGCTTCGAAATCTTGTGGCCTAAGATCGTTCCTTCTGTTACCATGAAATGGCATTTTTCCCAATTGAGCACCAAGTTAGCTTCCTCACACCTTTTTAGGACCTTAGCGAGATTTCTCAATAATGTGTGGAAGTTATCTTCGGAGACCGAGAAGTTATCCATGAAAATTTCTAAAAAAATCCTTGACCATGTCTGAAAATATAGCCATCATACATCTTTGAAAGGTAGCTGGAGCATTGCAGAGACCAAAGGGCATTCTCCGGAAAGCATAAGTTCCATAAGGGCATGTGAAAGTCGTCTTCTCTTGGTCTTCAAGTGCTATAGCAATCTGATTGTACCCAAAATACCTGTCGAGGAAGCAGTAGAATGCCTTACCTGCTAGTCGATCCAACATATGATCAATGAATGGGATGGGAAAATGGTCCTTCTTGGTCGCCTTGTTGAGCTTCCTATAGTCCATGCAAATCCTCCACCTCGTGACGGTTCTAGTAGGCAATAGCTCATTCTCCTCATTGCTTACCACGGTCACGCCTCTCTTCTTCGGTACACATTGCACCGGGCTAACCCATGAGCTATCGAATATTGGGTAGATTACTCCAGCATCCAGCCACTTGATTATCTCTTTCATCACTACTTTCTTCATGATTGGGTTTAGTCTCCTTTGGGGCTCAACAGAATTGTTGTGACAATCATCAAGCAAAATTTTGTGCATACATATAGCAGGGCTTATACCCTTCAAATCAGCCATAGTCCACCCTATTTCTTTTTTATGCTGTAACAACATATTTACTAAACTAGTTTCTTGTTTAGGTGTGAGACTAGATGAAATTATCACGGGCAAAGTTTCATTGTTCCCTAAGTAAACATATTTAAGATGTGATGGCAAAGGTTTTAGTTCTAAAGAAGGTGCATGCTCAAAGGAAGATTTATGAGGTATAAATTCTGAAAAATCAAGAGGTTCAAAGTGCGTACTTGGTCTAGCCTCGAGTCGACTAGACTGCTCCAGTTCCCTTGAGAGCTCTTTTTGGTCTGAATCATCATCTTTGCAGAGTGCTTCAAACTCTTCCATTTGCATCTCATTGCTACAGCAAAACTCATCAATCATATTTTGTGTTGTAGCATCTACATATTGGCATACTTCTGGGTTGTCTGCATACTTGAGGGTGTCATGAATATTTTCGTGATCGTCTGATCAGCCACTCGCATTGTGAATTCACCTTTCTCACAATCGATCAAAGCTCACCCGGTGGCTAAAAATGGCCTTCCCAAGATAATGGGTGTGTTGCTATCAGCTTCATAGTCAAGGATTAAGAAGTCGACTGGAAAGATAAATTTGTCCACTTTTACCACAACATCTTCAATTCTTCATTATGGATGAACATGAGAATGGTCGGCTAGCTGTAGCACAACCTTGGTGGGTTCTGCCTCTCGAATTTCCAGTTTCAGAAAAATCGACTTGGGCATTAAGTTAACACTTGATCCCAAATCACAAAGTGCACTTCCAACAAACTTGTCACCAATAGAACATGGGATAGCAAAACTACATGGGTCATTCCTCTTAGGTGGCAGCTTTCTCCACATAGAATAACATTCTTCTGTTATAGCGACAGTCTCTTGCTTCTCGACCTTCCTTTTTTCGTGACTGTATCCTTGAGGAACTTGGCATATGTTGGCATTTGATCAATGGCTTCCAGAAATGGGACATTGATATGTAGTTTGTCTAGGATATCCACAAATTTCTGGAACTGAAGGTCTTCTTTCTGCTTCTTGAATCGTTGAGGAAAAGGAGGTGGGGGTCTAAATTCATTTGTCTGAACTGGCGGAGTTACATCTTTTACTGTAGCAAAAGCAGGCTCCTCCTCCGGTGTTTCTTTTGCTATGACATCCTCATCATTCTCTTCAACTAGAGGATCTTGTAAGTTATCTTCTTCCTGAGGCAAGTTGGGCTAAGAGTCCTCCTTCTCTTCTCCCCCAAACTTGTCTTCTTTGCTAATTTCCTTGCCACTCCTTAATGTGAGTGTGTTGCATTGTTCCTTGCTATGGTGCTTAGTGGCTTCAGTGTCACTAGGCAGACTTCCTTGTGGACGTGCATGCAAGGTTTGAGCTATCTGACCAACTTGTGTTTCTAAGGCTCGGAGAGAGAAACTATGACTTTGCAATAAGGCTCCTTGATTTTTTATGTTTGCTGCATGATCCTGTAGCAAAACTTTCGTGGTTCCCATGAAATCTTTTGTCATAACCATAAATTCCTTGAATATAGTCTCCAGCAAACTGTTCGATGAAGATGTTGCTCCCTTGTGACCTTGCCATGGCATCATCTGGTTAGAAGATGGTGCTTTGATCAGATTTTGTTGTGGCGCTGGCTGAGCAGAATTAATGTGCCCTTGATTACCCCAACTGAAATTTGGATGCTGACGCCATCCTGGGCTGTAGGTATTGGAGTATGGATTATTGTTGCGGTTATAATTCCCCACATAGTTGGTTGACTCTTGATTGTTAGGGCATTCACTCAAATGGTGATTGCCATCGCATCTGAGACATGAGGTTGTGGACTTCACTTCCTTGACTTTGTTGGGACGTTGGAGGTTCTTTAGCATATTTGTGATAGCAGCTAACTGGGTGGCTACCGAGTCATCAGCTTCACTGTCTCGAGCTACTTGGGTTCTCCTCCCCATTCCAAGCCTTGTGGTCAAAAACTGGTAATCATTGTTGGCTACCCTATCAAGAATGTCAAATGCTTCCTCCGGTGATTTGTCTAACAAGGTCCCAATTGCTAAAGCATCTAGCATCATCCTTGTGGGAGCATTTACCCCATTATAGAACATAACCACTTGGGTCCAGTCATGAAAACCATGATTTTTGCACTTCCTCAATAATCCCTTGAATCGATCCCAACACTCATACATGGATTCGTCACCAGCTTGACGAAAAGAAGTTATATCATTTCTTAACTGAGTGTTTCTATTTGGTGGATTATACCGTGGCAGAAAACTTTTGCATAGATTTGTCCAAGTCTCCATTGATCCAGCTGGCACTCCACTTAGACATGCTCTAGCACGATCACGTAAAGAATATGGAAACAGTTTAAGCTTTAGCACATCCTCGTGCACTCTTTGTTGTCTGAACGAGTCACAAACTTCCAAGAAAGCACGGATATGTTGTCTTGCATCTTCGTGAGGCATACCTCCAAACTGACCAATAGTGTTCAACATGTTGAACATAACAGGTTTAAGCTCGAACTGGGCTGCCTGAATTTTGGGAGCTACTATTCCGGGATAGAGATCGTCCAAGACAGGTGTCAAATGATCTCTAATTGCTCGTGGTCGAGCTGCTACTCACTGGCCATTTTCCATAGCATCTCTGTTACCTTGAGGTGGTGGTATTTCTCCGTTCATGTTTCTATTCTCTTCTCTTCGAACATGTCTCCTAAGTCTCAAGAAATGATCGATCTCAGATATAGGTGATTGCAGGGGTCCTCTAGGTCACCTTCTGGTCATACACTAGCAAGACACCTAAAAAGAAAAACGAAAAACCTAAAATAAATAAAAACAAAAAGAACAAACGATAAAAACAAAAACCGTAAACAACCAATTGCCAATCTCTGGCAACGGTGCCAAAAACTTGTTGCGTTCGTGCATTGACTATAATTGATACGCAAATGGTGCAAGTATACACGTCTAACGAGTAATAAAGTGATGAGTGAGTATCGTCTCCACATGGATTGGAGGTATTTACGGTTGCTGTAACAATAAAGATTGAACTTTTTGCAGATGACAATGCTATAGTAAAAGAGATGGTGTAAAATAATGCTGAAGCAAAACAGTGCAGAGAAAGATGAGATAACAATATGATAGACATGTCCCATTTCGTATGTGAAACTCACTATAGAATGACTGGCTGGGAATGATTGACAACCTAACTCAAGCCCATTAACGATACTAAGGCTCTTCAGCTATCTTATATGCTAGGCGGGATTTACTAAGAATGTTCCTAAACTATCTCTAGCCAGGAAACTGGGAGTTAGAAATGCTACAGCCATATCTCTCGGCGTAAACTCATAACACTCCCCTACCCTTCACATACTATCCTTTTTAGCCCTTGAAACCTATCACTTATCTCTAAGGTAGGTTAGAGTCTGCCTCTCAACAGTCACTCCATTACTTATGAGGGTTCTAAGGCTAGCTTTCTCGATTACTAACCCCAAAATACACTTAAAGAATGGCCAACTCTCGAAGGCGCTAAGGTAGGGCCTATCTCTCAAAGCACTTACAACCCTAAGCTCTTACAACTTTAAGGAAATGAGAAATGCATAAGCAAATCATAGAATCATGATAAACACTGAAAAAGTCATAGCATGCATTAAAAAGTACTCAAAATAAAATCATCCATCAAACCCAAGCCACCTAAAACAGTTCGTGGCTGGGCAATATCATCCAACGTATCATTGCGATAACATCACCAAATATAAAGATATGACAAGAAATTGCTATAGCGACAGAAAGAAATGTGAACTCCCTCTCCTCCATGGATTGCCCGACTGTCTTAGGCCCACCGCCTCTCTCGAGGCCGGTGAGGCCACTCCTTGGAGCTTCAACGATGGAGGACACCGAGCTGGAGAAGATGAAGGTGGAAACTTCCCTCTCCTTTTCTCTCTCTTCCGCCTCTCTTTTTACAACACAAAATACCATACTTTGCTTCAAGCTTCTCTCCCCTTTATATAGTGGAGGCTTCTAGGGTTTGGTGCCCTAAAGATGACTTGATAAACCCAAGGAATATCCACCGACAAGGTCTGCCACAAGGGGACAAGGAGGACAGTCTGTATGTGGGCACCAGCTACTGTACATGTCAGATCGTCCTTTTCTGCATGTTCACATGTTTCTGCAGCTCGCGTGTATCTCACGTGCTGGTCAATATTCACTTCCATCATGCTATAGCAATTCTCGGCACCCAGCTTTCTCTCTTGACTCTTTTCCAGCACATCACAAACCCAAAATCCAACCTTCCGAGCAGTACCCCTCGATATGGACCACTAACCAGCAAAGATAAAGATGCACCCATAAGAAGAAAATGCAACCTAAATGCAGTCTAAATGCTATGGTATGAACTCAAGAACAGGCAAATGCTATAGCAAAAATGTATGAAAACAATGATATTTATGCAGTTATCATGCATGCATCGAAAGAAAAATAAAAAACAACAAAAAGAAGTTTTGCCTTTAGTTGCTTCGGTCCCTCTCGTCGATTTGCCATCGGTCGTCTATAAATTGGCATCCCTTGACGGGTTAGAAAACGGTGAGACGATGGTGAAAATCGAAGGGGCCAGGAGCTCTTTAAACACCAAAATATTTTTGTGTCTCGGGCTTGAAAACTCAACGGAGGGGGTTTGTTTGGTCTTCGATTTTCGGGTTGGGAGTGGAAAGCTTTCTCTCTTTTTTTTCTAGGGTCGATTTACGGTTACTGGTGCCGTTTAACAGCAACCGAAGTAGTGGCAGATTCAAAAAAAAAACCTGGTCGATGGTATAAAAAGGAAGGGTTTTCAGAGATATTTTTGGGTTTCAAGTGAAAATGGCCAAAAGAGGAAAAGTTTAAGATACTGGGGGTATTTACATTGAATTTTGTTTTTCTAAAATGGTCCGCTAACAACTTTGACCCCTCCGTGTTTTTGAAATTTCACCATTGGCCCTTCCGTCTTTTAAAGTTCCTTTTTTGGACCTTGTAGTTTTAAACTATTTTTAATTTCGTCCCCTTGCTATGCGAAACGTTTTTGGGTGGGTAAATTCCCTATTGCACCCTCAAAAATTTTGTTTTCCATTCGATTTAGTCCGAGACCAGTGGCATAATTGTTGTTTAGGTCCTTGTTCTTTTCTTCTTTCTTTCTTTAATTTTAGTCAGTATGATTTTGAAATGATCTATTGTTTGTATTTACATTTGTAATGTATACATATATATCATGATTGCCATGAATTATGTTGCATAGAGATTTTATAATGTTTATTTGTTTTTGTCATGCCTTATATTAAAAATACTCGACCCGGTTGACCCGTCCCGAAAACCCGACGACCCGAACTTAAAATATCGTGTAATTCCCGAGAAAAAAATTACCTGACTCGGCAAATTTTCCGGGACACGGGCCGGAAGTTTCCCCTTACCGGGTACCCGACCCGATAAAAGTTAATATATTTTTTTATATTTAAAATTATATATTTTATTTTATGTTTCTTAATATTTTCACTCTAAAATTAAGTTTAAATCCCTACATTTTTCTATGTTTGTATTATATTCTTTTAAGTTTTAAGTTTAATTTTTTAAAATATTTTTGTGTTTAACATGTGATTTTTTTAATTTTAGAATTAAAAAATAAAAAAAATAAGAATCGAGTACTTGATACTCGAGTACCCGACTTTTACGGGTACTCAAATTCCGGATACCCGAATATAATGGGCCGAGACACGGGCCGCTTAATGAGGCACCCTTGATGAACCGGGTACCCGACAATGCCTACCTTATATGTATGTATGAATGTATAAGTGTGTAATTTAAGGATTGCTTCGGTTTTTGATATTTAACATGCCTTATATTAGGGCGGTGGTATGCGTATTTGTTTTGTATTACTTGTCCTTACCATGAATATTACGTTACCGTGATTTTTTTTTTCATTTACCTTTTACATATGTGTACAAAAATCGGGTTTTCATGGCTATGCATGTATATAATTTGTTGGATGAGTCTACCACGTGCGACGAACACTGATGAACACCATTAACGATGAACACCGATGAACACTATTAAATTAATTAATAAAGATTTAAAATTTTAAGGACTCATAATACAATTAAAAATTATTTTTAAAAAATCAATTAAATTGTTTTTTATATATATTAAAATTTTATTTTTTTAATAAGGGTAAACTATATATTTAGTACCTCACTTATTTTTGTATTTCTATTGAACCCTCATTATTTAAATATTATTTTAATTTGACCATATTCTTTATAAAAAAATAATTTAACCCTTAACCATCAACCTAAAACCCTAAACTATTAAACCTAAAACCCTTAAACTCTTAAACCTATACCCTAAATTATATACCATTAAAAATAATTTCACCATCATCGATTCAATTCAATTCAATGCATTGTTGAATTATTCTAAAAAATTCAATTAAATTATTTTATATATATATATATATATATATTAAAATTAATTAAATTCGAATCTCCTTGAACTTTGCATAGCCAGATTATAGATCGGTAAAGCTTGAAACCATCTTCGCCCAAAAACACAATGCCATACAAGCAGGCAACACAACCCTAAACCATCGTATATCGGACAACATGGGAAGCCGCCGGATGAAATTATGCAGGTGCAGACACATGGACCTTTAGAGAGACCTGGTTCTCCACTTAAGGATGATAGAAGCACAAAAAAGCTGCGCAACGAAGGAGATGGAACTAACTTGAGACTTCCTGAAGAAGCCATTGATATGGATGCAGAAGGGACTAATGAAAATTTGGTTGATGGAAATTTTAAATCAAAACAGGTTTGTGGGGTTGCTACTGATAAAGACTCTACAGATGCAACTGGTTTAAATGATATGCCGAAACCATCGTATGCACGAATGGTAACAGGGTCTCAGAATAGTGAGAAAAATAAAAATTTAAACAAGGAAGATGAAGTGGAAGTTATGGATGAGGACTTTCAGGTGGATGAATCTGGTTCGTTCCCTACAATTAGGTTTTCAAAACGGGTTCATGAAGATATTGATCAATGTATACGCCATGTACTAATCGTCCGACTCTTAGGGCGTACAATTGGATATAAGACATTGTTATCCCGAATCACTCTTCTTTGGAAACCTATTGGCGAAATATCGCTTATATATATAAAATAATTTAATTGAATTTTTTTAGAAGAATTCAACAATTTATTGAATTGAATTGAATCGATGATGGTGGAATTATTTTTAATGGTATATGGTTTAGGGTATAGGTTTAAGAGTTTAAGGGTTTTAGGTTGATGGTTAAGGGTTAAATTATTTTTTTATAAAGAATAGGGTCAAATTAAAATAATATTTAAATATTGAGGGTTCAATAGAAATACGAAAATAGGTGAGGTACTAAATATATAGTTTACCCTTATTAAAAAATAAAATTTTAATATATATAAAAAATAATTTAATTGAATTTTTAAAAATAATTTTTAATTGTATTATTAGTCTTTAAAATTTTAAATCTTTATTAATTAATTTAATGGTGTTCATCGGTGTTCATCGTTAGTGATGTTCATCAATGTTCGTCGCCCGTTGTAGAATTTTCCTAATTTGTTTCTATGTATCGTATAGCATGTTTTAGTTGGTAATATGTGTAATCTCGTTTTATTTTTATTTATTGTGTTTATCGTCTTATTTATATCATCCTTTATCATATTAGCATATGTATTTTCTTTGCTCATGCATGTAAAATTGTCATGTTTAATTAATCTTTTATTTCTTTAGTACTCGGTGTCTCGATATCCTAGAGAGAGTCATCCCGAGTATTCGAGTGTCGTCACTTTTGGTATCGTAGGTCACGAGTTAAGTTGTAAAATCTGTATGATCATGCATTAATGTACTTGGGGATTTTAAAATTAAAATTGAGTTAAAACTAAATCTTTCTTAAAAAAATGCGATTCGAATCCTTAGGCACCAAGTTTTGGGCACGACAAGGGTGCTAACCCTTCCTCGCGTGTAACCGACCCCTAGACCCATTATTTTTAGAATCTCTAGTTTTATTTTTCGTGGTGCCCGGTCTACCCCTTTTAAAAATTGATCGGTGGCGACTCCATTTTTATTTCAAAAAAACAAAAAAAATTACTTTCATCTCAAAGGAATTTTCATACACCACACACCGAAGTTTTTTTTAATTAGTCGATAAAACATCTCCTTTCGAATTTGGAACTGGATCACCAAAGTGCCAACCTATGTCTCTACTCGGTGCACCTTCTAATCCTTCAGTCAGAAACTTTTCAGTACGTGGTGGCATGCTTCAATTTTAATAAAAACTAAAATTCGTATATTCATAAATCATAATCATAAAGTTAAATAAAAATTTAATATATTTTTATATTTGATTAAATTAGGACTAAATTTAAATTGCATACAGTTAGAAACTTTGATTAAATAATTTAAATTAGGATATATGATTCAATTGAATGAAAATAAAAATTTACACTAAATTAGGAATTTAAGATAACATTAAGGACCAAACTCAACAAATCAATAAAAATTACCTAATAAGTAATACTTAATTTACCGTTCTTGCTCAGTTGCCCTTTCCTCATTCACCTTCTCGAAAGTCAAATGGATTTGCAAAATGCAAATCGTTCGACCGCTCAACTCAACGTCCTCCTCAGTCCAACATCAACGGCAGCGACGAAGCTCAACAGGGAACAGACAGAGACAGTGAGAGTGAGACACAGATGTTTGGATTCTTCTCAAAAAAATCTCAGTTCTCTTCTTCGTCTTCTTTTGAATATGCTCTTCTCTACTTCTCTGCTCTCTCTCTCTCTTTTAAAAAAAAATAATTCTCTTTGCACTTGCAGTTTGCAATTTGGTTTGCCTTTGAAACGCAAAGTTCTCTTCTCTCTCTCTTTGTGAGTGTATAGACTATAATGTATATGTTTATTGTATTTCAATTCAGATTTCATATTATTTTTTATTTTTTTCAATTACTTTTGCATGTTTTCAGCTTCTTTTGCAGAGTGCAGAGCAGGGGAATATATTCTCCCTGTTTTGTCTGGCTTTGAAACGCAAATTTCATTTTTTTTCAATCACGGCCTAATAACGGGGATTGTGTCCCGTTATCGACGTGGCGAACGCTATCACGTTATTTCGCATCCGCGATAGCCCGCTATCATTGTGATTCTGTTGCCCACCGTGATTTCCTCCAATTGCGGTTGCAGACGGCGGCGCGGCCGTTATTTCGCGTTCCGCTATTTAGAATCCTGGTTAGAATTTAGAATTTAGGGTTATAATTCAGAGTTTATAAGTTAAACCTAAATCCTAACCATGTTACCCTAAAAACAAAACTCTAACCTCTAAACCCTAGATTCTAAACATAAACCCTAAATTTTAACCATTGTCCCTAAATTCTACACTCCTACACCTAAACCTCTAAACCCTAAATCCTAAAACTAAGGCACTTGTTATATCCTATACACTGGCAGTAGAAACTGAAAGTCTCTACAAGCACTTTAGTTTTAGGGTTTAGGATCTTAGTTAGGATGTATGGTTTATGGGTTTAGGTGTAGAGGTTTAGAATTTAGGGATAGATGTTAGAATTTAGGGTTTATAATTTATGATTTAGAGGTTAGGGTTTTATTTTTAGGGTAATATGGTTAGGATTTAGGTTTTAACTTATAAAGCCTAAATTATAACTCTAAATTCTAACCACTATCTCTAAATTCTAAACCACATACACCTAAACTCATAAACCCTACACCCTAAACTAAGACCCTAAACCCTAAAGCTAAGGCGCTTGTGGAAACTGACAGTTTTCACCGCCAATGTATAGGATAATAATCCTTATTTTTATTGGAGAGTATTAATCATTAAAAAATAAATAAATTATAAACATTTTAATATTAAAAATTGAAATAAAGTATAAAATTTAGAAATAAGTGCGGGTTAATTTTGGATTAAATAATTTTTGTGTGAATTAAACTGAACAAAAATAAACTTTGAATGATTAACATGTTATTTACTATTTTATTAAAATCAGTCACATTTCTATTGTCACATGATGTAGTGTGTTCCGATTGACTAATTTTTTAACAAAATTAATGATTTTGGATAATATAGATAAATTTTTTTATAGAAGAGGGAAAGCATACATAAGCCTCGTTAAAAACACCCTAAACCTAAATAGGGGAATATAGTACCAATGATAGCCTTTTACATAGACATACTAAAAAATACCACACAGGCGAAAGCCACATGCTGCAAACTATCTACTAACATCAACATGTAAGATATCTAACACCTCAGCAGGAGGGTACAAGAATAGGCGCGTCTCAAAAGAATCCATATAGAACAAATGTGTCATCGCATATGTCACCCGATTAGCTTCCCGAAAGACATGTTGGAACACAACATCGCAATGACTTGTGGCCAACGAACGAATCGATCCAAGCAAAGAGGAAGGAATTCGCCCTTGATCCGTCAAAACACAAATCACATCTAGACTATCGGATTCCACAATCACCTTTCTCACATTTAAATCCAAGGCACAATTGAGACCTTCATACACGGCCCAGGGTTCAGCCTCTAAGACAGAGCATCTTCCTATAAACTTCGTAAAGCCAACACGCCACACCCCCTCAGAGTTGCGCACATGAAGCCACTCCATCAAAAAGTCGTTGCCCACCATCCACATTCACTTTTATAAAACCAAAGCTCGGTGGACTCCATGAAACCACAAACGGACGCGCACCACCCATTGTCGATGGTTGAATAGCAACTAAGGCTAACGCTCGGCAAGTTTCATCCCGTAATCTTCAACTACAATCCATAACATTATCGGTTTTCTCATTATCTGGATCAAAAACTCTCTTGTTACGGAAAAGCCATAAGTTCCACAAAATTTCCCCAAAGAGGATATCCCAATCAGGCTCCGATGTAGAAAAATATCTTGGGTCTTGCAAGTTAACTCGAACCCAAGCAGGAATCGGGAGGGTAAAAAATTCAGACAACCGATCCGAGCGAACCAAAGAGGACCAGATCAGCTTCGCATTCGGGCACCGTTGGAGTAAATCGTTCAGGTCCTCAAAAGCTGCACCACACGTCACACAACCAGCAAAATTCGTGAAATTTCGCCTTGCTATTTTGCCATTGGTAAGGACACAACCTTTACAAACTAGCCATAAGAAGGATTTTACCCAAGGGACCCCTCGGAACTTCTTAAGCACACTCCAAATGTTATCCACAAGGCAAATAGGAGGATTTAAACGCAAATCATATGCACACTTTACTGAGAAACCACGAGCTCTATTCCACAACCAACACAGGGAGTCCGGCAAATTCACCTGGGACGGCGGCATAGTACCTGCAATGTGCTCAGGAACGTCATGTGGTAAGAACTGTTGAAACAAAGTCCAATTCTAATAATCGTCGGCTTGCACCATTGCGCTTATCAGAGTGAAATCCGGCAAGGTTCCAAAAAATCCATTGTCACAACAACAAGTGGTCCAACATCCCGAACCCAATGGTCACGCCAAAAATCCATTGTTGAACCACTGCCAATGTTCCAAAAAAATACCACCCCACACATCGCTCCAAATTGAACACAATCCTCTCCAAAGAAGCGAGTTATTATTTCTCTCTAAGGATGTGGGAAGGTCTCGACACTTATATTTTGCACGTAAAAAATGGACCCAAAGTTGGTCCGGTTTAGCAACAAGATTGTACGCAACTTTCATAAGGAATGTGTCATTCTGAATAGTAGTATGCTTAATCTCAAGACCCCCAGATGTCACAGGTAAACAAACATCACCCCATCTAACGAAGATGAACCCCTCTCTTATCCAACGAAGCTCCCCATATAAAATCGTGAATCAACTGTTCAATTCGATCACACACGCCCTTTGGAATTCGAATTGTCTGCATGGCATAATAAAAATAGTTAACGTTTTTTAATAGAATAGATAATGTTTTTAAACATTAAGGACACTAATGAAAAAAATGTCAAGTACCAATATAAAAAAATAGTGAACAATTTATGTATTAAGTCTATAAATTTATATAAAAATATATTTTTTATCTAAAATACATTAACAGTCGAAAAATATCATCTATTAGCATTTGATTATATATTTTAATTATTATGGTCTTGTTTGGCAATCAGCAAATAGTTGATAGCAGATTATATTAGCTGTTAGTTGATTGTATTAGTCGATTTGACTAGCGGATTGTATTAGCTGATTGTATAAAAGTGTTTGGTAAAATTAACTGAAAGCTGATAGTTGTTTGATTATTTAAACAAGCAAAATAATATATAAAGACATGATTACATTTGATACTAAACATATTTGAAGGATCATATATTAATTTATTATTTATTTAATTATTTTAATACAATTTAATTAATTATTAAAATTAAATACAAATATAAATGTGTGAGAATAAAAAGAACAAAAACGATTAGTTTACAAATGTCACAATGTAAATACACGAGGGTGAAAATTAAAATAGAAAAGGTTAAAATTTGGGTTATTTAAGGGTAAAATGATCTTTATAACTCTTATGTCAAAACCTCTAATTTCAAAATGCTCATATTAGTAGCTTTTTCAAAATTAGAGGTTTCATCTTAATCTGCTATTCCAATTCGATATTTAACAAACATCCAAATTAGCAAAGTTGACTGGTCAAACCTCTAATATTAGCTCAAACCTATAATTTTGACTCAAACCGCTATTTACCAAACATTATATATATATATATATATATATATATATATATATATATATATTGAATAGAATTACTATATTTTAATTTGTTCTATCATATCATATGTATAATCTATAAAGGTAATTATATAATGTACTGGCGAAACTTTTTGTTTTCACAAATGCCCTAATTTTAGGGGTTAGAGATACAGTTTAGGGTTTATAGTTTAGAGGTTTTGTAGAACTAATATTTTGATATAATAATTGAAATATGTTTTGGACTGATTTAAAAAGTATTTAAAACATTTCCAAAGTCCAAACAACTTGAAATAATATTTAAGGAATTTTTCATAAAGGTTTTTCATGTTTTCAAAGGCCAATTTTAACAAAACTGACCAAGTGTTTCGAAACACCTTAGGGCGTTTCGAAACAGGTGCCTCCAGTGGCCAAAACGTTTCGATACTCGTATCGAAACGGGGCCAGCGTTTCGAAACAGGCTAGGCCGTTTCGATACGCCCACGTGGCACTGACCACAACGGTCATAAACCCCAACGGCTCTTTCCCAACTAACTTTTAAATGCAGGTCGTTTCGATACGGGCTTATAGTGTTCTGATACGTGTTCCGAAACGGCAAGGGGGTGTTCCGAAACGGGTACCCTGACAGACTGCAACGGCTCTTTCTATATTGAGGGTGTTTCGAAACAGGCTCGAGTGTTTCGAAACGGGGAGCTGCAGAACTGCATTTATGGAGGGAATTAAAGGCTCCAACGACTCTATTTCAACCCCAACGGTCCTAAACGGCTATAAACTCAATTGGGAGTATAAAAGGGACCTCCAAGCATCAAGAGAAGGCTAATGCTTCAATTGTCAATCAACAAATGATCAAGAAATTGTCTTAGCACTTTAATTGTCAATTCTTGTATAGACAAACACTAGTGAGCCAAAATTGTCAAATTTGCTCAAGTGTTTTAGGTTTTGGGTGAGTGCTTAATTGTGCAAACAAACACCTATTAGAGGGTTTAAGTTTGCTTTCTTTGTCTCTTTGTAAAAGAGGGTTTTTGATCAAGGCTTGGGTAGAAGCTTGATCGGTTGTAAGGGTTTCCTCCTAATTCTAGAAAAGGGGACGAATCAATTAGTGGATTGATTGTGAAATCCTTAGTGGGAAGCTAAGGTAGTGGATGTAGGTGCTTGTTAGAAGGCCGAACCACTATAAATCTTTGTGTCTTTAATCTTTCTAGCTTCCACAACCCTTCCACCCAAATATCCACCTCTCCACCACTTGGTGAGCTAAATTGGTTGATCGAATCGAGCTCCACACAAGCCAACAATTGGTATCAGAGCTTGGCTCAATCGAAGGGGATTAACATCCTATTGAGAAGATCCGGCAAGCTCGATCACTAGTTCATCAACCGGCTCAAATGGCACAATCAATCGACAAACCGCCTTTCTTTGACGGAGACCACTATGCCCATTGGAAGACAAAGATGAAATTCTTCTTGAAGTCAAGAGATTACAAGCTATGGGACATAGTTGAAGATGGTCCGTTCGTGCCTCAAAGAAGTAAAGCGGAGTGGAGTGCCGACGATCGCAAGAAGATGGAGCTAAATTGCAAAGCCTTGCACATTCTATTTTGTGCATTTGGTCCATCCATCTATGAGAAGATGTCTTCTTGTGAGAGTGCCAAGGAGGTATGGGACAAGCTTGAAGTCACATACGAGGGGACAAATGAAGTCAAGGAGACCAAGATTGGGCTCCTAACCTTGGAGTATGAGAACTTCAAAATGGATCCGGAAGAGAACATCGAGAAGATGTTTGATAGGTTCTCCACCATCACCAACGGTCTTAAAGGTTTTGGAGAAGCCATCCCGGAAGAAAAGCTTGTTCGAAAGCTCATCTACTCACTTCCCGAGTCTTGGGACTCAAAGAGGACCGCCATCATCGAAGCCAAAAATTTGAAGACTTTGAAGCTTGATGAACTCATGGGGTCTCTCCTTACTCATCAAATCATGAAGAAAAATAAAGAGGATGAGAAAAAGAGGGAAGAAATTAGAGCTATGGGAGAGAAGAAACTCAAAGGGCTTGGCATCAATGCAAGTGCCATGGCTCTCAAATCCTCCACTTGCCATCATGTCTACACAAGTGAAGAGGAGGATGAAGAAGAAGAGATAGTTCATCTCTTCAAGAAGTGTGCCCCGTTCATAAAGAAAGCCTTGAGAGAGCTTGAACGAGAACCTAAGAGAAAGGATTGGGTTTAGATGAATTACAAGATGCCTATGATGATTTGGTTTTAGATTTTAAAAGCCACATTTTGAAAAACAATAAATTGGTTTCAAAGTTCAAAATTCAAAATGATTTGCTTTCTAAAACCAAACTTGAAGAGTTTGAATTGAAATGTCTTGATTTACAAAAATTGCTTCAAAAAGTTCAAGAAGAAAAAGATTTGATTTCCAAGGAACTTGAAAAGAAAAACAATTTTGGAAAATCAAATTTTTATGTTAGACAATCTAGTGCCCCTAGATTTGTAAATGGAAAATGTTTTAGAAGTGTTTGGGTCCCAAAAGTACTTAATACTTCAACTAAAAGGGATGAAATTGAAAAATGGATTCCAAAGGGGACTAAATTTTGTGCAACTAACGTTTATGGATCCAAAGCAATTTGGATACCAAAAGTTATTTGATTGTCTATTGTAGGTGTTATGGAGATGTTCAACAAGTCAAACATTGAGGGGGAGCTCCATACATACAAGAAAGAACACTTGAAGAAGGAAGGCTTCACATCCTCCCTTGGGTTCAAGTGTTGGTAAAATTTCTAGTTGTTTTGATTTTATTAGTCTTATTTTTATTTAATTCAACTAGATGATCATATATGTTGGACTAACATTTCAATGATGCCTTGAGTAAGGGGGAGCCATTTTAAAACCAAATTCTTACTTTTGTCAATTTTTTTTACCTCTATTGTTATTTTTGAACTTAATGTTTTAAATCTTTTTGATATAACAAAAAGGGGGAGAAATGGTTTGAAAAATTGAATTTTCAAAATGAATAAGGGGGAGCCTTATGTGAATTAAAATTTTATTCTCTTATTCACATTTTATAAGTTAAAGGGGGAGAATTCCAAACAATTTTTCAAGTGGTTTTATTATATCAAAAAGGGGGAGATTGTAGAACTAATGTTTTGATATAATAATTGAAAAATGTTTTGGACTGATTTAAAAAGTATTTAAAACATTTCCAAAGTCCAAACAACTTGAAATAATATTTAAGGAATTTTTCATAAAGGTTTTTCATGTTTTCAAAGGCCAATTTTAACAAAACTGACCAAGTGTTTCGAAACACCTTAGGGCGTTTCGAAACAGGTGCCTCCAGTGGCCAAAACGTTTCGATACTCGTATCGAAACGGGGCCAGCGTTTCGAAACAGGCTAGGCCGTTTCGATACGCCCACGTGGCACTGACCACAACGGTCATAAACCCCAACGGCTCTTTCCCAACTAACTTTTAAATGCAGGTCGTTTCGATACGGGCTTATAGCGTTCCGATACGCGTTCCGAAACGGCAAGGGGGTGTTCCGAAACGGGTACCCTGACAGACTGCAACGGCTCTTTCTATATTGAAGGTGTTTCGAAACAGGCTCGAGTGTTTCGAAACGGGGAGCTGCAGAACTGCATTTATGGAGGGAATTAAAGGCTCCAACGACTCTATTTCAACCCCAACAGTCCTAAACGGCTATAAACTCAATTGGGAGTATAAAAGGGACCTCCAAGCATCAAAAGAAGGCTAATGCTTCAATTGTCAATCAACAAATGATCAAGAAATTGTCTTAGCACTTTAATTGTCAATTCTTGTATAGACAAACACTAGTGAGCCAAAATTGTCAAATTTGCTCAAGTGTTTTAGGTTTTGGGTGAGTGCTTAATTGTGCAAACAAACACCTATTAGAGGGTTTAAGTTTGCTTTCTTTGTCTCTTTGTAAAAGAGGGTTTTTGATCAAGGCTTGGGTAGAAGCTTGATCGGTTGTAAGGGTTTCCTCCTAATCCTAGAAAAGGGGACGAATCAATTAGTGGATTGATTGTGAAATCCTTAGTGGGAAGCTAAGGTAGTGGATGTAGGTGCTTGTTAGAAGGTCGAACCACTATAAATCTTTTTGTCTTTAATCTTTCTAGCTTCCACAACCCTTCCACCCAAATATCCACCTCTCCACCACTTGGTGAGCTAAATTGGTTGATCGAATCGAGCTCCACACAACCCAACAGGTTTATGTTTATGTGCTTAGAATTTAGAGAATGTGGTTTGAATTTAAAGTCTAGAGTTAGGGTTTATAGGCAAAAACATAAATCCCTAACATATTGCCCTAAAACCTAAACCTTAAATTCTAACCTAACCCCTAAATTCTAACTACAACACCTAAATTCTAAACCCCTAAACTATGAACCCTAAACTAAATTCTTAAACCCTAAAATTAGGGTGTTTGTACAAACAAAAAGTTTCCACCGCCACTGCATGAGGTATTTTCCTATCTATAAAAGTAAATACGTATTATCATCAGAATCATTTTTTTGAAAAATTCTAATTTTAATCTTAATCCTACCTAGAGGGGACGAGAAGGGGAAATCTAAGGAATACATGGGTGTTCCTAATTGGTCTAGAACTCGTGACCTAAGGGAATATGAGGAACAAAATAAGTAATCATTTCATACATTTAATTATGGGCAGTTAAACAAAATAGGTATACTTATACATTAAATTTCCATTATTTTCATATTTTATAATTTTAATTTTAATTTTTAAGTTAAGTTAAATTTTGGATCAAATTAATAGAATACATAAATAATATGGGCTAAATATATAATTAAACCAATTTTATTTAATTAATATTACTAGATCAATGATTAAATTAGAACATTCATCACTCATTTTGTAAGTTAGACTTCTAATAATGGGTAATTATTTTAAGCATCGGCGGTGAGAACTAAAAGTTTCCACAAACACATTAATTCTAGGCTTTTGGGATTCATTTTAGGAGGTAGGGTTTAGCAATTTAGAATTGAAGTATACTGGTTTATAATTTGGGGTTTATAATTTTTGTTAGTTTGATGATTTTTTAGTTGCCTTTCGATTTTCTGGGTTGTACTGTGATTAATTTCGATTCAACCTGTATCGTATATCTAGTATTGTTGGGTAAGTCTCCTGGCGAAATTTTCTGAATACACAACACTTTAAATTCAAAATTTGCTTAAGATCCTTACCACTTAGACCAACTAGTGTGAGTTTGATTATATTAATACAAAATCATGTCAAAGGAAAAGACTTTGTATTCCTGCCGGTAAAGTCCGACAAGCGGAACCTCAAGCTCAAGTTGCTTAACCTTCCATGGATGCTCTCATGGCCTTTCTGAACGGACAATTCACCTCTTTGGGCACAAACATGAATTCTGAATTTACCGTGATTGACACAAGGTTCACCACCTTGGAGGAGAGAGTCATTTCCATTGAGAATCGAGTTACCTCGATTGAAACTCAACAAACCTCCATGGACATCTCTCTTCAAGCTTTTCATGATGAGTGGCGACATTCTCGAGGTAATAATGTCAACAATAAAAGTGAAAATAAAGAGGAAGATGAAGATCAAGACGAGTCTTAGGTCTTGCATATCATCACATATCATATTATGATTTTCTTTTATGCACCTATGTTATTTCTATTTGAACCTATGCTTTAAATATTTATGTTTTAGGATTTAAGTTTGGATTTTATGCTTTCTTTGAATTATTATGCTTTATGCTATTAATTAAATTTATGTTGTTTGCTGAATCTTGCTTATATTATCTTGCTTCCATCATTGATTTTGATCTAACAAAAGAGGGAGAAGGGTATAAGCTAAAATTTTCAATCTAAATCTTTCAGAAACCTAGCTTAAACTAAGCGGGAGTACTTAAAAATTTACTTTGATTTTGTTATATCAAAAAGGGGAGATTGTAAAACTTATGTTTGATTTTGATATAACAAATATTTTAAGGACCAAATTGCAAAGTAAACAAATTTTTAAGTACTTGAAAGTCTCACTATTGACAAAGATTTTAAACATAAAATATATCCAAGTTAAAACTTAAACCCCGCACTTTTTTCTAAGTGTTTTCAAATCTAGACTTAATAAAATCTCTCAGGCGTTTCGATACACTATATAAGTGTTTCAATACGGCCTTGCCTTTCCAAAGCCAAACTTTACAAAACTACACAGGCATTTCGATACGCTATCTCAGCGTTTCGATACAACCTCATCTTAATTGGCTACTGGAATTTCACGTTTCGATACGGCTGAGATTGTATCGATACGAGAGTTTTGATACGACTATGTCTGTTGCGATACGGTATTCATCTGGGCTTAAGGTTTTTGTTTAAGCGTACCGATATGGACCTATGCTGTATCGATATAGGGATTAAGATTTTCAAATATTTTCATTTATTATATAATTGTTGCCTTGTCAGTTAGAAGAGATCAACAAACTTTTGAATTTTAGTTACCCTTACCGATACACCCTAGTGGCATACCGATACGGAGTTTGGCAGTGTCTAAGTTTGCAAAAATTGCTTCGATACGGCCTATAGTCGTTTCGATACAGCCCCTTATATGTTTCGATACGCCTTCCCGCATATCGATACCCCTTCTTTATTACTTGCAACGGCTCTTTCTATTTTGAGACATGTATCGATACAAGTACCCCATGTACTGATATGCTAGGTTGCAGAAGTGCATTTATGGTGGAAAAAAAGAGAGCTCAATGGCTCTATTGATGATGCAAACCACCCAAACGGCTAGAATTCAATGAGTATGTATTAAAGCAAGCCTCTAAAGCTACAACAACAACTATTCATCAAGTAAAGCACAATTAAGCAAAAATCTAATCTCTTTGAGCCTTTTTGAGTCAAACCCTTACACCCGACTTGTGTAATTCATTTGTAATCTTTCATTTCAAGTTTGAGGAGTGTGCTATTGTAATTGGGGCAAATATTTTACCTATTGAGAGGTCTATTTTCAATTTGCCAACTTCTTCTTGTAAAAGAGTGATTTGATCAAGCTTTGGGTAGAAAGCTTTGATCTTTGTAATTGTTTCCTCCTATCCTAGAAAAAGTGAAGAATTCAGTAGTGAATTGGTTGAAATCCTTAGTGGAAGCTAAAGTGGTGGATGTAGAGCTTATTAGAAGCTTGAACCACTCTAAATCTCCTTGTCTTCAATTTTTATTTACCATTTTACTCCCTTTCATTTTAAAAAGTCAATTCACCCCCTCTTGGCCAATTCGACATTGTTTGATCATCTCAACAATATTAATTCATTAAATATAAATAAATTATAACCATTTTAATATTAAAAATTAAAATAAAGTATAGAATTTAAAAATAAATGCGGGTTAATTTTAAACTAAATAATTTTTGTGTGAATTAAACTGAACAAAAATAAAATTTGAAAGAATAACATGTTATTTACTATTTTATTAAAATCGGTCACATTTCTATTATCACGTGATGTAGTGTGTTCTAATTGACTATTTTTTAACAAAGTTAATGATTTTGGATAAAATAGATAACGTTTTTAATAGTTTAAACTTTAAAGGCAATAACAATGTAGTATTTGTTCATAAATATTTTTAACCCTTTGTCAAAGAACATGCACCTTGCAAATATTGTAATTGAACATGTATCTCCTGAAATAAATATCATCCGCTTTTTTATTGGACACTTGTTGAGTTCAATAGATAACGCTTTTTTAATAGAACAGATAACGTTTTTAAACATTAAGGACACTAATGGAAAAAATGCCAAGTACCAAAATAAAAAAATAGTGAACAATTTATGTATTAAGTCTATACATTTATATAAAAATATATATTTTATCTAAAATACATAAACACGGTCGACAAATATCACTTATTAGCATTTGATTATATTTTTTAATTACTATAGTCTTGTTTGGCAATCATCAGATAGTTGATAGAGGATTACATTAGCTGATAGCTGATTGCATTAGTTGATTTGACTAGTGGATTGCATTAGTTGATTGTATAAAAGTGTTTGGTAAAATTAAATGATAGCTCATAGTTGTTTGATTATTTAAACAAGCAAAATAACATATAAGAACATGATTATATTCGATTCTTGTTTAATTAATTTGATTATGAAAAATAACTTTTTAATATAATATTACTAAGCATATTTGAAGGATCTATATAATAATTTATTATTTATTTAATTATTTTAATACAATTTAATTAATTATTAAATTTAAATACAAATATAAATGTGTGAGAATAAAAAGAAAAAGAACAAAAACGATTAGTTTACAAATGTCACAATGTAAATACGTGGGGTGAAAATTAAAATAGAAAAGGTTAATATTTGGGTTATTTGAATATTTTTTATAATTATTAAGGGTAAAATGGTCTTTATAACTCTTATGCCAAAACCTCTCATTTCAAAATGCTCATATTAGCATCTTTTTTTCAAAATTAAAGGTTTCATTCCAATTAGCTATTCTAATTCGATATTTACCGAACATCCAAATTAGCGAATTTGACTGGCCAAACCTCTAATATTAGCTCAAACATCTAATTTTGATTCAAACCGTTATTTACCAAACATGGTATATATATATTGAATAGAATTACTATGGTCATGTTTGGTAAATAGAGGTCTGAGTCAAAATTAGAGGTTTGAGCTAAAATTGGAGGTTTGACCGGTCAGATCCGCTAATTTGGATGTTTGGTAAAGAGTGGATTGAAATAGCGGATTGGGTGAAACCTCTAATTTTGAAAAAAACCGTTAATATGAGCTTTTTGATATTAGAGATTTTGATATAATAGTTATAAAGACCATTTTACCCTTAACAATTATTAAAAATCTCCAAATAACCTAAATTTAATCATTCTATTTTAATTCTTCAACCTCGTGTATTTACATTGTGACATTTGTAAACTAATATTTTTTGTTTTTTTCTTTTTATTCTCACACATTTATATTTGTATTTAAATTTAATAATGAATTAAATTGTATTAAAAATAATTATATAAATAATAAATTAATATATAAATCCTTCAAATATGCTTAGTAATGTTATATTAAATATTATTTTTCATAATCTAATTAATATTAATAGATACAAAATATTGATAACTAATAAACTATTCAAATAAGTATCGAATATAATTATGTTCTTATATGTCATTTTGCTTGTTTAAAAAATCAAACAACTATTAGCTATCAGTTAATTTTACCAAACACTTTTGTACAATCAGCCAATACAATTCGCTAGTCAAATCAGCTAATGCAATCAGTTGTCAGCTAATTTAATCCGCTATCAGCTAATCTCGCTCGCTATCAGTTATCCGCTAATTGTCAAACATGACATGTATTTTAATTTGGGGTAAAGTTTACAAATGGTAACTGAACTTTGTTAAAAAGAAACATAATGGTAATCAAACTTTCAAATGTTACAAAATTATAATCAAACTTTCAAATGTTACAAAATGGTAATCAAACTTTCAAATATAAGCCTGAACTTATGGTGGTATTTGTACAGGTTGTTGTTGCTTCAGCTCATTTTTCCTATTTGATTTATTTCTTTTAAAAAAATCAATTTCAATTGCTTCAGCTCGTAAGGTTTATAATAGTAAAAGGCAATAAAACAAAGGGGTCATGCAAATTTAAATATTTAATATCATTTTCAATTATAAATAGGACCAAATTAAAAGAATATGTAAATAATAAAGGTCAAATCTATTTTTTAAATTAGAACTAAATTGATTGAATGTGTACATATAAAGGACTAAATGTACTATTATACAAAGTTTCATAACAGTCTCGTTAAGTATTTAACGGCCGAGTTACCATTTTGTTTCAAAATACAAAGTTTAATTGTCATTTTGTAACATTTGAAAGTTTAGTTACCATTTTGTATTTTTTAACAAAATTCAGTTACCATTTGTGAACTTTACCCTTTAATTTGTTTTATCATATCATATGTATAATCTATAAAGGTAATTATATAATGTACTGGCGAAACTTTTTGTTTTCACAAGCACCCTAATTTTAGGGGTTAGAGATATAGTTTAGGGTTTGTAGTTTAGACGTTTATGTTTGTGTGCTTAGAATTTAGGGGATGTGGTTTGAATTTAGAGTTTAAGGTTAGGATTTGTAGGTTAAAACATAAACCCTAACATATTACCCCAAAACCTAAACCCTGAATTCTAATTATAATCCCTAAATTCTAAACCCCTAAACTATGAACCCTAAGCTAAATTCTTAAACCCTAAAATTAGAGTGTTTGTAGAAACAAAAAGTTTCCACCGCCACTGCATTAGGTATTTTCCTATCTATAAAAGTAAATACATATTATAATCAAAAGCATTTTTTTACAAATTCATATTATTATCTTAATCTTACCTAGAGGGGACGGGAATGGAAAATCTAGGGAAAGGATAGTGTGTTCCTAATTAGTTTAAAACTCATGACCTAAGGGAATATGAGGAACAAAATATGTAATTACTCCATACATTTAATTATGGGCATTTAAACAAAATAGGTATACTTATACATTAAGTTTCCATTATTTTCATATTTTATAAATTTAATCTTAATTTTTAAATTAAGTTAAATTTTGGATCAAATTAATAGAATACATAAATAATATTGGCTAAATATATAATCATACCAATTTTATTTAATTAATATTACTAGATCAATGATTAAATTAGAACCTTGATCGTTCATTAGTTTTAGGTTTTGGGGATTATTTTAGGAGGTAGGGTTTAGCAATTTAGAATTAAAGTATAGTGTTATAATTTAGGGTTTAAAAGTTAAAACCTAAATCATTCACCATATTACTCTATAAATTAAATCTTAACCTCTAAACTTTAATTTCTAATACTAAACTATAAATTATAACCACTCTTCCTAACCGCTTGTGATCCACTGCCATTTTGTAACTAAAAAATAAAAAATTCCAATAATAAGACAAAAATGGTTTTATTTTATGTTTTTAGTCCAACGTTGTAAATTTCATGGCAAATATCGTGTATTTTGCAATAACAACGTATTTCCAAGGAAAGAGATACGAGACGGCTGAAGAAGTTGAAAAATGTTTGTCCTTTAAAGTGAGAGACTTTGAGAAGAAGAATAAGAGCTTTTAATATTCAATTTAATGTCAGTTGGATATTTTTAGTTGCCTTTCGATTTTTAGGGTTGTACTGTGATTAATTTCGATTCAACATGTATCGTTTATATAGACTATAGTATTGTTGGGTAAGTTTCTTGACAAAATTTTTTGAATACACAATACTTTAAATTCGAGATCTGTTTAACTTAGAGTTTGGTGATATTAATATAAAATGATGTGAAAGGAAAAGACTTTTGTATTCCTGTGGGTAAAGTCCGACAAATTGGAATAAAGTTGGGTGAGTGGTTGTACGACAATTTACTTTCATATTTGAAACTAATACTAATACTATCTTCTCCTTTCTTGGGAGCTAAGAAACTGCAATGGGTTTATGACTTTGTGTGTTTACAGCAGATATTCAGAGGAGAAGATGGCATTGTCTGAAACAAATATGGTTTTGGGCTTTGCACAACAATGAAAAGCAGTACCCAATGTTCAGTTTCATGCTACAAGTTCTTGTAAGTTGTAACATCTTTGTAAAGAGGAAAGATTCGAATGATTCTCCCAACATAGTAGGCTGGATTTGTGGGGTTTTGAAATAAAATATTAGATAAATACTAACACTAAACTTTAAGTTCTACTCACGATCATTAAGTTCTAATGATAATAATAATAATAATAATAATAATAATAATGGATAAATAGAATTTAGGGTTTAGAGTTAGAATTTAAGTTTTAAGTTAATATGGTGAAGATTTAAGTTATAATCTATAAACTCTAAATTCTAACACTAAACTTTAAATTCTACTCACGATCATTAAATTCTAAACTATTAAATCTAAATCCCTAAACCCTACCCTCTAAATTAGATCTATAAACCTTAAAATTAAAATGCTCATAAAAACTAACTGTCATTGTATCAAATAATTATTCTTGTATTTTTAGTCCAACATTGTAAATTTCACGGCAAATAGCCAAATATCGTGTATTTTGCAATAACAACGTATTTCCAAAGAAAGAAATACGAGACGGCTGAAGCTGTTGAAAAAGGTTTGTCCTTTGAGAAAGGAAGAGAGAGACTTTGAGGAGACGACTAAGACCTTTTAAAATTCAATTTTTAAAAGACTTTCCAATCCTGTTCCTGTCGGCTGTCTGTAAAGTCCAGCAAATCGGTGTGAGTGCTTGTACGATGATTTGCTTTCATATATGATATATTCTTCTTCCTTCCGACCTAAGAAACTGAAACGGGTTTATAACTTTGTAGTTTTACAGCAGATTTTCAGAAGGGAAGATGGGAGGCAAACGTTCGAGCAAGAAGAAAGCATTGTCTGAAACAAACATGGGTTTCATTGATATTGTCTTTCGATGGTCTCTAGAAGACATATTCAATGATGATCTTTACAAGGATCAGGTTCAGGTGAGTTTGCTTTGTTCTCTGCTATTAATTTATCATCATCATCCTTGAATCTTTGGTGTTTTTTATTGACATTTTTCATGGGATGATTTTGCAACTTTTGGAATATCCTACACTTTTATGGAATTTTTTTTTATACATTTATAAACCTTCAAACTAACTCGAACTCCTCGGGCAGCGGCGGCGATGCCAACCGAACTAGACTTTCTTGTGTTGATTGTCTGTGTGTTTGTGTTTTCGGCTGAAGCCTATTTAAGCATTCTGTGTTATGTACTTCTTGCTTTACTCATATGGAATTGGGAACAAATGGCAGCTTAAACCCTGTAGTTTGTTAGTTTCTTGCTATTAAACTCTTCTTCAATTTTATTAATGGAGTCTTGTGTTACTATAATTGTTGTGAATGTGATAAAATACTTCAGAACATTAAAACCCCATGCGTTGATCTTAAGCTTGTCTAGTTAAACCAGATAGCAGATTAAAGACTGAACATAATGAACTTGTTGAATGAATGGCTGAGCTTGGCTTTGAAAGGTTGAAATTTGCTTCGGTTTAAGACGACAACGAGAATTGATTTTATAAAGCCGGTCTCGAACTGTCTCATACAGTTCTCATGCTTGTTATCATAGTGTTTAGCCTCAGTTATGTAGTCTGTCAAATAGTTGTCTGAATCAAAGGATTAAAACTGTTGGTAACTTTTTCTTCTCTCTGAGTAGTTATTGCCTGTTGACTGTTAGGAATTAATATGATCTGTTTCAATTTTATGTCAAATACTAGGTGGAAAAGATTCCAGTTTCATTTCAGTCGGTGGATCAGTATTCTGGGTCGTTTCTTTCGCCTCTGTTGGAAGAGACACGAGCGGAAATGCGTTCATCTATGGAAATTATAGCTAGAGCACCATATGCCAAAGTGACATATCTTAACAAGGAGAAGTCGCATGAAACATTGTTGTTTGATGTGAATGTTGATTACTGGAGAAACATGTCCTCAGGTCCTGAAAAGAAACCATACAAAACATTGCCTGGAGATGTTTTCGTCATAGCAGATGTGAAACCTGAAACTGCTTCTGATTTACTAAGGCTAGATAGATCCTGGGCTTTTGCCCTAGTCACAGAAATCCAGATGGATGACGGTGGGGGTGGCAATAGCTCATCTACATCCTTCAAAGTAGAAACATTGAAAGCCATTGTTTCTAAAGATGATAAGCAGACATCACTCTATGTTGTTCACGTGTCGAATGTAACCACAAACAGACGAATATGGAATGCATTGCACATGAAGATAAACTTAAAGATTATCAAAGAAGTTTTACACGCCGATCAAACGGTAAGGTATCAAATGACATATATTTGAGATTTGCTTGTGGGAATGTGGCAAGATATTGGATAGTTCGATATGCTTTTTATCATTAATGGTTACTTTTTGAGTTAAATGTTAACAGTTGAGGCATTGCATGTGTTCAATGCAATTAATGTACCATGATCTTGGACTTCACATTTTCCATTTGTTTTACATGTTTTTCAATGTAACTGCATAACTGTTTTTTATAGTTGCTTTAATTTTATATATTCACAGGAATGAACTTTATTAAATTTCATGTCGTATGCAGGTAGATAAAAGATGCAGTCTTTGTTCCTCAGAGATTAGTGAAAACTTGAATGACATTTTTCTGAAAAGTTTTCTATCTAAACTGAATGAATCTCAAAGGAATTCAGTTTTTGCTTGTCTCAACAAAATGCAGTGCAACCACAAGTCTCATACAGAACTTATTTGGGGTCCGCCGGGAACTGGGAAAACTAAAACTGTTAGTGTGCTGCTGTTTGCACTGTTGAGAATGAAGTATAGGACACTCACATGCACCCCAACCAATATTGCAATTACAGAAGTAGCTGCGCGAGTACTAAAGCTGGTAAAAGAAGCTAACAGAACATGCTCTGTAGCTGATGGTCAGCTTTGTTCCTTGGGAGACATCCTCGTATTTGGCAGCAAAGAGCGTCTTAAAGTTGATTACGAGATTGAAGAAATATTTTTGGATTATCGTGTTGATAGGCTTAGCGAGTGCTTTGGGCTGCTAGGTTGGCGGCACTGTTTTACTTCGATGATAACATTTCTTGAAGATTGTGTCTCTCAGTACCGTGTTTTTTTGGAAAATGAAAGAAGCAAAGAGGGGAAAGGTGGCTGTGAAGACGAGAACGAGGAGAAAGAATGTTGCAGTAAAAATAGTTGTAAGAAGGGGATACACAAATCATTCCTTGAATATGCAAGAGAAAGATTTGCTGGTACAGTATTACCACTGAGAAGATGTGTGTCAATTTTGTATACGCATATACCTAAGTTCTTCTTTCAGGGAAGTACTTTCCAAGACCTTGAAACTCTTTTAGGCCTGCTTGATTCTTTTAAAGATTATCTGTTTTTTGATGGTATAACTTCTGAAGAAGTGGAAGCGCTCTTTTTGCGTTCAATCGATGATAAATTGCTTCCTCGAAATCTTTCTGATCCATCACACTTGTTGTGCTCGGTAAGAATCCGGTGTCTTTTTGTTCTGAAAGCCCTCCGTGATTCTCTTAATGAACTTAAACTGCCAAGTGCGAGGAACAAGTATTCCATAAGACGGTTCTGCTTCGAATCAGCTTCTTTACTCTTTTCCACTGCAAGCAGTTCTTTTAAACTCTATAAAGTTGAAATGAAACCACTGGATGTGGTGGTAATCGATGAAGCAGCGCAGTTGAAAGAATGTGAATCTGCCATACCCTTGCAACTTCCAGGTTTAGTACATTCGATTCTTGTTGGTGATGAACAACAATTGCCTGCTACAGTTCTAAGTAATGTATGAACATTATGCCTAGTTTTGTTTTGTTTTACCCTTCATTTATTTTTGGAAGTAGCTTTATGGATTTGTATATTTTCTGTGTAGGTTTCTAATAAAGCCGACTTTGGAAGAAGTTTATTTCAAAGGTTGACTACTTTGGGTCACTCAAAGCACCTACTGAATATTCAGTACAGAATGCATCCGTGGATCAGTTGCTTTCCAAATGCATGTTTCTATGATAATAATATCTTGGATGCAGCTACTGTTAAGCATAAGAGTTATGAGAAACATTATCTTCCATGGCCTATGTTCGGTCCCTATTCCTTTATCCATGTCACTGGAAGAGAAGAACAGGATGGTGTTGCGCATAGCCGTAGAAATATGATTGAGGTAGCTGTCGTGCAGAGGTTGGTGCAAACTCTGTTCACAGGTAATTACCGTGAGCCTTTTTGCTTCTGTCATATTCTTGTTTTTTTTTCAGATTGATTTACTTTTTGTTATTTTGTTGCTTTTGATTACAGCATGGAAGAAGCTGAGAAAGAGGCTCACCGTTGGCATAATATCACCTTATAGTGCTCAGGTTGTTTCAATTCAGGAGAAACTCGGTAGGAAATATGAGAAAGCTGATGGATTTGTAGTAAAAGTGAAGTCAGTTGATGGGTTCCAGGGAGGTGAGGAAGATATTATAATAATATCAACTGTTAGGTCCAATCATACGGGAGCAATCGGATTCATATCCAGTTCTCAAAGAACTAATGTTGCTCTTACAAGGGCTAAGTATGTTTCCTTGGATTAACCTTTTATTTCTCTCTTTCTCTAGTTTCTGCAATTCTGTGACCAGTCGCCATATATTTCTTGGTTTTTAATGCCTTGTCAGGCACTGCCTCTGGATTGTGGGGGATGGAAGAACATTGTCCGAACGTGAATCTGTTTGGAAGGGTTTAGTTTGTGATGCAAAGGCGCGTCGTTGTTTCTTCAATGCCGATGAAGATAAGGAATTGGCTAAAGCTATTTTAGATGCCAAGAAAGATATTGGTCAGCCTGATGACTTGCTTAATCGGGATAATGCTATCTTAACGAATGCTAGGCAGAAGGTTGGAACTTATATACTGATTCAAACTTCTTGTCATTCTACTTGTTCTATCAAGTTTCTCTATGTGCATTTTATAATAAGCGGTAAATTGTTTTCTTCTTATTTTCCATGACCTCAGGTTCCTTTCAGTGACAACTCTAGAAAGTCATTTAGGAAGGTGAAATCTGCCAAGACCCAGAAATCGGCAAAGAATAACGGGACTTCCTCGAGGCAGGCCTTAGGGTGTCTTGATGAGCTCCCATCTTTGGAGGAAGAGTCATGGAACTTCTTGGAGGCAGAAAACATTGCAAAGTTGAGAGGCGACCGTGATCGTTTTCGGGAGCTTGTTGAAGCATTAAAGGCAGTGGATGATATCAAGGATCAAAGGACCATTACCTTATATACTTCATTGAGGGTAATGTTTATATGCATGTCATTAGATGAGCTCTGATATCTTGCTGCCTGCTTTCCTTTTATTTTAAATTTCTAGCATAATTTCACCATTCGGATCATGCTTATTGTTAATTTTGTTTGTTTCATCATATCACTGTTTGATGGATTTCTAGGTATATCTAGGAAAATTCGTGCTCATCATCGATGCTGGCATAAAGGAATGCTTGCAGACGAAACCTGCAGGTGGCGAAGACTTTTTGAAGGACGCAATCGGCATGCTCAATCTAATGAAGCGACTGCATAGTCAACTAGAACTGAGGTTAGTTTCATGCATTGCTTTTCCCATATGTAGTTGAAAGATACCGTTTTACACGACATGATTAGCGAAACATATTTAAAACTTCCTGCTTTTTTTCTGTTTCTTTTTCAGTAAGCAGAAACTTGAAAGTAGCGTTACAATAATCGGTGCCCTCGGCGAGGAACTGCATTCAGGGTGGTCTGCAATGGTGCCTTTTCTGTGTCAGCAAGGCTACATGGAAAAAGATGAAAACCATGTATCCAAGGAACCCAGTGACAATTGCGGTATGAAAGAGAATAGATGTGAGGGTGAGAAATGTAGCAAGGGCGAGAAGCCAGCTTCAGAAGCTAGTGTCAATCCCAAACCCCAGGACAACAATAAATCTAAGAAAAAACAAGAAGAGTGGAGCCCAAAATCGAAAGCAGAAAAGGATGAAAATCATATATCCGAGGAACTCGGAGACCATTGTGGTGTGAAAGAGTGTATAAGTAAAGGTGAGAAATGTACCAAGGGCAAGAAGCCAGCTTCAGAAGCTAGTGTCACTCCCAAACCCCAGGACAACAATAAATCTAAGAAAAAACAGGAAGAGTGGAGGCCAAAATCGAAAGCAGAAAAGGATGAAAATCATATATCCGAGGAACTCGGAGACCATTGTGGTGTGAAAGAGTGTATATGTAAAGGTGAGAAATGTACCAAGGGCAAGAAGCCAGCTTCAGAAGCTAGTGTCAATCCCAAACCCCAGGACAACAATAAATCTAAGAAAAAACAAGAAGAGTGGAGGCCAAAATTGAAAGCAGAAAAAGATGAAAATCATATATCCGAGGAACCCGGAGACCATTGTGGTGTGAAAGAGAGTATATGTAAAGGTGAGAAATGTAGCAAGGGCAAGAAGCCAGCTTCAGAAGCTACTGTCAACCCAAACCCCAAGAAAACAATAAATCTAAGAAAAAACAAGAAGAGTGGAGGCCAAAATCGAAAGTAGATAAGCATTCATGAAATGCTAGAGGGTAATGTGTTTTCCGAACTTATAGTCTGAAGTTGCAATGTGTTTTCGAACCTCAACCTCTCTGAAAGTCTTAGTAGATTGTAAATCTTATTGCTGAATCGAAAGCAAGAAACTCTGCCATAACAGGAGTACAGGACTATGTAAATCATCAATCACATAAGCCTAAACAAATGATAATCATGCTCATGAACTCATCCAACTAAAGAAAGCAACTTGAGTAATATTATCAAAGCCAACAACTGCAAAAAAAAACTACTTCATTTGAAAAACAAAAAACAACTCATCTCTTTATTTCTTTTAAGTATCATCTGAAACTTCAAACTTACATAGAAGTTTCAATATCGCTTGTACCGTTTTCAACAAGGCTTAAATGCCTAATGCAACACACTTACTCACCACCAGAATGAAACGCCCAAAACCAAGCAACACTGCTCAGGAACTGTATACCACTAGAATGCAAGAAATTTCCCGAAACCACCAAAACTCAATTCCCCTCATTGGTGTCAAACAGTTTCATTTTTGATAAAGGTGTCCTCAAGTACCCTTCCACCTGATGCTTCCTTGGTGAAAGCTTCTTGTACTTTGCGAACTGCTCTTTGGCTTCATCATTCCTATCAAGCAAGCTATATATCATCCCTTGACAAAAATACGGCCTATAATCGCTCGGATCTTCTTTGGCCAATTCTTGGTAACTCATCAAAGCTCCGTCCACGTTGTTTTGCAAGAAGTGTATCTGGGCAATTATGAACCGAACATCTCTGGCTTCTTTGACTTTCTTCTCTTCTTGGGCACGGGCTAAGGCCTCTTCCAACCTCTTGAGCACGGCTTCTCCTTCCCCAGAGCGGTCCATCAACAAAGCATTCTCGAACAAAGCCTCGAAAGAGAAGGGATTCGACTGAAGAATTTCCTCGAACATTTTGCGTGCATTCTCCCGTTGACCCATTTCGCCCAACAACCTCGCCAACAAGAATTTCCAATCAGTAACCTCAGGTTGAGCAGAAACTAAACGGTTCAAGATACTAAGCGCTTCTTCATCTTCGTGGTTTTCGAGCTTCTGGTATAAGAGCGACTGCAATGCCTTAATGGCTTCCTCATTAGATTCAAGAAACTCGGAAAGCGGAGAACTTTGCTTTTGTTTTGCGTCCTGGGTTTTCTCCCCTACATCTTTTTCTTCGAGAAAAACAGATTCTTGTTCAATCATTTCCGGTGAAAGCTGAGAATTTTGCTTCTGTTTCGGGTCCTGGGTTTTCCCCGCCTCTTCTTTTTCATCCAGAAAAGCAGGTTCTTGTTCAACCATTGCTGGTGGAGAGTCAGCCTTGGCAGGGAAGTTGGAGAATTTCCCAACCATCAAAGCGGCGGCACCGACCAAAACAGCCGTCTTGGCAAAAGATTGAAGCTTTTGAGCGAGGGGTCGATTCTTGCCGTTCGGCTCAGAAACAGGAAAAAAATCAGGCTTTGCAGAACAAGCCCTGAGCCTGAGGGTGCCGCGTGAAGGAAAAGCCAGAAAGGAAGCGGACGGAGAAAGTGATTTCAGAGGGAGGCAAGCAAGACATGGTGATGAAAATGTGGCTACTGCTGGATTCATGGCTGAGGGATTTTTAGGGTTAATTTTTTCTCGGGATTCTTTGGTTTTCTCAAGATTGAAGGAGACGAAGTAGGAACGAAAGGGGGACTGTCTACTGGGGATTTAAAGACCTTTTAATTAGTTAAAAATTAGGCATGCAATCAGTTGAGAGTCGCTCGGGAGGTTGCAGAATCTGTCTAGCATTCATGGCAGAGTCGGATTTGATTTCAAGAATGGTCAAATTCTTTCATTAGTCCTTACTGTGTATTAATTGTAGATTTAAAGGACCTAGAATGACGAAATTGAATAACAAGAATTAATTTTACAATTTACAAATAATAAAGGAATTAATAGTAGAATTATACTTAACAAATTCAACAACTATTTGAATTAGAATTATAGGTAAAAATCGGGCGGAGAATATTTGAAGGTCGTGGGGATTTGAATCTATGAGGTTGGAGAATAAATAAAAATTTTATTTACCGGGATAGAGTAAATTTCATCACCGAAACTCAAAGTAGGGATGAGGACAAAATTACCATATTCAAACCGTAAGAATAACCAAATCAAAACCGTATAAATAATACTGAGATCCCAATATTTTACATAATTTTTAAATAATATATACTTAACTCCCATTTACATATATATCTATAATCATTATCTCATCCCATCAAAATATTTGTCCCTTTTATTTAAATCTTATTAAATTTAAGCGGTCTCTCTAATAATTATTTTTTTGTTAAAGTATATAATTTCTTTTATCTCTCTAGTAATAACAGTTGTTTTTACAGGTTCGCTACATTACGTCTACATTATGTGGCTGCCTGTCCAAAAGGTTCATCTTCAAAATTTATTGTCATCTTCAAAATTTTAGCTTTTCAGTTGTTGCTTTTTTTTCATCTCTAAATCCTACTTATGTAGTTACACCAATACAATGATCCATTTTTGTTCGTGAAGATCTTTGTAGGGAAAAAAGGGTTAAATAAACTGCTTTATTTGCCAAAAAAACAACAGCTAAATAACCGGTTCAATGATGACTAAAACAACTAAATAAGCTGTGAATTATTCTCAAGTGTATATGATGTTTCACTTGTTTAGACATGCATTTATTTTTTTGAGATGGGAATTCTCCGATAGGGAACCTACAAGTATGGGTATGAAAAAGAAAAATTTCCCGAAATATTTAATAGAAATTTCGGTCCCCACAAGTATTGAGGACAGAATGGAGAATGTAAACCCCTAACAGGAGGTAATTACTTACACAACCTACAAATTTAGTCCTAATTTTAATTAAAACCTGTAAGTGACAAGGACCAAAAGTATTATTACACAAATTTGTTTTCCCACAAAACAACACATGTTCCCCCCCCCCCCCCCCCACAAAAAAATAATCAAACAAAACTTTAGATCACATTAAGAATTAACCCTCAAAAAGTATGTGTATATATACATAATTGTCCTCAGCTTCCTTTGCCAGACTAAACTACTCAATACATTCTTTTTTTATACAATGGAGGTCTATAAACGTTTTTCCAAGTTGAGAGCTTCGAGTTCGAGCTATGAGGGTATCTTTTCAGGAACAAACTATTTAAACTTCATGACTCGAAGATGATTGTTTGGAAACAACCAAAAACCAACATCAGGCAGTGTATAATATCACTATTGACTCTTAGGTATTCAAATAAGAAGCATATTGAACTGCATCATATCCCTAACCTCTTTATACCACATTCGGAGCAGAACTTGGATGTTTCCCTCAGGTAAAGCGCCCCACATTCATCGCAGTATTTCGGTGGGTTCGTCGGCTGAAATGTAAGCATTTCAAGGGAGTTCACTTCAGAGTATATTTTGATTTTTATACCGACAAAAGCATAAACATTCCCAAACAGCAGTGTTTAACATGCAACTGAAAGATCGGAAAAGGCCAATAGAGTCCCTCACCATAACATGCAAGCGTCCTCCAACATGACCTCCTGTTAGGGGTTGTAAGCAAGCTATGTGTTGAGACATGGTCGGAGATTGGTGAGCATGATTAATTTCAGGTAAGTGTGATGATGGCCCACATTGATGATTCTGGGGAAAATGAGCAGCATGTTGGTTTTGGTGAACTGGTTGATGATGGTTCTGGTGAATAGGATGATACTGGGGCTGGTGTGACATTGTTGGTATATGATGCTTGGAAGGAGTCTGCTGCTGATTCTGCAATAATTGAAACAGTTTTAGGCACACAAAAAATCCGATATCAAATAAAACTTTCTGTGCTATATACTGTTTAAGATATTTGGAATTGACTTGAAACATACTTGACACTTTCTCCAATGTTAGAATCCACGGAAATATCCAGAATTCATAATCCAAGTAAAATTCTTCATTAAACTGTAATTTAAATGTCTAAGTTCAACTTACTACAAACAATTTTCAAAAAGTGTCATCTTCACGTCATTTGGATCCTCGAATACCATAGAACATGACATGCTCAATTCAACTTGCAGACACACTTCTTTTCAGATGCGAGAACTCATAAATTTATTATTGTATTTAATTACTAAAATTCTTCAACAAACTGAATGTCTAAATTCAAAGAAAATAAAGGTCCAAGAACAGAAAGGCCTAAATAGAAAATTCTTCTTATCCTCAGTGTTTTTCCCTTTAAAACTTCTAGAATATGTAAGAGGCATTTTCTTCATGCTAAATTAAATGTTGTTGCATGGAAACTCCAGCCAAAACAAAATATACTCATTCACAGGAGAGCTCTTACTTCATTGACAGGGTGAAACCCTTGAGCATTAGACAACGGAGAAGTATCTGTGTCAGAGTATGCCTGCAAAATTTTAAAATGGTTACAAACATCATATCTCATTACAATGAGAGATGGAGGGAGGGAACTTAATTACATGTAATCCTCAAACAGATAATGCACCATTATAGTATGTATTAAGTGGTTATGGTTTTATGTCATAGTTCATAACATGGACCTACGCACTCGTAAACTCTAACGTGTTCTAAGGCATATTGGAAATTAGATTTCAAGGAGCATCCAACTAGACTTATTGTTCAAAGAGGGCACAGATCTTACAGGCAAGGCAGAGATGTTGGACACTGTGTTTGATGGAGCACGCCTATACTTATGCCTTGGAGAATAAAACTTATAGTCTTGAGCGGAGATAGCAACCTCATTCCGGCCTGTTAGTCGTTTAAACCTTCAGCAAATAGAAACATAGTCAGAAGGCGGGACACATATTGAAAAAATCTCTCTCAAAATCCTCAAAGCCCAAATGTTACGACTTGTCAGCAGTTAAGCAAGCATTTAGACTTTAAAACAAACTATAACGCATGGAAAAGAAATAAATATTTCTGCAATGACTCCATGAGAATCCAGCTAATAAATGGAAACATAGGTGCAACCAGGTGGGCTAACTTCTGAATGTTGATTACATGGAAAGCGATAAACTGATTCTCATGCAACCTCTCTAAAGAGAATATACAGTGCTCTTTAGGGAGAATCAATTGGCCAAATAAATAAGAAATGGTACACATATGGCTCTGGTAGACTAGTCAAAAAAGGAGCCCCGCTGATAAAGAACGGGACATAAAATAATATGCAAAGAATATAAATCCATATGAATAACTTACCACTCGGCATCCTCAACAGGCACATTATTTGGTCTCTCAACAATATCCAAACCATTAACAACCACAAAACGAACTCTCTTTTCTTCTTGTATAACTAATTCTGGAAACCTTGTCCTTGTTTCCAGAGAAGTTGCAAGTTCTCTTCTTTTATACATATAAGAACCTGCTATCAATTAAAGGGGCCAGATTACTTTTTTAAGAAGTGTAAGGAGGAGACATTATCCTCATAATGTTGGGGAAACAGATATACTACCTTTTTTAGGAAACTTTTTAGCCAACCTTCTGTACAATCCACCAGCTGCTTCAAGGGCTACCCCAATGGTCTTATCGCGAATGCCATTCAAGGAAGCAATCCTCAAGTTTACGTCATGAACTAAAGATTCATACAAATTGGCAACATACATTAAGGGCAAAGCAAACCTAGGATCACCTTCATATTGTACATCTCTTGTCTTTCTCTTATTCAGTTTGTCTTGTCCTGACTGAGCATTATAGTCAGCAGGCGACTCATTATCAACCGCTTCAATGACATGGTCATTAATGAAGTTATCCACTATGATTTGCAAAAATCTGGCCCTAGCTGATTCAATAGGTGAAACATCTGTAGTTTAAAAAAATCAATTCCCATTCACATAATTTTACAATCAATTTCAAATGTAAAAAAGAGAGCAAAATTGCATATTGGTTGAAAAAAAAACAACAACACTTCTAAAGAATTAAAATTCTGAAACGCAATTCCAAGAAAAAAAAATCAAATAAGTTTTTTTACAAATAAGAGAACAATCATGTTAGAAATCAGTACTACATTTTATTTATTGCAATGTTTTCAGGAAGCCAAAAAAAAATGCAAAGTGCAACAAAATGAAAAACTAACTAGATAAATCAAATCATCACACGAAGCCTAAGAAACTAAATCGAAATATTTTTATACCTTCAATTGTCAAAATACTGAAAGCTCCTCTGGAAGAGTCGCTATTGTCTATGCTAGATCGGTCCTCTTCCTCCGCTCCAACGCCATGAATTGTCAAAGAATTTCTATAAGATTCATGCAAACACTCCTGGCACCAAAAAAAATCAAAATCAAGATCTTTCATAAAACAATAAAAAAGAAGAAGAAATGACAGTGTATACATACAACGCTAGCGGAATCGGGATGGTCGTGATCCAAAGCATCAGCAGCATCGACGGCGTCGATTTCAGAAGGGCGAGAATCAACGGTGTTGAGATCGTGAAGAGAAGTGGCGATGAAGGAATTACTGTAGTGTTGAACTGGAAGCCTACTCCCCATACCTTTTTCCTAATTCAACACTTTCTTCTTTCGCTTCGTCGTTGTAGGCTGCCAAATACAAAGGCAAAGAAACAGTGTGAGAGAAAACGCCATGATTGTATCGATTAGCAGAGCTTTAGGGTTTCCTTGGTTTTGCTCTGGTAGGGAGTGTGGGGAAAGGGGAGAGGGAAGATCAAAATTTGACGTTTTAAACGGCTATTTACAGAACCAGAATTGGAAGAACACAAAAATCCAAGCCTGAAACCATACCTGAAGCCCAAACCTCGCTCTTTTCTCTCCACACCTCTTCCCAAACCACTAGGGTTTGACTCTCTACTTTTCGTATTTAGCTCACGGCGCCGTTCTCCATTAAATTTTAAATCTAATAAGCAAAATTAATTTAATTTTTTTATTTTTATAATTACAAATATTAACTTACTATTAAATTTTTCATCATTTTTTTTTACCGGCAATTGACTTTTGGTCGTTCTATTGATTCTGTAATAAATAAAATTTATCTTTTTTTTATAAATATTCCGTGTTTTAAGTTTGTTTTTTATTTTTCTTTTACTTTGTCGGATTCTTATTTAAATATGCTTTTATGACATTTTTTTTGTTTGCTTTGAGACAGTTCTTTCGTATGCTTTTTAACAATTTTTGTCTGTCTTTATGACAGTAATTTGTCTTTTGACAGTTACGCGTTCGAGTGACAAGTATCAACGAGCGCTTTTCAACGAAGAAATTTGTTCTATACATGTTATGATTTCCTTTTGTGGTTGTGCCAACATGCCAAAAACAGGTAGCATAAGAATTTTTGCTATATTCAAAGAGCACTCAAGGAAAGTTATAGTTTTTCTGAATTTTTATTTCAGAAGATTTCTTTTGACAGTGTTAGATTTTGTATTTTAACGTCTTTCACACTTTTATATTTTTGTTGTTTTATTTTGCGTTATATTTCTCTTGTAAAATGTGTGATTCATTTATATTTCTTTCGTTGTTGAATATAATCTAAATTAAAAAAAAAACACTTACCATTAAATTCTACTTTGATAAAAAAAATTATGTTCTTCTCCATTTTGATAATGATTATATTTGACGCTCTTAAAAATAATTAAATAATTTATTTTTTGTCGATTTTAAAGTGAGGAATTAAAATAAGGGTAAACTATACTAATGACCACCAAACTATGGGGTTGGTGTCGATTTGACCACTATATTTTCAATTGTGTTAAATATACCACATAACTATTTAATTGGTTCGGATATAGCCACCTGCCGTTAAATCCTAACGGGAAGATGATGTGGCAGTTAAAAACAAATTTGTATAATTACACATTTAATCCCTGTTACTTAGGCATTCTATCAATTTAGTCCTAATTTTTATTTAATAAAACAATTAATTATTTAATTAAGTGATGCCATGTGTCACCACCTCAGTAGAGGACTTTAACTATTTATATTTGAGTTAATAATTTTATTTTACCCTCCAATGAGGCGGTGACACGTGTCACCACCCATTAAAGAAAGAAAACAAATTTTACTCTATAATGAGAGTAGTAGGGTTCAAACCAAGGACCTCTTGGTGAGAGGTGCATTTGTTTACCATTAAGCCAAACACACATTTATGATTTATTATATAACATTTATTATTTATCCTTAAATGATGATAAGACTGGTGGTGGCTACCGGTACCAGCCAACTGCACTACCACTGCCAGCTGCAGAAACACACCATGGCTCACCACTGCTATCTCCTCTTCTTTCTTTTCCCACAACCTAAATTAGTGAATTTTAATTTCAACAATTTAATCAAATTAAGTGGTTTATCTAAATAATTGAATTTTATTTTATTCAGAGATAAATTCGGGTTTCTTTAATATACAAAACACAAATTTAATTAAACTCACCATTTAATGAATTTTTGGCCCTAGGTTTTACTGCTTCAAAAGTTTCTCTTTCGTTTGGATCCCACAAAATATCATCTTCATTGATGAAGTGTTTGTGTTAATTGATGCCAATGGAAATGTAAGATAATTAAGACCAAATACGAGAGTAGAAGTGAAGTGGTACTTGCCAAGGAGAAATCAACTGCAGGGAAACGAGACCGGTACTGACTGATGCTTCCTCTCTTGTCACATTCATATTTTCCCTGCGTCCATTGGAACTAAAACATAAGAATTTCACATGTTAACGCATTAGAGTACATGGACCGAGAGCATAATTATACATTTTCTTTTTCCCCAACCAAACATCAAACATAATGAAGACCAAATGAGAGTGCAGCTTCCATGTGGAGAGAAGACAAGCGTAAATCTAACGGAAAAAGCCAAGCTATGTCAACGACATACCATTCGCTCCCGACAAAGTTCATATGCTATAATTGGAGGACGACTTTTGAAAGTCGTCGATATTTCATCCATCTCTGCATTTGAGTCCTCCCATGGAGTAACGTCTAATCGATCCGGTTGGTTTTCACCACCAAAAATCCCAACTGCTGTTTGCAATGTTCTGCAGTTCATTCATTAAAGAAAAAAAAAAAAAAAAGAGATGAAATTGGAACATAACATTAGACCATGAACCCCTCGATGTGTGTGAAAACCCCGTTATAATAAACAGTCAGTGTTGGTGCAGTTGGCAGGTATTGGTAGCCACCACCAGTCTTACCATCATTTAAGGATAAATAATAAATGTTGTATAATAGATCACAAATGTGTGTTTGGCTTGATGGTAAACAAATGCACCTCTCACTAAGAGGTCCTTGGTTCAAACCCTACTACTCTCCCTTTAGAGTAAAAGAAAATTATTAACTCAAATATAAATAGTTAAAGTCCTCCAATGAGGTGGTGGCACGTGGCATCAATTAATTAAATAATTAATTGTTTTATTAAATAAAAATTAGGACTAAATTGATAGAATGCCTAAGTAATAGGGATTAAATGTGTAATTATACCAATTTATTTTTAACTGCCACATCATCTTCCCGTTAGGATTTGACTATATTGGAACCAATTAAATAGTTATGTGATATATTTAACACAATTGAAAATATAGTGGTCAAATCGACACCAACACCATAGTTCGGTGGTCATTAGTATAGTTTACCCTTAAAATAATAGACGATGATGTTAACATTTTCATATGCTTTTTCTATTTTTATTATAATCAAAACCAATGAGAAAAAAAGTGTAAATATTAAAGATTAAATCTATAAACAAAACAATTTTATTTGTCATTTTTGAAAATAGATAATTAAGGATAATAGATGAACGATAACCCAATAAGTAACTTCAGTGGAAATGATGTTCATCTTATGAGATCTATGTTCGAAAAGTGTGTCTTGTCAAAAAAAAATATAAACAGATACATGTAATTACACCAATATATTTAAAAATAATAATTATAATTATTCTATGTATAAAATAATTATACAACATATAATTACACCAATATATTCAAAAAAAAAAATTATAATTATTCTATGTATAATTGTCTATATTGGAAATTGTTTTGTATATCTATCATTTTTTATGAAATTGGATTTTGATTTTTTTTAATATGATAAAGTCGGGGTTGTTTGATTTGAATAAGATAGAGTTGGAGATTAATAAAAAAAATCTACTTTTGCAGTCATGTACTTAATAATCAAATGGTGGGCACAAGAAATAAAAAGGCCAGTCAAGCAAAGCAGGGATCATAATTCATATCAGCCAAGCTTTTAAATACAATGAGATACAGGAACAAAACTTAATGTTTTCTCTACTTCTACAATGAAATTCCAATATAGCTGAGGCTAACTCTTACTTGATCTGAAAGAAGCAAAACCTAAATCAGCTTCAAAGGGTTTTTGCCACAAAACCAACATTAATCTCCATGTCCTCCCCCCCGGAGGGCTCACGAAAACATGACACCGAGTTTCTTTGCAAAGTCATCACCATCTTCCTCCTCTATGTATTCCTCTTCAGCGTCCACATTTTCACCCTCCTCATAGTTGTATTCCCCTTCATCAACCTGCTCATAATAATAATCTCCTTCCCTTTGGTCATCTGCCTCGTATTCATGATCTTCTATTCTCTCATCTCCAATGATCCCATCCTCGGCCTCGGCCTCACTCGTGTTGAGTGGTTGAGAAGATTCACCATGAGTGTCTTCCGTTATTCCGATATCTGCAGTTGCGGGGCCGGATTCTTCCTCTTTGTTTGCCTCTTTCAGTGTCACTGATGCTTCTTTGTTATTGAAGCTGCTAATCAAGCTTCCCAGGCTTTGTTTTTGTTTAACGTCTTCTTTATTTACGGATGCTATACCATTCCCAGAAGCTGCACCTTTTGATTGTCTCTTTCTCTTCAGAATCTCACTGAGAGGCATTGGCCCTTTGAATGAAAGATCACCTTCAGTTTGTTGATGATCTCCAACGCTCTTTCGCTTTCCAAGAGACTGGTGCTCCTTATTATCAGTGTTCCGCTTTCCAAGAGACTGGTGCTCCTTATTAACAGTGTTCCGCTTTCCAAGAGACTGGTGCTCCTTATTATCAGTGTTCTTCCCAACTTTCAGCTCTGTAAGACTTTTTGGACCTGCAAAATCAGCAGCGTTCCTCTCATCCATTACTTCTCTTCTGATCCTCGAGCCAACAAAATTTCGACCTTCATTATTGTTGAATTCCCCTTCCACCCTACCTTTTATTCTGTCGCGAAGCCTCCCTTGGGAAGGGGTTTGAGGCTTTCCTGGTAAGTGTCGTCCCTGATTTCGCCCCCGTTCTATCTCCCTTTCAGTACGTAAATCAGAGCCATGGCCAATAGATCTCCCAGGAAGCCTTATTCTACCTTGAAGACGACTGCTAAGGGACCTCTCATGAGAAGAACTCCGGTAATTTCGTTCCCCTTCATAATTTTCTAGGGCTTGATCATGATTGACAACAGATTTCAGGCCATTAACCCTCCTACGCTTAGCCAAACGAAGTCGAAGGTCTGACTCCTCAACATGATCAGAAGTATCAACTCTTGAGGTACTCCTCTCAAAAGTAGATACTCCGAGAGGTATCCTCTCAGATGAAGCCTTCTGCTGGTCGCAATCATAATTCCCTTGTACATGGTCAAATGAATTGTAGCCACGTGAACCATGAAACATTTCTTGGTCAACATCAGCCATGACATCATAATTAGCAGATCGACCAATGTCATATTCATTCACATTCCTTCCCTCATGTCCTCTTGTACCTCCATATTGATCTTCACCATGGTAGAAATCAGAATCTCTGTGCTCATCATCCACAAGAACATCAAAACCAGGAGAAGACTCCCTCAAAAATTCGTCAGTGTCCTTACCATGAAAACTCGGTTCATCTGAAGCATATGTCTGATGCATGCGATTAGACTGGACCATAGTGCCACCATTAACAACTGAAGTAGTTTTTGTTGCTTTGTGTCGAGGAAGTTCCTCATCTATCGTACGTGACACGCGTTTCTCAGTTCCGGTATCACCCCTAGTGAAAGCAGCTTTAACTTTTGCAGCAGTTTTATTTTCAGAAGCTATTCCAACAGTATTTGAAACATTAGCTGGAGGAAACTTCTGTGGCGGAGGTGCTTCAGCGGCACCAAAAGTCTTCTTCAAAGAATGTGGCTCACTCGCAGTGGTAGATGCTGCTGGTTGTGTGGGTTTATTACTCGTAGCTGGACCATGCAAAAAAGCACATCTGTCACCTTTAATGCAAAGTCCTTTGAGGAAGAAAACACACGGCACTGGTTGTTTGCTGGTGCAGTAAGAAGCACCCTGGTTGTAAGGCATATGACTAGCAGGTGCTGTAGTTGCTGCTGTGTGCAACGAAGGCTTGGAAGAACCTGTCGGTGTTGTTGCTTGGGCTCCCAACAAGCCATCTAGTGGCTGAAAAGACAATATCAGAAGAACAAGAAGTTTATCAAAACCAGTCCAATGCACATCACAGTATAGATGAAATAGCTGGATATATAACTTGATTATTAAAATTAATATTTAAAGAATTTATAGTTATTTTTAAAATATAAAAGAGAAGTTGGAATAATTCCACACACATGTTTTAGCAGAGAAAAAGTAGGCATAAATCCACACACATGTTTTGGCAGAGAAAAAGTAGGCATAAAGTAGATTTCAAAATTATGAATTCAACCTGGAAACCTGTAAGGCTAGCATAACACAGAGATTGTAATATTGGTGCAAGAGAAGAGAAGAAACTTACAGGATGCCGAAATCCGCATTTTGGGTTCAAGCAATTCCCGTTCAACCAGTAATAACAATCCCTTGGATTAACACGGGCATATTCACTGTGACGATACTCGCATTCACTTCCCTATTGGCATTGAAAAGAATAGAAATATTAGTTAGGGTAACGGCCATTGATGTCAAAAAGTGAATAGAAGCACATTAACTATGCTCGCAGCATTACAATTAATGAAGTAAATCATAAGACAACTTGATGTCATCTAAAACAATACGCTATTATCCATAAACAGAAAACGATGAAGAAGTATATCAAAAGCAACTTCACATATGGCAAAACATGAACTTCAAAACTAATCCAAAAGGACAACAAAATAGTTCCCAAAGGTTAAAAGTGAAACTGCAGTCAGAAGCCGACAGAAAGGGTGACGGTATTAAAGATGATGCATCAAAACATTCCATCATAGATAACAGAATAAGTGCATCACAATGAGATAACAATAGATTCTAAAAATACTTTTCTTTTGACAATTAGAAAGAATTTATTGGAAAGAACATCAATGTTTCCCATCTTCTAGACGAGTAACTTGAAGTCGTTGCAGTGCCAGATTAAATACAACACGGTGCAAAATCAATGCCTCCAAACTAACAATAATTCAGACAAAAAAATACACATTTAACAGCCAACCTTTTGGAGAAAAGACAATATTTTACTTCAGTATATATAAATAACGATGCCCAAAATTTCCAGATGAATTCACTAAGGCTTTACCACTAAGAAACTAAGATAAATTAGCAAGATCTAACCTTTTAACAGCTCAAAACACAAACAAATAAATTCACTTTTCCGATTAAATTTATTTATTTTTCATTCAGAGTTTAATAAATAACTAAACAAACATCGATTGAAAAGGGGGAGAATGGAAGTTAAATCTGAAAACCTAATTGAAGTACCAAAGCAAGATCCCAGAAACAACAAGATCTTCGTTTCAAACCCTAAGGGGAAAGGGGGGGGGGGGAAGAAAACCTTTTTGCAGGTTAAAGGGGAAGCGAGAAAGTAAACGCAATCTGTATTCCTCTTCAAAGCCTCTTCTTCGGCCGATGTTTTTGTAGCACCCGCCACCGTCATCGCCCCCGTCGTCTGTTGCTGTGGCGTAGCCGCTACCATGGCGGAATCTTCAGAAAAAAATATAAAAAATCCCCCAAAAAAGAAACAGAAGAAAAGATCCTTCCTTTATCAGATCGAATCTTGCAAATAATGAAATAAAAGACGGATTTAAGATTGTGCGATAAGGGAGAGAGGAGCCGCCACAAAAGAGATTAGGGATTGAGGGGATGAAAAGAAATTATACAAGGGGAGTGAGAGGCTGCTAAGCTAAAAAAGAAGAGAATTTAATGGCAGAGAGGAGATTTAAAAAACAATAATAAAAACAAGAAGGAAAAGGGAAAAGGGAAATGGGAAGAAAGAGCGAAGTTGTAATAAAAAGAGATGAGTGGGTGATGTGTTCCTTAGGTCACATACACAAACTTTTAAAATGGACTTTTGTTTGATTGGAATTTAGTTCTGATAATTTAAATAATATTTAAATTGAATTTTATATTTATAAATTTTTAAAATAAAAATATTTAAATACATATACCAACAACATGTTGATCTAGTAAGATAAGGTGTAAGATCCTTAAGCAAGGTCAGGTGTTCAAATTATGACGTTGTGAGTGAAGAAAGTTATGTTAGAAAGTTCAGTTGTATAAATTGTAGTTTATACAAGTTAATTTTAGGGTTTAGATTTTATGATTTAGGGTTATAGTATAAGGTTTAGATCTTTTAGATTTAATAATTTAGAATTTAGGTTTTAAAGAAATGTTTGTAATGTTTTTTACACATGCTCTGTTTAGTACTTAGTAGATAGCTAATATCGAATAGCATATTATATTAATTATTTTAACTAGCGAATTGCTTTAACTGATTACATAGAAGTGTTTGATAAAAATAATTGTTAATTGATAGTTGTTTAATTATTTGAACAAACAAAATAACAGATAATGACATAATTATATTGAATATTTATTTTTAAATTTATTAGTTATTAATATTTCATATCTATTACTATTGAGTATAATGTGATTTTTTAATATTTTTATTAAGCATACACGATTAATTAACATTTTTTATTTCTAAAATTATTTTTAATAAAATTTTAATAATTATTAAATTTAGATGTATATATTAATTTATTACTTATAAAATTATGTTTTGAATATATTTTTTAATTATTAATTTAGATGCATATATTAATTTTTAAATTAAAAAATTATCTTCTTAATTTTTTAGTTATTCATAATTATGTTATTTAGAGTTTTTTTAATTGTCAATGGCAAAAGTGTTTTTACAATTATTTTATTCAAACCTTTAACTTATAAGTTGTTTACCAAACATCTAAATTAATATAAATTTGATTAGTTAAACCTTTAAAAATGGTATAAACCTCTAATTTTAACTAAAAATATTGTTTACCAAACAAGACTATAGCTTATATATCAAAATACAATCATTTTGATTCAAATCAATTTTTAATTATTTAAATTTGATTTGTTTCATTTATAATAATATTTAAATTGATTAAGAAATTTAATATCTAACTCACTAAATTATGATTTCAGTTTAAGGGTTTAAATTGTAGTTTTAAAATTTAAGAGTAATGTTTAAAATTTAGAGTAAAATTTAAATTTTAAGAGTAAAATTAAAAGTATTGAATTTGAGTTTTATAATATAAATATACAATTTTGTATTTTAGAGGGACTGTATCAAAATTCTACCCAGTTAACTTATAGCTGATTGAGTAGTGAATATTTTAGTATCCTTTTTCCTTTTAACTGTTTGTGTTTCTACTCGTTTAGTTCCAAAAGCCCAAAAACTCAAACCCTAACCCTAATAATCTATTCGGACCTTGGACTAAAACCATCGTCTCTCTTCCTCCTTGATTTGTTACCAAGACGGATTCGAATGAAGGTTTCTTGATAGTCTCAGAATCTTCTAAGGTAAGTCCCTTACCTGAAACATCCGTAATTTTGTTTTCTGTTTTGATCAATGTTCAAACTTATTGTTCCAAAGGAAAAAGATTTGGTGAATAATCACGCAATCTAGTGATTCTGATTTCTTAGTTGACCGTCGATAGAGTTTTATTCTTATTTTAGTTCGATTTTATCTATTTTATGCACTTTTACCGTGTTTGATCCCGTTCCTATTGTTCCTCCTCCAGGTATCTTTGCTTGTATCATCGTTCGAATTCTTCCTACAGTTTTTTCACCAGTAATGCAGCCTCCTTTTCCGGTGCCGCAAGGAGCCTTGACGAGTTCTGCAAGTTTTTCCTTTTCTCCAAGTCCTCAGTTGGTCCAGAATGCTCAAAATCAACCCTCTAAATCCGTAAGACAATGATAAAAGTACTGAATTCTAATTCCACTTTGTCGTACTTGGATTAAGCTTTCAAAAATTGCAATGCTCGTTATTTTTTGAACTACAGCTGGTAGGACTTTCAGTAAGTTTGGATAGTATGTATCAACTTTTTAGGATGCTTTGCGGTGCCAAGATTCAAGAATAATTGCATTTGTGTGGAGGAGGGGGCTATATAACTGTGAACTTTGCAGAATTTAAAATATATGGGAATTTGAGAAATTTCACAGGTGGGCAGGGGATGGGGTTGTGTATTTGTTTCGAGATTTTGTTTTTACAAATGTTCTCGACTTTATACTGAACAATTGTAACATCCTTAAAAATGAATTCGTGGACTATGTTAACAGACAATCCAGGATAGACCTACAAAATTATCTTTTGATGGTGCCTTACATTAAACAGTTTGCCTCAATTTTAAGCTCTATATGTTGTCATCAGATTTCATTGAATGAATTCTGAGTGCAGTTATTGCCATAATATTAGTTCATTACTTCCTAACATGGTTCTGGTCCAACCTTTGAAATTCCATGCATTCTATTTCAATCCCGTTCTCAATTTGGTACTTCACTGTTTGCAAAATGATGTCTAGCAATTGCTTATGCACCTGTGCAATGGATTTTGATATGGAGTCCTTTGTATGCCATTGTCTTACAAGTTGAACATTTTTGCTGATTGCAGGATACACCAGCCACCGGTACACAAGCTGCTCCTGTATCATCTGCATTAACTGTTGTTTCTCAGCCTGGCCCATTGCCGGTCCATAACTCTTCAGATTTTACAATGAATGCATCTACCACTCCCAATTTTGCCCCTGTAACTTCATGGATGCCAGCCGCTCCATCTTTCCCCATGTCTAGTGGAACTTCAGGGGCACCAGCACGCCCTGGGTTAGTGCCATCTGTCCAGATGATTAATGCTTCTGCTGCTGCTGATTCTCCCTCTCCTGCAGTTCCTGGACCCAGTGCTCCCGTTTCATTAAATCCAGCTGTTCAGCAACAAGCATACCCTCCCTATACATCCTTACATCCTATGGTTTCTTCCCCACAGGGATTTTGGATGCAACATCCTCCAATGGGTGGCTTTCCCAGGCCTTCGTTTGTGCCTTACCATACTATTTATCCTGGACCCTTCCCTTCAACATCAGGTGGTATGCCTCTTCCTGCACCATCAACCGGTTCCCAACCTCCCGGTGTTAGACCTCTGGGAATGAATTCATTTGCATCATCTACAGCTGCTCCTGCTAACCAGCCCTCGGGAATCCAGACAGGGTTACATCAAGGAATTGGTACGCTCAAGGTTTCCATGCTAGATTATTGATCAACTAACAGTGTAAGAGTTGTTTAACCTTCATTAATGCACCATGAAGTTAATTTATTCTTCATTTGTATTTCATGGGGTTCTGCAGATAATAGGAAACTTGTCCATGATGTTGGCACCAAAGCTGAAACTGCTGTCAGTGAACAATCTGATGTCTGGACCACCCACAAGACTGACACCGGGGTTGTTTATTACTATAATGCATTAACAGGAGTGTCGACTTATGGAAAACCTGCTGCATTTAAAGGGGAGGTAAATGTGGAAATGCATGCATATGTTTTCTATTAGTAACTTTTTTGGGGTGCACTGATTTTTTATTGCAAGAATTTTAATTGACTGCTACCTTTTTCACCAAAATTCCCAAATATTGTCTGATTAGCATTCTTTAATGGATGCTATATGATGCTTTGTAAACTAATCCGAAGATTCCACATTTTTAACTGGTATAAAACTACATAGATATGCTTATTGGCATTTGTTTGCTTGTGGAGAATATCATATTTCTGACTCCACTATTGAAGTAGAAAATCAGTTTCTGTGGTTCTTGCATAGAAATTTTTCTATAATCGTTTTGTCCTGGCATCTGTACTTTCCCGTGGCTTCTCAGATGCTAATTCAAATTAATGTTAACTTCTTTTTTCTTTCACTTTCTGTGCAGGCCGATCAAGTTACTGTACAGCGAACTCCAGTTTCTGTGTAAGTCCTTTACTTTCACGTTCAAAAGTTGCTATGTGGCTTCTCTCAGCATTGTAATATTAACATTGCTGAATCGGATATACAGTTAATTACTTGGTTGTTACTTGTGGGGGGGGGGATGAACCCTCAATTACATTCAGAACACCATGAAAATGCAAAATAATAAATAAAATGTAGAAATTAGAGTAATTCTCTGTATAATCAGAGTAATTCTCTGTATTTTTGTTGTATATTCAATAGGACATATTACATCTTTATATATAAACTCTAAGATAGGAAAGACACTAATCCTAGAAGATATGATCCCTTAAAATAAGGAATGTGATCCCTTAAAATAAGGAATGTGATCCCTTAAAATAAGGGATATGATCCCTTAAAATAAGGGATTGCAATAAAGAAATATTTACAGAATTCCTTAATTTAAGGGATGGAAAACAGTCCATATATTTAATTCCTACACTCCCCCTCAAGCTGGAGAATATACATTGTATAATCCCAGCTTGAATAGGAATTTATTGAAACCAGGCTTTGGCAAAGCCTTAGTAAGAATGTCTGCAATCTGTCCGTCTGAAGGAATGTATGAAAGAATGGCTGTCTTTTTGTTGACTTGGTCAGCAATAAAATGCCTATCAATCTCAACATGCTTTGTTCGGTCATGTTGAACTGGGTTCTTAGCAATCTGAATGGCAGATTGATTATCACACAAAACTTCAAAGTGATCCTCTTGATTAGTGCCAAGTTCTTTTAGTAATTTAAGTAGCCAAATTCCTTCGCATATTCCCAATGCTAGTGCTCTAAATTCAGCTTCAGCACTACTTCTTGAAACGACAGATTGTTTCTTACTTCTCCAAGTTGTAAGGTTACCCCAAACAAAAGTGCAGTAGCCACTAGTGGATCTTCTTTCAGTGAGATCTCCGGCCCAACTAGAATCTGTAAAAATCTTAACAGTTCTGTCTTGTGTCTTCTTAAACATTAAGCCGTGTCCTGGAGTTTTCTTCAAGTACTTGAGAATTCTATATGCTGCTGCTAAATGCTCTTCAGTAGGATTAGTCATGTGTTGACTTATCACATTTACGGGAAAGGTTATATCTGGTCTCGTCAGGGATAAGTAAATTAGTTTCCCAACTAATCTTTGAAATTTCTCTCTGTCTACTAAGGACCCATCTTCTTTGTTGAATCTCAAGTTTGCCTCCATTGGTGTGTCAGCCGGCTTACAACCAAGAAAACCAGTTTCTTTGAGTAAATCAAGTACATATTTTCTTTGGTTGATCACAAGGCCTTCTTTTGATCTTGCCACCTCCATTCCTAGGAAATACCTTAGCTTTCCCAAGTCCTTGGTTTCGAATTCCCTGTTTAACAACTTCTTCAAATTGCTAATCTCTTCCTCATCATTTCCAGTAAGAATTATGTCATCCACGTACACAATTAGGATAGCTTTCTTATTTGTAGAAGTTACCTTGATGAAAAGAGTATGATCGGCAAGGGACTGCTTGTAGCCGTTTTTAAGAATGACTTTAGTGAACCTCTCGAACCAAGCTCTGGGTGATTGTTTTAACCCGTATAGAGACTTGTTGAGCCTGCAAACCTTGTTGCTACCTTCAACAGTCTTTAAGCCAGGTGGCAATTTCATATAGACTTCTTCCTCTAGCTTGCCATTAAGAAATGCGTTTTTTACATCAAGTTGGTGTAATTGCCAATCGCAATTTACAGCCAAACTTAGAAGTACTCGAACAGTGTTAAGCTTTGCCACAGGTGCAAAAGTTTCTGTGAAATCTATCCCATATGTTTGCGTAAAGCCCCTGGCCACTAGTCTGGCTTTGTATCGTTGGATGCTGCCATTGGAGTTATACTTTACAGTAAAAATCCATTTACAGCCAACAGCCTTTTTTCCTTGAGGAAGGTCTGTAATGGTCCAAGTAGCATTTTTTTCTAGTGCACAAATTTCCTCTTCAACAGCCCTTCTCCATTTTGGATCCTTTAGAGCTTCAGCTATGCTTATGGGAACCTGTTCTTTATCCAAGGTTGCTGTAAATGCTTGAAAAGAAGGCATCAATGAATTATAACCAGCAAATTTTTCAATAGGATGCTTGGTGCACTGTCTAACCCCTTTTCTAATAGCAATAGGGAAGTCATCTAGAGTAGTGGACTTACTGATTTCTTCTTCCATTTCGGCAGCTGGACCCAAATCCAATTCTCGGCAAGAATCAGATTGCAAAACAGCCTCAGGGATATGTTTTCTTTTTCTTGTGTAGACACGAAGCTGTTTGGGTGGTGTTGTTTTTGGAAGACTTTCAATGGGAGTAGGTGTATTTTCAGGAAGGGTGTCTAAAATATGTGTGGGTGAGTTAGTGATAGGTATTACAGGAGAATCAATGGGAGTAATCACGGGTGACAAATCTGCAGGTAAAATCGAAAATGGTGGCAATTTTGAAGGTTGAGAATGAAGATTAGAAGGGGATACCTGATGTGGCGGAAAATCACTCCACCATGTCTCCCCCTGAATTTCAGCCTGAGTGAAATAGGGATCCTGCTCATAAAAAGTTATATCCATAGTGGTAAAAAATCGTTTAGAAGGAGGGTGATAGCATTTATAACCCTTCTTAATTGAAGAATACCCAATCAAGACACATTTTAAAGACGTAGGATCTAACTTGGACTTATTAGGAGCAATATTTTGTATAAAAACAGTGCAGCCAAACATTTTAAGTGGGAGAATGGAGGAGATAGGCTTAAAATGGGGAAAGTGCTGCAAAAATATAGATTGAGGTGTTTGAAATTGTAAAACCTTACTAGGCATTCGGTTGATTAAATATGTGGCAGTTAATAAAGCTTCCCCCCACAAATATTTGGGAACATTAGTGGTAAACAGAAGAGAACGAGTAACTTCAAGGAGGTGCCTATTTTTCTTTCGGCAATGTCGTTTTGCTGTGGGGTTCCAACACAAGAACTAAGCTGAACTATGCCCTTTTCCCTGAAAAAATCACCCAAAGACCTAGCAAAAAATTCACAGCCATTATCAGATTTAAAGAGCTGGATTTTAGACCCAAATTGAGTGAGAACCATGTTATAAAATTGTACAAAAATACCAGCAGTTTCAGATTTATCTTTCAGCAAATAAGTCCAAGTTATCCTACTGTGATCATCAATAAAAGTGATAAACCACCTACAATTATCAGCATTCTTCACCCGAGAAGGGCCCCAAATATCACTATGGATCAAAGCAAAAGGGTGAGAAGGCTTGTATGTAGAAGGAAAATAAGACGATTTAGTATGTTTGGCAAGAGAGCATACTTTGCAAGAAAAGGAAGCTGGCTTTTTATTAATGAATAGAGCAGGAAATAGTTTTGCAAGGTATTGGAAACTAGGATGGCCTAAACGAAAGTGCCATAACATAACAGTATCAAGTTTTCCTAAGGCGGTGAAAGCTTTGGAGATCTCGGTTTTAAGAGAGGAAGGGAGGATGTAGAGGCCATTCTGCAAGCTGGCCTTACCAATCATCTTCTTCGAGTTCAGTGCCTGCAAAGTACAATCAAGATCATTAAAAATTGCAGAGCAGTGCAAGTCTTTGGAAAGTTTACTAACAGAAATGAGATTGCAAGCCAGATTTGGTACAAAGAGAACATTTTTAAGTGCAATCTGTTCATTGAGAACAACAGTGCCATGTCCTTCTATTTTGCACAAGGAACCATCAGCCGTTTTGACAGCTTGACCAAAAGTTTGGAAAAAATTGCGAAACAAAGCCTTGTTACCAGTCATATGATCCGTAGCACCAGAATCGAGGATCCAATTAGGAGTCAACTGGAATGAGAGAAATGCTGTAGAAGAAGGGTTACCTTCTGGTTCTTTCATGACCAGATTACCCTCACAAGGGCCCTGAAACTTTCCAAACAGTTTTTTAAGATCAGCAATCTGTTCTTTGGTGAAGCTAGTGATAGATGTGGCAGCAACGAGGCCTGATTTATTATCTCGAGAGTTCTTGGACTTCCAGTCTTGAGGCTTACCATGAAGCTTCCAACACTTCTCCTTGGAGTGGCCGGGCTTTTTGCAATGATCACACCAAGGTCTCCCCCGTTTGGAAGAGGGAGATGATTGATGGGTGAGTAAGGCAGATCCTTCATGAGGGGAATATAGTTCATCAGGCAGCATCACACACCGTCGGCTTTCTTCCTTCTTGACAATAGAGAAAGCCTCTCGAAGGGAGGGAAGAGGGGAATTAGCCAGGACCCTGCCGCGAACGTCGTCCAGGTCCTTGTTTAAGCCTTGGAGAAACTGAAAAAGCCTTCTTTGTGTGACAATTTGCTGATAAAGGACAGCATCTCTTGGATCTGCCCAATCATGTTGTGCATACAAATCTAATTGCTGCCAAAGAGCGGTAAGGGTATTGTAGTAGAGAGTGACGGGCATGGTTCCCTGCTTAAGGGTGGCTGCCTGATCTTCAACATGATATAATTCGGCAATATTATCAGTGCTAGAGTAGGTGTCGCGGACTGCACTCCAGATTTCAGCGGCTGTGGTGTAAAGAAGAAAGTTTCTGCTTATACTCGGGGTCATGGAATTAAGGAGCCAAGTCATAACCTGACCATTGTCACGCATCCACTTAGCAAAACCAGCTGCAGTCGCAACAGGCTTCTTGATTTCACCAGTAACGTAGCCCAATCTTTCTCTGCCCAAGAGAAAAATCTTAACCGATTGGGACCATTCAAGAAAATTGTTGCCATTCAATCGATGGCAGGTGATAGTCAGACCAGACGAATCTGATTGAGCATCAGAACCAGAAAAATTTTCTGGATTTGAAGTGATCTCCGGAATAGGAGGAGTCTCGGACATGGTCTAGGTTGGAAAAAAAACCGTAACCTAATCTGATACCATGTAGAAATTAGAGCAATTCTCTGTATAATCAGAGTAATTCTCTGTATTTTTGTTGTATATTCAATAGGACATATTACATCTTTATATATAAACTCTAAGATAGGAAAGACACTAATCCTAGAAGATATGATCCCTTAAAATAAGGAATGTGATCCCTTAAAATAAGGAATGTGATCCCTTAAAATAAGGGATTGCAATAAAGAAATATTTACAGAATTCCTTAATTTAAGGGATGGAAAACAGTCCATATATTTAATTCCTACATAAAACTTCAAAATATTCATTTATTTACTGTTCTATTGTTGGATAATTTTGTAAATATTCTATATAAATAACTGTAAATTTGGAAATATAATAAGTAACTACAATTTTGTAAATATTCCCTAAAATTGACAGTAAAATTGGAAATAGAATAAGTTCCATTTTAATTTTTTCTTATATTACTAGAAATTATTTGAAGTATTCCCTAAGATTAAGTTACATTTTATATTTAGTATTCTTTTGAAGTTTACGAGAATATTATGTTATTCTGGACTTCTTTTGTAATATACATTATTTACATGGGCATTATTGCATAAAATATATTTAGATAGCTATATTTCAGTCAACCCTTAGGGCTCTGGATATCGTTTAAATGTCTTGAGAAAATGTCGTTCTTAGTAGAATTTCTTTTTAGCACCATGTCTCTTTTTTATAGGGAGCAATTGACAGGGACAGATTGGGCACTTGTTACCACCAATGATGGAAAAATATATTACTACAACAGCAAAACCAAGGTAGTGTGTTTAGTTTAATTCACATCTCTACCCTGTTTTATTCCAATGGGCTTGTTTAATCGAATTGTTTGTGTGATATTTTTCTAGTTAATAGAATAATGACATGTTCTTCTGCCACACACACACACATATTCTGTGCACTCTTAAGTCGGTAGAAAACACATTCGCTCATAGGATATGAATGAGTTGTTTCTGGAATTAAGTGGGTCAGAAATGAAATTATAAGACTATGTTACTTGTACTCGGGTGTAACTGTTGGACACGTGTATGGTTAGATTTTTCTAAGTTTTTCCATATATTTGAAGGATCTTATCCTCATATCCAAGTGTCGGACACGAGCACTTCATGAAAAATGAAGAGTCTGATCAACATAGATAAGAGGTTTTATGGTTTATGGTTAGAAATGGAAGAGTTCTGTCTAGAATTTTGATTTGCACGGGTTGGGCCTTAAGAATTAAAAAGTTTTTGTAAGATTTGGAAACAGAAGATCCAGGGCTATATTGCTATAGTTGCTGTGAAATGCTTTGGAAAAATGTTGCCGGTATATGGCCACTGGGAAGAATAGTGTGCTGTTCCTAAACCTTAAAGAGCAGTGTGTTCAGTAATGTGCAATAAAAAATGACAATTTCTTCAGGAACATTGTGTACTTGTTCAAACTATTTCTATAAATGTAATATGAAAGAAATGCCAGTTCCTTGGCCTTTAATAAGAGGAACTGTATATGGATTATTAATCATTAATTGCTTTAACAGTAAAATGCATTGCTGTCTAAAGACGAAACATAATAAGTTAATAACTAATGCCTAATGGAGTTGATAGGGATGGAGCTAGTATCAAACATTGGGAGGGGCAAGCATTGATTAAGCCTTTAAATCTAAAAATTGAGAGGAGCAAAGGACCTATTTAACTAATATAATAAAAAGGACTTAAAAAACTATTATACCAAAAAAAATTGGGAGGGGCAACAACCCCTCCCATCCCTGAATGGTTCTGTCCCTGGGAGTTGACTAATGGCTAAATGGCCATATTCATCAAGCCTTGTGCATTTTCAAATGACCAGATAATGATTTTTATGTGTTGTATTCGTTTTACCTCCATTCCGCTTCTAATGATATGTATCCCAGGTTTGACATTATCTTCATGCTTATAAGCCTAGTTTTACAGTCACCTTTTAGGATTCGAGTGAACTTTCAAGGAAACAAATATTCGACATTGCTAACACTGTTATCCTCATTGAACTTATTTATACTTCCTAGTTATTGACATTTCCCCACTTTTCATTTTGTTTTTATCTATCAGATTAGTAGTTGGCATATCCCTAGTGAAGTAACAGAGTTGAGAAAGAAGCAAGATAGTGAAGTATCAAAGGAGCATGCAGCGCCAGTTCCAACTACTGATGTAGTGGGAGAAAAAGAATCCACTCCAGGAAGTTTGAGTGCTCCTGCTGTCAACACTGGTGGCCGTGATGCCATGCCTTTAAGAACCTCAGTGGTGCCCGGTTCCTCATCTGCACTGGATTTAATTAAGAAGAAGTTGCAAGACTCCGGAGTTTCATCTTCCTCACCTGTTCCGGTTACGCCATTAACAGCAGCACAAGAATTAAATGGCTCAAAAGCAGTTGATGTTAAGGGGTTGCAGAGTGAGAACAACAAAGATAACCCAAAAGATACCAATGGGGATGGTAACATATCTGATTCCTCTTCAGATTCTGAGGATGCAGAGACTGGGCCTTCTAAGGAAGAGTGTATTATGCAATTTAAGGTATCTATTGTTCCATATTTTGTTGCGTATTCTCAAATTTGGTTATCCTTAGTTTTATTACTGCTGTCCGATCTTGTAGCTGGAGTGAATTGTTTATCTTGCAAGTGAAATTCACAGGAAATGCTCAAAGCACAGGGAGTCGCACCATTCTCAAAATGGGAAAAGGAACTCCCAAAGATATTGTTTGATCCACGTTTTAAGGTTTGTTGTGGCTAAAGAATATCTGTTATTTTCTCTTGTTAGTTACAGAGAATTTACCTGCTGCTAGAATTCCTTGAACAATTATCATATGAATGTTGTTGAATGAGAAAAAAGAATAAAAGTAGCCATTGGACAATATGTCAGTCTTAACTATAACAAAATGATGGCTTAAGTATTTAAATGAAGAGATCTTACTTTGCTGTTAATAATTAAACACGTGCGTTCTCTCTGTTGCATGCTCTTTTAGTTGGTAACAAATTTAGTCTCTTTGATGTGCTTCATGTAGAATTCTAGGAAATTCTCTTTATTTTATTCATAGAAGAGTAGAAATATATATACAAAAGACTGACTTAGTATTTTAGGTAACTAAAGATTCTATAGTTAATTTACAAGATACAACCCTAGATATGATCTCTGAAGATATTAAACTAAAAGTAATTTCCATAAGTACAAGTTACATAATATATTCCCATACTTACACGTACACTCCCCCTCAAACTGGTGTGTATATGTTGTATACACCCAGTTTGGATAAAAAACCATCAAAGGTCACTCTTGGAAGTGCCTTGGTGAAAACATCAGCAATTTGACTCGTGGTAGGAATGTAGTTGAGCTTCACAGTCCCACTGTTGACCTTTTCATTGATAAAATGTCTATCTATTTCAATATGTTTCGTTTTGTCATGCTGAACTGGATTCCTTGCTATGCTCATTGCGGATTGACCGTCACTGTGAACTTCAAACTCTGCTTTTTCATCCAGTTCTAGTTCAGTAATAAGCTTTTTAATCCATATTCCCTCACATATACCAAGAGCCATGGCTCTAAACTCTGCTTCTGCACTACTTCTAGATATCACAACCTGTTTTTTGCTTCTCCGAGTGACTAAGTTACCCCATACAAAAGTACAATAGCCATTTACAGAGCTTCTATCTGTCAATTCACTTGCCCAGCTTGAGTTTGTGTAGATTTTAACTGTTCTGTCTTGGCTTTTCCTGAAAATAAGCCCATATCCTGGTGTAAATTTTAAGTACCGTAGAATCTTGTTTACTGCCTCCATATGTTCTTCTCGAGGATCACTCATATGTTGGCTCACTATACTCACTGCATATGCTAGGTCAGGTCGAGTAAGTGATAAATAAATTAGTTTTCCTACCAGCCTTCGATAGGACTCTTTGTTCAGAGGATTTCTCATTCCATCTTTGTTGAATTTCAAGCCTGGTTCCATTGGAGTCTTAGCTGGCCTGCACTCAAGCATTCTGGTTTATGTTAGTAAATCCAGAATGTATTTCCTCTGGTTAATAACTAACCTTTCATTAGACATTGCTACCTCTATTCCCAAGAAGTATCGAAGACTCCCCAAGTCCTTTGTTTCGAACTCCTTTGTGAGAGCAGTCTTCAGTTTCTCTATCTCTTCCGCAAAATCCCCAGTAATAATTATGTCATCAACACAAACTATTAGAAGGGTTATCTTACCATTTGGTCCTACCTTTTTGAACAAGGTATGGTCTGCCTGACTTTGCTGGAATCCATTCTGAACCATAGCCCTAGCAAATCGGTCAAACCAAGCTCTAGGGGATTGCTTTAATCCATACAAGGATTTATTTAACTTGCATACTGTCATCTTTGTTGATTTTTTCTTCAAACCTGGTGGAACCTCTATGTATACTTCCTCCTCAAGGTTTCCATTAAGAAATGCATTCTTAATGTCCAGTTGGTGCAACGTCCAATCTTTATTAACAACAATTGAAAGTAATACTCTGATGGTGTTTAACTTGGCCATTGGTGCAAAAGTTTCTTGATATTCAATTCCATAAGACTGAGTAAATCCCTTAGCACTTCACTATAAACACCCATTTGCACCCAACAGCTCTCTTCCCTTCTGGTAGATTAGTTAGGCTCCAAGTATTGTTCTTTTGCAGTGCCTTGATCTCTTCTTCTATTGCCTTCCTCCTCTCAGGACTTTTGAGAGCTTCTTCTACTGACTTGAGGGTTTGTACACTGTCAAGAATAGCTGTAAAAGCTTTAAAACCAGATATCAGTTTTCCATAGGCCACAAATCTGTTAATGTGATGAGCAGTGCATTTCCTTACTCCCTTTCTAATAGCAATGGGAAAATCATCTAAAGCAATAATAGTAGAGTCTTGAGTAATACCAACCTCCTGTTTCGACAGTAGCAGGGCTCAAAATTAGCTCTTGGCAAGTATTAGGTTGAATAATAGCCTCAGGGAGAGTTCTTTACTTTCTGGTATAAACACTGAGTTGTTTGTCTGCAATTTGAGGAGTCAAAATATTTGGGGATAAATGTGATATGGCTTTAAGAGTTGGAGGAGGTGTTGTATGAGAACTGGAACTTTGCAAATGACTAAGCTGTTGGGGGACATGGTATTGACAAGCCATGACTTCACCTTGCCATTCTCACGCATCCACTGCTCATATCTCGGATCTGTTGAAGGGGGTTTTGTACTTTTCCCAGAAATAAAGTCAAGCTTTCCTCGTCCAGTAAGGAAAATCTTGATAGATTGAGACCACGGAAGTTAGTTGTGGCCAACAAAACGATGGCAAGTGATTGCTGCTCTGCAGAAAGGTCTGGAAAATCATCTACATTGGAATTAGGATTTGCAGAAGATTTTGCTCCAGATGATGCAGATGGGAAAACCATCGTATTTTGTAAATTTAATTTAGGATCTTTTCTAGACTGATACCATGTAGAAACAAATAAGTTCGAATTGTTTCTTTTAAAATTCAATTCAAAACTGTTTTACATAGTCTTTTTAAAGACTTGGTTACAAGACTCCTTCTACAATTAGGAGTTCGATTTATACAAGAATTCTATATCTTATCATTCTAGTTTATGATAAGATTCTATCCTTATCTTTACAATAAATACAAACTAACCTTTATTTGATCGACTATAACTCATACCGAACCAGTGGAAGAGGCTTAGTAGCCAAGATTCTTCCCTTCGTACTATCAAATTCACCATTCAAACCAGACAGAAATTGAAAGAGCCTCCTTTGATTCTTAAGCTTGTTGTAGAAGCTGATATCATCATTGCATTTCCATTCATTTGCTTCATATAGATCGAGTTGTTGCCAGCACTTAGTGAGAACTCCAAAGTACTGAGCAACAGTCATCTCTCCTTGTCTGAGATCCTTGATATGATTTTTAACACCAAACAATTCACATGTGTTATCAACACTCGAGTAGGTATCGCGAGCTGCACTCCAGATCTCAGTTGTAGTTTTGTAAAGCATGAAATTTTCTCCAATTTCAGGAACCATGGAGTTAATTAACCAAGACATAATCATAGTGTTTTCACTCAACCAATTGGAGTAGGCGGGATCAGACGAATCAGGAATAGATTCTGAGTCTGAGAGATAGGAAGCTTTTCTTCTTCCAGTGATATATAGCCTAACTGATTGAGACCAAGGAAGGTAGTTGTTGCCATTGAGTTTATAGGACGTGATAGGGGAAAGAGAGGCATCGGACAAAGTGAAATCAGAAGAACGAGGGATGGTTGGAGAACTAACTTTTGAGTTTTCTTGGTCCATCGAGAAGAAAGAAAATCGATTGAAGAAGGAAAAAGAATAAAAGGAAAGGATCGACCTAAACTGATACCATGTAGAATTGTAGGAAATTCTCTCTTTATTTTATTCATAGAAGAGTAGAAATATATATACAAAAGACTGACTTAGTATTTTAGGTAACTAAAGATTCTATAGTTAATTTACAACATACTACCCGAGATATGATCTCTAATGATATTCTACTAAAAGTAACTTTCCATAAGTATAAGATACATAGTATATTCCCATACTTGCATGTACTAACCTACACTTCATTATGAAGTCATACTATTGGGTTTTAATTTCTAAAAGTGCATCCTGTTGCAGGCTATTCCAAGTCATTCTGCTAGGAGGTCCTTGTTTGAACACTATGTTAAGACACGAGCTGAGGAGGAACGCAGAGAAAAACGAGCAGCTCAGAAGGCTGCAATAGAGGGATTTAAGAAGTTGCTGGATGAGGCATCAGAGGTTTCTTTGATTGTCCATAATTCAATGTCATTTTCTGTTACATCTGTTGAAAATCATTTTTTGAAACAGCTGAACTGTAGATTTTTACAAGCTGATTTTTTAATCTTCAGGATATTGATCACAACACCAATTATCAGTCTTTCAAAAGAAAATGGGGAACTGATCCACGATTTGAGGCTTTGGACCGTAAGGATAGGGAGCTTCTATTAAAGGAAAGGTAATGTTACTAGGATAGACTCATAATCATTATTTTTATTTAGTGTTTATACTTTATGCAGAAGGTTGGATTTTTCTCTTTTTAGTTTGTGCTGCTTTGCCTAGTTGTACCATCACATGTGCTGGCTAATTGGTTATAGCAGCCAAGATGCACCTACAAATGCGTAATGCTCAAAGAAATTAGTGCTTGGGTCTTCATGAGTTTTTAATGGATTATATTCTTTTGTAACTTGTGAAAATTTTCTTATTTCACCATAGAAAAGAATCTATGGCACTAATGTGAAACAGCTACTTGGCTATTCCTCTAAGGCATCATTGAAAAGCTTTTGGCCTTCTCTACTTTTAGCTTCTATTTTTTTGGTTTATTTGATAGACTTGTTAGAGTACAACATATCCTGTTCTTTCCTTTTCTCTCATGCCTTCAATTTGTGTGGAAATAAGATAAATGTGCTGGATAGTTTGTGGTGTTGATCTCTCCGTACAATATGTGTAGTGCCATTATAATCGCATGTTATATGCTTTGATTCAAATACTTGTTTAAATTTATGTTGAACTTGTTCGGTTGTCTCTAGACAGAGGAGGTGTTCTAATGATAACATTGAAAGCAACATTTTTCAGCTGGTAGTAGGCTAGAGACCAGATTCTAAGATTCAATTTGGGTGTGTTCTTTAGCCCTATATCTCTCTTGGTTTGAATGGTGAATGCCTGGATTTTTTCCTGTCCTTTTATCGAACTGGTTAAGAAATATCTCTGCTTCTGTCTCAGGGTTCTTCTTTTGAAGAGAGTGGCTGAAGAAAAGGCTCGAGCTATACGTGCTGCTGTTGCTTCTAGTTTTAAGTCCATGCTTAAAGAGAATGGAGATATCAATGTTAATTCTCGTTGGTCCAGGGTATGTGCAATTTAATTTAGGACATTGTTTTTTTTTTACCTTCTGGAGGAAGTATGTTCCTCAACATTAGGCATCTTTGCATACCTTTTTTATCTTCATTGGGTTGTTCATGTTTGTGAGTCTACAAGCATATAAAAGATGGAGAGAATTTGTTCTTATTATCTTTAATAAATATGATGGAAAATATGACCCATTTTCTTACCTTTTCTTTTTGTTGTTTCAGGTGAAGGATAGCTTGAGGGATGATCCTAGGTATAAGTCTGTTAAGCATGAGGATCGAGAGGTTTTGTTTAATGAGTACATATCTGAACTCAAAGCCATAGACGAGAAAGCAGAGCGACATGAGAAAGTGAGAAAGGAGGAGGAGGTATGAACTCCCTCTCCCTCTATCTTTTTTGTCATAAACAAAATAGTATTGTAAGTTTGTATTGATGTTATTGATTATGCGTGCTAAACTTCTTTGTAATCTCACAACCCGTTAGTTCTTGTTATTTCAGAACTTTTCTGCCATCTACTAACAAATTTGGTTCTTTGTCTGCTTCACAGATGTGTGTATAATCGTGTGATAGACAAAATATTGAGAGTATTGCTTGGAAATTTCTCAGAAGAGATTATTTTCCAAGAATCTTTACATTCTAATATCTCAGATTTCTTTCAGCTAAAAATTGATAAATTTGGCTTGTTACTGAAGTCGTTTTTAGTGGTTGTTTTATGGCTTCACATGCTTGTGTGAAAAGATAAACGAGGTAGTGACATTTCATAATTCCACATTAGACATGTGTAATTAAAATAGATGAAGGGTTGTTATAAACTCTCATATAGACCTACTAGCCGTTAGCGGACCATTCCCAAGTTCCAGTTTTCTCCTCTTCTGCAAGATGTTGAGGCTTTTGCTACCTCATGATTTTCAAGATCATATTGGCCTCTTTCAACTTCCATAAATTTTTGTTCGGTTCTCTCAGTTATATCTTTTGTAATTTATATTGATGTGGGACTTTATCTTTCTCTTTCCTGCACATATGCATGCATTACTTCATATTGGCTCTGTTGGTGTTTGCTTCTGGTTTTTTAGTGTTTAGATTGTTTAGTAGTATTTATGGTTGTACATTCTAGCAAGTGCAGTTTAATGGTGTCTACTCTATATGGGGATGCTCAGCAATGATTATGAAATGGCTGAGCAATGAACACTTGAATAAAAGGTTTTTGAGATGTTCCAAGATTATATCTAGAACATCGGGAATTCTACTTGTTGCATGTCTTATTCCATTCATTTCAACTCTCTTTGCATGTTTGGAACCCTCTTCCATGCATAGCTTAAACTATCTTTCAAGAATTGTTCCAATTTTTTACTCTAACAAATTAGACAAAAGAAATTAGACAACTCATCTCAGAAGCTTCCTAAATGATAGATTCGTTATATTGAGGGGAAGGCTGTTCTTTTTATTCCTTCTGTTTTGCAACTATAGGTAATGTGAGAGCATAGTAATGTCATTGTTAATCTCTGTTGATTTATTATTTGTTTCAATAGGCAATTCAATATTAAAGAAAAACATCCATGTATATCCAAAAGTGCCTCAGGTGTTTGAAATTTTGTACCTTTTATTTATCATTTACAGGAGAAACTGAAGGAAAGAGAGCGGGAGTTGCGGAAAAGGAAAGAGAGAGAAGAACAAGAAATGGAAAGGGTGCGACTAAAAGTTCGCAGGAAGGAGGCTGTTGCATCTTTTCAAGCTTTGCTTGTGGAAACAATTAAAGATCCGCAGGTATGTACTTTTCTCTTAACAACTTTCCAGATGATGCAATACCAAAACAACTGTTGTTTTAAATTTATTTATATGTACTTTGGATAACCATATCTTTTGGGAAATCTCTTGCTTTTGTTTCCTTGTTTTATAACATAGATAAAGTCCTGAATCATTCAACATCAAATCAAGGCCAAAATTCTCAAATGCTTGCTGTTGTTTGTTGATGTATTTCTTTTATTAATCTTTCTAGGCATCTTGGACTGAATCAAAGCCTAAGTTGGAAAAGGATCCTCAAGGGCGTGCAGCGAACCCTGATTTAGATTCATCTGATATGGAGAAGCTCTTCCGTGAGCACATAAAAATGCTGCTTGAGGTAATTTTGCAACTACACTATATTGATAAAGATGCTGTTTGTTCACGAGTTGAAGAAATGAAAGTATGGGACATTGTAACCTTTAAGGGATAAGCATATTGGTGAACTGCATTTAAACATTTGTGCCTGACATAACCCTTTGATTTGGCCTCCTGTAGAGATGTTCGAATGACTTCCGAGCTCTATTATCTGAAGTCATAACTCGAGATGCAGCTGCTCAAGAGACTGAAGGCGGTAAAACAGTCCTCAATTCATGGTCAACGGCCAAACGTCTTCTGAAGCCCGATCCCAGGTATAACAAAATGCCGAGAAAAGAGAGGGAAGCACTATGGCACCGATATGCTGAGGATATGTTGCGGAAGCAAAAATCAGCGACAGATCAAGAGGAAGAGAAGCACGCTGATGCTAAAGGCAGAGGCTCTGCTGGTGATTTTGGAAGATACTCATCAGGTACAAGGAAAGTCCATGAACGTAGATAGCTTGGTTTCTTGGGAAAAACCAGGCATTTGTAGGATTTGTCGATTTTTAATGTATACATATATAATGAGTTAGGCTCTGATTTAGTTTTCCCCAATGCTGACGGGTTCAAAAACGAAATCCACCCATATATTGATCAGATTAACCATTGATTTCTAATATTGTCTGGGATGTGTTTACAATTTCAGTAATAGGAATTTGTTTGAGATGCTTGATGAGGTAGCTTTTCTGATCATTTGAAATTCACCCACAATTTTTTATTTTTCAAACTAGCACTAGTATAGTGAACTCGTAATAGTAATATAAGCATATTAAGTTCAAATAAATGATTATTTAAAAAAAAAAATAGACTAACCATGTAGGCACGACAAGTTCAAAAAAATTTCAATATATTGAAGAATGAAAAAATAAACTATTAAGAACTAGCTTTGATATTTAGCTCCATAAATTGTAAAAAGAATGTTGGCATTAGCTTATGGCCTAAGTTGATAGCGGATTATATTAGCTGATTTGACTAATATAACATTACTAAGTATATTTGAAGGATTTATATATTAATTTATTATTTATACAATTATTTTTAATATAATTTAATTAATTATTAAATTTAAATACAATGTAAATGCGCGAGAATAAAAAAACAAAAAATATTAGTTTACAAATGTCACAACGTAAATCTTTTTCAAAATTAGAAGTTTCACTCAATCCACTCTTTACCAAACATCTAAATTAGTGGATTTAACCGATCAAACCTCTAATTTTTGCTCAAATTTTTTTTTACCAAACAAGGCCTATATGTATATAGGCTTAGCTAGAGTGTGAGCCTTTGTTTCCTTATCAATGAGGATTCTTGAAACTAAAATATAGTATCAAACTCTTTAGCTCTAAGAATCCTACATTGATAAGAAACACATGCTTACACTCTAGCTAGGTCTATATATAGCTAATGCCAACATTTTTTTGCAAATTATGGAGCTAAATATCAAATTTGGTTCCTAATAGTTCATTTTTTTATTTTCGTTCTTCAATACATTAAAAATACAAAGTGAGTTTTTAATAGTTTATTTTTTTATTTATTCTATAGTAAAAAAATTGATTTTAAAAAAAAAATTAATTGAAACTCGCTATGCATGCACGGTGCGAGTTCATTGTAATGGTTCTAGTATAGGAAATATAGAATTTTGGGGTGTTAATTTGGTAATATTAGGATGTAAGGGTGGTAGTTTGGTATTTACCCTAGAATATTTTGTTATTGATCTAACATTACTTTTCAAATTTTGAGGATGAAATTGTTTTTTTATGGAAACAATAATAACCATCGTTGCAATTTACCCTATACTAGTAATAGTATCCAACATTTACTTTTTCAGGAGGAGACAACAAAAAGGGAAAAAGTTTGTGCATGAATTGGAGTGCTGTAATTAGACTGTTGTTAACGAACCATGACAGATCCGTCTCTTAAGCAACTCCCTCTGGTCAAACAAATGGATTTGACTATAGGAAGTGACAACCATCTCCATCCACTTTTAATGTATATATCCGGAAAAAAAATAGATTCCTTCCCCTTTTAAAATTTGAATCTCTATCATTTTTTATAAACATCTTTATCAAATGGTTTTACTACTCATTTTTTAAATTGTGGTTTAAAGTATTTTTTGATCTAAATATATGTGTTTAGCATTTTTATTGTTATCATTTTAAGTGTTTGGCTATTAACGGTGGTTTAAAAAATTGTTTTAACCAATCAAAATATAGTATGTGGCTTTAATTTCAATTTTTTATTTTTTATTTCTTTTAATTTAATTTTAAAAAAATCTCTAAAATTCTCGAAATTTACAAAAAAACCCTAAAACTTTGAGATCCTCAAATTCGGCATTAGACACGCCGACCGTCGACTTTCAAGACCATCACACCATTCGTAGCCTAGTCGGTCTCCGTTTGCCGTCAATCATTTCTTTTTTTTTCTCGTCGTTCAGTTTTTTTTCGACATTAAACACGCCGACCGTCGACTTTCAACGATAGAAGAATGAAAGAAATGATTGTGAGAGTCCAGTGATAAAAATGGTAGGCATGCTGCCGATGATTGGTAGCGGCAACAACGAGAATTAGAATTTAGAGATTTGAAAATTATTTTGAAAATTTTAAGATATTTTTAAAAATTTAAGTTTTGGGGACGACGACAACAAATACTGTAAAAATTATGTTTAGATCTATTACTTTGTTGACTAATATGAATCAAATAATGTAAAAATCTATAAAAAAAATAATTATTTCAATTTAACTTATTTTATTCATAATGTCAAATTTTGAATTTTGAATTTCACCTAAAAATCTAAAATCTCGTTCAAACTAAAAAAATATTACACATTTAACATCTATGATGTTATCTTCAAAATTATAACAAAAAAAACATTACATATTTTATCAACAAATGTACAACGCATTAGTAAAAAAAACTACACATTTAATATCAGGTGCAATGATAACACCGAATATATATGATAAACCATACATAAAACTTAAAAGCATTTTTATCGCATACACATGCTATTAATTTTTTTTTGTTTTCACAAGCACTTTAATTTTAGAGTTTAAAGTTTAGAATTTAGAAGTTTTAGTGTAGGAGTTTAAAATTTAAGGTTCATGGTTAGAATTTAGAGTTTAAGTTTTATGGTATTATAGTTGGGGGTTTAGGTTTTAACTTATAAACCCTAAATTTTAACCTTAATCTTAAAATTCTATAACAACTATTAAATTCAAAACTATTGCACTTAAACCTATAAACCCTAAAATTAAGATGCTTGTGTAAATAAAGTTTTATAGACGCTTGTGCATGAAATAATTATCCTACATAAATATATTAAAAAACTAAATTTTTTTGCAAATTAAGGTAAACTTTCTTATATATATTTTTCATTTACTAATTATTATTATTTTTATTATTCTTTAATCTTTGGAATTATTAAAAATTAGTACTAAAATAGTTTATATACTTTTTTGTTCTAAAAAAGAAACTATTTGTCAGGGACGGGTATCCAAGGCTAATTATCCAGGAAATAGTAAAAATATTTCAAGATATTTAAAAAAAATCATTTTTTGTCACTTTCTTCATCTGATCCCTTGTAGTTGTCCATGGCATCCAAAGTTCACAAATTGAAGCTCAAAGCATACTAATTATTAAAAAAATGTTTATTTTTCCTTTATTTTCTGAGGAAATTTGTCAGTTTATAGGGGCGAAAGAGAAACGTCTGACAAACTTCATCGCCTTCACTCAGTGATTTTAGCTACAAGCATGGTGGTAGTAATAATAGCTGCAATGCTGCCAGTTCAGTGATTTTAGCATCTTCTCTCTTTTTTTTTTTTGTATTTTTGTTTTTGGAGTGTTAGATTGAAAGCAAATCGATTATCATTTTCATGGACTACGAAAGAATCCAAAAGCCTCAGGTACTTGTTCTTCTTGCAAATCTCTCTTTTTTTATGGCTTTCTCTTCGTCCGATGCTCTGTTTCTTTGTTGTTTTTGGTAAAGTGAGAAAGCGAGCAAGAACGGAAGAGGAGATTTCAATTTCGTTTTTCAAATTTTTCATTTGCTGATCTGTTGCTCAAATCCGTTTGTTACTGAAGGAAAAAAAATAATTCAAATCTGTGTTTGTGAAAATGCGTAGGGCGGAGGTGGATTTTCCCCAGCTAAGCTAAGGACTATGCTACTTGGAGTAGAAAAGAAAAGAAAACAAGAAGAAGAAGAACAAGTTGAATCTTCAATAGATTTAAGATCTCAACTTTCTCACCTTGATGATGATTCAGGCATTTTTCAAATTTATTTTATTTATTGCATTTTTGACGTATTTTTCATTTGATTCATATGAAAATAGATTCATTGGAAAGAGAGTGGAGACTGTTGATTTTGATTTTTAACTTTCTTTTTTTGTGCAGGGAAAAGTGGTTCTGATAGTTGCAAAGATGTAGATGTGGTGAGTGTTCTTCCAGAATGTTCCACTTCCGCGACAGCAGATTCCATGGCTGCTTTGCAGAATGGTAGTGACCGGAGATCAAAGGATCATTCTGTAGGCACGACTCGGAACCGGTTCATCGAGGATCATCCTGGTTTAGATTATGATAGTGGACATGACAATATGAGTGTGTCCTCATCAATCTTTGAGTTTCAGAAGACCGAACGGGTGCCACAAAGGGTTCCCCTCGGTCCGTTTTCTAAGCCGGCTCCATCTAAATGGGATGATGCCCAGAAATGGATAGCTAGTCCTACTGCTAATCGGCCAAAAACAGGGCAGGGTGGCCAAGGGGTGGGATCAAGAAAAGGTGGTAATTTTGGTTATGGGAGACAGTCGTCTACTAAGGTGGTTGTTGAAGTTCCAGATCAAAGGATGGTTCCTTTTGAAGAACCGGATACAAAACGGATCGATACGAATCATGTCAAGAAGGATGATGGGCTGCAGAAGTTTGTGAATTGGGAGAGTGATTCATACCCGGTTGCGGAGTCATATGGGAAGCCTGTACTAATGATTGAGAATTCTGTTGCAGAGTCGGCTAGTAAGGATTCATTTTACTTTATGTTCAGATTAGTCTTAGTTTCATTTGCACGTTTCTATTACAAGAATCAGCCTTTATATTCATGATTATCAAACCCACTCATGCTTTTAATCGAAGAAATTATCCCCTCTTGAGCACAAATGTGCAGTTTTTATATTTTTGTGGTTAGTTTTTATATTTTCAAGTAAATATGCAGTTTTGGTTTTTCTGTCACTAGAACAAAATTTTCAGTTATGACCCTTTTAATGCTAATACTTAGCTTATAGGGATTGGCAAGCCATTTTTCCTTTTTTTGGTTTCACACAGAGCAGACATGGTGAACTTGCAGTTGTTCTATTTGAATGAAATTACTCAACTTCTATGCATTAAATGTGTCTAACATGAAGCTTCGTACTAATTGGCGATGTACTAAGAAGTTAATTATTGATTTCCTTGCAGTTAGTCTTAGTCAGCATGATTCATCAATATCAATACATAGTGCCACGACGTTTGTTCCTCCTCCTTCAACAGCTAGATCAGTATCCATGAGAGATATGGGCACAGAAATGACTCCTATTGCTAGCCAAGAACCTTCAAGGACAGGAACTCCTGCGCGGTCAACAACACCAATTCGGAGCCCGAATTCATCCAGGCCATCAACTCCCAGCAGAGCTGTGCCGTCTGCATCCCCGGAAAACTCAGGTAAAGACCAATTAGGTCTGAACATGGAGTTGTCAGAGAAGGAGCTCCAAATGAAAACAAGGAGAGAAATTATGGTTCTTGGGGCCCAGTTGGGTAAAACAAACATAGCTGCATGGGCTAGCAAGGAGGAGGAGGATAAGGATGCATCCACCTCACTGAAAACTGTAGCACCAGAACGACCATCTAAAAGTGTCATCGAAACCCGTGCAGCAGCATGGGAGGAGGCAGAGAAAGCCAAGTATATGGCCAGGTATTCTCTTTTTATGGAGTGATCTTATGTTTTTGGAATATTGACACTCAAGTGTATGGGTAATTGATTCATATACAAAAATAGGCATACCACTTATGCATTGGTCGGTTTTTAGTTAACACTCCATCTGCAACTTGAATTGTAAAGTTATGAGGCTATTATCCAGGTTCAAACGTGAAGAAATGAAAATTCAAGCATGGGAGAACCATCAAAAAGCAAAAACTGAAGCTGAGATGAGGAAGATAGAGGTATTATATATAGCATTTAAACTAATAAAATCATGGTCTTTCTCATGTTCATTGTAATCATAAGGAAAAGTTTACATGCAACTGTTAATTAACTTCTGGTACTTGTAAGCATAATAGTTGAAAGAACATTTAGGCGAGATAATACGGACTCAAAGAGCAGTAATTAGGATTGGAAAGAGGCAAGCTGCGACCAAGCAGCTTAGTATTCAAACTCTTCTGGGTCACACTCTCTGTTAGTTCAAACTTCAATCCCAAGTCAAGCTTGAGTTACACGTTAAACAACCCAATTGAGCTCAGCACATACACTTCTTGCCAAGCTAGCTTAGATAATTGATTATCTTCAGTACCATCATAACCAATCTTATATTTCATATATGGACATGGATGGACCTAGGGAGGTGCTAGGGGGCAGTCGTACTTCCTGGAAATTTCAAATTTCTATATATTTTAGAATTTTTATTTGTATTTTATGTTGATGATCTAATCTCGCACCCCTGAAATTTTCAAATTCTAATATAGTTTTAACTTTTACCAAGTATAAAAGTTCGCATCCCTAATATAAAATTCTGCGTCCGTCCTTGTGTATAGATGTACATGATAAAAGGCTACTGGTCTGTGAGTATAGGAAACTGAAAAGTTGCTAGCAGCATAGGCTGAAGATACCAATATCCTCTTTACCTCTCTCTTTTTATGTATTTATAATTTTATTTAAATATATTATGGACGAGGGGGCGTGCTGTTGCTACATCACATATTTTGAAGATAATGGGAAAAAGTTCTATTGTTACCAACTGGATACGAATTCATATATGGACTGTGATTCTCACCTTTTAGGTTGAGGTTGAAAGGATGAGGGGGCGTGCTCATGATAAGCTCATGAATGAACTAGCTGCTGCAAGGCACAAGGCAGAAGAGAAGCGGGCAGCAGCAGAAGCCAAGCGAAACCAACAAGCTGCAGAAACTGAGCAGCAAGCCGATTATATTCGAAGAACCGGTCGTGTCCCTTATTTCCGGTGCTGGAGTTGGTGCTCTTGAAAAAAAAAACCAGAATTCTTTTATGCAGATGAATCTGCCCCTCCCACAATGATGTTTTCTGCACTTCCCAACTTCAAAAAAAAAATGTTATTTCCAGGCATCACTTTGTTGGCTCGCATATTGAAAATATCACACACCACTGGATTCCCACTGTAAAGCTAAAGCTTTTGTAGCAACCCTGACAGATTGATCAAAGCTAAAACTCAGTTCTTTTTGCCTCTCATTCCCCCTGTCCAACCCCCAAATCATCCTCCCGGCAAAGCGGGGGAAAGTAGCAGAGGGAAGAAGCATATGGCGATTGAAATTCGAGTTTTTTTAGGGTTTTGTTGTATGAATTGTTTATTTATTGGATACCAACAATTTCCAAGTGTTTTGCATGTTCAAGCTATGTCTAAATATATGGTTTTGAGTAATATGAACTTCAATACTTTGTTCACCCATGTTTTGGACCTCTTCAAGGATTGGTCTGATCCTTTGCTGAACCCTTCTGGTCTTGGATGAGCAAGCAAGCTAGACTTTTGACAAAGAATTTGAATTCTTATAAAATCAATGCCTCAATGTTCTGCCTCCCGGACGGATAGAACGGAAAATTTAACGTTCTAAGTACACTCACTATTTCCTTATACATTCACATAACATGATGTTTAATTGCAAGGGAGTCGACTCCGTTGATGAAAAGTAAAGAATTTAAGTATGGGATTATGAGTGCATGTGTTGAGACCGAGAGCAAAGCATTGGAGTTTGCAGTGAGCCAAACAGATGATATAAACCCCATCCATATCAGTTCATGTCTTCATGATGATGATCCTTCTGTAGTATTGCAATGGCGGTCGAACAATCTTGACTACTTGTAAATCCATTCATTTGCTCGACCTCCTGATTCGTCCATGTCTATAAATATGCTCACTGCCGGCATCATTCACGAATAACGTATGCATATAAACGAATGAATGCCGATGGTGATGCATATCCTTAAATTGATTACTGAATGTATTATGTCAAACAACTGATGAACAAAGCTGAACATAAAGCTTACCTTCCCTATTCGAGGGCGCTCGTTCAGCTTTGTCAAGCTGTTTTGAATGTGCGAGACTGCTCCCAACATTTCGAAGTGTTTGCCACATCATCATGCATTGTCAAGGCAGTTTCGCTCATTCGAAACAGCTTGTCCAACAAGAACAATCTGAGAAAGAACATAACAAGAATTCACAAAATTACCAGTTTCACCACTCCATCGAAATAGACATAAATTGCAACTCGACCCAACCAGCAAAACCTAAAAAGTTCAACAACCCAAATCCGCAACTCAACAGCATGAAACCAGACCTTGACCCAAATCCGGTTCACCAAATTGTCACCCCTACCAATATAGCTTTGTACTGTTTATAAACAAACATTCAAAGATAATACTACTATAGTATTAAATTACTGCCGTTAACAGTGTAACGGTTTTCGAGATTACCGTGACACCGAAAACACAATTTAAAAACAGTGATTTTTGAGAGAAAAATTACGGTGTAATATTCGCGACCGCAATTTAATATTGAATTACTACCCTATCATTTTCACTTCAGGAGTAACCCATTAAACAATTAAATGGATAAAAGATTACAACTTGGGCAGGATTTATGGTTAGAAATAGAATTCCTAGTGTCAACTGTCAAGTGTTCTTATCCTCATACATATACATATATATAATGCTAAAAATTGACCCTAACGTTTAATTGAATAGTCACTTTGACCTCTATTCTTTTTTTTAAGCAATTTAGCCATCAACGTTTTATGGTCAAAATGTTTCCTTTAGGGATGGAAATTGTTAGTCAACTACAATAAACAACTTGAAACGACTTACAGAATGACACGTCAGAAGAAAAATTATTTTATATTTATATAATTTTTTTAAAATTATTTTTTTAACTCATGTATCATTTTGTAAAGTTAACATATTTTTACATATAAACATAACTACGCTGATCTCAAAGAAATCCTAATAATAAATAAAAGGCGACCTTTTTATTTAATTTTCATATAGATAACTAAAAGAGAGAAGATAAAGCGTACTCCATTTTCCCTTGTGAAGATTTTTTCTGATCATCTCCATCCTCGGCATCATCCTATTCAGCGCCACCATCATCCATGGCGCTGGAAAATATCGGACCACATCTCCGACAGCTTCACGGCGGCGTATAAGAAGCAAAACATTGACCCCGGCCCTCAAAAGTAAGTTACATTTAAGATCAAATCATAAAAAAAATATATGGTATTTAGAAATGTTATAAATAATTATTTAATTAAAATATTATTACAATATATCGTTATAATATTACTTTTAGTTTTTAAAATTTATATATTCTATTAATTTTGTCCTAATTTGAAACAATCTAACAAATTTAACTTTTCATATATAAAAATTTCATCAACTTATTCATTTTTTCCGATAACATAAAAAAAAAACACATTGAATCAAAGCAGTAAATTTTTTGGCCAAAAACAAAGAAAATATAATTATTAAATCTCATCGAACGAACATAAAAGAATGTTGAAACAACATCAGATATTGATAAAAAACCGAGTGGGTACTTGGTAGTTGGTACCACTCACAAGCCCATGACCGCAACAAAAATTATTTTGAAAATGACCGATTTTAATTTTTTTCAATTGAATTTCTCCATTTACAACATTAAATTTTAAAACTTTAACTTTTAACTTAATTAATCTAAAAACTCGTTTTTGCTAGTTCAACTTATAGTTAGTAGATGGCTATAAACTTGATTAAACACAATTTTCTTACAGATGTAAGTGTTTAGATTATAAATAATTTTTTTTTGAATATATATTATAAATAATTTAAGTATTTTACTCCGTATGTAACTTAAAAAGAAGACAACTTTGATGAAATTTAAAATATTGAACCTTCAAATTCCACATTTTTGCCAAAATGTATAAACTTTATTGTATGTATTCATTATTAATTGATCATCTCTTTATACGATACTCCAAATCCAGCAGCAGTTCAGTTCAGTCAAAGCACCAAATTCCTCAAAAGATGATTCGCCCAAAACCCTAATTTCAAACCCTCTCCCCTTTTTATTCTACTTTTTTTTTTTTCTTTCAGAAATGATTAATGGTAGTGATGATGATGCAGCAGCTGCAGCAGGCGACACCGCCGAATCCTCCACCGCCTACTTCCGACGCTTCACTTAGATCACCTACACCAACTCCCACGCAATCCCCTCTACCTCTCCCTCTCCGCCCACGTCAGCCCCTCGAGCATGTCGCTGTTCCAATCTCCACCGCGCATCCTTCCGGCGAGACTCTAGTAACCATGGGGACCACCCTACTTCCACTCGCCAGGGTTAGGCTATCAGATATTTCTCCCTATGATGGTGCCCCTTCTGCTTCCTATGTGAGGGCCGTAGACACTTTTTCGGGTTCTTTGATGCGGCATAATGCGGCGGTGATTGAGTTTGGGAATGAGGATGCCGCATTGATGCGTTGCGCGCTGGAATCCTCGCGGTTGTACTTTAGGGGTAGGGTAAATACTGTTGGAAAAGGAAGCCGTGGGGTTTATATGTATAGAGCTGGAAGGTATGTATGTTTATGTTCCTTTCTCTCTAACCTATTGGAAAACAAAATTAATGCTTGATTGCTTAGTCCGTTTAAATGTTGCTTTCAGTGTTTAAGCTAGCTAAAGTTTGTCTCTTTTCTCCTTATAACAATAATTCTTCAACTCGAGAAATCGAGCTTATTGCTAAAGCTCGTTAGTCACTGAAACAGCATTCAACAATGCTTTTCCTTGTGCAATTTTATAATATCACTATGAGTCAGATTGCTTATCAAAATCTTTGAAAACCAAGAGTACTGTATGGAGAACAAAAATTGAATTAAAAAAAAACTTCTTTATGTAAATCTTCCATGTCTTTCCTAGTTGCTATGCAATTTTGCAGCATTGTTGCTTATAACTTGAAGTGGTTTTGGTGTGGACCTTTTCACTTCAATCTTTTTTGACACAATAGTTGTACCCTTTTTCCATATGAAAAAGGTTGTAAGTTGTAATCTCTTAATTGCTGTCACTGCCTAAAAAACATATGGTTTTTATGCAATAGTTTATATATATTATTTATTATTTTTTGGCCAATTGGTGACAAATCATTAGCCTCTTCTGGTAGGGCTTTGGAAGATTGGGACTCGTCTCCACCATGCATGGCTGATATATTTAGGTGCATGGGGAAGGCAGCTCGTGTTGCTTTATGTGCAATAGCAAGACACCTGCGTTTACAAAGCGAGTAAGGGTGGTGATGTTGATGGTGAATAATTACTCATTAATTTGCTTAATTTTACCTTTCTGCCTAGCGCCTTGGTATTGATACTGAATTACAAATTATGTATTATACAGCGTGTTCAATCATTTACTTGATGATACTCCATTACCTGCTAATGAGGTGTCTTCATCAATGGTTGTTGCAACCTACTCTCACATGTCTTTGCAAACTGGAAAGGGGGCTCTTGGAGGAGGGAAGCCGGGAAAAACTGCTGAAGTTGAGAAGGGGCTATTGACATTGATTTCTTCAGATGGTCCTGGTCTACAGGTCTCTTTATTTTCTCTCTTGGCAGAAGAAAAAAAATGATTCTTTGATATATGGATTTTCATAATCAAGTAATTTTTTCTTCTTCTGAATTTGATATTTTGCATGTATATTTTCTTGCATAAAGCCATAAAAACAAACACATGAAGTAGGGAATATATACTTGCATGCACATGTATGCATAATTTGTTTGGGGTGTTTGATTATACTATCCTTTTGGGGAGTATCTGTTAAATATTTTCTGCCTTAGGTTTGTGACCCCAACGGTCGTTGGTACCTAGCAGATGCTGGATTAGCTCCTGGGGATATGTTGCTTATTACTGGCAAGGCACTTAGCCATGCCACTGCCGGTCTTCGTCCTGCTGCCTCCTATAGAGCTGCTCCTGAGTACATGTCAGGCATTAATAATGGTGGCAGGTAACATGTAGTCATGTTTTGTTCATGCTTTGCTGCTTCTACTGTGGTAGCGAAGTTATTTAACTTTTACTTCTTGACTGAAGTGAGTAACCCTTTTCAGCATTTGGTATCAGGACATCACTTGCATTTAGGCTCATGCCACAAGGCAATGCTATATTGGATTGCTCTCCGGTTGCAGCTGCTGGTCATGCAATTCCACAGAACTATGTACCAATATCCGTTAGCCAGTTTATGGATGAACTCTCTGCTGAAGAAGATGTAGTGTGCAATCGTTCTGATAATACTTGTGTAAGTCCTGACTAGTTGCATTTCATGCAATGATTATCAGGTGCAAAAGTAGAATATAGAAAAAACAATTGTTGGTGAATAAACCCTCTATCACTTATGAGTATTTTTTATTGTTTTTAACTGATTTTAAGGTGTGTAAAATAGTCCTTTGCAGAATTTGAAAACTGATTATGTATAAAACTATGCTGTACCATGCTGAGTTGCTTCTCTTCTTATATAGGAAATTTGAGTTTGTTTAGATTCTTTTTATTGGGAAAAGTTTCAACACGTGGTGGACCTGGTGTTTGATTGAAAATTTGAAAGTGAATATTGTTTACATTTTTTATTTAGTCCCAAGTTTATTGGAAACGCTTTACTGGTTGCAGAACATTTTCCCCTTTTTTAATGATCCTGCTTTATTTTTGTTGCATGCATATTGCACTTTGAACTTCATATTTTAGCTGCAATTCTTGTTAGAAAACCTTATCATGAATTGTGTATTCCCAGGGAGCTCGAAACAATTTGAATAAGCAGCCTTCATTAAGAAGTGTTCTCTCAGACCCCTTGTCGTAAGTTGTCTCAGTTTCACTCTTCTTTTTTTTTGTCCTTTGGTTAAGCTACTTTGTATCCTTTTTTTAAGTTTTGATTGAAATGCATCCCTAGCATGTTTTAGTATCAATTAAATTGCTTATAATCACATTGTGAGTGAATCACCATAACTCGCTCATTTTTGAAAGTACCAACCCCTGTTTTACCTAGTCTTTCCCTCCACCTTTGAACTCGGACATCTTCCAGTAACTCACCTCTTTTTATAGGACTTTTCCAGGCTATTTCCTCATGTATGATAGGCCTTAAAATTTATTGTTTTTCTCATTTTGTGCTTAATTGGCACTGCATCTACCTTTTCTAGGATGCGCAATCTGTTTTAAGCCTTAATGAAATACAATGAGCTGAGGTATTTGCATAAAACTAGTAAGAAAAAAGAAATGTTTATGTCAATACATTTCTCTTTACACATGTACCATGGAAGGATACTCTGCTGATTTATTTTGTTGGTTTTGCTTTGATGCTTAGTGGTGCGTTCCTTGAAGATGCTATGGTTGTTTCTTGTGGACATTCATTTGGTGGTCTCATGCTGAGTAGGGTCCTTGATATGGTAAGCAGAATATTGCAATTAAGAAAACTAGATATGTTACTTTTTTTCAGGCTGCATGGATTTACATTTGGAGAGTTCCACTCTAAAAGCATTTGGAATAACCAGAACCACCTTTCAAAGGCAATAGTTAAAGTGGGGTTAAATTCCTTTTTTCTTCTTTTATTGCCAAAAATGGTGTCAAATTCTAGTCGGGCAATCTGCAAACTCATATAAACATTAAAGGAGTTAAGATATAAATTTGACATGCCAAGAGGTCTGCTAAGAACTTTTGAAGGAAATGAGATGTCATTTGTGGCACATAGAGAGGCTGTTTTTATGTTATCGCACATCTGTCATTTTATGTATGCTTGTACATAGACGTGCAAAAGATTGTCCGGTTTTATTTAATTCTCGGACTAGATCATTGCTGCCTTGTATGTTAAGGCTCATCATTGATTGTCGCTGCTGTTTTCTTTTCATTACTGTTTACAATGGATTTATTACCTTTAGATGGGAAGAGACAAGAATCATAACTACAATTGTTGTTTGCATCACAGTCAAGATGTACGCTTTGCAGTGCAGACATCGACTCTGGATCATTGATCCCTAATATTGGTACATTCTGATAGCTTCAATAATTTTCTCCAGCCTTTTCTTCCTCCTCTTAAACCATTTTTCTCCCTTTTATCTTACAGCTTTAAGAGCTGCTGCTGCAGCTGTGAAGCAAGAGGATAATCGAAGGCTATTCCATAATGCAGCTCTCCGTAAACGACGAAAGGAAATGGGTGACCAAATTGATTTATCAAAGAGATCAAGCAGGGTATACTCTCCATAATTTTCTTGACACAGCCCTTTTAAACTTTTGTCCGGCATGCACAAACCCCAATAAGCATAATGGGGATATTAAACTCCTATCCCGTTTGCAAATGCAAATGGGAAGAGATAGCTGCATGAGTTTCCATATGGGCAAAAACTATTGCTAGAATTTACCAAGTTTAGCAATGTTGCTTCTCGAAATCTGGTTTTTCCAAGTGCTTTTAGAATCGAACTCTCCAAATGTAAATCGCTATAGTGTTGTTTTCAACTTCAAATTTGACACTTGTTAAATGCTTGTGTAGGAGAATGGAGAACTTGGTGCTGATGATGGGTTGATTAGGGGTGTGCAATATCCATTTTCGGTGAACGAGAAGGTGTTAATTAAGGTGTGCATTTTGCCTTCTCTTTATTGCAAAATCTTGATTATGACTTTTCTAACTTAAAAGTTATATTGAAATTTGACACGGAGCCTATACTGATTGTATAGGGAAACAGGAGAACACCAGAAAAGTTTGTTGGAAAGGAAGCCATTATTACATCCCAATGTCTCAATGGCTGGTGAGTTGGACTGTTCCAAGATCTTTAGAATTTTACCTAACAAGATATTTTAAGTTAGGAAAGTTAACATCCATTACTGATGTTTTCGGAATCTTAAGTAGGAAGAACGGACAAGATATTAAATTTTTATTTCCTTCACTTTTACAAAAATTATATTATAGTGAGATGACATTTTTAAGGTACACATTGAATGTTTCTTTCTCAATGCATTCATTTCGTTTATTTCGAGCAAAATTTTGTTCCCCCCTTCCAAAAAAAGAGCTAAGTAGACATGTCAGCACATCAGAGAGAGGATTGGGGCTTTAGATATTAGTGGTGAAAGTTCCCATGGTTTTCATGAAATTCTTGCAGGTATTTGCTTAAGATCATTGGAAGTGGCGAGAATGTTCGTCTACAGTATCGGTCTCTTTGTAAGATCACAAACCCTCAATCCACCATTGAAGAAGATAGATGCCCTTCGCAACCGATTCAGAACAGTAGCTCATAGTCATAGGTGTAATTACCTTTTACTCACGTCATTGAAAGAACAAACCCCTCAAAATACCAAGAGGAATAGTGAACTTGTCCGGCTGCCATAGATGTGTTGTTCACTGTTGTGGACTTGTGGTATTTGAATGTTGTTGATTTATCCGGGAAAAGTCGGTTGTTTCACTCCCGATATCGTGTAAGAAACTCTGGTTAGAAAAGAGGAACCATGGAAATGGAATATATGTATAATACGACCAGCTTGCATGTTTTTGTATGTTTATGTTTTCTTATTTTTGCTCAATGTTTATCTATCATTTCAATATGAAGATGATATGAGTGTTTCTAACATCTGGTTAGTAGTTTGATCCCACTTATGTGTAAGGCGTATTCAAAGAAGAATTTTTATGAGAGGATTAATCTTCGTTATCGGCTTCTTATTTTTTTAAAAATCACATAATTTAAGGGTCAAATTGTTAACTAAGCTAAATTCTTTAATTGTTAAACACGAATATAAATGTACTAGATGTTAATAGTGGGGGCATTCTAGTGGCTATTGGCTCGTGTTTTAAAATATGTTTTTTTTTGGGTTTAATAGTTGGTTTTTTATTTATTGTCAAACTAATTCAGATTGAATTTTTTAGAGGTTCAAATGACCTTTTCAATTCAATTTTTTTATTCATAATTCAAACCATTGACCTTGTTTAAGGGACCTAACATTTCATCCTGTTAGACTAACTGTGAATAATATATTAACATATGTTGAATTTTTTACCTGAACTTGTTAGTTGTTCGTTGAATCTCCATCTTGAGAATTTAATTAAAATTTTTTAACTAGACATTTCAATATTTTACCCAAAATTTTAATTAAAGTTTTAAAAAATTTAAATTTTTTTATTAGATTCCTCAAACTATCCTGCCAAGAACAGTCAACGATGGTACTTTAAACGATTAACAGTTTATTTTAATAAAAAATAGGTATGAATAGTTAAATTTAAAAAAATATATTAAAGGTAATCACGGGGATCAGATATAATCCAGTTGCGATTATAATATTTAATCACATGAACTTGTTGGTTGACAGACAAATACAAATACACAACGACACATCCAACTTGTGTTTAGAAAACCCATCGAAGCCGCCCCAAGGTTTCCTCGTTACACTCTTGGCTTTTTCCTCCCACCATTCCCTTTTTATTTAACTTTTTACTCTTATACATACATACATATATATATATATATATAATTTGAACGACGAGTTGTTCCAGTAAAAAAGATAATGATGTTCATTTTAAAGAATTTAAGTTCGAGCGGCTTTATCTATAACATGTGTGTGTCTTACTAAAGAGTTTGAACAACTTAATATGCAGGTGTTTGAATTTATCCAGATCCGAAACTGGAAATAAATATTATCTTATATTTAAATAGAATAATCATATATAATAAATATTTGATGTATCGGTAATGTATAATTTTATACATTCTCATCATATCAATTAATTTCATGTTATAAAATTTTGAATAAAATGATTTTTATTTCTTAGGTTCAATAATTTTTTTAACTTGGTTATTGAACTTTATTATTGTCTACATTAGTTATCAACTTTTCTAATTTCTATTCACTTTAATAACTGAGATTATGAGATTATAATTAGTTAAAACTTTAATCACAATATAAGGAGGTCATACCATCAAAATTACCAAAACTTTATGTTCAGGACTAATGTGTAAAAAAGATTAAGTTTAAAGACTAAATCTTAGTTTATCCCTAAAAGTTTTTAAAAAAATGTAAGGGTAAAGTATATAAACTATTTATGTAAAGATCTGTGTTTTCTTTGGTTAATGTATAATTTGATTTGCTATTGATTATATTCTGTAGATTCGAACAATACTTACAAAAGAAATATTCGATTTAATAATTTCTTATTTGTATTGAGTTGAATATTTTATAATTTAATGGGAGAGATTAGTATATGATCTATCTTATATCAACAAGTGTTGGGTACATTGTTAAGACACATTGTACTCCCAAGAAGAGGACGTGAGTTCAAATCATAAAGACGACATTATTAAGAAGGGTAGCCTCACACCCTGAACATAAACCGTAAAACGGACATGCATGTTACCAAAAAAAATAAATGATCTATCTTATTAATCATTTTTCGCTTGTTCATAATATAGGAAATTATTATTATAAAATTAATATAAAAAATTAAAAAAATCTAAAAATTTTATATAGTTTAAACACTCCTATGTTACAATACAAATAATACTATTATATTTTAACTCGAATTCTATTTAGTAATTAAATTGAGTTTTATTGTAATTTTAATGGTTGAATATTAAATATTTGAGTCTATAAATTTAAACTAGAGTTTAAACTTAGAATGACATAAGAGATTACTTTGGAGAGATATAACAAATTTTAGGATCTCTGTATTGCAGGGACGTTGGGAAGAGTATCTTAGATACACCGAGTTTTGAGATATATATCTCAAGTTTTGAATTTACGTGGAATATCATATATTTGTACTTTTTGTGTTTTATACGTTGATAGTAGAATGTTTGTTTCTCTCACCCGCAAGGCTAAATATCATCTCTTTGTGCATTCCTTATTTTATTTTGTTATCACTTTAGTTATTTATCACGAACCAAATCTCCAACAAATACCAATCTAATTAATAATCAGTTGAAAAAATTCAATATAAATTTTATTTTAAATTTTATATTCAATAATCTGATAAATATATTTTTTGCACAACTATTTTTAAAGATAAAAATACAATAACAATGTAAATAATATTTACTTTTCAAACTTATCTCAAACCAAAAAATTAAAAAAGAAAAGATAAATTTCCATTGTACAAACAAATTTCAACAAAATCTTGGCAAAGTTCCATTGTAGAAAGGGGTGGTAATACCAGTGTTATGACTCACCAACTTTGACATCTGCCCCTTCATTTCTTTACATGCTTTCTCCAACTCCACCACTCTCCATTGCATCTTCTGCAAATTGAGTTTCATATCTTCAGTCCCTTCTGATGATGATGAATCCATGCTATTGTCATTGAACACCACCATGTGGCCATGTGAGTTCTTGCCATGGCTGCCACTGGGAGTTCCCTGATACAAAAATCCATTCTGGGACACTTTAGATTGCTGTGAAATGAGTGCTTGGACTGAAATATTTGGTGGGATTCTGGGATTTTTAGCAAGCTCTTTGCTTGCTTCAAATGAGAGCTTTTCATAGTTTAGACATCTGCATAGCTTTGATCTGTCCTCAAATGAAAGTGTTGGATGGGACTGCAATGGCCAATTACTTGATTAGTAAATTACTAAATTAGCATGAATCAATGGAAATTAGAGGGGGAAAAGGGTATTAAAATGATCACCTGAAGATAGAAATCAATGGCTCTATAGACTCCATCAAAGCAATCTTTTGCAGAATCTGGTAAACTCTCTGCAACTGCAAGGAACTTGGAGATGTTAAGGTTCTGGTCTGGAGATATTTCTCTCAAGTACTTATCTATCAATCTTCCAAGCTTCTTCATCTTCTGTGAATTCACCTCTTCACCATTGGCAAACACTCTAATCAATCTTATTACAAGATTAACATCATAAACACCCTTGTTATTATGTCCTGAAACCAACAAGTCATCTACAGTTGCTTCATCAAGATTCTCACCAATCAATCTCTCCAAACCAGCCCTATAGTCTTTGCTGAGGCTAAAACCAGAAACAAGTCTCAAAACCCAGAAAAGTTTCCTGCAAGAAAATTTGGTTTTCCCCACTAAAATAACCCCATGAACAGCTGTGTCAGCCAGGCCACTGTATTCAGACTTTGAGCTTGGGGAAGAAGAGCCTTGGGGTCTGCTTTTGAGGTAATGGAGAAGGAACCTTGTGAGCGTAAAGCTGTTGTTTTGGCTCCCATAAGCACCCAAATTCTTAATGATTTTTTCAATAATCTTTGGACTTAAACTTGTCAATTCATCAAACCACCAATCCTTGCCTGATTTAGTACATGGACTGACTGAACCGGGTGAGGCTTTTGGTGTTGAAGAGAATCTGAAGCCAAAACTAGTCTCTGGTGAAGATGATGATGAAGAAGAAGAAGCCATGACGTTCATATCTGAATTCTGAGCAATCTTTGCTAAAAGTGCAAAGATCAGCTTCTGGATTAGACCATATGAATCTGCATATGAAAAGAATGGTTCACAGCTCCTTAGAGACGCAATTATATCATTCCAAGACCAATAAAACATCCCTTCAAGGAACTTTTCTGTTTGTTTCAAGAGATTGTCGGTTGAGGCTTTCTCTGTCATGCCAAGGAAAAAAGCACAGCAATAAAGAAGAGACACATTGGAAATCGTGATTTCAACTCTGCCATGACTGTAACAGAACCTTGAAACTTGCTCAAATCCATCTGGTCCACCAGGGAAATCATTGAGCTCGATAATGGAATCCTCAATCTGGGGTTTTCTCTTTTGTTTTCTAATGATCTTCTTCAACCTTCCTGAGAAACCTGACATAACATTCTGGGGGAAAAAATCCAAAGAAACATATTCACAAACAGCTGTTCTACTTCTACTTTTATATACATAAATGAAAAAACAAACAGAAAATGAAAGAAATTTACCTCATGAAGAAAGAAACTTTGTTCATTATCAATGATGATTTGAAGATTGATAAACCGAGTCTGAGGCATTGCTTTTGCTATCTTCTTCTTCTTCTTCTTTTCCCCAGGCTTTAGCTTTGCATTGAATGAATCAAAGAAACCAAAACTAAAAGAAATGTTTATATGTAAGAGAGAGCAGCCATAGCTTAAAACTTCAAGCAGAAATTATTGAGCCATTTAGTGATTTAGGTATGGATAAAACCAGAAATCTTATGACATATTGCCAAACATGCTCCGCGTTGTGCGCTACCTATATATATATGTATATATATATATATATATATAAATCAATGATCTTGTCCAGCTTATGCATTATCTTGCCAAAAAGAATCCTACTCGACTATTACGTTAAAGACAAAACCCTTCATGCACGCATACAATGAATACAACTCCTCTATCCATTTTCCTGCTCCTTTCTATATTTCATATTAAAAAATTCAGATTTAAAGTTTAGAATTCGTTTAATGATTTAAATAATTAAATAAATAAAATTCACAAATAATCACTGAACTTTATTAAATTATTTAATTTAGTAACTAAACTTTCAATTACTTTAATTTTATCATTAAACTTTTAATTTTATTTCAAATTGAGCAGTTAACGAATGTTAAAATGGTAAAGTGACAGTTAAAAAAAATTGTATAATAATACATTCAGTCATTTGCATTTGCATATTCAAACAATTTAATCTGATTCAAAATTAATTAATAAATTTAACTCTCGTTATTTACATATTATTTTAAATTAGCCCAATTATTTAATAATCACCCCCACCATCCCTAAATCTTTCCAAGCTTCGCCCCAGCATATTTTCTATCATTCTTCTCTTGAACCTTGTGAGGCTAATTGTTCGTAACACAATATGGGCGAAGTTTGAAAGATTTAGGGATGGTGGTGATTAGTGGCGGAGACAGGGGACCCATGGGATGATGATGATTAAATAGTTGGGCTAATTTGAAATAATGATGGTTAAATTTATTACTTTATTTTGAATTAGGACTAAATTGTTTTGAATGTACAAATGTAAAAGATTAAATATGTTATTATACAAATTTTCTTAACCGTCACTTCACTATTTTAACATATGTTAAAGGTTCAGAGTCTAATTTGAAACAAAACTAAAAATTTAATGATAAAATTAATTATCAAATTAAATAATTTAACAAAATTCAGTGAACATTTATAAACTTTACACTAATTAAATATTCAGAGACAAACATTTATTAAACCTTTAATTTTTTAACAATATTAAACTTTTAAATTAAAAAATTAAGGATTTTAATAATTTTCTTATATGTATACACAACGATGGATAACATATCACAAACCCAAAAAATTGCATTTAAATTGTTTTTAAAAAGGGTTTTATTTTGATGCACAAGCTGTGTAAATTTTTTTTACACAACTCTTATATAAAATTTAAAATCTAAATCACAAACCCTAGCAACCTAAAACCTAAACCCTAAGCCCTAAACCCTAAACTCTAAATTCTAACCATAAACCTTAAATTATATACCCTACATACTAAACCCCTAAACCCTAACATAAAACCCTAAACTCTAAACCCTAAAATTAAGGTAAACTAAAGTTTACACAGCTTGTGCATCAAAGTATTTTCCTTTTAAAAATACTCTCCAATCACTAACATCAGTGGATTTTGTTAAATTTGAATGTCTGATATTTTTCATAAATAGATCTTGAATCTCATAATCCAAGACTATTTTTCATTATTCAAAAGTAATTTCATGCTATGTTATCGTAATTTTTTTTTTCATTTAAAAAAAATAATTAAACATACCTTTCGAACACTAGATCCCGAGTTTCGACAATGGTAAAAAGCTACGAGAAAAGCAAGAAAGAAATAGCAATGGTTTCAATTGCAAGGAGATAAAAATCAAGTTAAAACTGCTAAATTTGGAAACCTAAACTCCTATTAGCAGCAAAACTGTGTTATATAGCACCCCATCAAGCTAAACCCAGAAATACTTCGAACTCTACAGAGTAGTCTTGGCTATCAATCAATTTAAGATGCTCGAAACGATCCAATCAACTGCCATATTCCAGCCCAAAGGGGGCATGTCAGGCACATTATAACAAGACAGATTCTTCCTTTCTCAGTAGAAGTACCTGCTTCGGTCTCGATCTCGGTCCCTGTCCCTGTCCCTGTCCCTGTCCCGACTATAATCTCTATCTCGGTCATAATCATAATCACGGCTCCGATCCTTCACCCTCTCTCTCTCTCTGCTCCGACTACGGCGTCTTTCCCTATCGTCACGGTCTCTATTCTTGCTACTTTCTCTATCATTCCGTTCTCGTTCCCTTCCTCTATCTCTGCTTCTTTCTCTTCCATCCCTGTCAATCACACCTGCCAGTGCCAGATACCCACTTTTATTAGAACATTAAAATACTCATAACATCAAACCACTGCAGCCAAAATAACAAAATACCTCGTTTTATTTAAGTTTAAAAAGGTCTAAATGAGCTAAAAACCAAAAATGAGTTATATATATATATATATATTTCATTTTCAGTTTGTCCAGTTAATTAAATAACCTTGAGATATAAGACAATTATTATCTTAAAACATCGCATCCCCATATGACGTAGTTGCCAACATAATGAACCCAATACCTAGTTCCTCAACCTCCCAGCCAGCACGACCTGAACCTGGTAGCACTCGAGCAGCTTCCGCTTGTTGTGTTTTTGCTCGGAACTTTTTCTTGAGATTGCCAAACTCATCATACATCTCACCATCATCCTGAGATAAACACATAAATTACCATTAAATTAACATACATAATGAACTAAGCTTCAAGTAACGATAACGGAGATATATTTTACTTCTTCAGCCTCACGTCGACGACGCCTTGTTTCCTCTATCTCTTCTTCATCAAGTTCTTTGTAACCACCGGCACGTCCTCCTCTGTTAAGAACAGTTTTAAATCAAATGTAAGAAGCATTGCACAAAGCAATAAAAATCGAAGGAGAAAAGGTGCAAAAGCTCGGTAATGCTGTAGGAAAATGACATAAAGATGGAGTTGAATCAAATGTAAGACAAAACAACTTACTAGTGTTTCACTCTACTTACGAAAAGCATATTAAATGAGTCAAATCAATTAGATGGAGTTGAATCAAACGAAAAGAAAAGAAGGAAATAAATCCAATGCTTTAAGAATAAAATTAGTTAACAAGCTGAAAAATACTGTGAAAGGACATAATAAGAATGCCTATGCAATAACGGCACTTAGTCCAGAACATCAGTAAAGAATCAGGTAAAACTGTTTACAAGGATTAATGCACTGCGTAGAAGAAGGGATGCAAATCAGGTAATAAGAGGGAGCTATTTTCCTTTTCAGTTTGCCTCCAATGAAGTGAATGTTTCAAGTAAATTTAGGAATCTTCTTGCTCCACATCATGATCATAGAAAATGCTGGAACAAACTTTAGAAAGTTGGATACCAGTTGTACTACAAATTATAACAAGTTGAGGCTAGTGTGTGTGCTTTAAATCATGGATAAAATTTGTTAACCATGAAAGAGATGAAACACAGGAAAACACAAGAGTTATCTTGTGTAATTGAATTTTCTTTTATTTTCCACCTCCTTCTTCCAGTAAAGGAATGTGATATAAGTTTCTTTTGAAAAAAGGATCTGTACGCAAAAGTAAATGCATTTGAAAGAAAGCAATGCCTCGCTTTAGCAACTTTACACGAACTGACGAAGGAAGTGATTAAAAAGTGGTCTATCATGCCTGACTGACAATAGTATTGGCAACAATATCGCTACTGTCAATGAAACATGGTTCTCAGCTTTCTCACTTGAACTCAGAGCAAGACAAAAGATACCGAAGAGAAATCATGTTTGGATAGAAAGAAATGGAGGGAAAAAAAGTAGCAATGCCCATCCAAAACCAAAAGCTAAATCAGAGAAAAAAGGAACACTTGTAAGATTAAAGGAAAATGATTAGTTCATGCATGAATTAAAGGTCAAAATCACCTCAAGCATACTCTTATAATAAGAATGAAATGAAGCAAATGATCAAGCTACACAAAAACAACATAGAAAAACAAATTGACAATACAGACGAGAGATCAAATTTTAAATGAAAATATCCACAAGATTTTAATTTGTATCTAATATTAGAATATATCAAATACTTATCATGTACCTTACACCGCCCTCATTGTGACCAGGTTTATTAGTGTTGCAAATATTGCATTTCATTCGCTTAGCCCAGTTGATGTTACCACACCTGTAGACGTTCAAAGAACTGATAAATAACATTGCACAAAGGATGGCATTGCATATAAATATAAAAACATACCCGCATATCTTAACATTGACAGAGTTGAAGTGTTAAGATGTTTTAAGCACTACAAGAACCAACACTAGTGGCTCCTAACCAATTTGCATAGTCCACCAAAATATTAAAGACATCAATTTGGCTTTAGCTCAAGTGGCAAGAGAGCGGGCATGTTAGGGTAGATATCTTAGGTTTGAGAAGTAGCACTCTCCTTTGTACCAAATAAAAAGAAAAACAAACAAAAGAATCTAGACTTTCCTAAGATAACACAAGGACCAGAAAAGAAGAAAGTATTTCACTCGAGCATTAGAAGTCATACATAGGGCAGGGCCAATCATTTGGGCCAAACAGTCCACCAGTGGCAGCTACTGCTCGGCCATGACCTCCAGAGTCAGGGGCACCACGACCCCTCCCACGACCACCAGCCCCTCCTCCACCACCAGATGCACCTGTAGGTCGAGCAGTTCCACACCGGTTGCACACACCACGGAATGAAAAATTGACATTGGAACAGCTGCAACCAGAAAAATCAGTTTGAAGTATGAACATAACAATCAGAGTTCAAGACAATTGGGGAAAATGTTATAAAAAAGCAAGAAGAAGCTGCTCACCGATATCACATAACAGACCTGGTATTCGGACAGAGCCAGTCTCCCTCCTGTTGCCACGTCTTTCCTGAAGCATCAACCAAACCTCTACCCCTTCCACCACCCCCATCCATGTCCTTAGCTGCATTGTCCTCCAACCCACCACCATCAGCAGCAACAGTTGGAAGATCCACACCAGCATTACTACTCTTACTCTCCGCCATAAAAACACCAATTGTGCTCCCGTGGAAATCCTTGTCATTAAACCATTCAACAGCTGCCAATGCAGCATGTGGATCCTCATAAGTAACCGTAGCATCACCTTTCGGCTCATTTGTCACCTTATCTCGGTATAACCATATCTTAGGTCGACCGGTTCGCTTATCTTTCTATAAGATCAACAAAAACACAACAATAAGCGACAGATAACAGACAAGCTGCATACATTTTGTTTTTCCATCAGAACTTTATATATACCTTTAGCAAGCCAATGGTTCCAAAATATTCGGCTAACATAGTTTCATCGGTTCCCTCGGGTAAATTACACACATAGATGGAACCATTTGTAGGTGCTCCTCTTCCTGAATTGCTTGCCATAGTTTCTTCACACTCATCAAAATCCTTCTACAAAGCTCTAAACAGAATTAAAAGCTTAGCTAAATTTGTAATTAGCGATAAATTTAAAAAGGAAAGGGAAATGATTAATGAATGCTGCAAGATCGCACCTTAAATTCTTTTTTCTTATTTTTTAGGGGAAAAATACTTCAATCTAAATTGAAATTTTAGAGGAAAAATAAATCAATTAAAATCGCTAAAAGTTAGGATAATCAGTAAACATAAGATAAAGATCTGAAGCCTAGAAATTAAGGGAAAGATATATGGTATTCTCACTGGTTGCAGCGGCGCAGGCTGCGGCGGTGTAAATACCGAATGTGTAAATTTGATGAGGGCGGTGGTTTTGACGGCAGCGACACCTGTGGTTTCTTTTCTCTTCTTCGTTACGATACGACTGGTAAATGGATAGGGCTTCCTTTTGTTGTAATAGTCCTGTCGAAAGTGGAGTCTCCCGCTCCGGTGTTGTTATTGATAAAATAAAAAATAAGTGTCAAAAATTGAATTTTGAAAAATTTAAGTATTGAATTTAAATTATACTAAATCTATTTGGTATTTTATTAAAATAAAATATTAAATATAATAAGGTTATTTGTTAAGTATAAAATTTAAATGATGAAATAGTCTAAAATAAAAATAAAACAAAGATATTGAAAATATTCTATATAAAATGAAAAATACATCATTATCTACTTAACATTTTTAACTTTTATCAAAAAATTTAGGGTAAACTACTTCATTGACCATCATATTATTGGAAAAGTTGCGATTTTATCACATTACTTTTTTTCGAAGCAGTTAAGCTACTAAATTATTTAAATGGTATCAATGTGACCACCGGTCGTTAGAGGTTAACGACATGGTGACGTGGCCAGTTAAAAAAAGGTATAATTACATATTTGATCCATGCTATTTACACATCCTTTCAATTTAATCCTAATTTTAAGTTAATAAAATAAAATATTTAATTAGGTTGTGACATTTTTTTAATTTCACGTATAAAATCATCAAATTATCTTCAAAATTATATATAATTTAAAATACATAATAATTTAATTGAATTTTTTAATTAAATTAAAAATAATTCTCTGAATATAATTTTATTTTTAAATATAATTTAATTGAGATTTTAGATTTACTAAATGAAATTTTATTATAATTTAAAATTTTTAATTTATTATATATAATAAATTAGTTGAAAATTTTAATTAAATTAAATAATAATTCGTTGAATATAATTTTATTTTTAAATATAATTTAATTGAAATTTTGATTTTTTTTATAATTTAAAATTTTCAATTTATTATATATGATAATTTAATTGAGATTTTTTAATTGAAAAAATAATTCGATGATTTTATATGTGAAATTAAAAAAGTGAATGTAGAAAAGAATAAAACATATATTAAAGATGATGTTTCATAACACATAGTTGTGCTTGGTGTAGTGGATAAATTATTGCCATTTACCTTGTAGCGCATAGGTTCAATTCCCCACAAGCCTAGGTTTGGTTAGGAGTGAGCAAAATTCGACTCGACTCAAAAAAATTCATTTTTTTTTCAATTTCGAGTTATTCGAGTTGTTCGAGTTTTTCGAGTCAACTCGATTAACTCGAAAAAATTTCGATTTCGAGTAGGTTTGGAATTTGCCCAACTCGAAAAATCGAAAAATCGAATTTTACAGTTTTGCAATTTAGTCACTGATTTCATTTTTCTTCAATTCCTCCTTCATTTTAAGTCTATTTTTGACCAAATTTGAACCACGTATTCCTAAACCAGCGTAGAATACGTATTTATCTTCAATTTATATTTTTGAAAATAAATTTCATATTTTTTCAATTCAGCCCCTTAACTTTGTATGATTTCCTCATTTCTTCAATATCTTCTTCGTTTTAAGTCAATTTTGACCAAAATTAAACCACATGCTCCTAAACCAATGTAGAAACTAGAATACCTATTTAGCTTCAATTCATATTTTTAAATTAAATTTCCTACTTTTGTAATTTAGCCCCTCAACTTTGAATGTTTCTCATTTCTTTAATTTCTCTTTCGTTTTAAGTCTATTTTTTTACCAAAATTAAACCACATGATTCACTAACACTATATAATATCTATATAACTTCAATTCATATTTTTAACAAATTTATTCTTTTTTTTTAATTTAGCCCTTTAACTTTATATTTTATTCAATTTGATCATTCAACATAATTTTTTGTAATTTTTTTCTTTACATCAATTCATTGACTCATTTATACCCCCACCAGTACTTTATCCTTAAAATTTCCTTATTTAAAAATAATATTATAAATATATTTTAGAAGTTTATATGATATTTTTTTATTAAATAACATTACAAATCTTACTTATGCATGTGAAAAATAATATGAATATATATATATATATATATGCATATCTTATATGAATAGAGAAAGTCGTTTAAATTGGAATCAAATCGTACTATAACATGGTAAATAATTACAATTAAATTTGTATAGAAACTCGAAAACTCGACTCGACTCGACTCGAACTCGACTCGAATTTCATAAACTCGACTCGAATCGAAAAAATTTCAAATTAAGTTCAAGTTGTAAAATATGACGCGTCAACTCGAATAACTCGAAATTTTTTGACTCGACTCGACTCGACTCGCTCGAACGCTCACCCCTAGGTTTGGTTAAATTTTTGTAGAACTAGTGTTTTGATATAATAATTGAAAAATGTTTTGGACTAATTTGAAAAGAATTTAAAACTTGGTTTTAAGTCCAAACAACTTGAATTTATGTTTGAGGTATTTTAAAAGGTTTTTGGCAAGATTTTTCATGCTTTAAAACAGCCAAACTTGTGTTTTCAAAGTGTCCGTACCGATACGGTCCAACCCGTATCGATATCTTTTTTGCCCAGTTTGGTCACTGCCAAAACCCGTATCGAAACAAGCCTAGTCGTTTCAATACGGTGAGGGATCGTATCGATACGCCTAGTCAGCGTACCGATCCCATTTTAACAACCCCAACGGTCATATTTACCAACGGTCTTTTAAACGTCATACCGTACCGATACGCCCTCAAGCGTATCGATACGCCTAGGCTGGCAAGAGCCCAACGACTAGTTTCTGATGAAGGTCGTACCAATACGGGTCCATGCGTATCAATACGGAAGGCTGCAGAACATCATTAATGAAGGGAAATAAAGTCCTCAACGGCTCCAATTCATCTCCAACGGCTAGTAACGACTACAAACTCATTAAGGAGTATAAAAGGACCTCCAAGCACCAAGTAATGGTTAATGCTTCAATTGTCAATCAACAAATGATCAATAATTGTCTTTGTACTTAAATTGTCATTTCTTTGTATAGACAAACACTAGTGAGCCAAAATTGTTAAATTTGTTCAAGTGTTTTAAGTTTTGGGTGAGAGCTAAATAGTGCAAACAAACACCTATTAAAGGGATTTGTGTTTGCTAATTGTTGAGTTGATCAAGCAATTGCAAATGGCCAAGAGGGGGGTGAATTGGCAAATAAAAATTTTTGTGAAGAGAATATTGGAAAATAAAATGACACAAGGGGTTATAGTGGTTCAAGTTCAACAACCGAACTCTACATCCACTACCTTAGCTCCCACTAAGGATTTTCCAAAACAATTCACTACTTGAATTCGTCCCCTTTTCTTGGATGAGGAGGAAACCTTACAATCTCGATTAAGCTTTTCAACCCCAAGCTTAATCCACTCAAATACAAAGAAGATTTTTGGTAAACTCAAGTATTTCCTCTCAAAGGATGATTGTCTACCCACTTACAATAACAGCAACCCAAAAACTCTCAATAATATGACAAAATGAAATACAAAGAGTTGGGCACAAGAATATAGCTTTGAATAGCTCTAGGATTTGGATTTTTGCTTTGATGATGCTTGAATGTGTATTGTTGATCTTCCTGGTGAAATGAAGCTTGTATTTATACCCTTGAATCAGTTTCTAGCCGTTTGGATCACTTGACTTATTGAAGGAGCCGTTGGGAACATTTTTCCAGCTATTAAGGCAGCTCCCCAGCACCCCGTATCGATACACGACAAGGGTGTATCGATACGCTAGTTTAAATTCAACTAGCCGTTGTGCATAAAAACAGAGTGTATCGATACACAAGGCGTATCGATACGGTCCAAACTCTCTGCCAAGATTTGTTGCATCAAAGCGTATCGATACAGGGGTCGTATCGATACGGTCCAAACTCTCTGTTAAAAACATTAATTTGTTGCATCAAAGAGTATCGATACTGTGACCAAGAGTATCGATACGTCATAACGGTCAAAACAAATTTTCAAATAATTATGCTAGGCGTATCGATACGGTTATTAAGCGTATCGGTACGGTTGCCCAGATGAACACTGTATCGATACGTATGGAAGGCGTATCGATACGCTATGTTCATTCAGAATTACAGTGAGTTTCAAGTGTATCGATACGCTGTGTGTATCGATACGCAGGGCCATTTTTGCATAATTTGGCTTTGAAAAACATGAAAGAGGTTTGAGAAACTTAATGTTTTGAGATCCAATCTTCAAACATTATTTTGTAAAAACATTTTGTTAATTTTTGAAACTTGAAAGAGTTCTTAAAAATTTATTTGTTTTGCAAATTGGTCCTTAACTTTTTATGTTATATCAAAATCAATTTTAGTTTTACAATCTCCCCCTTTTTGATATAACAAAACCATAATAAATTTTTAAGTTTTTGTAAAACTTTGAAAAAAGGCTTTTCTCCCCCTTGCTTTAAGATAAATGTTTCAAAACAAATTTGTTTCTCCCCCTTACTTAAAGATATAGAAATTTTGAAAAATTTTGACCTTTACAATGAATCCAAAATTTTTTTTTTTTTTTTTGACCTTTACACCATGAATCCTTCTCCCCCTTTTTGTTAGATCAAAAAGAAACACAAGGATTAGAATAATCAAGCATAGGAATATCAATCATAAGAATAAACATAAAGCTCCAAATTCATAAACCAAGCAAGCAAGCATAATAATCCAAACCTTAAAAATCCTAAAACATAGAAAATAGGCATAATTCATGTTCTAAAAAAAATGCAATGAAATCCTAAAATATCCTAATATGAGATGCATCATCTATGCGTCTCCACCATCATCATCATGATCATCCTCATCATCTTCTTCTTCGTCTTCATCTTCTTGAGGTGGTTGGTTCCTTCGATTTTGGTTGATCCAAGCACCATGGAAAGCGGTAAGAGAAAGATCCATTGAGTCTTGGCGAGCACTCAAGGTATCTATCTTCTTGTCCATGCCTTGAAGTCTTTCTTCCATCGATGTAAACCGATTATCTATAGCGTTGAAGCGACCGTCCATAGCATTGAACTTTTCATTGAGGAAAGTCATGAGATTTGCCATGGAGGAAGAGGAGGAGTCATGAGAAGCACGGCTAGAGGATGCGCGAGAGGCATTGACCGGGGCAGCGGGAGGATCAGCTTGAGGGTTGCGAACCCATTCATTACCGACAAAAGAGAAACCGGAGCGAGAAAGGGAATGCTCATCTATGGGTTGACCAAGGTTTTCGGGAAGGTCATGTGTGCAATCAACACCAAGGGAATGAAATAGACAACTCAATGCCGTAGTGTAGTAAAAAGATTGAACAAGTTTGGTGTGACGATTTTGAACCAAAAACACAAGATCGGCAAACATAATTTGACAAAGATTTGGTCGTTTACCCTCCCTAAAGCATGAAAGCCAAAAATCATCAATTTGACGAATGGTAGAATATCTACCACCCGAGGGACGAATAAACCAAGAGATAATAAGATGAAGTATACGATCATGAGCATCTAAAACTTTTGCCGGACCTATGTAACCCGAACCTAAAGAGTGTTCATCATTTATCCCAACATCCTCAAAACCAAAAACATTGCACAAGACTTTTTGATCAATTAGAATAGGAGTTCCCATAACCGAGGATTCAATGGCAATAACATGCTCATTGGCTTCATCATTGACACAACAAGCATTTGAAAAGAAGACAATGACAAGATTCCTATATAAAATAGGAGGAATATTCAAAAAGGTTAAAAATTTCCATTGCCTAATTAAAGGAAGATATTTAAATTTGAATTTTGCAGAGTTTAAAAACGGAATAGACACGATTCGTTCTTCCCTAAGATTGATTCCCATACAAAGCTTATAGGTTTCTCTAGCTACGGGTGTGGGAAAACTAGTTTGGATAATATGAGGAAGGTTAGGAGTAGGATTACCCTCATCCTCATTAGAAACGGAAGCGGTGCGATGTCTCTTATTCCCTTTTTTCGGTGCCATAATCCTGAAAATACATCAAAAAGGATTCGAATATGTATGCAATTAACATCCAATTTAATCCAATAGATTCTAATAATTCAAGGTAATTTGTTTAAACAAAATTGTTTTAAAGAATATTTACAAAAAAAAATTTTAGTTTTCGAAAAAAAATTTATCGAATATAAAATATATTCGAACCAAAAAAAATTTATTTTTGAAAAATTTTATGAACAATATGAAACCCATAGTAAGTTAATCATAATGTATATAAAAATCAGTTGAAATAATAATTGAAAATTAACGAAATTTAAAGAAATTTGAAAAATAAAAAATTTACCTTGATTTCTTAGAGTGGATGAAAGAGGGTGTGTTAGTGCACAAGATTGATGCCCAAGGATAGCCTTGATGTATGAAGTAAAATCCCTCAAGAAGTTTTGAAGATTTGTGTAAAATTTTGAAGAATTTAGAGGGTTTTTATAGAGGTTTTCGGTTTAGGGTTTTTGAAGAGGAGAAGAGGATTTTAAAAAGTGTGGAATTTTGATTAAAACAGCCTAAATAGGCTCTCCGTCCGTCGAGTATCGATACGCTATGCATGCGTATCGATACGCTATAACCTAATATTATCTTTGTCGTTTTATGTGTATCGATACCGTTGACGTATCGATACGCACAGGTGTTGACTTTTTCCCTTGACTCTTACCGTATCGATACACTCTTCTGTATCGATACGCATTCATCTGCAAAAATCCCAGAATTGAATACCGTATCGATACGCTGATATGCAGTATCGATACACGCTTGCCTGTTTCTGCAATTTTGGTATTTTTATGTGCAAAAATCCAATTTGAAACGCCCCTAAATGCATGTATGTGTTATATGAACAAGTTTTAATGACTTAATATGACACATACTTCCCTTAGCAATATGTGTAGGAGCAAAAAGAACAAAAATAACATAAACATGAATCACAAACAATCTCAAGCAAATTTTTGTCATTTTGGGACCCAAAAAAAAATTAAGAGAGACAAGTTAGACCTAACTCTCTTCTAAGTGTCCAAAAGCGCTCTTTATCTAAAGGTTTAGTAAATATGTCTGCTAATTGGTTCAAGGTGTCAACAAATTCTATAACAACATCATTTTTCGAAACATGATCTCTAATAAAATGATGTCTAATTTCTATGTGTTTAGTTCGAGAGTGTTGAATGGGATTCTTAGTGAGACAAATAGCACTAGTGTTGTCACACCTAAGGGGTATGGTTTCCATTTTAACACCATAGTCTAAGAGTTGTTGCTTCATCCAAAGGACTTGAGCACAACAACTCCCTAAGGATATATACTCCGCTTCGGTGGTAGATAAGGCTACGCTATTTTGTTTCTTAGAGAACCAAGATACGAGCATACTACCTAAGAATTGACATGTACCGGAAGTACTTTTCCTATCTATCTTACACCCCCCATAATCCGCATCCGAAAAAGCATGAAGACTAAAAGTTGAATCCTTAGGATACCAAAGACCTAAGGTCGGTGTGTCTATTAGGTATCTAAAAATTCTTTTAATGGCAACTAAGTGTGATTCTTTAGGATTAGCTTGAAACCTAGCACACAAGCAAACACTAAACATAATATCCGGTCTACTTGCGGTAAGATAAAGCAAAGAACCTATCATGGATCTATAAAGCTTAGAATCAACACATTTACCGCCTTCATCTTTGTCAAGCTTTATGGAAGAACTCATAGGTGTGGCTTGAGGTTTTGCATTCTCTAAGCCAAACTTCTTGAGCATATCACTTACGTATTTAGCTTGATTTATGAAGGTGCCATCACTCATTTGTTTGATTTGGAGTCCCAAAAAGAATGAGAGCTCCCCCATCATGCTCATCTCGAACTCACCTTGCATTAGCTTAGAAAAATCTTTACAATAACACTCATTAGTAGAACCAAAAATAATATCATCAACATAAATTTGAACTACTAAGATGTCATTGTTATATCTTTTTATGAAGAGTGTTGTATCCACCTTTCCTTTTTCAAAACCCTTTTCAATTAAGAAAGTTGAAAGTCTCTCATACCAAGCTCTTGGAGCTTGTTTTAAACCATAGAGAGCTTTTGTAAGTTTAAACACATGGTTTGGAAATTTTGAATCCTCAAAACCTGGTGGTTGTTCAACATATACCTCTTCATTTATAAAACCATTTAAAAAGGCACTTTTTACATCCATTTGAAAAAGCTTGAAATCATGATAACATGCAAATGCAAGTAACATTCTAATAGCTTCCATTCTTGCTACGGGTGCATAAGTCTCATCAAAATCAATTCCCTCTTCTTGAGTATAGCCTTGAGCAACAAGCCTAGCCTTGTTTCTCACTATATTACCGTTTTCATCTAATTTATTCCTAAAAACCCATTTTGTACCTATAGTAGATTGATTATTAGGCCTTTCTACTAATGTCCAAACTTTACTTCTCTCAAATTGGTTTAATTCCTCTTGCATGGCCAAAATCCAAAAATCATCTTTTAAAGCTTCTTTAATGTTTTTAGGCTCAATGCATGAAAGAAACGCAACATGATTCATTAATTTGAGAGAGGATCTAGTGGTTACCCCCTTGGATGGATCACCCAAGATTTCACCATCTTTGACATAGTTTAACTCCCTTGGGTAAGATACCTCTTTTTCTTCATGAGCTAAGTCTTTTAAGCCTTCAAGAGGAGGTTCTTGTGAGTCTTCTTCTTTAGTTGGAATCTTATCCTCTTTTGATGTTTGTCCTCCATCAATAGTATCAATGATTCCTACATCATCATCATCACAAGATTCCTTTCTCGAAAGGAGGTTATCATCGAAAACAACATGTATTGACTCTTCAACAACTAGAGTTCTTTTATTAAATACACGGTAGGCTTTAGAGTTTGAAGAATACCCTAAGAAAATGGCTTCATCACTTTTAGCATCAAATTTACCTAAGTTTTCTTTACCATTATTTAAAACAAAACACTTACATCCAAAAGGATGAAAATAGCTAATGTTAGGCTTTTTGGACTTTAAAATCTCATAGGATGTCTTCTTTAAGATTGGCCTAATCATTACTCGATTTATTATATAGCAAGCGGTATTTGTAGCTTCTGCCCAAAAATATTTAGGTAAATTATTTTCGCAAAGCATGGTTCTAGCCATTTCTTCTAAAGTTCGATTTTTCCTCTCAACTACCCCATTTTGTTGAGGAGTGCGAGGTGCAGAAAAATTATGGCTAATCCCATTTTCATTTAAAAACTCATCAAAACCCAAATTTTGAAATTCAGTTCCATGATCACTTCTAATATGAGAAATTTTAAGTTCAAGATCATTTTGAGTTATTTTAGAAAATGTGATGAATTTTTCTAAAGCCTCATCTTTTGTACTTAGGAATAGAACCCAAGTATATCTAGAATAGTCATCTACAAGCACAAATGCATATGATTTTCCACCCAAGCTCATTGTCCTAATTGGCCCAAAAAGATCCATATGAATCAATTGTAAACATCTACTAGTAGAGACATCATTTATGGGTTTAAAAGAACTCCTATGTTGTTTACCTTTTGAACATGCATCACAAATTTTATCATTTGAAAAATTAAGTTTGGGTAAACCTCTAACTAGATTAAGGGAATTTAATTTTTCTAGAACACTCATGCTTGCATGTCCTAACTTTCTATGCCATAGCCATGAGTCATGTTCATCATGTGCAACTAAACATGCATGGGATGAATGGATGTCTTCTAAATGCACCATGTAAATATTGCCTATTCTATGTCCTATGAGCATTGTTTGATTTGTTTTAATGTTTATAATTTTACAACCACTTTTATCAAATAAAACATTAAAACCTTTATCACATAACTGACTAATGCTCAACAAATTATGTTTAAGACCGTTGACATACAAAACATCTTTAATGTAGATAGAAGAGTGATTACCAATAGAGCCTATTCCTTCAATGAGTCCTTTTGAGTTATCACCGAAGGTTACTACTCCACCACTCTTAGGCTTTATTTCCACAAATCTACTTTTGTCACCGGTCATATGTCTTGAGCATCCACTATCAAGGTACCAAGAATTTTTGCTTGAAGCTTTAGCCTTGAAGCAATGCTCCCCCTACAAACAAAGAATTTAGGCCTTGGTTTTTGGTACCCAAATCATCTTGGGTCCATGAGTGTTAGCCTTTAACAATTTGGTTCCCTTGGGAATCCAAGAAGCAATAGCATTTAAGTTATTAGAAATGATAAGTTCTTTAGGAACCCAAACATTTCTAATTTTATGACTTTTAGTTTGCTTATAAAAATTTCTTTGTTTAGGTAAAGAATATTTTCTTTTTGTATATTGGGGTTTAAAATAATTTTCTTTCTCAAAATTCTTTTTCCCAATATCAAAAGATGTTTTAAGATTATCTACTTCCTTTGTGTGATAATCTTGAAAATCGGAAAGAAGTTTTTCAAGTTCAAGATTTTTAGTTTTAAGATCATTTGAAAAATTAACTAAAGATAAAACTTTCTTTTCCAATTCGGAGTTATTTTTTAAAAATGTCTCATTTTGAATTTTTAAATCAGAAATTATTTTCTTGTTTTTCAAAATGGACTCCTTGTATTTTTCTACTAACTCATCATACACTTCTTGAAGTTCATCATAAGCATCTTGAAGTTCTTCAATAGAAAAATCTAAATTGTATGAATTAGAGGTTACCTTTGATTCATCATCGATGGCCATGAGACATAGGTTGGCCACTTCTTCCTCTTCCTCGGAAGACTCATCATCACTCCAAGTTGCAATTTGTGCTTTGAGCTTGTTCTTCCTCCCAAAGCTTTTCTTTTTCAATTGAGGGCACTCGGAACGAATGTGACCCGGTTTGTTGCATTCATAGCAAGTAATTGGGTCTATTTCCTCTTCCTTGTTTTTACTCTTGAAGTCCCTTCTTCTCATGAATTTTCTTCCACGATTTGACTTCATAAACTGAGTAAATCGTTTGGCCAACATAGCCATTTCCTCTTCTTCATCCTCACTAGAATCATTTTCTAATTGTGAAGCCTTTAATGCGATTCCAACTTTCTTTTTCTCAGCTTCCTTCTTTTCTACTATCTTCTTCTCTTGTTCTCTTCCCTTTCTCATAATCTCATGTGTGAGTAGAGATCCAACAAGAGCATCTAATTTAAGAGTCTTCAAATCTTTGGCTTCAATTATGGCCGTTCTCTTGCTATCCCACGATTCCGGAAGAGAGTATAACAACTTTCTTACTAGCTTGTCTTCGGGAATGATTTCTCCGAAACCCTTTAAACCGTTGACAATGACCGAGAATTGATCAAACATTTGGGAAACACTTTCATCGGGATCCATCTTGAAGTTCTCATAGTTTAGATTGAGTAGTCCAATCTTTGTCTCCTTTACATCGCTAGTCCCTTCATATGTTGTTTCGAGAGTGTCCCAAACCTCCTTGGCATTTTCGATTGAAGACACCTTAGAGTAGATATCCGGACCAAGTGCACAAAATATTACATGAAGAGCTTTGTCGTTCACTTGCATCCTTCTTCTTTCATCATCGGTCATTTCGGCTTTGATTTTTGGAACAAGCCTTTCTCCATCTCTCCTCATGGGAATGTATGGACCTTCTTCAACTACATCCCACACCATAAAGTCGGTAGATTTAATGAAGAGCCTCATCCTATTCTTCCAATAAAGATAGTTATCCCCATTGAAGAATGGTGGCTTGGTGGTGGATTGAGATTCATAGTTGGAGGTGGATGCCATTGCTTGACTTGTTGTTGATCAAACTTTCAACTTTCCAAGGATCGACTCAAGAGGGTTGTAATCCTTCCAATGAGTGTAGCTCTGATGCCAATTGTTGAGTTGATCAAGCAATTGCAAATGGCCAAGAGGGGGGTGAATTGGCAAATAAAAATTTTTGTGAAGAGAATATTGGAAAATAAAATGACACAAGGGGTTATAGTGGTTCAAGTTCAACAACCGAACTCTACATCCACTACCTTAGCTCCCACTAAGGATTTTCCAAAACAATTCACTACTTGAATTCGTCCCCTTTTCTTGGATGAGGAGGAAACCTTACAATCTCGATTAAGCTTTTCAACCCCAAGCTTAATCCACTCAAATACAAAGAAGATTTTTGGTAAACTCAAGTATTTCCTCTCAAAGGATGATTGTCTACCCACTTACAATAACAGCAACCCAAAAACTCTCAATAATATGACAAAATGAAATACAAAGAGTTGGGCACAAGAATATAGCTTTGAATAGCTCTAGGATTTGGATTTTTGCTTTGATGATGCTTGAATGTGTATTGTTGATCTTCCTGGTGAAATGAAGCTTGTATTTATACCCTTGAATCAGTTTCTAGCCGTTTGGATCACTTGACTTATTGAAGGAGCCGTTGGGAACATTTTTCCAGCTATTAAGGCAGCTCCCCAGCACCCCGTATCGATACACGACAAGGGTGTATCGATACGCTAGTTTAAATTCAACTAGCCGTTGTGCATAAAAACAGAGTGTATCGATACACAAGGCGTATCGATACGGTCCAAACTCTCTGCCAAGATTTGTTGCATCAAAGCGTATCGATACAGGGGTCGTATCGATACGGTCCAAACTCTCTGTTAAAAACATTAATTTGTTGCATCAAAGAGTATCGATACTGTGACCAAGAGTATCGATACGTCATAACGGTCAAAACAAATTTTCAAATAATTATGCTAGGCGTATCGATACGGTTATTAAGCGTATCGGTACGGTTGCCCAGATGAACACTGTATCGATACGTATGGAAGGCGTATCGATACGCTATGTTCATTCAGAATTACAGTGAGTTTCAAGTGTATCGATACGCTGTGTGTATCGATACGCAGGGCCATTTTTGCATAATTTGGCTTTGAAAAACATGAAAGAGGTTTGAGAAACTTAATGTTTTGAGATCCAATCTTCAAACATTATTTTGTAAAAACATTTTGTTAATTTTTGAAACTTGAAAGAGTTCTTAAAAATTTATTTGTTTTGCAAATTGGTCCTTAACTTTTTATGTTATATCAAAATCAATTTTAGTTTTACACTAATCTTTTCTCTTGTAAAGAGGGTTTGATCAAGGCTTTGGGTAGAAAGCTTGATCGGTGTATAACGGTTTTGTTGAGTTGATCACACAATTGCAAATGGCCAAGAGGGGGGTGAATTGGCAATTAAAAATTTGGTGGGAGGTACGAGTGAAAAATAAAAGTGACACAAGTGGTTAGAGTGGTTCAAGTTCTCCAAATGAATTCTAAATCCACTACCTTAGTTCCCACTAAGGATTTTCAACCAATTCACTACTTGAATTCTTCCCCTTTTCTTGGATGAGGAGGTAACCTTACAAATTGATTAAGCTTTCTACCCAAAGCTTAATCCACTCACTTTTACAAAGATAAGGATTTGGTAAACTCAAACAATTCCTCTCAAAGGATAAATGTTTACCCAAATACAATTTCAAACTCCCCAAACTCACAATACAAGATAACAATGAAATCACTAGAGTTGGGTACAAGAATTTGACTTTGAAGAGCACTAGGGTTTGGATTTTTGCTTTGATGTTGCTTGTAGGTTCAATGGTTGTTGCTTGGTCAATTGAAGCTTGTTTTTATACCCTTGCATTGAATTCTAGCCGTTTGGGTAGTTGAGATCATCAATAGATCCGTTGGGAGCAATTTTCCCGCATTAAATGCAGCTCTGTAGCATACCGTATCGGTACTCGGGAAGGGCGTATCGATACCTGCATCAAAGAGGAAAGAGCCGTTGTGTCTGAAAACAGAGCGTATCGATACGCATAGAAGGCGTACCGGTACGGTTTTAAGGGGTGTATCGGTACGGAAGGCCGTATCGATACGGTCTTTGCTCACTGGAATCCCAAGTCAAGTTTTCATAAAAAGCGTATCGATACGCATACCAAGCGTATCGGTACGGTATAACGGTCTTTTAAAAATTGGGAAACTAACCAACTGACAAGTAACGGTCGAAAAATTAAATGCTGAGATTTTTCAAAGATATGCTTATCGTATCGATACGGTTGCATAGCGTATCGGTACGGTTTCATGAAAAGAGTTGCCCAGATGAATATCGTATCGATACGGTTTCATGAAAAGAGTTGCCCAGATGAATATCGTATCGATACGGTTGCAAAGCGTATCGGTACGGTAAGTCCATTAAAATTCCAGTGGCAAAAGAGGGTATCGATACACCTAAGGGTATCGATACGCCTGGGCGTTTTTGCATAGTTAGGCTTGAAAAACATAGGAAAAGACTTAGAAAATTTTCATATATTTAAGAGCTTGTCTTGAGATATTATTTTGTTTAAAATACTTGTCAATTGTGAGACTTTAAAGAGTACTTAAAAATTTATTGTTTTGCAAATATATCAAAATCAATTTTGGTTTCACAATCTCCCCCTTTTTGATATAACAAAACCACAAATAAATTTTTAAGTTTTTGAAACTTTGAAAAGCTTTTCCCCCTTACTTTAAGATAGATTTTCAAAAATGAAACATAGACTCTATGATCCTTCTCCCCCTTTTTGTTAGATCAAATATAGATACAAGGATAATAACAACATAATAGTAACAATAATTCATTAAACTTAAAGCAATCATAAGAGTTCGAATGCATAAACTTCAAATTAAACATAATAGTTCAAATGCATAAACTTCAAAGCAAACATCATAATCCAAACTTTAAAATCCTAAAACATAGATAATAGGCATAGACTTAGATCCTAAAAAAAGCAATAACAGAATATAAAACTAAATGCCATAAGATGAGATGCATGAACTACTCGTCCCTCTCTTCATCATCATCGTCCTCGTCCTCTTCTTCTTCATCATCTTGAGGGGGTTGATTCCTTCGGTTTTGGTTGAGCCAAGCACCATGGAAGGCGGTAAGAGAAATATCCATGGAGTTTTGGCGAGAAGCCATGGTTTCCATCTTCTTCTCCATGCCTTTGACGCTATCTTCTAAGGATGTGAATCGAGTATCCATTGCGGTAAACCCGGCTTCCATGGAGGTGAACTTCTCATTTAGGAAAGTCATGAGAGTACCCATGGAAGAGGAATCAAACGGAGCACGGTGAGAGCTCGAAGAAGCACGAGAAGCATCGACCAGAGCATCTTGTGGAGGATCTTGAGTGGTACGAACCCATTCATTATCAATGTAAGAGAAACCAGAACGAGCTAGAGAACGCTCATCTATGGGTAGGCCAAGGGTTTCGGGATAGTCATGTGAACAATCAACGTCAAGGGAATGAAAGAGATGACTCAAAGCCGTAGAGTAGTAAAAGGATGAGACTTGTTTGGTGTGACGGTGTTGGACTAAAAAAACAAGGTCGGCAAACATAATTTGACAAAGATTTGGACGTTTACCTTCTCTAAAACACCTAAGCCAAAAATCATATGTTTGACGAATAGTTGAATATTTCCCACCCGATGGACGAAAGAACCAAGAGACAAGAAGGTGAAGGATACGATCATGAGCATTTAAAACTTTTGTTGAGCCTAAAGGACTCGTACCCAAGGATTGTTCATCATCAATACCAACGTTTTCAAAACCAAAGATAATACATAAAAGTTTTTGATCAATTGTAAAAGGTTTTGCCCATAACAGAGGATTCAATAGCAATGACATTCTCCCTAGCTTCATCATGAACACATATGGCATTGGAAAAGAATACGATGGCTAGATTCCTATAGAGAATAGGGGGAATGCTTAAAAAAGTCATAAATTTCCATTGCTTAAGTAAAGGAAGGTATTGAAATTTGAACCGGGCAGAATTTAAAAACGGGATTGACACAACATGTTCTTCCCTAAGATTCATACCTTGAAAAAGTTTATATCATTCTATATCGCCGACATCGGGAAAACTTAATTGGATGATATAAGGAAGATTAGGTGTAGGGTTACTCTCGATATCCTCATTAGGACCGGAAGTAGAACGATGACGCTTAGTTCCCTTTTTCGATGGTGCCATAACCCTGAAAACACATCAAAAAGCGATTCGAATATGTATGCAATTAACATCCAATTCGATCTAATAAATTATAATAATTCAAGGTAATTATAAAAGAAATTTAATTTTAAAAAATATTCACAAGTCTGAAAAAAAATTTAAAAATAGATTAAAAAAATACGAATAAAAAAAATATATTCGAGTGAAAAATTTTATTTTTGAGAAAATTTTTATGAAAAAGTTGAAACCCATAAAATAAAAACATGTTTTGTACAAAAATTAAATTGAAACAATTATAAAAATCAAACGAAAATCAAAGAAAATCAAAAAAGAAGAGTTTTATACCTTGAATCTTAGATTGGATGAATGAGGTGATGTGTGTAACACCCGTGTTTTGGGCCTAGGAGTTAGCCGGGTTATGGTTCGGGTCAAATAAAACTTAATTAAAACAATTCAATTTCAAATGATGGCCTAATTGAGTTTTGGAAAAAGGGAAGGGACTAGGGTTGTAATTTTACCCAAAAGTTTTGAAAAGCAAGACCACTTTAATAAAAAGTTGTCTTCCTCCCTCTCTCCTCCCCCCATTTCACGTTAGAAACTCCCCCACCATTTCTAAACCCTTTCAAACTTTGTTACTATTCCATTGACCTTACTACTTGATTTTCAACACCAATTTAAGAGGTAATTACATTTTCTTAATCTCCTCTTCAATCTCTATCTATCCTTTGTCTTAAATTTCAAAAATATGGGGTTTTGAAAATTAGGGTTTATATTAAAGTTTGAAGTTTTAAGGGGTTTTCTAATTGGTTTTGATAAATCATGTTGGGGTTTTACTTAAGCATGATGAAATACACTATATATCTTAAATTGATTGAGTTTTGATGAAAATTCGTGGTATGGTCTTAGGGCAAGTTTTAAGGTTGTAAAACTTGTGTTTTTGGGAGGTTTAATGTTGGTTTTGTAGGGCTTTTGGTCTACCTATGATATGAGGGTGTTTTGGGATGTTTTGGAAGTCATTTGAGTGTTTGGAAATTGAGTTTTCAGCAAGGGTTTTGGGAAGCACGAAAATTGTGTTTTAGGAGATTTTGTGAGTTGAGAAATTGTGGAAATTGTGGTTGTGCTTGCAAAGTAAGTTGATAGTTGAGTTAGCATTGAGTTGAGAAGTAATGTGTATGTTTTGTTTGGCTAGAAGCAAGTGGAAGCGTGGAAGAGGCTTTGGAACCGAATCCGGGTGCATAGGAGGATTATTTCGAGTTGCTAAGGAAGGGCGGTGAGTGGTCTTAACTTGTTTTAAAGTTTGGTTCGAGCATGAGTAGTGTGTGTGTGTAAAGTGTGCTTGGTAGGCCACTTTCATTTAATTCAAGTTGATAGCTTAGCTTTTGATATCCTTAAATGCTATGTGCTTAATGACTATGCTCTTGTACTTGTGACTATATGATGCATGTGTATATATATCATGTTGTGGATATATGTGATGAGCATGAGTGTGGTTGATGACATGTGATTGATGTTGAAAATTGGCACTAATTAATTACCGGTTGTAAATGATCGATCATTAGGATAGTGTGCACACAAATTGAGTCAAAACGTACGTGGCCTTGATGGCGTTAAGTCATCAAGGAGGAGTACGGTGATGTAACATTCCACCGGAAGCTTTTTATATATTTCTACGGGATGATGAGTGGAATCCCATCCGTAGGGCATGTGGCGATGAGTGGAATCCCGCACATGCAAGGTCCGGTGATGAGTGTAATCCCACCGAGGTAAAGTGTTGTTGAGGTTTAAATCCGCACAATCGGGGTAATTAAAGTGGCCAATTAAACTTGTTTATGTATTGTGGTATATGATGGTGATATATGGTTGTGATATATGGTGTTGCTACATGATAATTGATAATGATGTTTAAGCTTGCTAGGATTGAGAGACCATATATGCCACTTGAAAGACTAGCTAGGTCTACTTGACTTTATGCAAATGCTTGATATGTGTGAGATTAGGATTACATGCTTGAACCCTGCATTGTTGATGTTTTTCGTTTTAGAGCACCCTCACTAAGCTTATATCTTACACTCTCAATGTTCAACGATGCAGATCATTAGCGTGGAGTTAGCTCGAGGCAAGGCAAGAAGGGCTTTCCAAGTTGTTGCTCAAGTATGGTTAATTTTGTAGTAGTTAAGCAATGTGGCAATAGGGTGTGTTTGTATGAGCTTGTATGACTCATTTCATATGATGATGTTTCGAATTCGATTATGGATTGTAAGCACGTATTACTATGATGAATGTTTTGGTGTGTGATGGCATGCTTTAGGATGTTTTAGGTTGCCTTATGCTGAGTGCAAACCTCTTGTGATTGACTTGAGCCTTTTATAACCTTTTGAGTCCTTATGTATGCCCAATATTGCCTAAATTGCTCTCTTGTTGGAATGCTAAGCATGAATGCTTGAATCCATGTGTGAATGCTTCCCTTGGCTCATATATGTATGCTAGTATGTTTGTATACGCTTAGGCGAGTCGAGAAATGCATTTAGAGTCTTGTAGGGATCGTCTAAGTTGAAAAATCTGGTGTTGCAGTGCAGGGCGTATCGATACGCCTAAGGGCCGTATCGATACGGTCTTGCCTGCAGAGCTCAGTTTTGGCTGGGCGTATCGATACCCTAGGGGTATCGATACGGTTTTTAGTCACTGGAATTTTGAGAAATTGGGGAGTTTTTGGAGTATCGATACGGTGCTGGGGCGTATCGGTACGGGTTTATCTCGTTGACCACGAGATGTTGACTGAAGAGGGCGTATCGATACGCTCAAGGGCAGTATCGATACGGTCTTCTTCGAGTTGACTGTTGGGGTTGACCAAGTCAAGGCGTATCGATACCCTTGATTTGAGTATCGATACTGCCTGCCTTATAAGCTTAAAATTGACTGTTTATGCATGGTCGTGTTTCGAATGTGTTTTCCCTTTGAATGTTTTCCGCTTTTGTGAATCACATAGGACTTAATATTCATCTAGGCAAGTTTTATATGAAAAAAAAGATAGGGTTGCTAACCGAGGGGGAATCCTTTGGGTTTCGCTTCGGTTTTCCCCGTGTGGCTCACTCGGACCGGTCATCCGGCCAGACCGGGACGAGGGGGTTACAATGTGAATGCACAAGATTTGTTGACAAAGCTTAGCCTTGATGTGGAGATTAAAGACCCTCAAAGAATTTTTAAGATGGATGGTAAAAATTGAAGGACTGAGGGGGGTTTTATAGGGTATTGCGACTAGGGTTTTGGAGAGAAAAAATGGGTTTTTGTTTTTAAAGCTTTTAACAATTGCAGCCCTAAATAGCCTCTCCGTCGAGACCGTATCGATACGCTATACACGCGTATTGATACCCTTTAACCCTAATTTTATATTCGTCGTTACTACCGTATCGATACGCGAGACCGTATGGGTACGCTTTGGCTTTGACTATTTCCCTTGACTTTAACCGTATCGATACGCGGGGTCGTATCGATACTCGTTCAGCTTCAAAGTTTCCCAGTTATCAACCCGTATCGATACGCTTCAGCCGTATCGATACGCTTCAGCCGTATCGATACGCCTTTACCAGATTAGGCATTTTTGACAGATTTAAGTGCAAAAATCCAAATTGAAACGTCCCTAAATGCATGTACATGTCCTATGAACAAGTTTTCATGGCTAAACTTAATGCATACTCCCCCTAGCAACATGCATAGAAGCAAAAAGAACAAAATTAACACAAGCATGAATCACAAACAATTTCAAGTAAATTTTTGACATTTTGGGACCTAAAAGGGGTCAAGAAATGCTAGTTAAACCTAACTCTCTCCTAAGGGTCCAAAAGCACTCTTTATCTAAAGGCTTTGTGAATATATCCGCTAATTGGTTCAAGGTGTCAACAAACTCTATAACAACATCATTTTTCAAAACATGATCTCTAATGAAATGATGTCTAATTTCTATGTGTTTAGTTCTAGAGTGTTGGATGGGATTCTTAGTGAGACAAATGGCACTAATGTTGTCACACCTAAGGGGTATGGTTTCTATTTCAACACCATAATCTAAGAGTTGTTGCTTCATCCAAAGGACTTGAGCACAACAACTCCCTAAGGATATGTACTCCGCTTCGGTGGTAGATAAGGCTACGCTATTTTGTTTCTTAGAGAACCAAGATACAAGCATACTACCTAAGAATTGGCATGTCCCGGAAGTACTTTTCCTATCTATCTTACATCCCCCATAATCCGCATCCGAATAAGCATGAAGGCTAAAGGAAGAATCTTTAGGATACCAAAGGCCTAAGGTAGGTGTGTCTCTAAGGTATCTAAAAATTCTCTTAATGGCAACTAAGTGTGATTCTCTAGGACTAGCTTGAAACCTAGCACACAAGCAAACACTAAACATAATATCCGATCTACTTGCGGTAAGGTAAAGCAAAGAACCTATTATGGATCTATAAAGCTTAGAATCAACACACTTACCTCCTTCATCTTTGTCAAGCTTTATGGAAGAACTCATGGGTGTGGCTTGAGGTTTTGCATTCTCCAAGCCGAACTTTTTGAGCATATCATTCACGTACTTAGCTTGATTTATGAAGGTGTCATCTTTCCTTTGTTTGATTTGGAGTCCCAAAAAGAATGAGAGCTCCCCCATCATGCTCATCTCGAACTCACCTTGCATTAGCTTAGAAAATTCCCCTTGGATGGATCACCCAATATTTCACCACCTTTGACATAGTTGAACTCCCTTGGGTAAGACACCTCCTTTTTCTCAAGAGCCAAGTCCTTCAAGGCTTCAAGAGGTGGATCTTGTGTATCCTCATCTTTAGTTGGAACCTCATCCACCTTTGACGTTTGTCCTCCATCAATGGCATCAAGGATTCCTACATCATCATCATCATCACAAGATTCCTTCCTCGGAAGGAGGTTATCATCGAAAACAACATGTATAGACTCTTCAACTACTAGAGTTCTTTTATTAAATACATGATAGGCTTTAGAGTTTAAAGAGTACCCTAAGAAAATAGCTTCATCACTTTTAGCATCAAATTTAACTAAGTTTTCTTTACCATTATTCAAAACAAAACACTTGCAACCAAAAGGATGAAAATAGCTAATGTTAGGCTTCTTAGATTTTAAAATCTCATAAGGTGTTTTCTTCAAAATTGGCCTAATCATTACTCGATTTATAATATAGCAAGCGGTATTTGTGGCTTCCGCCCAAAAATATTTAGGTAAATTATTTTCGCAAAGCATGGTTCTAGCCATTTCTTCTAAAGTTCAATTTTTCCTCTCAACTACCCATTTTGTTGAGGAGTGCGAGGTGCGGAAAAATTGTGGCTAATCCCATTTTCATTTAAAAACTCATCAAAACCTAGATTTTGAAATTCGGTTCCATGATCACTTCTAATGTGAGAAATTTTAAGTTCAAGGTCATTTTGAGTTATTTTAGAAAATGTGATGAATTTTTCTAAAGCCTCATCTTTTGTACTTAAGAATAGAACCCAAGTAAACCTAGAATAGTCATCTACAAGTACAAAAGCATATGATTTACCACCCAAGCTCATTGTTCTAATAGACCCAAAAAGATCCATATGAATCAATTGTAAACATCTACTAGTAGAGATATCATTAATGGATTTAAATGAAGTTCTATGTTGTTTACCCTTTGAACATGCATCACAAATTTTATCATTTGAAAATTTAAGTTTAGGTAAACCTCTAACTAGATCAAGGGAAATTAATTTCTCTAAGACACTCATGCTAGCATGTCCTAATTTTCTATGCCAAATCCATGAGTCATGTTCATCATGTGCAACTAAGCATGTATGGGATGAATGGATGTCATCTAAATGCACCATGTATATATTGCCTATTCTATGTCCTATGAGCATTAGTTGATTTGTTTTAATGTTTACAATTTTGCAACCACTTTTATCAAATAAAACATTAAAACCCTTATCACATAATTGACTAATGCTCAATAAATTATGTTTAAGACCGTTGACATACAAAACATTTTCAATGAAAATAGAAGAGTGATTACCAATGGAGCCTATTCCTTCAATGTGGCCTTTGGAGTTGTCACCGAAAGTTACCACTCCACCACTCTTTGGCTTTAGTTCCACGAATCTACTCTTGTCACCGGTCATATGTCTTGAGCATCCACTATCAAGGTACCATGAGTTTTGGCTTGAAGCTTTGGCCTTGTAGCAATGCTCCCCCTACAAACAAAGAAATTAGGCCTTGATTTTTGGTACCCAAATCATTTTGGGTCCATATGTGTTAGCCTTCAAAATTTTGGTTCCCTTAGGATCCAAGAAACAATATCATTCATATTATTAGAAATAATGAGTTCCTTAGGAACCCAAACACTTCTAACCTTTTGACCTCTAGATTGCTTATAAAAATTTCTTTGTTTAGGAATAAAAGGTTTTCTTTTTACATATTGGGATTTAAAAGAGTTTCCTTTTTCAAAATTGTTTTTCCCAATAGCAATTGATGTTTTAAGATTATCCACTTCCTTTGTGTGATAATCTTGAAAATCGGAAAGAAGTTTTTCAAGTTCAAGATTTTTCGTTTTAAGATCATTCGAAAGATTTACTAAAAACAAAACTTTCTTTTCCAATTCGGAGTTAGCTTTTGAACATGTCTCATTTTGATTTTTCAAATCGGAAATGGTTTTCTTGTTTCTCAAAATGGATTCTTTATATTTTCCTACTAACTCATCGTAAACCTCTTGCAATTCATCATAAGCATCTTGAAGCTCATCAAAAGTAAAATCAAAATTAGATAAGTTAGAATTTACCTTTGGTTCATCATCAATGGCCATGAGACATAGATTAGCCACTTCCTCCTCTTCCTCAGATGACTCATCGTCACTCCAAGTTACTATTTGAGCTTTGAGCTTGTTCTTCTTCCCAAAGCTCTTCCTCTTCAATTGAGGACATTCGGAACGGATGTGGCCAGGCTTTTTGCATTCATAGCAAGTGATTTGGTCCTTCTCCTCTTCCTTACTCTTGCTCTTGAAGTCTCCTTTTCTAATAAACTTTCTCCCACGATTGGACTTCATGAAGCGAGTGAACCGTTTGGCCAATATGGCCATCTCATCATCTTCATCTTCACTTGAATCGCTTTCTTCATATGATGCTTTTAGAGCGATTCCAACCTTCTTCTTCTCAACATCATTCTTCTCAACCATTTTCTTTTCTTCTTCTCTTCCCTTCCTCATGATCTCATGGGTGAGTAGAGATCCAACAAGAGCATCAAGCTTGAGAGTCTTCAAATCTCGAGCTTCAATAATAGCCGTTCTCTTGCTTTCCCATGACTCCGGAAGATAGTACAACAATTTCCTCACTAGTTTGTCTTCGGGGATGATCTCGCCGAACCCCTTCAATCCGTTGACAATGATCGAGAATCAATCAAACATCTTGGAGACACTTTCATCGGGATCCATCTTGAAATTTTCATAGATTAGATTGAGTAGCCCAATTTTTGTCTCCTTGACATCACTAGTTCCCTCATATGTTGTCTCGAGGGTATCCCAAACCTCCTTGGCATTTTCGATCGAAGACACCTTGGAGTAGATATCCGGACCAAGTGCACAAAATATGACATGGAGAGCTTTATCATTCACTTGCATCCTTCTTCGTTCATCATCCGTCATTTCGGCTTTTACTTTTGGGACAAGTCTTGCTTCTCCATCTCTCTTCATGGGAATGTATGGACATTCTTCAACCACATCCCATACCATGTAGTCGGTGGACTTGATGAAGAGCCTCATCCTATTCTTCCAATATGGGTAGTTATCCCCATTGAAGAATGGTGGCTTGGTGGTAGATTGGGACTCATAGAGGTTGGAGTTGGAGGTGGATGCCATTGCTTGACTAGTTGTTGATCAAACTCTCCTAGAATCGACTCAAGAGGGTTGTAATCCTTCCAATGAGTGTAGCTCTGATACCAATTGTTGAGTTGATCACACAATTGCAAATGGCCAAGAGGGGGGTGAATTGGCAATTAAAAATTTGGTGGGAGGTATGAGTGAAAAATAAAAGTGACACAAGTGGTTAGAGTGGTTCAAGTTCTCCAAATGAACTCTACACCCACTACCTTAGTTCACACTAAGGATTTTCAACCAATTCACTACTTGAATTCTTCCCCTTTTCTTGGACAAGGGGGTAACCTTACAAATTGATTAAGCTTTCTACCCAAAGCTTAATCCACTCACTTTTACAAAGATAAGAATTTGGTAAACTCAAACAATTCCTCTCAAAGGATAAATGTTTACCCAAATACAATTTCAAACTCCCCAAACTCAGAATACAAGATAATAATAAAATCACTAGAGTTGGGTACAAGAATTTGACTTTGAAGAGCACTAGGTTTTGGATTTTTGCTTTGATGTTGCTTGTAGGTTTAATGGTTGTTGCTTGGTCAATTGAAGCTTGTTTTTATACCCTTGCATTGAATTCTAGCCGTTTGGGTAGTTGGGATCATCAATAGAGCCGTTAGGAGCAATTTTCCCGCATTAAATGCAGCTCTGCAGCATACCGTATCGGTACTCGGGAAGGGCGTATCGATACTTGCATCAAAGAGGAAAGAGCCGTTGTGTCTGAAAACAGAGCGTATCGATACGCATAGAAGGCATACCGGTACGGTTTTAAGGGGCGTATCGGTACGGAAGGCCGTATCGATATAGTCTTTGCTCACTGGAATCCCAAGTCAAGTTTTCATAAAAAGCGTATCGATACACATACCAAGCGTATCAGTACGGTATAACGGTCTTTTAAAAATTGGGAAACCAACCAACTGACAAGTAACAGTCGAAAAATTAAATGCTGAGATTTTTCAAAGATATGCTTATCGTATCGATACTGTTGCATAGCGTATCGGTACGATTTCATGAAAAGAGTTGCCCAGATGAATATCGTATCGATACGGTTGCAAAGCGTATCGGTACGGTTTCATGAAAAGAGTTGCCCAGATGAATATCGTATCGATACGGTTGCAAAGCGTATCGGTACGGTTTCATGAAAAGAGTTGCCCAGATGAATATTGTATCGATACGGTTGCAAAGCGTATCAGTACGGTACGTCCATTAAAATTCCAGTGGCAAAATAGGGTATCGATACGCCTAAGGGTATCGATATGCCTGGATGTTTTTGCATAGTTAGGCTTGAAAAACATAGAAAAAGACTTAGAAAATTTTCATATATTTAAGAGCTTATCTTGAGATATTATTTTGTTTAAAATACTTGTCAATTGTGAGACTTTAAAGAGTACTTAAAAATTTATTGTTTTGCAAATATATCAAAATCAATTTTGGTTTCACAGGTTTCCTTCTAAACCTAGAAAAAGGGACGAATCAATAGTGGATTGATTGGAAATCCTTAGTGGGAAGCTAAGGTAGTGGATGTAGACCTTGGTTAGAAGGTTGAACCACTATAAATCATTGTGTCGCATCCTTTTAGCTTCCACACCACATTCACCCAAATTTCCTCTTCTCCACACTTGGCGAGCAAGAACGGTTGAAGGAATCGAGGATCTCAAAACTCAACAATTGGTATCAGAGCTTGGATCAATCGAAGAGGATTAACATCCTATTGAGAAGATCTGGCAAGCTCGATCATCATTTCACACAACCGGCTTAATGGTGCAATCCATCGACAAACCGCCCTTCTTTGACGGAACTCACTATGCCCATTGAAAGACAAAGATGAAGTTCTTTATTAAGTCAAGAGACTACAAGCTATGGGACATAGTTGAAGATGGTCCGTGTAACCCCCTTAACCCGGCCTAGACGGTTGACCCGAATTAAGAAAGTTACACGGGGAAAACCAAAGTCAACCCGAAAGTCAACCTTGATTAACGACCCTTTTTTTTTCTTTTTAATCTTGTCTAAATGCTCATTAACCCTATATGTGATCACACAAACATCATACTCAAAGATCACAACCATCAGAGATCATTCAGGGACCCAATTGCACAAAACACAACTTTAGGGACCAAATTGTAAATTCTGAAAACTTTGAGGCCTTAACCAGATTTTAAGTTACCAACTTAAAATTAATCATGTTTCATGCATCTCGGCCAAATTTCAGCTCAAACGGACATCTCAAACTCATACAATTGCTCATACAAGATTCAGGACCAAAATGCAAACATTTTGAAACACATAACTGCCACTGTCAGCCCCCAACGGTCAACCGTTCCGAAACGGGAGACAGCCCGTTTCGAAACGCGGGGCCGTTCCGCAACGGGTTCCGCAACGGGGGTCTGGCAGAAGCCTTTCCGTTTCGGAACGGTGTCACCCGTTTCGGACGCCTGGGCTGCTTCGAGGCACCCGTTCCGAAACGGTTCACCCTGTTCCGAAACACCCTGCACAAAATGCAGAAATTTGCCTATTTAAACATGCAATTAAACATCCAATCATGCTCCAAAAGCCACCAAACTTTGCCAACATGCAATTCAACATAAAAGAGGCATACTTGCATCAACAATTCACCAACATGCCATCATACATGAAAAGCCCCAATTTTAAGACTAAGCTTCCAACACAAGCAAACCATTTAAGCAACATACTTCCAAAATCAAACTCATAAGCCAAACCATGTTCCAACAACATCAACAATACAAAACCATACTTGTCTAAACATAGACAAACACATACATCAACCCAAGAGATTCTACCCCATTGCCTTTATTAACTATAGCTATTAACCGAGACATACATCTCAAGTGGAGTCCTTCTTGAATCCCTTGCTCCTCGCTGTCCAAACTTCAAGAATCTGCATTGATGGACAAAAAGGAGCGTAAGCACATAATGCTTAGTGAGGAAAGCTCAAAACCAAAACACCATCAATGCAGCGAGCCATAAATCACTTTTAAAACAAACTCGATTTGTTTACCAAAGCCATGTTTGAAAACTCCTTTTCAACAACAATCTCAAAACCATGCATCGCACATACATGAAAACCAACCCTTAGTTTAGCAAACTAAGAAAACCCTTTTTAAAGCACAACTTGCAAAATCAACCATTTAGCCAAACCATGCATACACACCATATGCAAGCTAAAACAAAACCTTGGAAAACACTCCCATTTCACAACATACCTTTCTTTAAACTTGAAAGCCAAAACAAACAAGAACCTTTTAAAACCATTTCACAAACCAACCAACACATGCATTAAACCAAAGCCAACATATATGAACCACAACATCATCATCACATGCCTTTAAAAACAAGTCTCAACAAGACTCCAATGCACTAAAGATATTTCATGCTCACATGCCTCGTTTTCCAAATGATAATCAACACTTGTTCAACTTAACAAGTAAACATGCATTCACAAGCATTATACACTTTCCATGCAACCATGCATCTTTTCAAGCATCTCATGCTTCACATGCAATTATGCATCAATTCAAGCATCTCATGCTTCACATGCAAATATGCATCATTTCAAGCACCCCATGCTTCATCACAATCAAGAACATCATATTGGCCTTCAAATGATCAACCACATTCACTTTTCAACTCAACACCCAATCGGATACACGGATTCCGAGCATTGTCCCTACGCTCCCTACACCCTACCAATCCAAGGTCCTCGAATGGGCAACAACCTCCATTATGACCTCAACATCCTAAGGTTCCCATGTATGGACTTTTAAACACCACACAACCTTAGCTCTTCCCCAAGGTTCTCATGTATGGACTTTTAACCACCATACAACCTTGACATGCACAAGGTTCTCACATATGGGCAACACCTCCATATAACCTTTGCATTCACCGATTGGTAGTTGTAGAACATCACTAACGAGATCCGGGACACCCTACACAAGATCCACACATGGACTTAACACCGCCATTGTGATCTCAACAAGCACAAGGTTCTCACATATGGGCAACACCTCCATATAACCTTTGCTCAACCAAGGTCCTCGAATGGGCAACACCTCCATTATGACCTCAACCATCTCGTTAGGATACTTGAAGGGAGTTTCCCGGTCCACTCTTGACCACTCCACCTCCAAGGCGACTTAATTCACGGTGCACCCAATCCTATAGCCGGCTAACTATATCCGATCAAAGAACCAAGAACCACTTACATCACTTGCCAATATAACCATCTTACCACATTAGTCCAATGTTCCATATGCATAACCATAATGCAAAACCATTACCACATTAATCAAATGATTCACATGCATAACCAATATGCAAAACCATTACCACATTAATCAAATGATTCACATGCATAACCAATATGCAAAAACCATCATTTACCAGCATTAATTCACTGTTTTAAAGCACTAAACAAAGCCATTGAACAACATGCAACACCATGCATCAAACCCACATTTTCAATGTATAAAACCAAGGATCTCTTACCTTGAGCATCCTTCACATATGGCTTTCAAAACCAGCATTAAACCATGCTAAAATATGCTTTCAAAACAGAATTAAACCATGCAAAACACATGCATTTCAATCATCAACCACAATTTCTTAAAAAGCCAATTCATAACACAAATCAAGTAAGAAATCCATTTACTTACTCTTGAGCTTAGAAAAGTTGTTTAGACTTAAACTAAGCTCCCAAAACCTTCAAACCTTTGTTTAAAAGCCGAAAACCCAACTTCACTCACCGATAACCAAAACAAGGCTAGCCACCAAGCCTTCCAAGCATCCGAAACCTTCCGCAACACCTCTAAAGCTCACGGATCAAACTCCCCTGTTTCAAGCACACAAAAACAGCACATTAATGCATCATTATGCATTAAGAACATCAGCCACACAACCAAATTCGCTGCTCAACACAAATCCAACAATTCGGCTACCAAACACAACCGAAATCACCTCCAAACATTTCCAAAACTTAACCCAGCCAAGATCCATCACTTCTAACCATTTTTAAACATCATTTAACATCCAAAATGATCACAAACACGTCCTTATACTCCCAGGTATAACAGATCACCAAAAACACTCCAAAAACAACCAAAAACTCAAGCAAAACTTAGGAAATTCAACCTATCCGGGATTGCATTAATTAAACCTCAACTTCTAATCAATTTAGCATTCATTTAACATCATTTTGACACTTCAAAACACTGCCCAAACAGATCACACGAAAATTTCACCAAAATCACCAAATCTTGCATTTTAAGCCAAAATCAAGATTTCTATTGAAAAGCCTTTAACAAAACACAAACCAAGGATTGAGAACTTGGGAATTTCAGTAAAGAACTTGAAGTTCAGAGGAGAAGGACGTTCTTACCTCCAAACTTGAGTTTCTCCTTTTTGGAGCCAAAAAGCTTAATGAAACAACTTGCAAATTGAGAGGTTTTGTTGATGAGATGATTAGGAATCAAATGAGAGTTGAAATGAGTGATTTGAGTGACAAAATCAGAGGAGGAAATCTGGAGAGAATGTGTTTGGTTTGAGAGAAAAGATGAGAGAAAAGTTAGTTAGATTTAGGAAAATATCTTCCCTCCACTTTTCTTTTGTTTAAAAACACTTAATTAATCATTTAATATATTTAGAAAATCTGGAGAAACTCCCATTGGGTAAATAGCTCCTTAAAGATTCAAAGTTTCAATCCTTTATAAAACTGTCACCGAACTTTCAAAAATTACATTTTGGTCACTAGCCAAAATGTCAACCTTCCGAACCTCATTTTCCAAAATTGATTTCACAGTTCACTTTTATATATTAAAAGATGATTTTAGAACATTTTTCCATATTTTTAATGCAACCCGAACTAGGCTTTCCTAATTTCACCTCTTTAGATTCGAACAACACTTTGACCAAACCGGTCAACGCCCAAAACTTCTGAGCCCAAAACCGGGGCGTTACAGTCCGTTTGTGCCTCAACGAAGCAAAGTGGAATGAAGTGCCGAAGATCGCAAGAAGATAGAGCTTAATTGCAAAGCCTTGCACATCCTCTTTTGTGCATTTGGCCCAACCATCTATGAGAAGATGTCTTCTTGTGAGAGTGCCAAGGAGGTATGAGACAAGCTTGAAGTCACATACGAGGGGACGAATGAAGTAAAGGAGACCAAGATTGGGCTCCTCATCTTAGAGTGTGAGAACTTCAAGATGGATCTGGAAGAAGACATCGAGAAGATGTTCGATAGGTTCTCCACTATCACCAATGGTCTCAAAGGCTATGGAGAAGCCATCCCGGAAGAGAAGCTTTTCCGAAAGCTCATCTACTCACTTCCCGAGTCATGGGACTCAGAGAGGACCGCCATCATCGAAGCCAAGAATTTGAAAACCTTGAAGCTTGATGAACTCATGAGGTCACTCCTTACTCATCAAATAATGAAGAAAAACAAAGAAGATGAGAAGAAGATGGAAGAAATTAGAGCTATGGGGGAGAAGAAGCTCAAAGGGTCTGGCATCAACACCAATGCCATTGCTCTTAAATCCTCCACTTGCCACCATAGAGATTCAAGCGAAGAGAAGGATGAAGAAAAAAGGATAGTTCATCTCTTCAAGAAGTGTGCCCCATTCATGAAGAAAGCCTAGAGAGAGCTTGAACGAGAATCCATAAAAAAGAAGAGGGCAAGCACTTCAAGCCATAAGAAGAAGGCATATGTGGCTACGTGGAGTGATGAGGACTCCACCAACGATGAACAAGCCAACCTTTGCCTTATGGCCATCGAAGAAGATTCAAGGGTAACTTCTAATTCATCTACTTCATGTTCTTACTATTTTGATGAACTACAAGATGCCTACGATGATTTGGTTTTAGAGTTTAAAAATCACATTTTGAAAAACAATAAAATGATTTCAAAGTTGAAAATTCAAAATGATTTGATTTCTAAAACCAAACTTGAACTTGAAGTAAAACTCTAAGAGTTTGAACAAAAATGTTTTCATTTACAAAATTTTCTTTAAAAAGTTCAAGAAGAAAAAGATTTGATTTCCAAAGAGCTTGAAAAGAAAAATAATTTTGGAAAATCAAACTTTTATGTAAGACAATCCAGTGCCCCTAGATTTGTAAAAGGTAAATGTTTTAGAAGTGTTTGGGTCCCAAAAGGACTAACCACTTCAACTAAAAAGGATGGAATTGAAAAATGGATTCCTAAGAGGACTAAATTTAGTGCTACTAACGTTTATTGATCCAAAGCAATTTGGATACCAAAAACCACTTGATTGTCTTTTGCTAGGTGTGATGGAGATTGATCAACAAGTCAAACTTTGAGGGGGAGCTCCATGCACACAAGGAAGAACACTTGAAGAAGGAAGGCTTCACATCCTCCCTTGGGTTCAAGTGTGGTAATATCTAGTTGTCTTTGTTTTTATTTGTTTACTTTTTCATTTAATTCAACTAGATGTTCATATATGTTGGACTGACATTCTTATGATGCTTTGAGAAAGGGGGAGCAATTTAAAAACCAAAAATTCTTATTTGTCATTTTTGTTACCACTATTGTTATTTTGAACTTAAAAGTGTTTAAATTCTTTTTGATATAACAAAAAGGGAGAAATGTGGTTTGAAAAATTGAATTTTCAAATGAATAAGGGGGAGCTTTAATTGAATTTCAAATCTTAATCTCTTATTCACAATTTTAAACTTAAAAGGGGAGAATCCCAAACAATTTTTCAAGTTGGTTTTATTATATCAAAAATGGGGAGATTGTAGGACTAGTGTTTTGATATAATAATTGAAAAATGTTTTGGACTAATTTGAAAAGAATTTAAAACTTGGTTTTAAGTCCAAACAACTTGAATTTATGTTTGAGGTATTTTAAAAGGTTTTTGGCAAGATTTTTATGCTTTAAAATAGCCAAACTTGTGTTTTCAAAGTGTCTGTACCGATACAGTCCAACCCGTATCGATACCTTTTTTACCCAGTTTGGTCACTGCCAAAACCCGTATCGAAACAGGCCTGGCCGTTTCGATACGGTGAGGGATCGTATTGATATGCCTAGTCAGCGTACCGATCCCATTTTAACAACCCTAACGGTCATATTTACCAACGGTCTTTTAAACGTCATACCGTACCGATACGCCCTCAAGCGTATCGATACGCCTAGGCTGGCAAGAGCCCAACGGCTAGTTTCTGATGAAGGCCGTACAGATACGAGTCTATGCGTATCAATACGGAAGGCTGCATAACATCATTAATGAAGGGAAATAAAGTCCTCAACGGCTCTAATTCATCCCCAACGACTACAAACTCATTAAGGAGTATAAAAAGGACCTCCAAGCATCAAGTAATGGTTAATGCTTCAATTGTCAATCAACAAATGATCAAGAATTGTCTTTGTACTTAAATTGTCATTTCTTTGTATAGACAAACACTAGTGAGCCAAAATTGTTAAATTTGCTCAAGTGTTTTAGGTTTTGGGTGAGAGCTAAATAGTGCAAACAAACACCTATTAGAGGGATTTGTGTTTGCTAATCTTTTCTCTTGTAAAAAGGGTTTGATCAAGGCTTTGGGTAGAAAGCTTGATCGGTGTATAAGGGTTTCCTCCTAAACCTAGAAAAGGGGATGAATCAATAGTGGATTGGTTGGAAATCCTTAGTGGGAAGCTAAGGTAGTGGATGTAGACCTTGGTTAGAAGGTTGAACCACTATAAATCATTGTGTCACATATCCTTTTAGCTTTCACACCACATTCACCCAAATTTCCACTTCTCTACACTTGGCGAGCAAGAACGGTTGAAGGAATCGAGAACCTCAAAACTCAACAATTTTGTTTTTCTCCTCTAAACAGGTGGTCACCACCTGATTGGAGGAGGAAAATATATTTAATAAATCAAATATAAATAATTAAAATCCTCAAATAAGGTGGTGACAAGTGTCATCACCTAATTAAATAATTATTTTATTTTATTAGATTAAAATTAGGACCAAATTGATAAAAAAATTTAAATATAGGAGACTAAATGTGTAATTATACCAATTTTATTTAACATTTCCATCAACTTTTTTGTTATTTTTGTTTTTCTCCTCTAAACTGGTGGTGACACGTGTCACCACCTAATTGGAGGAAGAAAATATATTTAATAAATCAAATATAAATAATTAAAGTTCTTAAATAAGGTATTGACACGTGTCACCACCTAATTAAATAATTAATTTATTTTATTAGATTAAAATTAGGACCAAATTGATAAAAAAATTTAATTATATGGGATTAAATGTGTAATTATACCAATTTTATTTAACATCCCCGCCAACTTTTCTGTTATTTTTAATGGCTGGTGGTCACATTGATACCATTTAAATATTTTGATGGTTTAATTACTTTAAAAAAGTAATGTAGTCAAATCGCAACTTTTCTAATAGTATGATGGTCAATGAAGTAGTTTAACCAAAAATTCATGATGAAGAGTTATAATTTAAAGGGTAAACTATACAGGTGACCACTTAACTATTGGGTTGGTGTTAATTTGACTACTATACTTTCAGTTTTGGTAAATATACTACTTAATTATTTAAAGGGTAAACTACATAAATAACCATCATACTATTGCAAAAGTCGCGATTTGACCACCTTACTTTTTTTCGAAGCAATTAAACCATCATACTATTAAATTGGGTACAATTTGACCACCAGCCGTTTAACGGCAGGGTGACGTGGCAGTTAAAAAAAATAAGGGTATAATTACACATTTGATTCTTAATATTTACACATTCTTTCAATTTAGTCCTCATTTTAATTTAATAAAATAAATTAATAATTTAATTAGGTGGTGACACGTGTCACTATCTTATTGGAGGAATTTAATTATTTATATTTGATTAAATAAATTTATTTTCATCCTCCAATCAAGTGGTGACACGTGTCACCACCTGATTAAAGGAAGAAAATAAATTTATTAACAAGCGCAATTTAAAGGGTTTGAACCTGCATCTCCAACAACAAAAAGTGTTGGTTTACCACCACACCAAATGCTTTATTGTGATATAATTCTTACAATATACTATATGTAAATGAACATCAAAAACTGAAAAACTCCATCATCGTCATCATCAACATTTTTTATTTTCTTGAGCTTCTTCAAATCTCCAGAAACTGTTGCTAATGACGATGAAACTGAAGAATATAAATTTTGGATCAACTTTTTCTTCTGCTGGTAAAACTTTGATTGTAGACTAAAGAACATAAATTTGGATAGTCGAAACTTAATTTAGATCAACTTTTTCTTCTACTGGCAAAACCTCGGTTGTAGACTAAGAATATAAATTTTCTGCTAATGACGACTAGCTATTTAAAAGAACTGAAATAATGTTTGTGCAAGGACAATGAGTGGTATCAAAATGCCTTTATATGCAGTTGCCATATATGATAAGTACATCTTCATGCTGACTCTTCCTTTTACCTTTTTCTCTTCTTGAACAAGCTGTTTTTTCCTCCACTTTGTTTTTCTTTTCTCTTTAATTGCTTTCTGGTCTGAAGCTGATGCACCATCTTCAACTTCCTTTGCTAAACTGTTAATATTATTTTCAGCTGAATCACATTTTTTATTCAATATGGTTGACCCATCAAGAAGCAAATTTTCATCTGAGTCTTTTGATGAGAAACTCGGAACATCCATTGCTTCAATTGCTTCATGGTGAGCCGAGACCAGAGCGTTAAAATTGTTGCATGCTTGTAAAAGTTCATCATATTTTCCAGCTTGTATGATGCGACCTTCCTTGAGCACCTGAAATGTGATTAATAACATTTGAGAATAACATATTCTGAACACCGTCATTGATGGAGATTTTCAGTTTTTGATGTTCATTTAGATATAATATTGAAAGAAATGTATCAAAATATAGCATTTGGCGTGGTGGTAAGCCAACACTCTTTAATGTTGGAAGACACAAGTTTGACCCCCCCCCAAATTGCATTTGTGTTTATTTTCCTTTTCTTCCTTTAATCAGGTGGTGACACGTGTCACCACCTGATTGGAGGATGAAAATAAATTTATTTAATCAAATATAAATAATTAAATCCCTCCAATAAGGCAGTGACACGTGTCACCACCTAATTAAATAATTAATTAATTTTATTAAATTAAAATGAGGACTAAATTGAAAGAATGTGTAAATAGTAAGGACCAAATGTGTAATTATACCGTTATTTTTTTTAACTGCCACGTCATCCTACCGTTAACCTCTAACGGCTGGTGGTCAAATTGCACCCAATTTAATAGTATGATGGTTTAATTTCTTCGAAAAAAAGTAAGGTGGTCAAATCGCGACTTTTATAATAGTATGGTTGTCATTTATGTAGTTTACCCTTATTTAAATGGTTCCAATGTAGCCACCAACCGTTAAAACATAACGGAATAGCTGATGTGGCTCTACCATATGGATTCTTCAAAAGGATAATTGGTTCCTTAAGAACTTATGGATCAAAGATCTCGTAGCCTCTACCATATGGATTCTTCAAAAGGATAATTGGTTCCTTAAGAAGGCAAGGAATGAAAGAGAAATGTGTGACACCCATCATTGTTTTCTATGCAAACCAAGAAAACACTCCAATTCTGGGAAAACTGAAGACAACAAAGTTTCTGCCATTTTACAAGGGACTATTGAATTACTTCCAGTAGGGCCATTCATGTTGGATTTTACTTTGCATTGCTTTCTAGATCCTTAGAATTTGATGACATACTGGTGAAATTGCAAGACCAGATTGCAACTATGTTAAGTTTTGCCCATGTGGAAGACTTTATCTTCCTACAGATTGGAAGTTGGAACAGAGTCCATTTCATCAAGCAGGGAATTGGCCATTGATATTATGAACAACATTTTCTCAACTTTTGCATCCTTTAACATGGAGACTAACGCATCTCCTTCAGCAAGCAACTCCACACAACCGCTTTGTAGGGATAGAAAAATACTCGACGCATCCTTTGATTCCTTTGCATCCTTTGCATTTCCTTCAGGTCGGGTTTTCATGTGGAAGACTAACGCATCTCCTTCAGCAAGCAACTCCACGCATCTCCTTCAGGTTTGATTTTTTCCTTTTTAATTTGATGGTGACACGTGTCACTATCTTATCGGATAAAAAAATATTTGTTAAATAAATTAAAATTAAGAAAAATACTCCTCAAATGACACGTGTCACTATATGTCTAGATGCTAAATTTATTAAATTAAATTCAATTTAGGACAAAATTAATATAATGTGTAAATAATGATGACCAAATGTGTAATTATACCAATTCTGTTTTACAACCATGTCAGTTATTCCTTTATGTTTTAACGGTTGGTGGATACATTGGAACCATTTAAATAGTTAAGTGGTATATTTTTCAAAATTGAAAGTATAATGGTCAAATTGACACCAACCACATAATTAAGTGGTTATCTGCGTAGTTTACCCTAATTTAAATGACCAAATATGCTAGTAATTATTATTTTTAAAGTTTTTATCACAAATAAGTACTTAAAGTAGATTAAGTTTTTTATTTAGGTATTTGAAGTATTTTTTTCGTCAAAATATGTATTTAAACTATATCACTTTTTTCATGTAGGTACTTAAAGTAATTTTTCGTCAAAATAGATATTCAAAGTAGTTTTTTTGTCAAAATAGATACCTAAAGTATTTTTTAGGTAAATTATACCGTTCGTCACTCGACTATCTTTTCACACCTATTTTGATTACTCAACTTTCAAAACGTACAATTTATTAAATGAAATTTTGGATTGCTCATGTTTTAATCACGCTGAATTATTATTTTTTATTTTGATATGACATGACATTTTTATTATTAAATATAAAAAATAAAATAAAATAAAAAATAAAATCAGATTTTTATTATTAAATTTAAAATAAAGAATATTAAATTTTATACCCAAACCAAAAAAAATATTTACCGAAGAACGGAGGAACTTCTCTAAGATTCGAATGGTGGAAATCTTCATCGGCACGAGGCAAGGAATATACTGAGAAATTAGTTTTATCCGACGACCGAGGAGGGAGATCAGTGAGAGAAACCAAAAGGTTTTTGGTTGATTTGTTAACTTTGGAACACTTTCCGACAAAATGGAGGTCAGATTCAGATTCAGGTGTCGAGACGAAGCGACTAATAAATTTTGGGACTTAATGACCACCATTTACGGTCGTTAATGACGGTATCTGATGACGATAAACAGTGGACAAACGTAGTAGAGATAATTTGCGGCAAGATTTTGGGTTTAATTTTAAATTTTTTATTTTAATTTTTCTGTATAATAATAATAATAATAATAATAATAATAATAAATGTCACACCATAAAAAATATTAATAAAATAATTCAGAGCAATTAAACACATAAACAATTCAAAAGTTTGGTTTCTAAATTAAAACTTTTAAAAGTTGAGTGACCAAAATAGGAGTGAGAAGATAATTAAGAGATGAATGATATAATTTACCCTATTTTTTAATCAATGTCACTTGTCAACCTAAAAAATCACGCGGTTCTATCCAATATTCTCCCTGTAACAACCGGGTTTAGGGCCGGGTGAAAAAAATAATAAAATAATATTTGTAGTTTCAGGTTTATAATTAAAATAATCTTTTGGGCCTCATGTTTCAAAACAAATATTTATGTTGGACATGTTTTGATATTAAAGCCCAACTCCATGAAATTTACAAATGGATGAGATTGGCTATCTCATTAATGGCGTTTCTGTAAATACTTTGACTTGCAAAATAAAACCCTTTTTCCTTTTATTTCAAACACCTAAAATTTCCATCATCTTCTACCTCCATGTTTTCCAACGTGAGAAACCCCTCCCACCATTGAGTTACTATTCCATCTTCTTTCTCCCTCATTTTGGCTCGGTTTTGAAAGGTAAATACATCCCCATCTTGCTCTCATCTTCCTCTCCTTGAAAGTACAATTAGTTTTCATTTTGGTCCATGTTTTGAGAATTTGAGTTTTTGAGCTTTTAAGTTAAAAATCCAAACTTTGTTGTTCTATGTTGAAGTTTTTGATTCCTTGTTAGTATCTATGTTATTAGCAACTCAAATGGTCCAACATATGCATTTTTACTTGGTTTTATAAACATTCTCAGATTTGAGTTTTCATGGGGTTTTAGAAGGGTTTTAAGGGAGTTTTTGGGGTTGTTTTATGTTGGAATTTGAGGGCTGATAGTATAGTATATGAGGGTCACTTTGGTTATGTTTGATGATCGTTTGGTTGTTTGAAATGGAAGATTTCAGTGGGTCTTGAGGGCTGCTCGGGAATTCTATTTTGAGCATGAAATTGGGTGTTAAATTGCTTGGAAATGTTAATCCGGGTTGTTCTAACGACTAGTAATTGATTGTTGATGTTTTGTTTGTGTTTGGATTTGGTTAGAATCAAGGTTTGACATCAGTGAGACATTGGAAGTGAATCCGGAAGCTTGAAGGTTTTGGTTGCTTGGTTATTGAGCTTGGAAGTGAAGATGAGTGGTTTAATGCTTTCAAAATGGTTTTGAGTATTTGGTTCAAGCACGTGGACTAGGTTGGGCTTGGTAGACCCACCTAGAGTTGGGATTAGAGTGGTAGACCACTATAATCCCAAGCTTTAGTTAGAGACATTGGTTGAACTTTTTAATTGTTGTTTAAGCCTCATGATGATTTGTGTTGATGATGGTTATGTATAAATGTGTTATACATGTATGTTAAGGCATGGTTGTGATGCATTGTTATGTGCCTAAGGTATGGGCATGATGTTAATCATGGTGAGTACGTGCTAAACACGAAAATGGTTGTGAATTGATATTGTGGATTGTGTTTAGTATTGGCACTAGTATGCTTGGGTACAAATGATCGATCATTAGGATGTTAGTGTGCACACGTGAGTCAAATGCGCGCGTGGTATTGATGATGATAGTCATCAAGATGGAGTACAAGTTCACCCGGAAATTCTTCTTATATATATGTTAGTCGGTGACGAGTGTAATCCCATCAACGAGGCGTGAGGATGAGTGGAATCCCCTCCGCGAGAACGGTGATGAGTGTAATCCCACCGTAAGGTAATGGTTGTGTTGGATGTGAGTTCCAACGTGTTTATCCGCGTATTCGAGTCATAGCTAGGTGCCAATATGAGTTGATATGTGGATCAATATGATATGGAATGTGATTTCCTATGTGGATTATTATATGTGTTTACATATGATGTGGATTTGAGCTTGTTGAGCATGGCATATTATTGGATAATTGTGCATGCATCATTGACATTTTCGGCTCTTGTGGGGCGAAGGTATGGACATGCATTTACCTTTTTGTGCTCGTGCTTGGACCCTGCATTGTCGAGGTTTGTTTTTAAAGAGCTTACCCTCACTAAGCTTTATGCTTACGCTCTCTTTTGTTCGACAATGCAGATCCGTAGTCCGTGGGTTGCTAGTGCAAGAAGGGGGCCTCCAAGTGTGCCTTGTGGTGCTATCTTAGCTATCAAGTATGAGTATTTTAATTAAAGGATGTAATGGTCAAGCAATGGGACATGTATATGTTGTTTGAGCCTTTTGAAGTATGTTGAAGTTGGTTTGTTTAGGAGCATGCTAGACTCCTTTTATATGTTATGTTGATTTGGCTTTTGGATGTATGACTTGCTTGTAAACCATGTTGGATTTGCCTATCTTAAATATCTAAGTACATGTCCTTGTGTAAGCATGTTATGTTAAATGCCATGTATGATCTTTGAATGGATGCCTTATCTTATATCTTGTGTATCTTGAGCATGGTTGCTATAGGGTGTATGCCTCTAGAGTGTGTTTGTATGTTAAGTATGCTTCTTGGAGTCGTTACGGACGTTTGGGATCATTTGGAGATGTTTAAAACTGATTTTTGGAATTCACAGAGTGCAGGTGTTTCGAAACGGGTTGCCCTATTTCGAAACGGGTGTGGCTCCAGGGCCCTGTATCGAAACGTGTATCGATACGCTTTGGCTACTGTGAACCCCTGTTTCGAAACCAGTTTCGAAACACTTTGGCTACTGGAATTGCATTATTCGAAACGTGTATCGAAACGGCTAGGCAAAATGAGACCATGTTCCGAAACGGGGTGGATGCGTTTCGAAACGGGTGTCTGGCTTTTAAAACTAGAGCTTGTGTTTCGAAACGAGCTATGACTGTTTCGAAACACATGCCTGAAATTGGGCTTTTTGACATCTCTAAATGGTTTCAAGGGTTGGGCTTAGGCCCTGTTTGTTGTTGGGCTTCCGCTTAGGTTTAATTAATGCATTCTAGATAATATAATAAATGAAAAAGTTTTCCTTGGGTCGGTAACCGAAGTGGAGCCTTAACGGGTTTCATCTCGGTTATCCCCGTGTAATCCGCTCAGACCGGTCAAGCGTCCGGACCGGGACGATGGGGTTACACTTGTTGGTATCAGTGCCTAAGGTTTCCGAGACCTTGGACAGGTAAGTGAGGTAAGTTGTGTTCTATGTTGAAAATGCACGGTATTTGCTTGCCATGTAAGCATGTTTACTTGTTTATCAAGTATGCTTGTTGTTTTATTTGAAGCATGATGTTTAGAGTCCCATTGCTACTATTACATCGGAAAAAGGATTTTTGAAGTGAGGGAACATACTTGAGCCACTTGGAGCCCTTACCTTGCTAACCCTTTCTTTTTGTGCTTTGTTGTTGTGTGTAGTTGTTGTTTGTGAGCACGATGTCGAGGCTGAGATGTAGGCCGAGGGTGGTTCGTCAGGAACCACATGTTGCGGCTCATGTTAATGAGCCGGTGGCTGTAGTAGAGGCTCATGTAGGAGAGCCTGCTGCTGGAGTTGGAGCTCCTCCACCACCACCACCTCCTCAGCCTGGAGTTGGAGACGAGGATGGAGCTGAGGGAGAGGGACCTCAGGTTGGCCAGGATGGCCAAGGTCCGGCCGAAATAGATATGGCTCCGCTTGTACAAGCTATAACGGGAGCATTTCAGGCCACAGTTGCCGGAGCTCAGGCTGCAGCTCAGACTAGAGGTGATGATGCTAGTTTATTGTTAGAGAGGCTCAGTAGCCTAGGAGCTGAAGAGTTCAGAGGATCTACACCGAAGAGGTCTGAGTTGTGGTTAGAGAAGACAGTCCGCATCTTAACTCAGATGGGTTGTGTGGGTTCTCGCAGATTGGGCTGTGTGATCTCTTTGCTACAGGGTGATGCCTACACCTGGTGGGTCACCATTACTACTGGAGTTCCAGAGGCTGAGATTGGTTGGGATTTCTTTGAGTCTGCTTTCCGGAAGAGGTACTTGAGTTCGAGGTATCTTGATGAGAAGAAGCGAGAGTTTATGGCTCTTGTTCAGGGAGAGGCTACTGTGACTGACTACGAGATCCGCTTTGTTCGTTTGAGTCAGTATGCTCAAGAGTTAGTTCCTACTGAGAGGGACCATTGTAACCGATTCAGATATGGGCTTCATGAGGAAGTTAAAAGGTACACCTTAGCTTCAGATTATTCTGATTTTGATGTCTTGGTTGCTAGTGCCAAGGACATTGAGCATAACTTGGGGCTGACCAAGCGTTCTGGAGGATCTAGTTCTGGTAAGAGACATAACAACTTTGACCGTGGGGATGCCAAGAGGCATAGAGGTGGTGGACAGCAGTTTGACCATAGACGTGGCGGTGGCCACCAATATAGAGGCCACAGGGCCATAGAGGTGGAGGGCGTTTGCCTGAGTGCACACGTTGTGGGAGACAACATTCTGGAGAGTGTTGGGGTAACTTTCATGCTTGTTGGAACTGTGGTTCGAGGGACCACTTTAGGAGAGAGTGTCCGCATCAGGCGGCACAGGCACCGAACTTAGCTCAGGCTCTTGCGAGGGCCAATGATTATCAGAGAGGCCGTGGGCGCGGTCGTGGCTACTTCCAGCCTAGGGCTGATGCACCTAGGGTATATGCTCAGAGGAACCTTGCTCATGTTGTGGCAGTACAGCCAGAGGCAGGCAGACCAGCGAGAGTTTATGCTCAGAGAGAGGCCGGGAACGACATTGATGGGATAGCAGGTAATTTTGAGTTATAGTCTATGTCTTTGCTTTCTTTGGTTGATTCGGGTTCTACGCATTCCTACATTTTGAGTGAGCATGCGCGGAAGTTAGATATACCTGTTGAGATCTTAGATGTAGGTATGTATGTGACTAGTTCTTTTGGTGAGATAGTTGTGGTTAGACGTATGTATAGGAGATGTCCGCTGAAGATTCAGGGTCATGTGTTTCCTGTTGATATGATGGAGCTTCCTTTTTATGGTTTTGACATTATTTTGGGTATGGACTGGTTAGTTGAGCACCGAGCTAGTGTGGATTTTGAGACGAAGAGGATTTCTTTGAAACTTTCTGATGACTACGAGGTAGTATAGTAGGCGAGAACATTAAGTTCTTGTCTAATGTTGTGTCAACTTTAGAGGCACATAGGTTGATGGATTCCGGTTGTGGGGCTTACTTAGCTTATGTTATGAATCCGAATATGAGTGAGGCTAGACCGAAAGATATTAGAACAGTTTGCGATTTTCCAGATGTGTTTCCTGAAGAGTTACCAGGTTTGCCTCCTGACAGAGATGTTGAGTTTGTGATTGAGACTGTTTCAGGGTCTACTCCAGTTTCTATAGCTCTGTACCGTATGGCTCCGAAAGAGTTGAGAGAATTGAAGAGTCAGCTGCAAGAGTTATTAGACCGTGGTTTCATTAGGCCTAGTAGTTCTCCTTAGGGTGCTCCTGTGTTGTTTGTGAAGAAGAAAGATGGCAGTATACGTATGTGTATTGACTATAGACAGTTGAATCAGTTGACTGTGAAGAACAAGTATTCGTTTCCTCGTATATATGATTTGTTTGATCAGTTGAGAGCTGCTTCAATGTTCTCAAAGATAGATTTGAGATCAGGGTACTATCAGTTGAAAGTAAAAGAGTGTGATGTTCCGAAAACAACTTTTAGGACTAGATATGGTCACTATGAGTTCCTTGTGATGTCGTTTGGGCTCACGAATGCACCTGCATCATTCATGGATATGATGAATAGAATTTTTAGAGACTATCTAGATCGCTTTGTAGTTGTTTTCATAGATGATATTCTTGTGTACTCGAAATCAGAAGAAGAGCATGATGAGCACTTGAGATATGTTTTACAGAGATTGTTGAGCAATCAGTTGTATGCGAAGCTTAGTAAATGTGAGTTCTGGATTCGAGAGGTTGTATTTCTTGGCTATATTGTTTCGGCCAAAGGTATCCGTGTTGATCCGTCGAAGATTGAGGCTATTGTTGAGTGGAAACAACCTAAGTCTGTGACTGAGATTAGGAGTTTCCTAGGATTAGCCGGTTACTATAGGAGATTTGTTGATGGTTTCTCTAGAGTAGCTGCTCCTTTGACTAAATTTTTGCAAAAAGGAGTTAAGTTTGAATGGTCAGATGCAAGACAAAAGGCCTTTGAGAAATTGAAAGAAGCTTTGACAAATGCTCCAATGTTAGTGCAACCAGTTTCAGGTAAAGAGTTTGTGATCTATAGTGATGCTTCATACATAGGTTTAGGTTGTGTTTTGATGCAAGAAAGAAGAGTTGTTGCTTATGCTTCGAGACAGTTGAAGATACATGAGAAGAACTATCCTACTCATGATATAGAGTTAGCCGTAGTTGTGTTTGCATTGAAGATTTGGCGTCACTACTTGTATGGTGAGAAGTGTATAGTTTACACCGATCATAAGAGCTTGAAGTATTTGATGACACAGAGAGAGTTTGTAGAACTAATGTTTTGATATAATAATTGAAAAATGTTTTGGACTAATTTAAAAAGTATTTAAAATAATTTCCAAAGTCCAAATATTCTGAAACTATGTTTAGGGATGTTTCTAAATGGGTTTTTCATGTTTTCAAAGGCCAAATTATACAAACCTGTCCAGGTGTTTCGAAAAACCTCAGGGCGTTTCGAAACAGGGGATTCCAGTAGCATATTCGTTTCGAAACGTGTTTCGAAACGGGCTTTCCCTGGACTTGATTTTTGCCCAGCGTTTCGAAACGGGCTAGGCCGTTTCGATACGCTTATGTGGCAATGACCCCAACAGTCATAAACCCCAACGGCTATTTTCCCAACCAACTTTTAAATGCAGGCGTTTCGATACGGGACTATAGCGTTTCGATACGAGTTTCGAAACGGCCATGAGACGTTCCGAAACGGACATGAGGCGTTCCGAAACGGCCAGGAGGCGTTCCGAAACGGATGCCCTGACAGACTGCAACGACTCATTCTACATTGAGAGTGTTTCGAAACGGCATCGAGCGTTTCGAAACGGGGAGCTGCAGAATGCATTTATGGTGGGAATTAAAGTCCTCAACGGCTCCAATTTGATCCCAACGGCTAGTAACGGCTACAAACTCAATTGGGAGTATAAAAGGGACCTCCAAGCATCAAGAGAAGGCTAATGCTCATATTGTCAAACATCAAATGATCAAGAAATTGTCTTAGCACTTAAATTGTCAATTCTTGTATAGACAAACACTAGTGAGCCAAAATTGTCAAATTTGCTCAAGTGTTTTAGGTTTGGGTGAGTGTTTAATTGTGCAAACAAACTCCTATTAGAGGATTATAAGTTTGCTTTGTTTATCTCTTGTAAAGAGGGTTTCAATCAAGGCTTTGGGTAGAAAGCTTGATTGGTTGTAAGGGTTTCCTCCTAAGCCTAGAAAAGGGGACGAATCAATTAGTGGATTGATTGTGAAATCCTTAGTGGGGAGCTAAGGTAGTGTATGTAGGTGCTTGTTAGAAGGCTGAACCACTCTAAAATCATTATGTCTTTATTCTTTCTAGCTTCCTAAACCCTTCCACCCAAATATCCACCTCTCCACCACTTGGTGAGCATAATCGGTTGAACGAATCGAGCACCACACAACTCAACAATTGGTATCAGAGCTTGGCTCAATCGAAGGGGATTCACATCCTATTGAGAAGATCCGGCAAGCTCGATCACTAGTTCATCAACCGGCTCAAATGGCGCAATCCATAGACAAACCGCCTTTCTTCGACGGAACATTCTATGCCCATTGGAAGATAAAGATGAAGTTCTTCATCAAGTCTAGAGATTACAAGCTATGGGACATAGTTGAAGATGGTCCGTTCGTGCCTCAACGAAGCAAAGCGGAGTGGAGTGCCGACGATCGCAAGAAGATGGAGCTCAATTGCAAGGCCTTGCACATCTTGTTTTGTGCTTTTGGCCCATCCATCTATGAGAAGATGTCTTCTTGTGAGAGTGCCAAGGAGGTATGGGACAAGCTTGAAGTCACAAACGAGGGGACCGATGAAGTCAAGGAGACCAAGATTGGGCTCCTAACCTTAGAGTATGAGAACTTCAAGATGGATCCGGAAGAGAACATCGAGAAGATGTTTGATAGGTTCTCCACCATCACCAACGGTCTTAAAGGTTATGGAGAAGCCATCCCGGAGGAAAAGCTTGTCCGAAAGCTCATCTACTCACTTCCCGAGTCTTGGGACTCAAAGAGGACCGCCATCATCGAAGCTAAAAATTTGAAGACTTTGAAGCTTGATGAACTTATGGGGTCTGTTCTCACTCATCAAATTATGAAGAAGAACAAGGAAGAGGAGAAGAAAAGGGAAGAAATTAGAGCTATGGGAGAGAAGAAAATCAAAGGGCCTGGCATCAATGCTAGTGCCATGGCTCTCAAATCCTCCACTTGCCATCATGTCTACTCAAGTGAAGAGGAGGATGAAGAAGAAGAGATAGTTCATCTCTTCAAGAAGTGTGCCCCGTTCATGAAGAAAGCCTTGAGAGAGCTTGAATGAGAACCTAAGAGAAAGGAGAGGGCAAGCACTTCAAGCCATAAGAAGAAGGCACATTTGGCTACTTGGAGTGATGAAGACTCCACCGACGATGAACAAGCCAACCTTTGCCTTATGGCCATCGAAGAAGATTCAAGGGTAACTTCTAATTCATCTACTTCATGTTCTTATTCCTTTGATGAATTACAAGATGCCTATGATGATTTGGTTTTAGATTTTAAAAGCCACATTTTGAAAAACAAAAAATTGGTTTCAAAGTTAAAAATTCAAAATGATTTGCTTTCTAAAACCAAACTTGAACTTGAAGCAAAACTTGAAGAGTTTGAATTAAAATGTTTTGATTTACAAAAATTGCTTCAAAATGTTCAAGAAGAAAAAGATTTGATTTCCAAAGAGCTTGAAAAGAAAAACAATTTTGGAAAATCAAATTTTTATGTTAGACAATCTAGTGCCCCTAGATTTAAAAATGGTAAATGTTTTAGAAGTGTTTGGGTCCCAAAAGGACTAACCACTTCAATTAAAAAGGATGACATTGAAAAATGGATTCCAAAGGGGTCAAAAATTTGTGCTACTAACGTTCATGGATCCAAAGCAATTTGGATACCAAAAGTTACTTGATTGTCTTTTTCTAGGTGTGATGGAGATGTTCAACAAGTCAAACATTGAGGGGGAGCTCCATGCACACAAGGAAGAACACTTGAAGAAGGAAGGCTTCACATTCTACCTTGAGTTCAAGTGTGGTAAAATTCTAGTTGTTTTTGATTTTATTTGTTTATCTTTGTTTAAATTCAACTAGATGATCATATATGTTGTGACTAACATTTTGATGACGCTTTGAGTAAGGGGGAGCCATTTTAAAACCAAATTCTTACTTTTGTCAACTTTTTACCTCTATTGTTATTTTTGAACTTATTGTTTTAAATTCTTTTTGATATAACAAAAAGGGGGAGAAATGGTTTGAAAAATTGAATTTTCAAACGAATAAGGGGGATTGAATTTTCAAACGAATAAGGGGGAGCTTTATTTGATTTCATATCTTTAGTCTCTTATTCACATTTTTAAAGTTAAAGGGGGAGAATCCCAAACAATTTTTCAAGAGAGTTTTATTATATCAATAAGGGGGAGATTGTAGAACTAATGTTTTGATATAATAATTGAAAAATGTTTTAGACTAATTTAAAAAGTATTTAAAACAATTTCCAAAGTCCAAATATTCTGAAACTATGTTTAGGGATGTTTCTAAATGGGTTTTTCATGTTTTCAAAGGCCAAATTATACAAACCTGTCCAGGTGTTTCGAAACACCTCAGGGCGTTTCGAAACAGGGGATTCCAGTAGCATATTCGTTTCGAAACGTGTTTCGAAACGGGCTTTCCCTGGACTTGATTTTTGCCCAGTGTTTCAAAACGGGCTAGGCCGTTTCGATACGCCTATGTGGCAATGACCCCAACGGTCATAAACCCCAACGGCTATTTTCCCAACCAACTTTTAAATGCAGGCGTTTCGATACGGGACTATAGCGTTTCGATACGAGTTTCGAAACGGCCAGGAGGCATTCTGAAACGGATATGAGGCGTTCTGAAACGGCCAGGAGGCGTTCCGAAACGGATGCCCTGACAGACTGCAACGGCTCTTTCTACATTGAGAGTGTTTCGAAACGGCATCGAGCGTTTCGAAACGGGGAGCTGCAGAATGCATTTATGGTGGGAATTAAAGTCCTCAACGGCTCCAATTTGATCCCAACGGCTAGTAACCGCTACAAACTCAATTGGGAGTATAAAAGGGACCTCCAAGCATCAAGAGAAGGCTAATGCTCATATTGTCAAACATCAAATGATCAAGAAATTGTCTTAGCACTTAAATTGTCAATTCTTGTATAGACAAACACTAGTGAGCAAAAATTGTCAAATTTGCTCAAGTGTTTTAGGTTTGGGTGAGTGCTTAATTGTGCAAACAAACTCCTATTAGAGGATTATAAGTTTGCTTTGTTTATCTCTTGTAAAGAGGGTTTCAATCAAGGCTTTGGGTAGAAAGCTTGATTGGTTGTAAGGGTTTCCTCCTAAGCCTAGAAAAGGGGACGAATCAATTAGTGGATTGATTGTGAAATCTTTAGTGGGGAGCTAAGGTAGTGGATGTAGGTGCTTGTTAGAAGGCCGAACCACTCTAAAATCATTGTGTCTTTATTCTTTCTAGCTTCCTAAACCCTTCCACCCAAATATCCACCTCTCCACCACTTGGTGAGCATAATCGGTTGAACGAATCGAGCACCACACAACTCAACAGAGTTGAACTTGAGACAGAGAAGATGGCTTGAGTTGTTAAAAGACTATGATTTGATCATTGAGTACCATCCGGGTAAGGCAAATGTAGTAGCCGATGCTTTGAGTAGAAAAGTTGCAGTTGAGTTGAGAGCTATGTTTGCTAGATTGAGTGTGTCCGATGATGGTGGTTTGATCACAGAGTTACAAGTGAAGCCTTCTTTGATTCAGTTGATTAGAGAGAAGCAGTTGCAAGATGTGTATTTAGTTCTTCATGTTCAGGACATAGCCGAAGGTAGACCGACCGAGTATAGCTTCAATGGTGAGAATGTGTTGTGTTTCAGAGATAGAGTTGTTGTACCAGAAGATGTTGAGTTGAGACGTATGATTTTGAGCGAAGCACATTCGAGTCCCTTTTCTATGCATCCGGGTAGTACCAAGGTGTACCGTGATTTGAAGAATGATTATTTTTGGGTTGGTTTGAAGAAGGATGTAGCTGAGTATGTGAGCTGTTGTATGGTTTGTCAGAGAGTGAAGGCATAACATCAGGTTCCTTTAGGTTTGTTACAGCCTTTGAAGATTCCGGAATGAAAATGGGAGAGGATCACCATGGACTTTGTGTCGGGGTTACCGTTGTCTTCTTCGAAGAAGAATTCTGTTTGGGTGATAGTGGATAGATTCACTAAGTGTGCTCACTTCTTAGCAGTGAACACTACAGATTCTTTAGACAAGTTGGAAAACTTGTACATCCGTGAGGTTGTGAGACTTCATTGGGTTCCGAAGTCTATTGTTTCAGACAGAGATCCGAGATTTACTTCGAGGTTCTGGGGTTGTTTGCATAGTGCTCTAGGTAGCCGTTTGCATTTCAGTACTTCTTATCATCTGCAGTCCGATGGATAGTCAGAGCGAGTGATACAGATTCTAGAGGATATGCTCCGTTGTTGTGTGATTGACTTCCAGGGTTCTTGGGAGAAGCACTTACCTTTAGTCGAGTTTGCGTACAACAACATTTATCAGGCTAGTATTCAGATGGCTCCCTATGAGGCTTTATATGGTAGACGATGTAGGACTCCGATCTGTTGGGCTGAAACAGGTCAGAGATTGTTACCTATGCCGGATTTGCTTAAGAGAACTACAGAAAAGGTGAAGTTGATTTGTGACCGTTTGAAAGCAGCTTCTGATCGTCAGAAGTCTTATGCAGATCTGAAGAGAAAAGAGATTGAGTTCTCCGTGGGTGAGAAAGTGTTTCTGAAAGTATCTCCGTGGAAGAAGGTGATGAGATTTGGCCGGAAAGGCAAGTTGAGTCCGAGGTTCATTGGCCCGTATGAGATAGTTGAGCGGATTGGGCCTGTAGCTTACCGTTTGAGATTGCCTTCTGAGTTAGAGAAGATCCATGATGTGTTTCATGTGTTGATGCTTAGGAGATATAGATCAGATCCTTCTCATGTTATGCATGTTGAGGAAATAGAGTTGAATCCGGATTTGTCTTACAATGAAGAGCCTGTTGAGATACTTGCTTCTGATAGCAAGGTGTTGCGTGGCAAGACCATAGAGTTGGTCAAGGTGTTGTGGAGACATAGAGGTGTGGAAGAGGCCACGTGGGAGAGGAAAGCTGATATGCTTGAGCAGTTTCCGTACTTGTTTCCGTCAGGTAATTTCGGGGACGAAATTCCTTAAGTGGGGGAGAGTTGTAACACCCGGGTTTAGGGGCCGGGTGAAAATAATAATAAAATAATATTTTTAGTTTCGAGTTTATAATTAAAATAATCTCTTGGGCCTCGGGTTTCAAAACAAATATTCATGTTGGACATGTTTTGATATTAAAGCCCAACTCCATGGAATTTACAAATGGATGAGATTGGCTATCTCATTAATGGTGTTTCTTAAATACTTTGACTTGCAAAATAAAACCCTTTTTCCTTTTATTTCAAACACCCAAAATTTCCATCATCTTCTACCTCAATGTTTTCCAACGTGAGAAACCCCTCCCACCATTGAGTTACTATTCCATCTTCTTTCTCCCTCATTTTGGCTCGGTTTTGAAAGGTAAATACATCCTCATCTTGCTCTCATCTTCCTCTCCTTGAAAGTACAATTAGTTTTCATTTTGGTCCATGTTTTGAGAATTTGAGTTTTGAGCTTTTAAGTTAAAAATCCAAAATTTGTTGTTCTATGTTGAAGTTTTTGATTCCTTGTTAGTATCTATGTTATTAGCAACTCAAATGGTCCAACATGTGTAATTTTTACTTGGTTTTATAAACATTCCCGAATTTGAGTTTTCATGGGGTTTTAGAAGGGTTTTAAGAGAGTTTTTGGGGTTGTTTTATGTTGGAATTTGAGGGCTGATGTTAGTATGGTATATGAGGGTCACTTTGGGTGTGTTTGATGATCGTTTGGTTGTTTGAAATGGAAGATTTCAGTGGGTCTTGAGGGCTGCTCGGGAATTCTGTTTTGAGCATGAAATTGGGTGTTAAATTGCTTGGAAATGTTAATCCGGGTTGTTCCGACGACTAGTAATTGATTGTTGGTGTTTTGTTTGTGTTTGGATTTGGTTAGAATCAAGGTTTGACATCGGTGAGACATCGGAAGTGAATCCGGAAGCTTGAAGGTTTTTGTTGCTTAGTTATTGAGCTTGGAAGTGAAGGTGAGTGGTTTAATGCTTTCAAAATGGTTTTGAGTATTTGGTTCAAGCATGTGGACTAGGTTGGGCTTGGTAGACCCACCTAGAGTTGGGATTAGAGTGGTAGACCACTATAATCCCAAGCTTTAGTTAGAGACATTGGTTGAACTCTTTAATTGTTGTTTATGCCTTATTATGATTTGTGTTGATGATGGTTATGTATAAATATGTTATACATGTATGTTGAGGCATGGTTGTGTTGCATTGTTATATGCATGAGGTATGGGCATGATGTTAATCATGGTGAGTACGTGCTAAGCACGGAAATGGTTGTGAATTGATATTGTGGATTGTGTTTAGTATTGGCACTAGTATGCTTGGGTACAAATGATCGATCATTAGGATGTTAGTATGCACACGTGAGTCAAATGCGCGCGTGGTATTGATGATGGTAGTCATCAAGATGGAGTACGGGTTCGCCCGAAAATTCTTCTTATATATATATGTTAGTCGGTGATGAGTGTAATCCCATCGACGGGGCGTGAGGATGAGTGGAATCCCCTCCGCGAGAACGGTGATGAGTGTAATCCCACCGTAAGGTAATGGTTGTGTTGGATGTGAGTTCCAACGTGTTTATCCTCGTATTCGAGTCATAGCTAGGTGCCAATATGAGTTGATATGTGGATCAATATGATATGGAATGTGATTTCCTATGTGGATTATGTAGAACTAATGTTTTGATATAAAAATTGAAAAATGTTTTGGACTGATTTAAAAAGTATTCAAAACATTTCCAAAGTCCAAACAACTTTAAATTATGTTTAGGGAAGTTTTTAAAAGGGGTTTACATGTTTTTCAAAGCCAAACTTCACAAAACTGTCCAGTCGTTTCGAAACCCCTTAGGGCGTTTCGATACGGGAATTCCAGTAGCAAAAATGTTTCGATACTCGTATCGAAACGGGCATTCCTTGGATAAGATTTTTGCCCAGCGTTTTGAAACGGGGTATGCCGTTTCGATACGCCCACGTGGCATTGACCAAAACGGTCATAAACCCCAACGACTATTTCCCAACTAACTTTTAAATACAGGCAGTTTCGATACAGGGACATGCGTTTCGAAACGGGTGTTTCGAAACGGACTAAAGCATTTCGATACGGGTCCACGTCAGACTGCAACGACTCTTTCTACTTAAAGAGCGTTTCGAAGCGGGTTCGAGCGTTTCGAAACGGGGAGCTGCAGAACTGCATTTATGGTGGGAATTAAAGTCCTCAACGGCTCCAATTCAATCCCAACAGCTAGTAACGGCTATAAACTCATCAAGGAGTATAAAAGGGACCTCCAAGCATCAAGTAAAGGCTAATGCTCATATTGTCAAACATCAAATGATCAAGAATTGTCTTAGAGCTTAAATTGTCATTTATTGTATAGACAAACACTAGTGAGCCAAAATTGTCAAATGTGCTCAAGTGTTTTAGGTTTTGGGTGAGTGCTTAATTGTGCAAACAAACACCTATTAGAGGGTTTTAAGTTTGCTTCTTGTTTCTCTTTGTAAGAGAGGGTTTCAATCAAGGCTTTAGGTAGAAAGCTTGATTGTGTATAAAGGTTACCTCCTAAGCCTAGAAAATGGGACGAATCAATAGTGGATTGATTGGAAATCCTTAGTGGGGAGCTAAGGTAGTGGATGTAGACCTTGGTTAGAAGGTTGAACCACTATAAATCATTGTGTCAATTTTCATTTTAGCTTCCACAACCCTTCCATCCAAAAATCCACCTCTCCACCACTTGGTGAGCCACATCGGTTGAAGGAATCGAGCCCCACACAACTCAACAATTGGTATCAGAGCTTGGCTCAATCGAAGAGGATTCACATCCTATTGAGAAGATCCGGCAAGCTTGATCACTATTTCATCAACCGGCTCAAATGGCACAATCAATCGACAAACCATCTTTCTTTGACGGAACCCACTATGCCCATTGGAAGACAAAGATGAAGTTCTTCATCAAGTCTAGAGACTACAAGCTATGAGATATAGTTGAAGATGGTCCTTTCGTGCCCCAAAGAAGCAAAGCGGAGTGGAGTGCCGACGATCGCAAGAAGATGAAGCTTAATTACAAAGCCTTGCACATCTTGTTTTGTGCTTTTGGCCCAACCATCTATGAGAAGATGTCTTCTTGTGAGAGTGCCAAGGAGGTATGGGACAAGTTTGAAGTCACATACGAAGGGACCGATGAAGTCAAAGGAGACCAAGATTGGGCTCCTAACCTTAAAGTATGAGAACTTCAAAATGGATCTGGAAGAGAACATCGAGAAGATGTTTGATAGGTTCTCCGCCATCACCAATGGTCTCAAAGGCTATGGAGAAGCCATCCGGGAAGAAAAGCTTGTTCGAAAGCTCATGTACTCACTTTCCGAGTCTTGGGACTCAAAGAGGACCGTCATCATCGAAGCCAAGAATTTGAAGACCTTGAAGCTTGATGAACTCATGGGGTCACTCCTTACTCATCAAATCATGAAGAAGAATAAAGAAGATGAGAAGAAGAGGGAAGAAATTAGAGCTTTGGTAGAGAAGAAAATCAAAGGGCTTGGCATCAATGCAAGTTCCATGGCTCTCAAATCCTCCACTTGCCATCATGTCTACTCAAGTGAAGAGGAGGATGAAGATGAAGAGATAGTTCATCTCTTCAAGAAGTTTGCCCCGTTCATGAAGAAAGCCTTGAGAGAGCTTGAACGAGAACCCAAGAGAAAGGAGAGGGCAAGCACTTCAAGCCATAAGAAAAAGGCATATGTGGCTACTTGGAATGATGAGGACTCCACCGAAGATGAACAAGCCAACCTTTGCCTTATGGCCATCGAAGAAGATTCAAGGGTAACTTCTAATTCATCTACTTCATGTTCTTACTCCTTTGATGAATTACAAGATGCCTATGATGATTTGGTTTTAGAGTTTAAAAATCACATTTTGAAAAACAATAAATTGATTTCAAAGTTAAAAATTCAAAATGATTTGATTTCTAAAACCAAACTTGAACTTGAAGCAAAACTCGAAGAGTTTGAATTAAAATGTTTTGATTTACAAAATTTGCTTCAAAGAGTTCAAGAAGAAAGAGATTTGATTTCCAAAGAGCTTGAAAAGAAAAATAATTTTGGAAAATCAAATTTTTATGTAAGACAATCTAGTGCCCCTAGATTTGTAAAAGGAAAATGTTTTAGAAGTGTTTGGGTCCCAAAAGGACTAACAACTTCAATTAAAAAGGATGACATTGAAAAATGGATTCCTAAGGGGACTAAAATTTGTGCTACTAACGTTTATGGATCCAAAGCAATTTTGTTGGGTTTTTTAGGCACGCTCGAATCGATCACCGAAACCGTCAAGGAGGGTTGTAAATGTTTGGTGGTTGAACTGGCTAAAACCGAAAGAAAGGTAGACAATTTGCACGATGATTTTAGAGTGGTTCGACTACTCAACCGAGTCTACATCCACTACCTTAGCACACCACTAAGGATTTCCCAATTCACTCAACAATGAATTCGTCCCCTTTTCCAGGCTCAGGAGGAAACCGTTACAACCCTATCTTTTCAACTTGGCTAAGATAGAACCAACTCTAGTTTTTCTCTCAAGGCTAAACTAGAACCTCTCCTTTTACAAGGGTAAAAAAAATGTAAACAAATAAACCTCACAAGGTGGGTGTTTACAAAAATTAAGCTCACAAGAAAGAGTGAAGGATAAAAACAATAAAATCACTCTTTACAGACTATGTACAAGAGAATAGTAAAATAAAGATTTAGACTCTAATTCTCTTGACCATATTGCTTGGATGTTGTCTCTTCTTTTCTTCAAGTGTTCCAGCCTTCAATTTATAGTCCCAAATGAGTTTGTAGCCGTTTATAGCCGTTGGGAATATTGCCGTTTATAGCCGTTGGGAATATAGCCGTTGGAATAGTGCCATTTATGACCGTTGGAAATAGTACCATTTATGGCCGTTGGGAATAGTACCATTTATGACCGTTGGGAATAGTACCATTTATGGTCGTTGGGCTATTTCAAAACACACCGTATCGATACGGCTAGGCGTATCGGTACGGGTTTTGGCTACTGGAATTTTGGTAGTTTGAAAACCCTAAGGCGTATCGGTACGGTCCAATACCGTATCGGTACGGTCACTTGAAAATCATGGTTTTGACTACTTTAAAACCATTTTAAAACCATTCCAAAGCCTTTAAAACCCTTAAACATATTTTCAAGTTGTTTTTGACTAAAAACATATTTTAAATTCTTTTCAATTTAGTCCAAAACATTTTTCAAATATTATATCAAAACCTTAGTTCTACAATCTCCCCCTTTTTGATATAATAAAACCAACTTGAAAATTTTGTTTGGGATTCTCCCCCTTTAGCTTTAAAATTGTGAATAAGAGATTAAGATATGAAATCATATAAAGCTCCCCCTTATTCATTTGAAAATTCAATTTTTCAAACGATTTCTCCCCCTTTTTGTTATATCAAAAAGAATTTAAAATGACATTTAAGTTCAAGATAACATAGGAAAAAAAAATTTGACACACTCAAAATTTTGGTTTTAAAAATTGGCTCCCCCTTACTCATTGCATCATATTAGGCTTAACAGATAATCCAAGACTTTAAATAAAAGTTAGATAACCAAATGTATAAAATAAAAGCATTAAGCTTAGAGGTTACCCAATCTTCTTCTCATGTGTGATTTGAGCATTCTTTGATTTTGCTTTGCTTGCCATTGCTCCAACACACCTACAAAAGACATTCACTTGATTTTTGGTATCCAAATTGCTTTGGATCCATTTACGTTAGTCACAATGTCTTTAGTTCCCTTAGGAACCCATACTTGTCTAATCCTATAAGATTGTCTCTTCTTTATAGGACAAGTATGTATAGAATGACCATGATAATGGCAATGTGAGCATTTTGCCATTATGTGACAAGATGAATTATTGAAAATAATTTCTTTTTCTTTTGTTAAGCTTTCAAGCTTAACTTTTAAATCAAGATTTTCTTTTTCTAAAACATCTTTGCTTATTTTTGAAAACTCTAAATCATATTTCAAAATTTTATTTTGGTTTTCAAAATCCATTTTTGTTTTTAAAAGAAAATCATTTTCAATTTCAAGTTTTGAAATCATTTTCTTAAATTTGGAATTCATGGTCTCAAATTCCAAAAATAATTCATCGAAAGCATCTTGCAACTCATCGAAAGAGTAAGAATTAAGCTCACTAGAGTTAGAAGATACCTTAGGCTCCTCGAGAGCCAAAACACCATCCACCTTTGGATTGGAGAGAGGGTTTGCACATGATTGATCATCATCTTTCTTTTCTCCCTTCTTGTTGCCATAAAGCTTCTCAAGTTTCTCCCACAATTCTTTGGCACTTTTGCATGCGGAGATCTTCTTGGAAACTTCTTCGTTGAGGCCACAATAGAGAATGTGCATCGCCTTGGTGTTTAGCTTTGCCTTCGTGTCGTTGGCACTCCTTTGCTTTTTCTTCTTCTTTGGAGCTTCCAAATACCCATCTTCAATGATGTCCCAAACCTCATAGTCTTGAGACTTGATGAAGAGTTTCATGATATTTGCCCATTGGAAGTATGATTCTTCTTCGAAGAGTGGAGGACACGAGATAGAGCGGCCTTCTTCAAATCTTGCCATTTTCTTGAACGGTTGGACTTCGAGCAATAGATCTTTACTCCCGGATGTTAGTCCTTCGATGGAGACGAGGCTCTGATACCAATTGTTGGGTTTTTTAGGCACGCTCGAATCGATCACCGAAACCGTCAAGGAGGGTTGTAAATGTTTGGTGATTGAACTGGCTAAAACCGAAAGAAAGGTAGACAATTTGCACGATGATTTTAGAGTGGTTCGACTACTCAACCGAGTCTACATCCACTACCTTAGCACACCACTAAGGATTTCCCAATTCACTCAACAATGAATTCGTCCCCCTTTCCAGGCTCAGGAGGAAACCGTTACAACCCTATCTTTTCAACTTGGCTAAGATATAACCAACTCTAGTTTTTCTCTCAAGGCTAAACTAGAACCTCTCCTTTTACAAGGGTAAAAAAAATGTAAACAAATAAACCTCACAAGGTGGGTGTTTACAAAAATTAAGCTCACAAGAAAGAGTGAATGATAAAAACAATAAAATCACTCTTTACAGACTATGTACAAGAGAATAGTAAAATAAAGATTTAGACTCTAATTCTCTTGACCATATTGCTTGGATGTTGTCTCTTCTTTTCTTCAAGTGTTCCAGCCTTCAATTTATAGTCCCAAATGAGTTTGTAGCCGTTTATAGCCGTTGGGAATATTGCCGTTTATAGCCGTTGGGAATATAGCCGTTTATAGCCGTTGGAATAGTGCCATTTATGACCGTTGGAAATAGTACCATTTATGGCCGTTGGGAATAGTACCATTTATGACCGTTGGGAATAGTACCATTTATGGCCGTTGGGCTATTTCAAAACACACCGTATCGATACGGCTAGGCGTATCGGTACGGGTTTTGGCTACTGGAATTTTGGTAGTTTGAAAACCCTAAGGCGTATCGGTACGGTCCAATACCGTATCGGTACGGTCACTTGAAAATCATGGTTTTGACTACTTTAAAACCATTTTAAAACCATTCCAAAGCCTTTAAAACCCTTAAACATATTTTCAAGTTGTTTTTGACTAAAAACATATTTTAAATTCTTTTCAATTTAGTCCAAAACATTTTTCAAATATTATATCAAAACCTTAGTTCTACAAATTTGGATACCAAAAATTACTTGATTGTCTTTTGCTAGGTGTGATGGAGATGTTCAACAAGTCAAACATTGAGGGGGAGCTCCATGCACACAAGGAAGAACACTTGAAGAAGGAAGGCTTCACATCCTCCCTTGGGTTCAAGTGTTGGTAAAAATCTAGTTGTTTTTGCATTTATTTGTTTTAATTCTGATTTAATTCAACTAGATGATCATATATGTTGGACTAACATTTTTAATGATGCTTTGAGTAAGGGGAGCCATTTTAAAACCAAATTCTTATTTTTGTCATTTTTTTACCTCTATTGTTATTTTTAACTTAATATTTTAAATTCTTTTTGATTTAACAAAAATGGGGAGAAATGGTTTGAAAAATTGAATTTTCAAATGAATAAGGGGGAGCTTTATTTGATTTCAGATCCTTAATCTCTTATTCACATTTTTAAAGTTAAAGGGGGAGAATCCCAAACAATTTTTCAAGTGAGTTTTATTATATCAAAAAGGGGGAGATTGTAGAACTAATGTTTTGATATAATAATTGAAAAATGTTTTGGACTGATTTAAAAAGTATTTAAAACATTTCCAAAGTCCAAACAACTTGAAATTAAGTTTAGGGAAGTTTTTAAAAGGGTTTTACATGTTTTTCAAAGCCAAACTTCACAAAACTGTCCATGCGTTTCGAAACCCCTTAGGGCGTTTCGATACAGGAATTCCAGTAGCAAAAACGTTTCGATACTCGTATCGAAACGGGCATTCCCTGGATAAGATTTTTGCCCAGCGTTTCGAAACGGGCTATGTCGTTTCAATACGCCCACGTGGCATTGACCACAACGGTCATAAACCCCAACGGCTATTTCCCAACTAACTTTTAAATGCAGGCTGTTTCGATACAGGGACAGGCGTTTCGAAACGGGTGTTTCAAAACGGACTAAAGCGTTTCGATACGGGTCTACGTCAGACTGCAACGGCTCTTTCTACTTAAAGAGCGTTTCGAAACGGGTTCGAGCGTTTCGAAACGGGGAGCTGCAGAACTACATTTATGGTGGGAATTAAAGTTCTCAACGGCTCCAATTCAATCCCAACGGCTAGCAACGGCTATAAACTCATCAAGGAGTATAAAAGGGACCTCCAAGCATTAAGTAAAGGCTAATGCTCATATTGTCAAACATCAAATGATCAAGAATTGTCTTTGTAACCCCCTCATCCCGGTCTAGCCGAATGACCGGTCCGAGTGAGTCACACGGGGAAAACTGAAGCGAAACCCGTTAAGGTTCCCCCTCAGTTAGCAACCCTATTTTTTTTTTTCATTAATTAATCTTGTTTAAATGCATTATTAAGTCCTAAGTGAAACACGCCAGCGGAAACACGAACGATAAAACAACGACCCACCAAATCTGCACATTAAAACAACCCATTTATCCTTTCTAAGCAGGCCGTATCGATACAGCTCTCTAGTGTATCAATATAGCTACAGTGTATCGATACACTATTGAGTGTATCAATACAGCTACAGTGTATCGATACACTATTGAGTGTATCAATACAGCTACAGTGTATCGATACACTATTGCGTGTATCAATACAGCTACAGTGTATCGATACACTATTGAGTGTATCAATACAGCTACAGTGTATCGATACACTATTGCGTGTATCGATACACTATTGGTCAACTAGGTCAAACCGTATCGATACTCTATTTCACCGTATCGATACGACCCACACTGCATCACTCATCAAAAAAACAGAGAGTTGGGACCGTATCGATACACTTAGTGTATCGATACGCCTGACCAAAAATCTACCATTTATGAAAGAGTGTATTGATACACCACTTTAGTGTATCAATACGCCCTGTTTTGCAAGACTCCAAATTTAAACAAACACATACAAGAACACCTATTAAAGTCAAGAGAGTCATTTAAGCATGAGTTAACATTCATCAATGCAACACAAGCCACACACAAACAAGGCATCAAGGAGTCTAAACATGCTCCTAACAACCAACAACTACTCATCAAAGCCATACATGTCCCATTGCTCAAACTATTACATGTCTAACATTTAAAAACCATACTTGATAAACTCAAGTCCAAAACCACACTTGGAGCCTTCCACTTGCGCGAGCAACCCACGAACTAAGGATCTGCAATGTTGAACAAAGAGAGCGTAAGCAATAATGCTTAGTGAGGGTAAGCTCTAAAAACAAACCTCAACATTGCAGGGTCCGAGCACAATCTAACCAAAGCATCACAAAAACATATCAAGAATTTACAAGAGCCACAATATAAGATGCATGAACAATTTATACTGTAAATGTCATGCTCTCCAAGCTCTAACTTCCTCAATATAAACAGCCACAACCCACATTTCCATGCCTAGCATGTACTCATCATGACATCACCGCCATACACCATTTCCATGCATAGCATGTACTCAACATGACATCACCGTCATACACCATTTCCATGCATAGCATGTACTCAACATGACATCACCGTCATACACCATTTCCATGCATAGCATGTACTCAACATGACATCACCGTCATACACCATTTCCATGCATAGCATGTACTCAACATGACATCACCGTCATACACCATTTCCATGCATAGCATGTACTCAACATGACATCACCGTCATACACCAACCACATTTCCATGCATGCTTTATGCAATACAAAACATGCCTCAACTCACATGTATAATACAATATACATAAGCATTCATACATTTAAGTTCATCCAAAGGCTTTAGATCAAGTTTAGGATTAGGCTACCACACTAATCCCAACTCTAGGTGGGTCTACCAAGCCCGACCTAGTCCGTATACTCGAACCAACCATTTTAAAACCACTTAAAACATTTAACCACTCACCTAAGCTTCCAAGCTCAAGACCAAGCAAGCAACAACCTTCAATTTTCCGGATTCACTTCCGATGCTTCACCAATGCCCAAACTTGATTCTAATCAATCCCAAACACCAACAAAATATCCAAAATCAATAACTTGTCATCGAAACTAACCCGGAACATAATTCAAACATTAAGCTCAACATTTCAAGCCAAGAACCCTTTCAAACTCCTCATTTTCGTACTCATATTTTACCCAGCAGAAAATACCATTTTCGAACATCCAAATGACATCTAAATGGTCCCAAAACACTTTCCTCACATACATATATCATCAGCCTTTCAACCTAACTCTAAAACTCACCAAAATTCAAGTTTTAGACTATTCAAAAATGGCCATAAATACCCATTTCGGATTTTCATCCAAAATTACTCATTTTAACATATTATGTGTATTTTAAGGTGACTAACTCAAAACCCATCTCAATAATTCAAAATCAATTGAAAAACTCAATAAAAACTCAGATTTTCATTAAACTTGAAAATCACAAAAGTGGGTAGTTTCGAAATATAAAACTATGTAAACGTAGAGGATGAAGAGGAGAGTTCGAATATGTAATTACCTTCAAAAACGCCCTTGAATTGAGGAAGAAATCAAAGGAAATAGTAATGAGGGTTTGAGAGAATTTGGGGTGTTTATGAACGGTGAAGAAGAAAGATGAAGAAGAAAAGATGATATAAGGTGGTGTTTATTTTTATTTTGGTTTAATTACCAAAATGATCCCTCCCTTTCTTTCTAAACTCAATTTGCTCATACTAAGGTCAATTTGATTAAAATAAATTTTACCAACTCGAACCAATTAACCCGACTAACTCCTAACCCCAAAACACGGATGTTACAGTCTTAGAGCTTAAATTGTCATTTATTGTATAGACAAACACTAGTGAGCCAAAATTGTCAAATTTGCTCAAGTGTTTTAGGTTTTGGGTGAGTGCTTAATTGTGCAAACAAACACCTATTAGAGGGTTTTAAGTTTGCTTCTTGTTTCTCTTTGTAAGAGAGGGTTTCAATCAAGGCTTTAGGTAGAAAGCTTGATTGTGTATAAGGGTTACCTTCTAAGCCTAGAAAAGGGGACGAATCAATAGTGGATTGATTGGAAATCCTTAGTGGGGAGCTAAGGTAGTGGATGTAGACCTTGGTTAGAAGGTTGAACCACTATAAATCATTGTGTCAATTTTCATTTTAGCTTCCACAACCCTTCCACCAAAAAATCCACCTCTCCACCAATTGGTGAGCCACATCGGTTGAACGAATCGAGCCCCACAGAACTCAACAGATTATTATATGTGTTTACATATGATGTGGATTTGAGCTTGTTGAGCATGGCATATTATTGGATAATTGTGCATGCATCATTGACATTTTCAGCTCTTGTGGGGCGAAGGTAATGACATGCATTTACCTTGTTGTGCTCGTGCTTGGACTCTGCATTGTCGAGGTTTTTTTTTAAAGATCTTACCCTCACTAAGCTTTATGCTTACGCTCTCTTTTGTTCGACAATGCAGATCCGTAGTCCGTGGGTTGCTAGTGCAAGAAGGGGGCCTCCAAGTGTGCCTTGTGGTGCTATCTTAGCTATCAAGTATGAGTATTTTAATTAAAGGATGTAATGGTCAAGCAATGGGACATGTATATGTTGTTTGAGCCTTTTAAAGTATGTTGAAGTTGGTTTGTTTAGGAGCATGCTAGACTCCTTTTATATGTTATGTTGATTTGGCTTTTGGATGTATGACTTGCTTGTAAACCATGTTGGATTTGCCTATCTTAAATATCTAAGTACATGTCCTTGTGTAAGCATGTTATGTTAAATGCCATGTATGATCTTTGAATGGATGCCTTATCTTATATCTTGTGTATCTTGAGCATGGTTGCTATAGGGTGTATGCCTCTAGAGTGTGTTTGTATGTTAAGTATGTTTCTTGGAGTCGTTACAGACATTTGGGATCATTTGGAGATGTTCAAAACTGATTTTTAGAATTCACAGAGTGCAGGTGTTTCGAAACGGGTTGCCCTGTTTCGAAACGGGTGTGGCTCTAGGGCCCCGTATCGAAACGTGTATTGATACGTTTTGGCTACTGTGAACCCCTGTTTCGAAACCAGTTTCGAAACACTTTGGCTAGTGGAATTGCCTGTTTCGAAACGGGTATCGAAACGGCTAGGCAAAATGAGACCCTGTTCCGAAACGGGGTGGATGCGTTTCGAAACGAGTGTCTGGCTTTTAAAACTGGAGCTTGTGTTTCGAAACGGGCTCTGACTGTTTCGAAACACAGGCCTGAATTTGGGCTTTTTGACATCTCTAAAGGGTTTCAAGGGTTGGGCTTAGGCCCTGTTTGTTGTTGGGTTTCCGCTTAGGTTTAATTAATGCATTCTAGATAAGATAATAAATGAAAAAGTTTTCCTTGGGTCGGTAACCGAAGTGGAGCCTTAACGGGTTTCATCTCGGTTATCCCCGTGTAATCCGCTCGGACCCGGTCAAGCGTCCGGACCGGGACGAGGGGTTACACTCCCGCCCTTCCATTTTAAATAAAAAAAAATAAAAAAGTAGTATTTGGTGAAAAAGAGAGAGGGAAACTGAAAAAATTATTGAGGAAAAACCCGCCTCTTTTTAGGATAGATTAATTACCCTTTATGTCCTGTTGCATTTAAAATATTGTATTTTAGTCTTAATATTTACTTTTAAGCTTTAGTTTAATTCAATTTAATCACAAGTATTCCCACAGTTTAGACTTCGAATATAGCAATCTCCTTCCAGTGTGATATTTAGTCCTTAAAATTTTTTTAGTCAAAATTGTCCCCTATTTATTTTTAATTCTTGTAATTTAGTCTAATAATTTCAATATGCTAATATTTTTTTCATTTTAGTTCCTAAGATTTAATTTTTAATTGACCCATATTTATTTCCATGGTAAAATTGTGAATCATTGGACTCTCAAATTTCTCCACTTTCAAATTGTCAAATTAGTCCATAATTTTGAATTTGTGCTATATTTTATGGTAAAATTCTGAAAACGGTCACTAGACTCTCAAATTTCTCCACTTTCAAATTGTTAAATTAGTCTCTAATTTCGGTTTTAGACTATATTTTATGGTGAAATTGTGAAATTGGTCCCTAATTTTGTTTTATGGCTTAGAGTTTAGGCCTTAGTATTTATGGTGTAGTTTAGGATTGTTGGTTTATGAGATTAATTTACATGGCTTAAGGTTTATACTTTATGATTTAGTGTTCAGTATTAATGGTTTAGGGTTTATGGTATATTTTAGGGTTAATGGTTTATTAGATTAATTTGTATGGTTCAAGGTTTAGGGTTTAACTTAGTGTATGAGATCATTTTTAATTGTTATATAGTCTATTGCCTATAATCTTATATAATATATAATACGCGGTGATATTATTATTATTATTATTATACTCTATAATATATGCCTTTATGGTCTATAGTCTATATTTATATGTGTAACGTGAATACGTCTCATATGTGTTACATGATTATATTTTTTAGGGGCCATAGCCTATATGTTTATGTTATTAGTTTAGGGCTTAAGGATGAAATTTAGGGTTTAAGAGTTAAGTGTTCAATTAATTCCCTACAAACTTGTATTTAATCGATTGATCTTTATTTATTTTTAAATTGTGTCTTTTGGTCTAATATTTTTAATATGATGACATTTTTGTTCATTTAAGTCCATAAAAACTTACTTTTAACTGAAATTGACCCATCTTTATTTCTAATTTTTATAATTTAGTCTAATAAAGTAAAGATGATGTTGTTTTAGTTCATTTTAGTCCATAAAATCATATTTTTATCCAAAATTGAACCATATTTATTTATATTTTTTGTAATTTAGTCCAAACCATATAGTTTTTGAAATTTATTCCAAACCATATAACTCATAAGTCCCTATAAGAATTCTAAACCTAAAATGGGACTCGATTGAATTAAACTAAAACTTAAACGTAAAAATTATGGACTTAAATGAAAAATATCTAAAGTCGGAAGGACAAACACTTAAAATTGGGACAAAAAATTAACACTTTAGCTTATGGTGTAGTGTAGTTTAGAGTTATTGGTTTAAGGTTTTAGGCTTTTAGTTTAGTGTTCAATTAATTTTCTACGATACATATTTAACTGAAATTAATCTTTTTATATATTTAATTTGTGTAATTTAGTCTAATATTTTTAATTTTTATAATTTAATCTAATAAAGTAAAGATTAAGATGTGACTCAATTTTAATTATAACCTAAACTGAGACTCGATTGAATTAAATTAAAATTTAAAAGTAAAATTTTGGGACTTAAATAAAAACCTTTTAAAATTATATGGACTAAAATGTGAATTTCCACTAACCTAAAACATTAGGTGGGCTTTTTCCCTCCAAATTGGTAATTTTCAAGCCAAAAGTGTAATTTACCCATTTAATTTTAAATTTTAAATTAAATAATTTATTTTTTTGCCGCCCACATTTTGGTTTTTAGATTATAAATTAATTCACCTTTAAGGCCTTATACATTTAAAAGTTTTCTTTTTAGTCCTAATTTAAGTTTTAGTTTATTAAATTTATTATTTAGTTACAATTATTTTTTATCCGACACCACCAAGGGAATAAGGGATATATCGATTCATATTAATCCCTAAAAAATATTTTTATCTAAAATTTACCCACACAATTACCATACCCGAAGTTTATTTGTATTTTGTACGCATAACAATAAGTACTAATTAGTAATTACCCGACTTGAAGCTCAACCGAACCCGATATTACCCGACTTGAATTTATCCGTCAATAATGTGACCCGACCTGAACGTGGCCCGACTTGAAATGCATCCGAACCTGAATTAACCTGTTAATTAACTGATTTAGACCCGAACCATTTTGGGCTGAATTGAGACTTACCCGAACTAAATATGAGTCGATGATGATTTGTCAAATTGTGTTTAGCTATGTCTTTTCATTATTGATATGCCATAAACATATTCAACGTTTACTTACGATTATATATTACTACTACTAAATATAATAATATGGTGATGGTGACCTTAGCGTGTCGGCGGATCAATGAGTACAATGCAAAAGTACCACCTTCAAGGAGCCAATCAGAAAAGTTATGAAGCAACAAAATGGAATAATAATACCTGATTTGAGATCGAAATTGAGCGAAAGTGAGAGAAATTGAAAAAACGGTCAGAGTTATCGTGCAAAAATCACAAGAAATTACAGTTCACTTACCCTTGGATCGACGGGACCAAGCGGCCTGAGGAACGGTCGACGGCGATGAAGAGGACGGCAAGGAGGTGCGATTGAGCGGCGTGAGGGACGGTCGACGGCGAAGAGGAGTAGGACGGCAAAAGTGCAGTAACATAATCAACAAAGAGAACTTCATACCAATCCTTCTGAGAGAATGATCGTGGAAAAGGTCATCATTTGGGCCAGGAGGGTTTGTATTCTTCTCTGGTTTCCTCTCTGGTTCTGCATGAAGCTTCCGGAAAAAATCAACAGTCAAGTAACTGGACTCCATCTCCACTAACCTTCTTCACGAAATCTTTCCAAAGCTTCATTTGCAGCAGTAGCTATGTCATTTTGAAGTGTTGGGAACCGCTTCAATTCCTGTAGTTTCATCAAATTAGCATATCATCATCTGAGGACCTATTAGTCGTTCGAACCATCTCATAACTAAAATGTTGTAATATTGGGTCAACTTCTAGGAACCCGCAAAAGTAGCATGTAAAAAAATCCACTCGCGCACATACACTTTTTCTTTTGCTCAGAAAATTTTCAATTACATGTGACAAATCATGAAAAATATTCGTTGAAGCCATATTTTTCCCCAAAGATAAAGAAAATGAATGTTACTTCAGTTTCATCTATTGACTTCCTCACAAGTTCTTTCAAAACGAAATGAACCTGAAGATCAAAGCATACAAGAAAAAAGTTTCATTTTTTTGCAAAATTATATGGGAAGGAATAAATAGAAATTGCAATAAAAAAACAAGCTACTAAAAGAAAGAAACGCTCAAATGACCCTTGTACGAGAGTTAGACTCACTCCCGAAGTAAGTTCATTTACTTGAACATCTTCCGTCGAAGCATCTCGCCTTAGTATCTAACAACCAATCGTTGCCCCCTAAGTCTGTTAAGATATTAAGGAGCAATAAGCAAACAATGCCAACAAAGTATTTAGAGAACTGTAAAACATGCCAGATATGTGAAATAATGCCAAGAAATTTTTAAATATTAAAAACTAAACATAAAAACAACGTTCAACGCAAACACCCCCACCAACTGTAAATTTAGTTCATGGTGGGGGTATCTATCCAAAAACCTTCATCGTTTAACAACATCATCATTTAAAAAATAAAAGAAAAACTAAACAAAGAGAATAGACGAGAAGGGGGTCGGTCGATGCAACCTTTCAAGGTTCAAGCTCTCGGTCAAGCTTGGTCGAACCACGTCTTCTTGGTGCAACATTCTAAATCCGGTCTTTCATCAATCGTCTCCCTCAAGTGCTTACTTGAGTTCTTTAAATAGGCATGCATGAGTGACCTAGGATAAACCTTGAATTTGAATTTTGAATGCTAAAGGAATAAGGGATGTGATCATCTTATCCTATATTTGAATCCTAGTGCTAACGTGTACAAGGTCAACATCTACTTGGCCGGGCATCAAACTTCTATTCTCTGCCAACCGGTGCTTCGACAACTTTTGGTCAATCGCTGCCAACAACAACTCAGCATTCTCTCTGACATTTCGTCCTTTCTATGCTGCTTTGCTCTGCCAAGCCTGCAAAAACGCCAACAAAGCAACCCTTCACACTGGTATAAACACAGTTCCTAACTCTTTATACAAATTCATGAATTGTAAGACTAAATACAACTAAATGTACTTAAAAGCAAGCAAAGACATTGTTAAATTAGCATAAAATTTAATATTTTTGAAGTGTTAATAACAACATACTCATCACAAGATCCCTCTAAAGGCCCAGAAAATAGAGCTCGAATTACACCATCCTCCATTCTCAATATACCTCCAATGCCTGTCATATTGTCTTTAGAAAACTCAGCAACATTAAATTTCACAACACCAGACGCATGGGGTTTCCACTCAAAAGAGCTCGCCTTTAACCTCGAGCTTACCACCAAACCACTTCTCGGTGACTCCCACCAACCTTCAACATCAGTGATCCAATCATCTCTTGTAACCTTTACTCAAAAAATCGCTTGAAGCTTGGAGTAGAAGAAAAAATGTATCATTTTCGAAAAGACTTTTTTATTTCTAGATAACCACAGACTCCATAAAGCTCCTCGCAATACTTAAGAGTTTGGTATTAAAGCATAACAAAAATAGTTCCATGTTCCCAACTCACTTCCCACCAATTGCAAAATCGTACCCAAGTCATTGATAAAATCACACCCTGCAAATAGATGGTTATCATATTCAAACTCGCTATTACACCAACATCAATGACATCGATCATCATTCAATGAAATTCCCCTGCTGCGATGGAAGATTTTCCCAATTGTAACATCCATAAGAAGCTTTTGACTTCTATTTCCAAATCAAATCAGAATTAAAATTTAGGGCCTCTACATCCAAATTGGAGACTAAATTCGTCAGTACTTCTCATTTGGCTAACAAGGCATTATTCTTGGCATCTATATTCACTACACCAGCCTCACCCTTCCCCTTAGGAGCGCATACTCGACTCCAGCTAATTTGAGCTAATTTCACCTTTCCACAAGAATCTTCTTTTAATCTTTTCAATCACAAACAAGGACATATAATAGAGGGGAAAGAGGACAATACCGAGTTAATAAGGATAAGGCCTGTCTACCACAGGGTCCTATGTCTAAATTTTCCTCGAATCTGCTTCTAATGGGATACCTAAGTAACTGAAGGGCAACTTTCCCACTAGACAGCTGCAAATCTCGGCTAATCTTTTAACAACTACTTGATCCACCAAACGAAATTGATACTCAGTCCAAAATAGGCTTCAAAGCAACGCAGAATTCGCTTGACATTCAACAAGTAATGTTCAAAAAGGTTTTAAGAACAACACAGTATCATCTGCAAACTGCATACATAATTTGGTAGAACCTTATCTATCCCACATATGTCTTCAAATCTCTCGGCTTCAACATGAAGAATATGGAGTGCTTTAGTAATCATAATAAACAAAAAGGGAATAAGGGATTCTCTTGCCGTAACCCCTTTCTCATGCTAAACTCACGAGTTGATGAACCATTTACTAAAACTGAAACCCTTGCAGAGGGCGTACATTTGAGGCATTTTCTGCCAAACCCCATTTTTCTAAGCACCATATTCAGGAAGTCTCATCTAACGCTTTTGGAAAATCTAATTTTAAAATTACACCACAAGCATTGTCATCTTTGGACCCAATCGAGTGAATAATTTCATTAGCCACTAGAATACCATCAAAGATTTACATTCCTGCAATAAACGCACATTGATTCTCACTAATAAATTCTTCCATTATCAACAGTAACCTTCTGGATAACACTCTAGCCAAAAAAATTATAGATTGAACCAATCAAGTTAATTGGTATCAGGCCCGGCCCTGGACATGGGCAACTACCCAGGGCCCACAGCTAAAGAAACTTATACGTTTCTACTTTTATTCGAATTATATTTGTTTTTAATGGTCTAAATTTTTTAATATTTGTTATTAGAGGCTCAATGTTTTCAATATTTGTTAATAGAGGTTTAATATTTTTCTAATATTTATTATTAGGGGCCTACTCTTAAAATTTAACTTTTTCTAATACTTTTTATTAGGAGCCCGATTTTTTTTTTAATATTTGTATTTTGGACATACTCTTAAAATTCATTTTTTAGTTTTTGTCATTAGGGGCCCAATTTTTTAACACTTGTTATTATGGACCTATTCTTAAAATTAATTTTTTTTCGTTACTTGCTATTAGGGATAGAGATTTAAATAATAGTATGCAACCGCAACAATGATCGTTATATGACGATAGCCAAAGTGGCGAAGCCAGGATTTCTTATAATGGGGTCATGAGTGAAGTATGAGGTATTGAGAATTTTTATATCACTAGAATAAGCATTGTTGACCCCGGATAAAAATCTTCTGCCCCTTTTCAGTGTCCCTTTCTATGCCCAACACTAAAAAACTTTAAAAATTAAATTTCAAGCCCTAACCTTAAATTCTAAAACCTAAACCCTACATACTATACCCTAAAAGATACACCCTATACTAAATCCCCTGAACCCTAAACCTATTTTTTAGTGTGGATGTATAAATAGGGGCACCGAAAAGGGGCAGATGATTTCTATTCGTTGACCTCGTACCTCCAACAAATTAAGTGTGGTCAAATCTAATATTTCTTATGAAAAAGTCTATATTTCCTCCTCGAAAATCTCATACCCCAATAAATCAAGTGGGGTTAATTGCACCCAATTTATATGTTACATCTGCCCATAAGTAGTGGCATCATCTGAAACTACGATACCCGCAACTGTTATGTCCACAATAACATATGTTATTCAGAGATCTCGTAATCGTAATACTCACAATGACCGAAATAGCATGTATAATTTCCGCAACTACAATAAAAATTAGCATGGTTGTAAATACAATTGCAACCGCAATTTAAAATTTTAATTTGAGGTGTATTTTTTATATTCGTCTTGGGCCCCTAAAAACCAGTACCGGCCCGGATTGGTCTAAAATTCGAAATATTTGTAGTATCCTTAGACTTCAGAATTAGGGCAATGACCGAAACATGGAAATTATTGAGAGTCCCCATTAAATCATCTTTAATATCTGTTTGTAGAGGGAAGTTCCAATTCAGACGTTCATCTCCCCCTCCCCAATCAAGCTCGGAGAAAGGAGAAAGGAGAAATGGAGTCGCAGCATTTTGGACATCAACATCCGCTGGTGTTGGATGAAGAGCAGAGCAACCGGAGTGAAGCGGCTCACTGCTCAAGGTGCGGTGAAGGGATGTCCGGCTGTGCCGAGTGTGGGTTTTACCTGCATAAAGAATGCGCCGAGGCACCCTCACAGATCAATCATCCTTTTCACCCTCATCACCCTCTTTGTCTTTTGCCAAATCCATCATATGAGGGAGGAAGCTTTATTTGCAATTTTTGCGGTGAAGCAGGTGAGATGTCCGTTTATCACTGTTCTTGCAACATAGATTTACACATCAAATGTGCTTTGTTCACATGCAATATTGCTGTTCAAGGTATTGCCACCCAAAATACTAACAAAGAAGTTGAAACTTCTCTTTGCTGTTGCTGTTGGAAACCCTTGTCTGATTCTGCTTATTATTCTTTGGATCGTGGTTTTAATCTCCATAAGAAATGTGTTGAACTTTCTTTTGAAATCGATTATCCACTCGACCGCAACCATCTTCTTACTCTACAATTCAGTGTTGAAAAATCTCCTTGCATTGTTTGCGCTGACACTGATCTATATGGACTTAGTTATTGTTGTTCACTTTGTAATATCTACTTTCACGTGGCTTGTCTGCCACCATGGCCTATGGAAGATGGTCACAAACACCCATTCACAATTTTTCTAAGACAAATGCCCTTCACTTGTGATGCATGTGGTGTGGAGGGCAACTCTGTTCCCTACGCCTGCTCAACTTGCAACCTCTTGGTCCATCAGAAATGCATTTCTTTGCCACCCATCATCAAATTCGCCTGGCATGAACACCCTCTTTTCCACTCCTATTTCATTAGAAGAGATGACTCTAAGTCAAAGAATTGGGATTGTGTACTTTGCCTTGATGAGGTGAATACGAAGCATGGGAGTTATTACTGTTCAGAGTGTCATTTTATTCTTCACGTAAATTGTGCTACAATGGATGAAACGTGTTACTCCGTAATAGAGTCGGTTGAAAATTTTAATGAGAACCGAGTATTACCCGAGGTTTCTTATATTGTGATCGAAAGAAACGAAGGTGAAGAAGCCATTAAGATCAGACATTTCAGTCATGAACATGACTTAATGTTAAGTGACGAGATCTTAGAGGATGATGAGTTTTGTGATGGGTGCACATCACTCATTTTGGATTCATTTTATCATTGTTCGGAATGTAATTTTTTCCTTCACAAGAATTGCGCTGAATTTGGTAAGAAGAAGTATTTTTGGTTTCATACATGCGATGTACCGTTCATCCTTGTTACAGATAACATCTTCAAATGTTCATACTGTAGCCGCGTCTGCAATGGCTTTGGCTATGAATGCCAGGAATGTGGGGAGCATATGTGCCTTCAGTGTCCGGTTCCTCTTACTCCCACATGTGAAGGACATGAACATCCTCTGTCTTTTTTATACTCTTGTAAAGGGTTGTGCAGCAGTTGTAGTGAGGAAATAGATGGGGCATACACATGCAAGATTTGCAAATTTGCTTTGTGTTTTAACTGTATTAGACAAGCAGGCAAAGTTGGCGACAAATGCGATGAACATCTTTTGGCTCTTACATATCAAGATGATAATACTTATTCAGAAAGTCATTTTTGTGATATTTGTGAAAATGATCGAAACCCAAACCATTGGTTCCATCACTGCACAATTTGTGACACTTCTGTTCATCCTAGTTGTGTTACTGGATTAGGAGGATATGCATACATCAAAGCTGGAAAAATCTACAAAGGAGGAGAGCATCCACACCCTCTCAGATTTGTGAAGATCGCGTATTATTATCCGGAATGCTCGCATTGTGATGCTCCTTGTCAATATTTGGCTCTCGAGTGTATGGAACCTGGATGTGGATGCATTGTTCACTGGGAATGCATTCGTCCTGATTTGTCAGAAGAATAGTTGTTTAGCTATAAAACCATAATAATGCTTGTCTATGTAATATCATTTGTAATGCTTTGTTTGCATTTAAAAGTTTCTCTAGACTCGTGTTTTTATTTTCATCTTATTTTATATAATTTGTAATCCTCTGCTTGCTTATTGTTTGTGTAATTAGGGGTTAATGTATACTTCAACGCTGGAAGAATAAGTTGAGCATATGTAAAAAATAATAAGTTGTCCATATGTAAATGAACTAAAAGTTGAGCATTTTATAATGACATACAATCGTTGGAAGAATAAGTTGTCCATATGTAAATGAACATATCTCTGAAATGGACGTAAAAAAGAAGTCTCTCTCTCTCTCTCTCTCTCCATATATATGTATATAGATATCATTTCCAAGCAACTGCATCAATCTCATCTCTAGCTGATTTGTAAAGCTCGAGTCTTTTGGCGATTTGGGTTCTCCTCTCCATCAGTTGGGGGTCCTCATCCAACATCGCACTAAGTCGTTCCTTCTGCATAACCACCACAAAGATTTAGTCGTAATCTAGAAAAAAGTTTATCGCAAGGCTTGCAAAGCGGCAACAAGACATGATTTAGTTTCCTTTACACAACAGCTACATAACTCGGTCTCTTTATCCATTTCACATCTGCTATATCTGAGAAAAGTGCAGATGGAGTAATGTATGTACAAAGCATTTCATGCCAACATTACCATATTGGAAGGATGGTATATCTTGGAAAGGAAGACCTTTTATGCAAGTGAAATAACTAGAACCTAGAGGGTATAAAAAACAACTCTTCAAGGGGAACTAAAAAAACCTATCTTATGAATAACAGCAGAGAAATTGTCTGAAATGTACACTGTTGATGACTTGTCAAATTTTGTACAGTTGTCTCTTTTCACTATTGATATGCATGGAACATAAACATACTCAAGGTTGAGTCTAATTCGTCTCATTGTTCAGTATTTTTCCTTTCTGATAAACTTCTACAATCCCAGGGGCAGGGGAAGTTGAGTGTAAGACAAGCCTCTAAAAGGGGTATTCTTCACATTCATTTCTTTATAACTCACAATCAAATTTCTTTAATTTTATGCATATAAAAAGTGAAGTTGTTTAATTTACCTCTCTCCTCCCAATTTGGGCATAAAAGTTGGTGAGCAGTGACCTCTTGGCCTCTCTGACTTGGCAATAAACCACAGCTTTAGGAATAGTATTCTTCAATGTATCAGAAACCATGGCTATATAAGCACTCACATTTGATCCTGAACCAGCAAACACATATTTTGTCACCGCTTGTTAATCAATCAATATATATAATGTATATATTCTAAAGTTAGTCCTGCAAATAATTAAGGAATTTCCATAATTTCAAGATTAACTTGATTGTTAAATATAAATAGAATTCAGATTATTTTGAAACAGTTCCCTAAATTAAGTGCTGAGAGGATCTTAGAGCACAAATGGATTGTTTGGTTACATAGGTATTAAGACAAAGAAAAAGCTTAATTATTATATGAGCATTAAAATAGTTTGTCATAACATAAAGAAGTAGTACAAATTTAAACTTAAAATAAGCATTTGAGTGGTTGAAGATTACCAAGGGAAGTTAATTTATTGCTAACTCGTGTGCTAAGACATGTTGAAAAAAACACTCCTATCCTATCAAACAAAGCAAAAGTGCAGTAACATAATCAACAAAGAGAACTTCATACCAATCCTTCTGAGAGAATGATCGTGGAAAAGGTCATCATTTGGGCCAGGTGGGTTTGCATTCTTCTCTGGCTTCCTCTCTGGTTTCCTCTCTGGTTCTGCATGAAGCTTCCGGAAAAAATCAACAGTCAAGTAACTGGACTCCATCTCCACTAACCGTATCACTGTTTTACGACCTTCTTCACGAAATCTTTCCAATGCTTCATTTGCAGCAGTAGCTATGTCATTTTGAAGTGTTGGGAACCGCTTCAATTCCTGTACTTGCATCCAATTAGCATATTATCTGAAGACCTATTAGTCGTTCGAACCATTTCATAACTAAAATGTTGTAATATTGGGTCAACTTCTAGGAACCCGCAAAAGTAGCATGTAAGAAAATCCACTAGCGCACATACACTTTCTCTTTTGTCCTTTTCATATTTCTAAGAAATTTTCAATTACAAGTGACAAACCATGAAAAATATTTGTTGAAGCCATATTTCCCCCCAAAGATAATGAAAATGAATGTTACTTACCTCAGTTTCAGCTATTGACTTCCTCACAAGTTCTTTCAAAACAAAATGAACCTGAAGATCAAAGCATACCAGATAAAAGTTTCACTTTTTTTGCAAAATTATATAGGAAGGAATAAATAGAAATTGCAATATAAAAAAAACAAGCTACTAAAAGGAAGAAACGCTCAAATGACCCTTGTATGAGAGTTAGACTTGGGAGAACCAAACATATAAATCTTCCGCAAACAACCTACACAAAAACTTGTCAAAATCTTCCTGTTGATCTACAGGACAAACCAGCGCCATATAATGCATGCGTGGTAGCCCAAAAAGTCCAGCAAATCAAGTTTGATCACTCTTTTCAAGGAGCTAGACGATTTCAAACATAAAGAGCAGATAACAAAAGTGTATGAAACAAAAACCTGAAATATTTGAATAGCATTAACAATAATCCACCTTCATGGAAAGGATGCTAAAGCAGAAGCCTTCACCAGTCTAACAGATTATTTTCTACTCTTCTTGAAGTTTTCTGCCAATGGTAGCTTTTCTTTTTCTAATTTCTAATGGTAACAAAATGTCCAAGGCTCCAAGCTATAGGTTCTTCCCCAATTCCTTGCCTAGAAGGAAAACAAGAATAACTAGATTTACCATTGCAGTCTCTTAGTTATTACATACAGCCTTCAAGTATCTCTCACACCTTTCATGCATCTAGAAACACATATAACTGAACTTCTAGAGAGTCTAATCGACAAACCAGTCCCAAATGTTCAGAATGTTTCCCTCCAAAGGAATCATTCGACTATTTTAGAACTAAATGTACTGAGTACTGACAGATGAACCCAATAAATTACACAAATAAAAGTTAACCAAGCAACAGCAACACTAGTAAAAACATTACAACATCTACAGTGTGTGTTTGTGTGTGTCTGTACTCAAAGTAAAAGGAAGAACACGGGTAAGAACATTACAGCATCTACAGAGGCTTCAGCTGGCCCCCTGAAATAGGTAATAGAACCATCAATGAGCCTTCTGTATCCTTGTTCTGGAGCAATCAAATGTGGCTGATAGCCATCGGCTTCATTGACAACTTTCTGGACATTTTTTAAGGAAAGATGACGGTCAAAGGGGAGCTTCTTCAAAGCAGCTGGCAATTGGTGGTCAAAAACTCCATAAATCCGATCACCGCCAGGTCGCCTGAAGCAGCAATTTACGGTTTAATTATATAAAATTTTAGGGGACAAATCTAAAATTTTACTACATGAAATAGCATAGCTGACCACATTCATAGAAAACATACTTTACAACTATAAGAAAATAATGTCATAAGACTTATAGAACTTTCTAGAATGTATCCTCATTTTTATGGTTGACTATCTCTAGCACCATATACAAGCCAACCAAACAATACTGACTAGTACGTTTCCTAATTCCTATGAAAGTATAGCTTAAATACTAATTGTAAGAGGTCAGAACGGGGGCTTTATAAGATTGAATAATATGATTCCTTAGTTGCAAGTTTACAGTCACTAGACGCGTATCAATATGTGAACATACTACAAGGAATCAAGTCTCATAACATAAGCAATTGAACTCAGAAAGTAGAAATACTCTAATAAGAATTAAGTGTGTAAGCTGACCAAAAAATTAAATCAAACTGGTATAGAAGCTTCAATGCTCAAAATATTATGCACTTACCCTCCATCCAGGTGCTCCTTGAAAACACGATCAAATGCACGGCAAAGTTCCAAAATCATGTACAACTGGGCCTGCACATAAACTTAATACTATTGTTGAAGTGAACAGTTGAGGAAGTATCCCATTCACAAGTAAAGCAAACTGATTCTGAAAGGTCTAAATTTTTACCCCTCCATCTGCTGCAACAGGCCTGCCAATCCGATCCAACTCTGCATTGAGCTCATCAATTGTCTTATTTATCATAGCAATGATGCTTGGTATGCGCTGCCTGATAACATGCTCTAAATGCTGAAAAAGAAGAAAATTTAAAAATTAGTGAAAATAATAAATACATATAAGGGACTCAAAGACATACAGTGAGATTCCAAAGCTTCTACCAGTTAGTAATATTAAAATTAATTGAAGCAAACAAAATAGAAAGATGAAAAACACCTGAGACAAAAGTTTTGCAAGATACTCTGATCCCATTCTACTTGCCAAGTGTCCGTAATCAGGGCTTGTTTCAAAATATTCACGTTCTTTCCGACGAGCAACAATCATATCAACATTTTTATTGATGTCAGCTTGAGAACGATTCACGATTCCAACCCAAGGATGTTGTAGCCTATATGCCCTTCCTTCGAGAACCTGAAAGATTTATATCAAATAACTATAACTTTTATGTATGGTTTTAATATCTACATGGGAATTGTTCTAATTGATATGACATTATACATAATGATATATCAATGCCACACAAGAAAGGAAGTATAATAATTTCAAATGAAGCCATTAGGCAATAAAGCAAATTTAAAATAAACCATGGATTGTGACATTGTCATGTAGGGTTCCATGTCAATGAGGATGATTTTGTACAAACTGCTATCTACATATAAAACTTTCAGCATATACTATGCAAGCATTCCATGACCGAGCAGCAATGCAGTAAGCATGATTAAATACATACTTCTGTAGCATTTGTTCCCTTATCCATCAGATCAAGTTTTGTTAGCACCCCAAAAGTCCTTTCACCTGAACACACAAAATATCATAAAAATGTAAATCTCCTTGCTCGTCAGCAAAATTCCTATCAAATAACAATGCATCAGAATAAGGCAGCATAAAGCTGATGTTCAGAATACCTGATGGATCCACTTCTCTTGCAAGTTTAATGGCATCTGAAGTGGCAATGTCTTGATTGGCAGGAGTAATAGCCAATATGATGCAGTTAGGCTACATAATCAAAAACAAGCTCAGTAAGAAATATAACAAAAATACAAGAGCTGCAACACTGGGCCAAAAGTAAATTCAGATATTGCTTGTTGAAGACAATGGAGACAGAGCTAAAATCAATTGGTCTCAGGTTGAAGGCATAATATGTTGTCAATTGTTGCATGATTAGTTTAATTTATTTATTCTTTGTTGTTTGTGTTCTAGCATTTGTTACCCAAGTGCTAAGCCCATTTATTTTAGTTGTTTGCATCACATTTAAATGTGGTGGAAGCGTTAATTGTATCACATTCATTAAGTTTGAGATTTACTGCAACCTTATATCTAGGTTGTGCCTCACAACCCATTGCTAATCGGTCTCAGCATGGGTGTTTTACATGGTAGCAAAGCCCAAGGTTGTTTTTTTAATGTTATTTCTCGTTTATTGCCCAAATTTCTTGTTCATGTGATGTCAATTTGTTTTAATTGTTAGTAATGATCCTATACATGGGAGGAAGTTTAACTGGTATTTTCCTCCACCGTTGAACTATCTAACTCTTCTCAATAGGTTTTAGGTAGGATAACAAGCAAGGTTGTTAGCATCTTGACATCAATTTTGAAGAACTAGCTTTGGTGCCACTAACCAAGAAATCTAAGATTTTAAATAAAATTGGATTTTTTTAAGCGAATTGTAACCTATTTTGAAGATTATCTCTTGGAAAACTTTGACTCTTTGAGTACAATGAATCACGCTTAACTAGAATTCAGCTTCTCTTATATAAGATAAACCTAAATGGAGGAGTTATTAGCAAAGTGACACCTCATGATGCATGAAAGGAAGATTGAAGATATTGAATAAATAGTTGTAGTGTTAATTTTTAAAGTGTTTCATGATTGCACCAGGGGATACGGACATGACAGTGACACTGACCATTTCATTACTGAAAGCTCGTAGTTGCACATATAATGCAGATGCCTGGTCCAGTCTAATCTATTGCATCATTGTGTGTCAGTTCCTAATTAACACATATCAGTTCAGTCTATCCTCAATTAATTGTTTGCAAATTAATTTTACTCCCATCTATCTTTTTATTGTGTTAGACACAACAATTCAACCCACTCCAAATGGGATATATATGAACTACGATGCTTACTGGTTTCCTGGATATATGCTCTTACTTGATTGAGTTCTATTTTTTTTATTGCAAGAATAGCTTATGTCTGAGTCATATATATTTTAGCATTGAAAATCGTTTACCAGTCAGCAATGTCAAGTAACTCACCTTTTCAACATAAGAACGGACCATATTTTCAATATCTTCGACTATACTATCCGACTGTCCTTCTGCAAAAGCCACAGTTAAAATCTACATGATTAAGGATTTTGTATCGTACACTTACAAGGGAGATAAAATCCAAATCACTTTAAATTTTCAAAATAAAATAAAATATTTATTTTTACCTACAGCAACCTTTGTCAGCCCAGGAAGATCTATAAGTGTCAAGTTGACAACTGCCAAATAAAAGCAAACACATTACAGTCTTATATAAAGAGCATAATTTAATTTGCTCAGTAGAATAATCTGCTTCAAGTACAATGGACTACAGGGTAAGAGTTTACAAATGAAGCACATGTGAGAATTACTAATCCTTCATTCTTAACAATAGTTGCCAGCATCACCTAATAATTATGGTGAGAATACACACACACACACATATCAATTATCAAAAGAGCGTTCATAAACTTAATATTAGAAAAAGCACCAGAACAGCATGTATCTTTTATTCTCCGTCTTTATTTTTGTCCAATGAATAACTTGCAGACAGTATATAATCAAGATGGAGGCATAAGGGCAGACCATTTGGAGAATATATGCTCAAGTGAATTGGAATATTAGAGATTTGCTTTGTCTTCCCAGTTATTCGATCTGTTTCATCCGAAATCTCCTTACGAACAGCAGCTGCATAAACAGTATTCCTATCGCTTGTTAATAATATAAATCATCTGAATTTTGACACAGAAGAACATGAAAAGTAAACAGTTACTGGGAAAATGGCTGATGGTGAAGCAGCAGTCATATTTAAAGGGAAAAATCATTACAAGGAGAAGAAAAAAAGGAACTGGAAAGGGAAAGCTCAATGTTTGTGAGGAGATGAATAAAACCAATTTAATCTCAAAAGGAATTTTTTCTAGCTTATCCAGTGCAAGTGGAATTCAACATTAGACAGCCACTTGCATAGTTGTTAAGATTAAGAATGCTTGTTGAGTGCATTTGTGCAAGAGATGATGATCAATCTGAGAGTTTTTACCCAAAATAAAGTATTAGAAGTAAAAGCACCCTTTTATGTTCCTGTATACTCTCAAGTCTCATCTAGTACCTATAACCTCTTCAATTCCCAAAAGGAAGAAGAAGAAGAAAAGGAAACATAAACAGTAAAATGCCAGAAAATAAGCTAGAAATTGTGAGAACACGAGTAGGTAACAAATTCAAATTTTCAGATAATCGAGCATCCTAATAGAGGTATTACCAAAATCAGTGAATCTCCTCTTAGGAGCATGAAGAAACTCTGCATATTCAGCCCCTGATGCTGTCTTATGAAGCTGCAACACCAATGGCCTCCGTGTAACAATCCCTTAAAACTCAAGAAAAAACAAAAATTAGATTTTGAAAGGAACATGTTCTTCATCAAAACTAACTTCACAAAACATATGGGTATTTGTCTTTTCTTTTTCGAGTTTGGGTATATGTCGTTTTAAATCATAATTACAAAGTAAATGAAATCTTTGAATTTAATTTTGGAACAGAGATCGCAGCGAATCACATTCACTATAGTCATATCTAAAACTATGCTCAAATGATTTATTTGGCTAAAAATAAAATTAGTAAAACTGAATTAATATGTTCATTTCTAATTATATCACCTTTCAATCAGCAAGATCCGACATTTAAGTGCTTTGTTTTCCTATCATTCGTTATATTATTAAGATTCCGAGAACAAAAATTGAAAATTTACCAGATCCACGAGGTAAGAAATCCCTCCCAACAATGCTCTCCAAAACCGAAGATTTCCCTGAGCTCTATTTTCCAACGAAAAAAAAAGGTATAAATAAAAAAACAACAATAAAAAAAGAGAGAGAATTAGTAAAGAAATGGATAAAATAGGGATTTGACCTGGCCGCCGACAACAGCAACAGAAGGAAGAGCTTCCCAGAGTGACATTCCCTGACCGCCATGATCGCCGAGGACAGTGCAGGCTCTTTGGATTTTGTTAACGAGACCGATCAAGCTCTCCATTGTCGCCATTCTTTCAACGCGAAAATGGAGGGGTTTTGGATCTGACACGAGAAAGCCGAATCGGAAATGGATTGCTCGGATCAGTTAAAACGGGAACAGATGTTGGATGCAGAGAGAGCAATAGACAAATAAATAAACAGAGAAAAAGGGTTGACAAAAATAATTCTTTTGCATGGAACAAACAGTGCCTGTGCTTTACTTAATGTACTAGTTTTTCCTCTTTGAAATTCAATATTTTCATTAAAAAAAAAAATTTCTTAGTGCCGTTGGGCTGACCTACCAACGCCCCTGATTGTGATTTCTTCTCTTATTTTTGTTTTACCTAAATTATATATATAATTAGTTCAATATATATATATGGATAAATATTATATACACAGGCGGTGGAAACTAAAAGTTTCCACAAGCGTCCTAGTTTTAGGGTATAAAGAGTTAGTTTAGGGTATATGATATAGGGTTTTAGGTGTAGGGGTTAGAATTTAGGATAGTTGTTTCAATTTAAGGTTTATGGTTATAATTTAGGGTTTATAGGTTAAAACCTAAATCCTCACCATATTATCTTAAAAACTAAACTCTAACCTATAAACCATCAATTATAACCCTAAACCTTAAATTGAAACAATTATCCCTAAATTCTAAACCCCTACACCTAAACCCCTAAACCTTATACCCTAAACTAACTCCCTATACCCTAAAACTAAGGCGCTTGTGGAAACTTTCAGTTTCCACCGCCAGTGTATAGGATATTAATCTTATATATATATATATATATATATATATATGTTAGAAACAGTTGTTGACTTAACCACATGTATTTGATTTATTGGTCAACATAAAATGATCCTCTTAATTTAATTTTTTTTATTCACAACGTTAGAATTCAAACCACTAACCTTACGTTCTATTCTACTACATCAACTAGTTGTTAATTATGTTAAATACATTTATGTTACATAAAGTAGTTTGTAATTAGAATTCAGAAATTTCCTTTTGAGATATGATATATTTTTTTAACTATATAGGTATTAGTTTTTTACTAACTTTAAATAAAAAAATATTATATTTTTAAATATTTAAAAGTCTTATCAACCATTAGTCGGTCTATTGAATGAGAAATTAAATATTTCATATTAGGTTGTGGATTCAAATCTTAATATTATAGATAAACAATCCCCCTATAATAAACTTTTATACCAATAACTAGATAACAAATATTAAAAAATCTTTTGTTTAAGTTCCATACATTTGTCAAATCCTTGTGTTGTGTATAATTTAATTAAACAAACATAATATATGCTTTGAAATAACCGTACATATTTTTAGATAAAAGAAATATTTGGTTACTACTATAGCCACTCCTTTTCTCTCAAATAACTCTAGTCGTACAATGACTATTTTTTTTCTCTTTTTAAACGTCGATAGTGACACCAATTTTAATACTGGTTGCCGACCGTCAGAATCTATCGTTTAATTTATTTTGTTTTTAAATTTTTAGAAATTATTCTGTTCTTATTGCACAATTTATTTTACCTTTTTAATGTTTTTCTCTGTCTTTTGGTAGGTTGTTCTCATTTTTTGTTTTAATTTTCTATTATGGTTTGATCTGACGACGCCATAGCTAATTAAGATGACGATCTTTTTATTATGCTGCTATCTCCATGTCTTTAACCTTCGAACTGGATTTGGATACACAATTACATTTACCGTTCCTTTTTCACGATTGAGTTGTGGTAATGACCTTGTTGTCAACATTTCTTATTGTAATATGCATTTTTATGTTGTTTCTTGATGGTTTTACCTTTAGTCTTCGATCTACAGTGATGTTTGCATATTTATTTTATTTCGAGTCTTTGGGTTAAGTTTTTACCTTTTCCTTGTATGGTCCTCTTATGATCTCGAGACGCTAGTTTTGTTTACTAAGAATATGTCCGAATTAGGTGTTTTGTTTACTAAGTTGTGAACTTTCATTATAATTTCGGATATATTCTCATTCAATAAAATTAGTGGATTCAATTCAAAAAAAATATTGGGTAAACTATACTAATGACCACCGAACTATAGGGTTGGTGTCGATTTGACCACTATATTTTCAATTGTGTTAAATATACCACACAACTATTTAATTGGTTCCAATGTAGCCACCCGTCGTAAAAAAACGAAAAAGTTAACGGGAATGTTAAAATAATTGGTATAATTACACATTTAGTCCCCTTTATTTATACAATCATTAATTTAGTTCTAATTTTAATCTAATAAAATAAATTAATTATTCAATTAGGTGGTGACACGTGTCACCACCTTATTTGAGGGATTTATCTATTTTTATTAGATTTATTAATTTTATTAGATTTATTAAATTTATTTTTCTTCCCCACCAATTGGAGTAAGAAAAATAAAATTGTGGAAATTAGCCACAAGGGAATTGAACCTGGGTTGTTAGGGAAAAGAAGCAATGCTCTTGCCACTAAGCTAAGCATATTTCTGATATATGAAATACCAAATATAATATATGTGGTATATTACAAACATTAGCGAATGAGAGATTTTTTTCTTTTCTTTTAACTATGGGTAGTTTTCTTTTAACCATCCATGTTACTCGAATACGAGTAGGGAGGTTCTGCGGTACGGCGCCTAATATGCGGCTAATATACGGCGTAACCGGCTAGGGAGGTGACTGGTTAAAGATCATGTTTCCGGTAAAAGTTACCGATTATGTTGATCCGAATATCAATATAGTCGGTAGCGCCGAATTTGTTGTTAAGTTGGAGCTGATGGGGACTCGGACATTTGGACTATAACAAAACCGGTAAAATTACCGGTTATGTTGATCCGAATTTCAATATATTCGGTAGCGCCTAATTTGTTGTTTATTTCGAAACTATCCATACTTTATAAATCATTATCGAAACTTTTTGAACAACAATGTAACCGCGGTTGGAAAAAAATATCGAAAATATCGATATTTTTTTAAGAGCATGCGCAAAAGAATCGGTACAATTAAAGATCATGTTTCCGGTAAAAGTTACCGATTATGTTGATCCGAATATCAATATATTCGGTAGCGCCGAATTTGTTGTTAAGTTGGAGCTGATGGGGACTCGGACATTTGGACTATAACAAAACCGGTAAAATTACCGGTTATGTTGATCCGAATTTCAATATATTCGGTAGCGCCTAATTTGTTGTTTATTTCGAAAGTATCCATACTTTATAAATCATTATCGAAACTTTTTGAACACCAATGTAACCGCGGTTGGAAAAAAATATCGAAAATATCGATATTTTTTTAAGAGCGTGCGCAAAAGAATCGGTACAATTAAAAAAATTCTACATAACCGGTTACATTATTAATTCATATAATGTAACCTGTAAATCTTTACCGGATTTATTGTTTGGTGTCGAAAGAATCGACACAATTCATATTAATTCATAATGATATAACCGGTTAAAAGTATCTACTCTCCCACTCGCCTTTGTATTGCTTGCATTTACAGAAAACCTAAGAGAGGAGAGTATTTGAAATCGAGCCGAGTTTGGTTGCATTTACTGAAAGCCTAATTTGTTGTATCAGAATCGAAAGGAAAGGTTTTGGGTTTGGGGACTTTGAAGTAAAAGGTATGTTGTTGAAACCCTAGTTTTTTGGTAATGTAGTATTGGGTAGTTGGGGATAATGTTTTGGGTTTAGTGATGTTGAAGTAAAATCGGAATTCGGACCGACTCCTCGATATAGGTCGAAATTGTGTAATTATATTTAGGAAAAAAATATCGGAACTTTGTTCTGAAAACTTATCGGTAGAAATTAATAATGTCGGTAGAAATTATATATCGAAACTTTTGTCAGAAAACTGAAGCGAGCAAGATGGGTTCTAAGGATCATGAAGATGTTGTTCAAGATGAGAGTGAAATGATTCAAATGGAGGCGGAGAGAGTAGATAGGGAGGAAAATCCGAAGAAACCAAAGGGTGGATTTCTGTACTTCTAGTAAGTAGAAATTGTGAAATGATTAATCTGTAAATTGTAATTGGATGAAAGTATTTAAGAACATTTAAACTTTCCTATCATGACAGTATTGAAGAATGTCAGAGGATGAGGGATTGTGGGACTTACACTGTCGGTTCGGTATGTAAATTGAAATTATAGTGAATATATTGGAGGTTGAATATTTTGATTGTTTATGGTTTATGCATAATTTGCAGGTGAGAGACGTGGTGGTGAAAAAATGGTACACGATGAGTGAAACTGAGAAGCAACCATTCAACATGTTGTCCATAAATGCTAGAGAAAACTATGAGGTGAAGAAGAAGAAGAAGAAGGTATTCATTATAGTTGTAAATATTTTGATAAATGATATATAAAAACTCTGACATTATATGAATATTATTTACATAGGAAGTGTCGACTAGGTGTAGCATAAAACGAGTACACCACATAGTAGAGGAGTTGAAAGCGAAGGATAATTCAAATCTGTTGGAAGAAATGGGGTTTGGATCTCTTATTGGGATTCAGGACCGACCAATTCGGAGGGAATTGTGTCGGTTTTTGATGGGAGATTTTGATTTGCAGAAGTGTGATGTGCGATACGGAGAATATTTGTAACCCCCTCATCCCGGTCTAGCCGGATGACCGGTCCGAGTGAGTCACACGGGGAAAACCGAAGCGAAACCCGTTAAGGTTCCCCCTCGGTTAGCAATCCTATTTTTTTTCCTTTTTAATCTTGTCACATTCGAGTATTAAATTCTACGTGATCAAACAGCGAAATATATCACACGAGGCAACATTTAAACTCCTAAACCACATTCAAACATCCAAATTTTAATCTTGGCTAATGGCATATTAGTACCTATGTATCTTTCTCTTCAAACAGGCCTACAAGGGTCAAACAGGGCATATAAGCCCTAAAAAAATCAATTCTTACAAACTAGTCCATTTTGATCTTCTATGTGTTCTAATGATATTTAGACTATCAATTGATATATAATTCAAACTAAATTATTTATTTTTCATTTCTAAAATACCTCCCCTGTTTCTAATAAATTTTTCAGAATTTATTGGTATCAATTGAACCCCTAAACATTTCGAATTTCACAATTTAGACCAGCAAATTCCAATTCATTCAGTTTCAGTCCCGTCAACTTCTAACAACAATTCAGAGACTTATACTTAACATGTTTGAGCAAATCATACCTCTATTTCATGTAAAATTTTGTCCTCTACAACTTTGTAGAAGAACACTTTTTCCAGAAATGACTCTAACATGCTCAAAAATGCAGTTTTCCCCAAAAGTTTCGAAACCTTGGGAAGGTTTCGAAACCTTTGACCATAGTTTCGAAACCTTGCCCAAAGGTTTCGAAACTTTGGCTGGCAGTGGCCTCTGGAATCCAAAAATTTGCAAAGGTTTCGAAACTTTACCCCTAGTTTCGAAACCTAGGTGCAGGGGAGCATATTTTGCTTCATTCTAATGTCTTTCAATGATAAAAACACCTCATGTTCATATATAATCATACACTGAGCTTAAAAAGAACTAAAGGCACACATCACCAACAACCCAAGCCTAGAGGCATACATCCTAGATCAAACATACTCCAACATACTCAAACATACTCGAGGCATACATTCATGACATCCTCACATAGAATTTAATTTAGCATATATGGGCATACATATGAGCTCAACATTGCTAAAGGCACAAATTAACACTTATGAGGTTTGCACATATCAGCAAAGCAACCTAATCATCCAAAAATGGCATGACATCTCACGCAAGCATTCATCAAGGCATGCATCACTCAAGCATTCATCAAGGCATGCATCACTCAAGCATTCATCAAGGCATGCATCATAAGTGATATTTACAAATCGAACAAGGCATCCAAGTGCCAAACCAAATAAACATACATCAAGGCATCCAAAACAACAACACCTATCCCATTGCTTTACTATTACAATCTTTCAATTTATAAATCATACATTGAGCTCACCAAAAGCAACACTTGAAGACCTTTCCTTTCCCTTGCCACCCACAAGCTATTTATCTGCATTGTCGAACAAAAGAGAGCGTAAGCATAAAAGCTTAGTGAGGGTAAGCTCATAAAATAAACCTTCGACAATACAGGGTCCAAGCTCGAGCAATTATCATGATGAAATACATGACTTTATCTTCGATCCACATGAACCAAAATGAACATGATGCATGAACATATAATCAACATTATGTCATGCTCAACATCTCATAAGCTCAACTTACAACGATATATATATACCTCAATGCATTAACCAAATCATATATCACTTCACATTTGAAATTCACATTTCATATCACATTGATACACATATCAATTCATATTAGCATGTATGCATAATCTCATATTGGCATAAACATACTTTCTCATATTGGCACCTAGCTATGACTCGAATACGCGGATAACATGTTGGAACGCATTTTCCAACATCAACCTTACCTCGGTGGGATTACACTCATCACCGGCCTTGCATGTGGAACGCATTTCCACATGCCCTACGGATGGGATTCCACTCATCATCACGTAGAATATATATAAATTTCCGGTGGAATATTACATCACCGTACTCCTCCTTGGTGCCTTAACGCCACCAAGGCCACGTACGTTTTGACTCAATTTGTGTGCACGCTCATCCTAATGATCGATCATTGTACCCAAGCATACTAGTGCCAATAATAATCAAATTTCACAACCTTTAATGTTCAAGAGTCATAATATGGCATCTTACATCATATTAAGCTCAACATCAAATATCTCAACAACATAATATCATAATGTTATTTTCAAGAGTCATAATATGGCATCTTACATCATATTAAGCTCAACATCATCATGCACAATTTACAATCCAACCCACATGCATAGCAATGCATCAAACCATGCCTCAACAACATGTATAACACATTATACATAATCATCATAACACAAATCATCATGAAGCATAACATCAATTAAAGAGATCATCCAATGTCTCTAACTAAAGCTTAGGATTAGGCTACCACCCTAATCCTAACTCTAGGTGAGTCTACCAATCTCAACCTAGTCCACATGCTCGAACCAATTACTCAAAACCATTTAAAATATTTTAACCACTCACCGACTACTTCATTAGCACAAGCCGGCAAGCCTACCAAGCATCCAAGTTTCCGGATTCGAGCCCGAAGCTTCACCATTGATTTCTCTTGCTTCTAACCATTCAAAAACAATATATTAACCTCAAAATCAGTCACAAACCCAAAGTTTAACATCAACACACAAATCCACTTCAATTCTCACAATTCAAAGCCAAGTTCATTCTTCAATTTCTCATTTTCGTACTTCCGCAAAAACCCGTCAAAAATCAGAATTGTAGTCATCCAAAACACTCTTAAACATGTTCAAAACACTGCCCAACTATAGTATAACCATCAACCCCCAATTTCCAACATTAAACACACAATTTAAGCCATGAACAATCCCCAAAATCACCAAATCCGAGCAGCCATGAAAAACAGTCCAAAACTTGTGATTTCAACATATTTAACACATTCAAACACTTCCAAAACAACCCCCAAATATTACTCTAACATCAACCATCAAATTCCAACATAAATCATACCCAAAACTCATCTAAAAACCTTCCTAAAAATCCACCAAAACCCAATTTCGGAAATTTTATAAAACACCTCAAAAATTGCCCATTTTAACATATTATGTGTATTTTAACATGATTAAACAAAACCCCAACTCAATTTATCAAAACAAGATGAAAAATCCCTTAAAAACCCAAACTTTGATATGAACCCTAATTTTCAAAACTCCATAACTTTGAAATCTAAGACTATAGATAGATAGAGGATGAAGAGGAGATTAAGAAAACATAATTACCTTTCAAAAACCCCCTTGAATTGATGAAGAAATCAAAGGAAATAGTAAAGAGGGTTTGGGAGAAATTTTGGGATGTTTACACGGTGAGGAAGAAGAAGAAATGAGAAAAGATGATAGATAAAGTGGTCTTTATTTTTATTTTGGTTTAATTACCAAAATGATCCCTCCCTTTCTTTCTAAACTCAATTTGCTCACACTAAGGTCAATTTGATTAAAATAAATTTTTACCGACTCGAACCAATTAACCCGACTAACTCCTAACCCCAAAACACGGGTGTTACAATATTCATTTCATTTTAGTGTCCGAATTGTTGAAGCCGTATTGGGGCTACAAAATAAAGGCCAGAGTGTGGATGAAGTTATAAATAGGGAGGATTGGAAATTACTTGTGCAGAAGTATGGCCTAACGTCTAATGTGTCATTTGCTACACTTGAGGACGAAATAAAAAGTGGCAAGTATGAAGGGGATGATCTGAAGGCCCGGGTACTATTGTACATTGTCGGAGTATTCCTTTGTCCAACGGGTGATTCATCCCCGAGCAAGGATAGTATGAAGTTATTGTGCGACTCCGGGTTTAGAGGTGAATTAAATTGGGCTTCATATGTGTATGACAAATTAATTGATGCAATCAAGACTTTTCAAAAGTCTAAAAACCCCTCATACCTCAAAGGATGCATTGCTGTCTTAGAGGTAAACGAGTTGAATATTGGTATTGGTTTAGAAAACTTTGTAAGTAGTTATTATAGAAAATGATTAAGTTTATAGAAAATGCAGGTTGCATTGTATGATTTTTGGTCAGATTCTTCTTGTGTGCCGACATTCCGAAAAACCGGAGTGGCACGCATCACTGCCTGGGGCAAGGAAGAAGTTGTTCGAGTTATGGCAAAGTTAAAGTTGGAATTACCGAAAAAGAAGGTAAGGGTAATGCTCATATTGTTAGATTACTAAGGACTTAAAAAAGAAAGATGCTCTAATAATGTAGTTTATTTGTGAAGGTTGGCGAGGAGGAAGAGGAGGAAGAGGAGAAGGTAGAATATAAGGTGAAAGTGAATGAAGGGGGAAGTAAAATTGACATATTGATTGCTGAGTTGGCGAAGGTTAAAAAACTCGTTTCTGATTGTTTGCAAAGACAATCCAGAATCGAACAGGCTATTGAGAGCTTAAAGGGGGAAGTAGGGGAAAAGTTTAATGGTGTTGTTAAAGAAGTGGTGGAATTGAGGGGTGAGTTAAAGGGGGTGATTGAAACGGTGGAAAAAAATTGGATGAGGGGATACATTTAAGTCCTGAAATAAAAAAAAAGGGAGTTATGTTGAGGCAAAATATGATGAACTTATAAAAAATGATGAAGAAAATGTAGAAGAATTGAGTAAGAGGGTGGAGGAAAATATAAGAGAGGTCCACCATGAAGATACGAGGACACCGGATCATGCAATACATGTAGAGCTCGATTCAGGGTGTCCTGCACCAAAGAAGCAGAAGACTAAAAAGGTAAAATGAAGAATACAAATGACATCCGTTTTGATTATTGTGTTGTGGCTAATATCTATTGATATATCGTAGGTTACAAAGGTGAAAATACCAAGTGGAATTGATGCCGTGGAGGCTGCGATGTGTGATTATGTATGGAATAGTGGATTGTTAGAACCATCGTAAGTTATATATATTGCTTTGCGAGTGATATTTAAATAAATGTGGGAAAAAATTAATACAAAAAATTGCTTCTATAGAGATGTTATCCTAGATTACGGGCTCGAACACGGCACAGTAGGCGACCTTGGCTGCTTAAAACCCGGGGAATGGCTAATAAGTCCGATTATTAATTTGAAAGGCTGGTTGTTGGGTTACGATTCGATGAGGAAAAGTTCAGCGAAGCGGAAGATTTGCTATCTACCATCCGAATTTGTGGTAAGTTACAGTTTTACACATTTTCGTGTCCAATTTGTTCATGGCTGGTCAATTAATAGAGATTGTTTTTTAAAATGCAGACCGGGTTGATAATGGACGGTCAAAATGCGCCGAATCTTATAAGCTTCTTTTCTAGAACATTGATGGACCATAATAATTTCACCGATTGTGACATGGTAAGATATTTTTGCGTACATGTTGTTAAGTATGTAAATAATAACAATAAATGTTCTAATATCTTGTGTGACAATTGTTGTAGATCTTCATGCCAATAAACGATTCGAATAATCATTGGTGTCTCTTGGTGTTGGATATGGTTGATCGTGTAGCATCGTTTCTTGATAGTCTACATAGATCTCCCCGGCACAAGACTAGAGTGGAGGAAACCAAGAAAACAGTATGTGTCGATACATTTTGTAATTTATAATGCATAAATTCTTCGTAATCTAATTTTAATTTTTTTGACGCAGTTGGAATGTTTACATAAATTTAGTGAGGACGAGGCGTTTTGTGCCCAATTTGGGAAGATTAAGGTACCACCGAGGGATTTAAAATTCGTGGTCCGTAAGACGAAGGTGCAAACGAACGGGTATGAAATTTGAGTATTTAATAAGTCAAAAAAATTCATTGTGCTTATCTACTATTTGACATTTTGCGTCATTATAATAGACATGATTGTGGAATGTATGTGGTCATGTGGATGGAAGCTATTTCTGAAGGGAGGTCACCGGATGATTTGGTAAGTGGTCCGAAAAGGACTTTATTTTTAATAAATTTTGGCACTGACATTGACTCCTAATTTGAATGTAGGTTGTTGGGGATTTTGATCGTCCGAGAGTTTTAAACGATCTCGTAAATCACGATTGTAATAGAAGGAGAGCGAAGTTCACAACTGCTTACCTGGAACGTATGAAAACATAATTATGTTACCATAATTTTTCCCACTATGTAAATGATGATATCATAGTTAGTTTGTTGTAAATTATGTTAACATATTAGCTTCTTGAAAAAGTGTAGAGACATTCCGTATAAAAAATCCAGAAGAAATCAATACTTATTTTCCTTTATGATGCAATTGTCGATACTCTTGTAAAAATATCGAAACTTTTATACGAAATATATGTATCCTTAGAGTAACAATCCCCGACAAAATCGGAACTTTTTTTCCTTCATTATTAAATTATCGATAACTTTTGACACAGACGGACTGCCATAGCTTAATGGAATTAAAGTTTCGATACTTTTTCTGCCGCTATGAGTAAAAATATCGAAACTTTTATACGAAATATATGTATCCTTAGAGTAACAATCCCCGACAAAATCGAAACTTTTTTTCCTTCATTATCAAATTATCGAAACATTTTGACACAGACGGACTGCCGTAGCTTACTGGAATTAAAGCTTCGATACCTTTTCTGCCGCTATGAGTAAAAATATCGAAACTTTTGTACGAAATATATGTATCCTTAGAGTAACAATCCACGACAAAATCGAAACTTTTTTTCCTTCATTATCAAATTATCGAAACATTTTGACACATACGGACTGCCGTAGCTTACTGGAATTAAAGTTTCGATACCTTTTCTGCCGCTATGAGTAAAAATATCGAAACTTTTATACGAAATATATGTATCCTTAGAGTAACAATCCACGACAAAATCGAAACTTTTTTTCCTTCATTATCAAATTATCGAAACTTTTTTTCCTTCAAATATCAAATTATCGAAACTTTACCGTTTTCATTACTGAAAAAAACAATGTACCCGGAGACATGTCAATGTTTCCGGTAACGATTAAATCGGAAATATAGGCGGGATTTCTATTTAAACCAGCACTAAACTTAAAGGATTTTATCGAAACTATTGCAGAGAACTCTTCAACTCCAACGACGATTACCACCGTTCAGAGAAATTGCACCGTTCAACCTGGGTAAACTCAACACCGACGAGGACGATTTGTACTATCATATTTACAGGTTAGTAAAAGTGACTGATTTTGCGTACTTTAGGGTTAGGGTGTTGCACGATTTTGGAGTAACCGTTCCTCTTCTGCATATAACAGTTGTAATGGCACCCAAAAAAGGGGTACCCATAAAAGGGGCACTCAAACGGAAGAGAGGTTCTGCTGCCAAGATAAAGTCATCTTCGAAATCAAGGTCTGCTGGTCAAGTAAGTTCAAGTTCTTCTGAAGAAAATATGTATTTTGAATCGCAAAACTTTAGAAGCACCGATGAGAAACTTACATATGATAGCAATTTCAAAACGAGGAAGATTCGTCCAGAACGTGTTATTGACTTGGACTTCTTCTTCGATGAGAAAAACAAATTTGGGTTTAAAGAAACATTTACAAATTGGGGCTGGCTTGAACTGCTTGGTGTAGAACCAAAATATTACCCCAATCTGGTTAGAGTTTTCTACAGTAATGCAAAATTAGACCTCCAGCCTAGTACGGGAAAAATATTAGGAATTACGACTCATGTCATGGGTAAGGAGATATATATAGATGCGTCATCTATTGCTGCTGGTATAAGAGTGAAGAATGTAGGAGATTCCGATGAACATGTTTTAGAACCTACCATGAAACGTGTTGATCGAAATAGTCCCATTAACCTTGGTGCGGAGGGCAGATTGTTCCACCTTCTTGTCACTTGGTTTCTTCGGCCGTCCGGTGGGAAATTTTCACAAATTCGAGATACTGATTACTGGTGGTTGTCTAAATATGAATCAAGAACCGCTCCAAACATAGCAAAACTGATATATGAGACAATTCTACATATAGTGAAGAAGGGTGCTTCCATTACAACCTCACTACCATATGGATGCATAATTTGCCATATATTGAGGAAGAAAGGAGTGGAATTCAATCTTGACTACCCTTTTCGACTATCCCGGAAGATCGACATGATTACCTTGACAAAAGCGGGATACGATTTTATTGAAAACGTCGGTTGGATAAACAAATGTGTAATTCGAGCGAACAAGGCAACGACCAAGTGGTGACAGTTGAAGCAGAACCCCACGAGCGGATGCAAGAAGATGAGATCGAAGGGGTGATTACCATGAAGTCAGTGATGGCTTACATGGTTCATTTCCGCGAGCATATGGATGCTCGTTTTGGCGATATTAATGACCAAATAGGAAAAATGCGAGCAGATATTTCCCCACTTCGTGCTGACTTCTCTAACTTCCGTAATCAATGGCTTCAAAGCAAATACAAACCCATAGGTAAAATAACCCTTTAAATTTACTATTCACATTCGGTTATTTGACTATTGACATGCTTATAACAGAAGTGGAGAATCCAGTTGTGCATGAAGAGGATGATACGGTGCCTGAAGAGGAGAATGATGAAGAGGTACACAGTTCAGATGATGATGACAGTGAAGACCCCAACAGATATATGATTTCTGTAACACAGAACAAAAAACTTGTCATTTTTGATGTCAACGGAGTCCTTGCATATTATACAAAACAAACTCCCAGAGGTAATTAAATGTCTGCAAATTTGTTTACGGCTATAAAGAAAACAATAATGTTGAATTTTTTTTCATGTTGTAGATGTTATACTGAGGCCAGGTGTAGAAGAATTTATGCAATTTTGTTTAGAGAATTTTTTTGTTGGAATATGGTCATCGAAGTTGAGGTTAGCACCGTTATGATTAAAATTGTTAACATTTAACGTTGACCTCTTAAAGATTTTGAAGTTTATCGTGGTAATTGTTCACGATTGCAGGCATAACATTGACCTTGCTCTTAACAAACTACCCGTACAATATGAACGATATATATTCATCTGGGTAAGATGCTTCTTATTTGGCACTGACATTGAATTTGTTATGATTCTTACAAATTTGTGCTTTACAATTTACTATAAACAGGATCAATCAAAGTGCAAAGAGGAAGAGGAATACACCTTCTGCAAAGACTTGCATCAAGTTTGGAATGAGTATCCTCAATTCAAAGAGGAGAATACACTGTTGGTGGATGATTCTACCGAGAAAATGAGGCATAATCCAGTGAGTAATATTTTTGACATTCAATTTATTAATAACGTAATATGCTATTATTTTGTTAATTTATGTTTTCTGTATAGGAATACAGCTACATATGTCCGCATCCCTATAACCAATCATCTTGCAACGACAATGCGTTAGGTATGACAGTTACATATGTGACTTATTCCATTGGTTTATTTATATATTGAAGATGTTGACAGTCTGCTAATTTGGCTTATTTTTATATATCCACAGAAAAGGGCGGAAGCATCCGAGAATTTTTCGAAAAGTTGGCGAATGACCATAGTACTGTACCCGAATTTGTTAAAAATAACCCTTTAGACATTTGAATGTTATATCATATTGTTGTATGCATGGGCGGAGCCACCAAGGGGATTGGGGTGTCTGATGACACCCCAAAATTTTTTGGAAATCGTATTTTTCTATATAATTTGTATATGAACAAATTGAAAATTATATAATTCACACCTATTTATAAATAAAATGACACCTCTTTATAAAAAAATTAACCCCTCTTAAATACCGTTCAAAAAATGACACCCCTTAGAAAAAATTCTGCCTCCGCCCCTGGTTGTATGTAGTCACAATGTCTGTTGATCGGTACTTATTGTATTCCAAATGTCCTCCTTGCCCTGAGACATAAACAAGTGATTGATATTAAAATTAACCATAAACAAACAATTGAAGACAATATGTTGTAGAATAGATAAAGTAACTTACATTACAAGACTCATCTCCGGGGCCGTAGGACCATTCCGCATCGTTGTCAAAAAAGTCAGTCGAGGTAGGTTGTGTACAAGAATCCAGACCCAGCTTTAATTTAGGACACGTTACTCTGTTATGTCCCTCAATGTTGCAGAAAGAGCATTGCCTACTTTTCTTCTGGACCATATTCTTTTGGACTACTTTTCTCTTTCCTGTTCTTCGTTTAGGGTCGCCAACGCGAACTCCATTATCAACATTTCGTCGTTTACTTGAATCTTTCAAACCGAACGAGTGTTCAAATTCGGCAGTTAGTCTTTTCATCTCATCTCTTGCGGTTATGAAAGATGCATCTGTCTTTGATGCAAAGTAGCATAAACGACTTGACGTTGCACGTAGGGCCGCGAACCGTGCCATTTGCATAGCTTCAGGTGCTACATTGAAGTCAAGGAAACTTGGTGCAGCAGCCTTCGCCTCCTTGGTCCATCGAGTTAGAATCAACGACTTTGGAATACATGTGTAATCCAAGTGCTTCAGAACATGCAGTTGATGGGAACATGGAATTCCTACTGTCTCAAATTTCCTACACGAGCATGTGACGGATTCCGAGACAACATCAACAGATACGTCAAATCTAATGTTCTTTTCCTTGTACTTTGATAGAACAAAATGCATACACTCATCTGATCAGGACTGAATTTGTTCGTCAATCCGGTACAAGGTCTCCTCTTGAAGTTCTTCTTGGAAGATACCAAATGATGCTCGCGTATAAATTTCACCACCATTGCTTTCTAGGTCTTTGAGTTTAGTGATCTGGAAGGGCGTTGTCTGCGAACTTAAGCAATCTGCTTGCAACTCGTTGATACGAATTTTACCAATAGTTTGTTCAATTGTACGAACTACGTCTACATATGTCTTCTTCTGTATCAGGGCACGTCCGAGTGCAGCATTCAAGGACTCGCTTCTTTGTGTGGATCGCAAATTCGCAAAGAAATGACCCGTTTGATATGCTTGAGCCCATAAGTTCCGAGTATTTCCCTTCTCTATCACCCATGGATGGTTTTCGACGTTGAATTCGGAAATCACCCTAGACCATTCACTATCAAATTCGCTGGTTGTCCACCACGAACTCATACATCTATTAAATGTTGTGCTAAATTTGTTGTCAGCAATGTTAGCTTGTACATTGCGAGATAGATGCCAGGAACATAATCTGTGCTTCGCATAAGGGAAAACACATTTGATAGCCCTCTGCATTGCCCTATCCCCATCTGTCACAACTGAAAGAGGCGCTTTATTCATCATGGCTTGTAGAAAATTTCGCAGCACCCACTCGAACGATTGAGTCGTTTCGTCAGCTATGATCGCAGTAGCAAATACTATTGTGCTATGGTGATGATTGACACCGACAATAGGCATAATTGGTCGTGCATAGTAATTACCTTTGTAAGTTGTGTCGAACGCAATAACATCACCGAAGCAAGTGTAATCTGATCTCGATGTTGAATCAGCCCAAATAAGATGCTGCAATGCCCCTGATTCATCTGTGGAGTATGTCATAAAAACCCCCGGATCATCTTCTTTCTTGTAATCAAAGTAAGCAATGAGTGCATTCACATCCCCATTGACAAGCTCCTTTGCTTTACCTCTATCAAGTGCATTGTACAGGTCTTTACTAGTAAATCCAACATTATGAAATCCCCCTGCCTGATTCATGAAATATTTCATTACCTTTGATGTACCTACACCAACATCTTTCAACGCTGTTGCCTCAGCCACATCAGCCTCAGTCACACCTCTATTTGAACGCATAAATGGTGTCATAAAAGGTGTGCACAATGCATGATTATGTTCGTGGAAAGACTTACTTAGAACCCACTGATCTTTTGTTGTTGTTGCTGTGACAACGATTTTGGCCTTGTATCCTGTTCGTGTGAGTGGCGTATGAGATCGTTGACGATTAACAGTTTCGACTTTCGTACACCTAAACCCTTCTTTTGAACAACAAAATTCATGTGTCTTCACATTCCCTTCGCCATCCAGCCGTGTTGTTCCTCGACGTTCACTAAAACCATGTTTTATTGCGTATGCCTTGTAAAAATTCCATGCTTCCTCACGTGAAGAAAAGAGCTGACCTACCAACCGTTCCGAATCATCAATGGTCAACTGTTCGTCTTGCAAATTCCTGCTACCATTAACATCGTTGGATAGAGTACCTTCTATTTTCTTAAACACGATTTTTTGAAGTGGTCCAACCTTTTCCTGTAAATGACTTCTGTTGTCGTTGTGTTGCTTTCATTTTCAGGTAGTAAATTTGGTAGGTTGTGGTGGTTGATGGTTGTTGAAAGCATTAAGAGCATTTATTTCTTCCTTCCTACAAAGTTAACGTGCAATAAATTGTAGTCTATTATCGATACAATTTCCCCGCCTACTGAAAAAGTTTCGATCCTGTTGTAAAATTCCATGATCCGTTACCAAATCTGCGCGAAAATATCGATTCTTCCTGTCCTTCACGATAAAATTTATCGATACTTTCAGAAACAATGAATTCTCATAGGTTACTGTAACTAAAGTTTCGATACAATTATTCCCCTTTCTGAAAATGTTTCGATACTTTTGTTAAATTCCATGATACGTTACCGAATCTGCTCGAAAATATCGATTCTTTCTGTCCTTCACGATAACAATTATCGATACTTTCAGGCACACAGGATTGTCCGAGGTTACTGGAACTAAAGTTTCGATACATTTTTCCAACGTACTTAAAATGTTTCGATCCTGTTGTAAAATTCCATCATAACAACACGAGTCTGATCGATACTTTCTGTCGGTTACTATAAAATTATCGATACTTTCAGGCACAAAGGATTCTCTGAATTTACTTATTAAAGAATACATGTTGAAAGTTTTCTTAAATGAAATGCGAATTAAAGTTTTCATTCCACTTAAATTTACTTATGTGGTGTTTTTCTTTCCTATAAATACCCACGAATTCCACCATCATTTACTCATTCCAAATTCTCTCTAAACACCAAATCTTTTGCTCACCTTATGGCAAAATTTCAGGCAACATTTCATTTTCTCGATACTCATTTTCAGTCAACAATCACCGCCAAAATGTCACTGAAAGATTTAATACAGTTGACAACAATCGAGGTTAGTAAACATGGCGACAAACATATTTCTTCCATGGAATGTCGAATCCCAACACCGTCAGCAAACGAAACGCACTACGTTATGAAGCTTACGAATGAAACAGACGTTCGTAACATGTATGACCGCCTCAATTCCGTCGGAGCTACAGACGTCGATTTACATGTTAAGTTTGACGACGTCAACGCCGGCGAAGGTAGTTCGTCTGCACCCGTACAACCTGATCCGAACACTGAACACGCACAGTCTTCACCGGATGTTGATGCGGCTGCGGACGAGCTGCAACTTTTTATGTACAGGCGTCGACAAAGAAAACAACAGCTGATCGAAGAACTAAACCTAAGTTCAGACGTGTCCACTGACTACGATGATTCAGATTAACAATAAACTTCTGAAATTATCTTCCAATTATGTTATATGACGTCTTATTTTATCCTTTATCCCTTACTTGTCCACTGCCTCCAAATAAAGTTTCGATACATTATTCCCCCTTTCTGAAAATGTTTCGATACTGTTGTAAAATTACATGCTACGTTAGCAATTATGGTCTAAATTTTCGATACTTTAATCCTACTTGCAAACAATTATCGATACTTTTAATTCACATATGGATCCCAATTGCATACTGGAACAACAGTTTCGATACGATTTACACACTATTAATAAAAAACCCGATACTTTTGAGAGAAGATCAATGTTTCCGGTTCGAATATCATTCGAAAATATCGATGCTTTTACAAAAATATCGATAATTAACAATAACTTAAGGCTTGCCAGAGCTTAATGGGAACAAGATTTTCGATACTTTTTTCCATGTTTTAATGTAATTATCGATACGTTTGCAAAAACATTAATGTTTCCGGTATATTTTTACTGTATTCTTTATTCATTACATCAATGTATCCGGTTTATTATTACCGTTTTCATTATACACTTCTACAACTTTGCATTCCAGTGTTATGTCATTTAACTTGTATCACATGCACCGTTTACTGCTCATCCTGTATAAAGCTGAAACCCATTATCCCCGGAACGAATCTGATTCTTCATTTTCAGTATCGTGTCTTTTCACTTGTATCACGCATGCACCCTTCATGACCTTCATTTATTGGGTAGTTCTCCTAGTTCTACTCATTTATTTCTATAACCCCGGGAAACGAGGAGAAGAACGAATCTGATTCTACCTTTTCATTTTCGCGTCTTTCCAACGTATCACATGCACCGTTCTGTTCATGTACCTTCTCCTCATTTATTTCTATAACCCGGGAAACGAGGAGAACGAACGAATCTCTGCCTTTTCAGTCTCAAGCATTATCATTTTCCCTCCTAATCGGAATTTGCCTATAAATTAACAACTCCTCTATTTACTCTTCACAACATCTTCAAATTAATCTACTAAACCCTTTCCTTTACTTTTATAATCAGTTCTCTTTCACAATCTTCTATTCTACAATGAGTTCAAGAAGAAGTTCGGGTAAAAATCCTCAGCCTTTGGCAAAGAGGAAGATTGATTTCGAGACATCATCAAACAGTGATGATGATTTCTATATTGATTCAGATTCTGATAATGACGAACAACTAAGCCACGAGGCTTTGAAATCCAGCAAATGCTTCAGGAGTTTCTTCGAGGCCTTCGATCGAATGCACTCTGTCAACGACCCTACTACGAAATGGCTGTGTCCAGCATGCCACGGAGGTCCTGGTGCCTTCAAGTCGCTTGGTGGCCTTCAGTCCCTACTCACCCATGCAAAAACCAAACGAGGAGAAAAGCTGAAAATTCATCGCCTCCTGAGTCAGATGTTGGAGGAGGAATTGCGAAGAAGGGGTACTTCGGCCACTCCTCAACCTCAACGTCAAGCTTCAGGCCAATGGAGTGGTCTGATTAATGATGCTGCTATTGTCTCCCCCCCGCCTTCAAGCAACCAGGAACCTCATCGCCAAATACTCTGGCCACCCATGGTGATGATTATGAACACACAGCTTCATAGAGATGGAGATGGGAAGGTAGTTATATAACTTCTCTGAATTATGTTTTCATTAATATTATATTTTAATACTTAACTTGTTTTTTAAATTTTCTGCTTGCTTCAGTGGATTGGTATGGGAAACCAACAGCTTCTCGACCATTTCAGTTCCTATGGTGCTGTTGCTAAGGCTCGCCATTCATACGGTCCATAAGGCCATCGTGGGATGAGCCTTCTGATTTTTGAGAGCACGGCAAGAGGTTATCTAGATGCTCAGCGTCTGCATAACCAGTTTGCTGCCCAAGGTTTCGGGTTAGATGCTTGGCAACGTCATGCTCCATCCCCTCCTTCCAGCCAGCGCCAACTATATGGTTACATGGCTGAAAAAGAAGACATACACATCTTCAACCGCCATCTCCAAGGTTAGAATTCTCTATCATTTTCTTCTTTTATTAATAACAAGATAACTTCTGCTCATACTTATGCAAAAAAAATTGTTCATTAGGCAACCAAAAGGTCAAGTTTGAGATGCGACCATATGCACAGATGGTTGGACAGCAAGCTGGTGCTGGAACAAGTTCCATGGGTGGCAGGGGGACTTGAAGGGAGGAGTCTTTTTTTTCTTCTCAATTTCTTTTTTTCTTTCCGTTGCCGTCTAATTTGTTGTTAATCTTTTGCTTTTGTAATCTTTTTCCTTCATTCTAATTCATATAAACGATTTAATAGAAGTATCCATAATTTTTATAAATTTTCCATACTTTTTTGAAAGTATTCATACCTCTGATAGAAGTATCCAAACATTTGATATAAGTATTCATACTTTGCCTGCAAGTAAAAGAAAGTATACATACTTCTAATAAACGTATCGAAACATTTAATATAACTATCCATATGTTTTATTTAAGTATCCATACTATCGACACACAATTGAACCAGTTCCAATGTTTTTATTAAAATATCGATAATTTTGTATAAGGTATCGATTCTTATTGGCTACCTATTATGTTATCCTACTACCGGATATATTGATAACAAGTTTCGTTAAACTTTTCAAAAGTATGGATACTTTCGAAATCAACATATCCGGTACCGCTTACCGATTACATTATAACAAATTAGACGCTACCGGTTTTTTATGTCTGACCGTTAACTTCAAATTACCGGTTACCCTTATTTATTCATTTTTTTACTGTTTTTTACCGGATACATCATTTCATATCAACATATCCGGTACCGCTTTACCGAATACATTATATACCTTATCATGTTTCCGGTAACGCCGTATATTAGCCGTATATTAGGCGGCCGCATGCTAGAAAAATCCATACGAGTATGTTTCGAATTTCAATCATTATATTCATGTCCAAAATCCGAATATGTCGAATAAGTAACATACCAGCTCTGCTCAACAAGGACTGCACAATCTGCTAGCTTTCTCCTAGTCCTGAAGCTCTTGTAGACCTTTTGCAACCTTATTGCAGCCTCCATTTGTGGGTTGTTTGGATCTGAAACTTGGGATTTTCTTGGGGGTTCCGGGAAAAAATCTGGGTTTTGGCCTCTTGGGGAATGAATATCCATTGTTTTGTTCTTGAAACTCTCTGGTTTATCCCAATTTCTTCCTTTGAAGCTAACAGACCCTTCCAAAATCATCTTTCCAGAACCTAATGATTTAAGAATGGTGGGCTCTGAATCTGAGATTTTGAAACTGATGGATCTAAGTGGTGTTTTGATTCCTTCATCTCCAAAACTAATGGATTTCACAGTGATTGATTCTAAGCTGCCATTCTCTATTTTCGTGCTGCTGCATTTACCAAATGGCCACGAAAAACCAACACCCATTTCTGTCAAACAAACCGAATTCAGATCATAGGCGTTTTTCATATACAAAACATATACATATTAATACATGTTGAAGATAACCCATTTTCAAAATCATTTCGTTCACTAAAAAAAAACCCAAATAAAGAGGTCTGGATCTGCCAAAATCACCAAGTAAAAGCAATTCCCAGAAGCTCATTTAAGAAACAAAATATTCATAAAAAAACCCAGCATTTGGTACATCTGGAAAGCAAACTACCCATAGTTAAAAGAAAAGAAAAAAAATCTCTCATTCGCTAATGTTTGTAATATACCACATATATTATATTTGGTATTTTATATATTAGAAACATGCTTAGCCCAGTGGCAAGAGCATTGCTTCCTTTCCCTAACAACCTAGGTTTAATTCCCCTTGTGGCTAGTTTTCACAATTTTATTTTTCTTACTGGTGACACGTGTCACCACTTGATTGGGGAAGAAAAATAAATCTAATAAAAATAATAAATCTAATAAAAATAGATAAATTCCTCAAATAAAATGGTGACAAGTGTCACTACCTAATTGAATAATTAATTTATTTTATTAGATTAAAATTAGAACTAAATTGAATGATTGTATAAATAAAGGGGACTAAATGTGTAATTATACCAATTATTTTAACATTCCAGTTAACTTTTTTGTTTTTTTTAACGGCAGTGGCTACATTGGAACCAATTAAATAGTTGTGTGGTATATTTAACACAATTGAAAATATAGTGGTCAAATCGACACCAACCCCATAGTTCGGTGGTCATTAGTATAGTTTACCCAAAAATATTTTGGTTACTAATTACGACTTTTTAGAGCTTAAATAACTCATTAACTCAACTATCCATATCAAATATAATAGAAGTATAGTTAAATTTGTTAATCAAACTATTTTTTTCCCAATACATGCTTCTTTAATGTAAAGATTAACTTAAAAAATAATATAACCATTAAATATCTATCTATTGATTCTAATTTAAAATTTTTATCATAGGCCACAATCAAAATTAAATTTTTTAGTATCTATTTATAGATATTTTTAACTCCTTTGACAAAACACACACCTTGCAGACATTACGATTGAATCGAGCCTCCTCGAATGAATATCATTCGCTTGTCCACTGAGACCACTTGTTGGATTCAACACATCAAATACATTAAACATACTGTATTAATGGCAACCACATTTAAAAAGTACTATATATGAGTAAATTTTCTAATGTTCGATAATCATATAAATCTCTGTATTTAAAGTCAACCAAAAGTCAAATCCTAGACTTCGACTAATTTGATGTCAAACCAATTCAGACCCCTAAACAAGAAACAAAACTCCAAGAGATCTGCTAATAATTGACCTAATGGTAAAAGATACACATGCTGTATATGTTCGAATTCTGATATTTACCTTGAAAATGCAATATATATTATATTTTGTCATTAACCAGACTTAAACCCAAAACTCATGTTGTATGGGTTCAAATTCCTAGCCACATTTATCACTGCTAAATTGATATTTAATTAACAGGAATACGATGGTGGGACTCGTATTCGTCAAGTATTTCTAAGTTCTAACCTCTGCCTCCCTTTGTATACATCAGTTTTCCCCCAGATTTTAACAACAAAGATTTCAAGGGGGGAAACTGATCACTTCTTTCTCTTCTAGAAAATTAAATTTGAGGGCAGTTCTAAGTTTGTTATGCATTTTTCCTATAGCAGTCTGTCTTTTCCGGGTTCGATGTTTGATCACTAAAACTAAGAGTTCAAACACTTAAGTTAACCGCGGCCGCACCTAACATACACAAAGAAAAACAAACTCATCATTCTCAGACTTACAAGCAAACTATAGCTATTAATGAGGAAAACACAACCCAACAGCAGAATAGGATTTGATTACAAGAATATCAACAAACTTCATTTCTTTTAAAGAGACAAATCACACTACCTGCACTGCAGATTACAAATCTCAACTGCAAAACACAATAGTAAAAGAAAACCAACTACCTATACAACCAACATAACCACTGGCCACTCCAAAGAAAACCTGACAAAAGGTTAGCCCTAAGCAGAGGAAAATTATAGCACTCTATGTCAGACGGTTGCATACCGATTCGGCAAATTCTTCCTCTGATTTACTCTTCTTTTTTTTCTTTCAGATTTCTTCTCAAATCAATATCAGTGAACGTAGGTTCATCGGCATGCAAGTTATATAATGTTATAATCAATCACCAAAGTAGAGGTAAATATATATATATAAAGAAAAATAAAACAAAGGACCCAAGAGACCTATGCAAATTTTGCTCCTTACCACTGCTGCAACTAAAATTTGTTGTCATTGAGTGCTGCGTGTCAACCCACTTCGAGATACATTTCTGCATAAATTTGAGAACTTCAATGTTCAGAATATACTACCTGTGTAATCAATGGAAGCTAAACTAGCATGCGAACATCTATCTATTCCAGACCTTTGACTTCAACAAGTCATCCAAAATCAATTTGGCAGCAAATAAAAAGGAATTAACAACTAGATTCATCGGCGGTCTTCAAGTACCGTGTCTAGAAGGGTATGTAACATTCTAAACAGGATTGGAGACCAGCAATCCAACAACTAGATAGAATTATACTTTTTTAAGTATTAATTAGATGTTTTCTTTATAAAGATTATGTTACAAACAATGGAACAGTCGATATAATGGCTTGCAATGCAAACCCTCCTAAAACCTAAAACTGCAGTGAAGACAGAGACAAAGCAATTATCAATCAAATTATACTTTTAACTAGGTTATTCACTTTAGAATAGGGGAGAGCATTATTAGGATATAACTTATAACCACTTAACCAACCCAATCAGTTAAGTCCGATTTTGCAGTCAGTTATCAGTTATTAAATTTCATAACCAAACCAACCGACTTAATATATATTCTTATTTTTATTTATTTTAAATATAAAGTATATAATTAAAATAATAAGAGGTAGGATCCTAACCCATATAAATATAAAAACCGACTTCTCGTGTTTTTTGTCCTAACCCATATAATAAATATAATATAATTAAAAAAAAGTTGGTTAACATCCCATTTTAAGTCAGTCCGTTAAGTTAGTTGTTGAAGTTGGTCGGTTGGTTGGTTTGGTCAAGTCAGCTAAGTTAGAAAAGCCGACCAAACCAACCGAAAAAGATCTGATCACTCACCCCTACTTTAGAATGGTTAGTATATTTTCTATTGCCAGGTACAAGAGTATGATTATAGCTCACATAATTTGCACACACTCACTCTCTAATTTTATTGCTCAGATACATTTTTCTTCTTAGGTTCTCAAAGATGCTGACAAAAATAATAGAGAAAAAGACAATTCATCAGGTGACTCCACGTGAAAAAAATTCCAGACTTGAATATGGAAATGAGTATTGCCGTGAAATCATGGAACTAAAAGTGAGGGTAGTTTTAGCCTTTACGTATCAAAAGATTTTGGAAAAGCTTGGTAAAGTAATAAGGATGCTCCATTTTTTCAAAAGGCATTAATTTGATCAGCAAGACGACAGTCTACACTACTACTTCAATGCAGTCCCTAAGCAAACATAGGATCCAGACATGGGATAAGAATTCTGACTATTACAAACCTAAGTCATTTAATCACACATAAATTTCAAGTTAGCATGACAGTATAAATTAAAACATCACAAAGAACAAAGTTTGAAAATTTAAAGCAAAAAAGAAAATGCAGACATACTAAAGCTAGAACGTGCAGGTTGACACCATGGATGCTTACCACACAAAATAATGGGAAAATGCAATAAAAGTAATATAGGGAAAGAAGAAATATTTAAATATAAACAACTAAGTAAACAATAAAAGCACCTTCCAGTTAGCAGCTGAGCAGCAGATCCCTTAGAGTTAGAGTTACCCAACCGCTTGGCCCTGTTCTCGTGTTCTTTCTCCACACGAATGGCAGCAACCTCTTTCTCCATTGCAGCTACTTCTCTTCTCATCTTTTTAGCCTCGACTTCCATTGCTTTTGTCAAGGTTTCCACCTTCTTAGCAAGCATCTGAAAATACAAGGATTACTTGAGCATATATCCTGAAGGATAAATTCCAATGGTATTGAACTTAAAGAACAAAGCATAAACCTCAATTGCATCATCCTTATCCTTGAGGCTTTGATCTTTCTCGTGACCAGCTTTCCTCAAAGCTATGACCTCTTTCTGCAGCAAGTCGTACAATACTCCTGGAACATTATCCTCTGTGTCCACAGGCTGGAAATCAGTGGGTTTTTCATCATTTGGTGCCTCGCCCTCCTTGGTTCCATCAGAAGGCTGGTTGAATGAACTATTTGAGCCTGCTCCATTTAAAAGTGATTTAGCTCTCTCTAATGATCTTGTACCTCCATCAAATGACTTGGATGTTCCTTTGGCATGCTTCAAAACTGTACTAGAAGACAATGAGGATCTCAATTGAGAGCTTGGTGATCTCTTGGATAAAAACCCATTGGATGTAAGTTTTGAGAAGTTATCAGCTCCACCCAAAGACTGACGCCTAGAAGGCCCGTTGCTCATGTTTCTTACATCTGATGTACTGCGACTAAGACTGTTAGGAGTTCCTCTCAAGCTTGCTTCAAGAACTTTAAGCCGCAACTGATATTTCTCCTGGAAAATCAAAATAAAAGCCCTTATTTCAAAAGCAGCAGCATCAACATAGAGAGCACAATGGTAAGTGACACAATCAGATTATTACTTTCAATTGTGCTTCAGATTTTGCAGTTCGTTCGGTTATAGCAAGCTTGTCGCGAAGTTGCTGCATTTCTCCCTGTAAGAAATAAATCCACAATGAATAAAAAGAGTTAAAGTTAAGGTCCAATATTAGTACTGAACGAGAGAAACCATCCACAAAAACCTGCAAGAATCTCCGCTCTTCGAGCCATTGTTTTACTGGCATCACTTTGTCATTAGCATCTTTCCACTCATTTGCTACAACCGTGGCCACTCTATTTGCTGTTACTTTTGCGCGTGCCAACTCCCTGTCTAGAGTTTTTCTTTCCTCCTAAGGAACAAAAACAATCATTTACTCAATAAGAGTTCTAAGAGTATTTCAACATAAAAGGATATGGAAAACATGGACACTTAAATGCTAGGCTGATTACATTCATCTCCTGAACTTTCCGCTGGTAATCCCTAACTGCATTTGCAGCAGCACCACCAGCAAGAACAGCCTCCTCCAGCTCTCTTACTGTTTGTGTAAGCTTTTCAACCTCTGCAACCTTTTGGCGATGCATTTTGTCCAAAATTTTGTTTTCTTCCTACATAGACAAGTCATAAATATACGACTTTCTTCATCATATAAAATATAGAGTAAGCACAAAATATTTGGCTCGACTCCTAAGTCCTAAATTTGATGCACCTGAAAAAGGAAACACCAAGAACAACTACCATACCTGACAAATTTCTATTTGCTTCATCAACTCCTGGTTTTTATTCTGGAGATCATCCACCATGGACGCTTTGACCAGTGCAACCTGTACAGTCCTTTCAGCTTCAAGTAAAGCTGCTTCTTTTGATTTAGTTAGACGATCAAGGGCTTTATTGTCCTCTTGAAGCTTTGCAATCTGCAAGGAACGAAAAGAACTAATCAACGAGAGAATAATCAATCACATATAATTTATAAAACATCTCCATTATTTTTGTGAGACAGAAGCAATAGTTCAAAAGTCGCAACAAAACCTCTTGCCGGGCAAGCTTCAGTTCAGCCTCCAAGGGTGCAAGAATTGCTTCAATAGGAGGCATATCATCATCCTTTTGAGCAGCATGAACCCTCCTCAAAGTGGCCTCAGCTGCAAACTGAGCAGCCATCGATGCCTTCTTCTCATCATTTATTTTCTTGATTTCAAGGTTCTGCAAAACATGTTTGTTAACTAATTATAGCAACATAACAACATATGGTAAGCTTAAAAAATTTCCCACCGCATTACCTTGCTTTCCAGAAGAGATTCAGTCAACTTAAGCTTCTCTTCCATCCTCGAGAGCTCATCAGTGAGCTATTGATCAAAAGAGAAACAAAGTCGGTATCCATCTCAATCACAAAATATTATAAGAATGCCAAGTCAGGTAACCAATGTTAATCCACATTTTAGATGTTTCCAACATTGCAAACAGGCATACTTGTATGGTATATTCAATTACTACAAAAATGTTGATAAACAAGAGTCTTCAATGCAAGAGCATTTGCAAGTATGTAGAAAAGCAATAAATTACAGATGAGTTTCCTGAACAAGACAAGGGGATCATACGTAATCCAGAAATAGTAAGAAGATAAAAAGACATTTAACCATCTGAATCTCTAAACAACAAAACAAACAATTCAATCATGAGATTGGGATCGCTAAAACCCATTACAGAATTAAATATAGGAAGTAGAAAACATAAATGGAAGAATAACATTTAATCTAACAGGAAACTATGACATAAGTTCTAGACTACAGGTATGAAAGAAATCTTATGACAACTTTGACAGACCAAATGACACTAACAGACAGGACCAAGGCAACTTAAGAGATGAAAAACATTGAAATTATCTACAATTTTAAAATCAAATCATACAGGTAAGGTACTACAAGGCAACCTGAAAATGAAGTTGGATAACGCATCATAAAGGATTCATGCTTGTTAGATGAGACAGCCCATCAATGACGTCCTAAAACTACTAAGCAACAAATCGCAATGATGAAACTTCCAACCAACATGACTTTGACAGAATAGTATGTATTTCAGCAAATTACATCCCCAGAGAACAAAGAACTAACTTTCCAATCATCAGATTTTTAACATAGATTTGCTATCACCAACGGAGACACAAGCAGACACAAAAAGTTTACTCACAAAATTTGCAGGATCTACTTTTCTTCAGTAAAATAACAATATGCATTGAAAATCTGAAATATAAACAGTCTCATCCTTTATCATTTTTTATCAGTTATTATCATCTGTGAACCGTGATCTCCCCCCCCCCCCCCAAAAAAAAAAAATATATATATATATATATATATATTCATTTATGTGGAGGAAAAAAACAATGAACTAACATACTAAGATTACACAAAGATCAACAAATTAAGCAATTTTCCAACACTTTCAAAATAAATTACTACTTAAGTTACCACCAATACTAAAGTGTTTCCACCGATCAGTTAAAACTAATTTCTTAAAAAAAACAAGATTTTTTTTTTCAAAAAAAAAAAAAATATCAACCTCTTCAACAGCCTTTTCTCTAAGCCTTTCAGACATCCTTAACGCCTTAATTTCCGCTTGTGCTTCTCCCAATTCTCTATCTTTATCTGCAACTCAATCAAAAATAATAATATTCAAAACTATAATAAGAAAATAAAAAACGGTTACTGTTAAGTAAAAAGCAGCTAATTGAGCCGAATCAAGGAGAAAAACAACTAGATCGAGCTACATTCCTCACCTCTAACTTCATTCTCCAACCGATTTAGCTCTACTTTCACCGGATCCGACCCGTGAAGCAACGTAATGAACTCATTATCCGCATCGAAGCTAGGCCTAACAGGCCTCCTCCTCGACGAACCTTTCCCTCCGCTCTCCTTAAACGACGCCGACACCGTCAACGGCGGAGGAGCTCCCGCCGATGTCGACGTCATCCTCACCGGCGACTCACTCCTCGCATTGCTTCCTACCTCCACCTCATCGCCGGAAATCTCCGACATCTCCGATTCAAACACTCCCTCTCACCGCTCTCACGCCCAAAATGCAACCAAAACCAAAAAAAGAACTATTTCCAAACAGAGAAACTTGCTTCACATCTAAGACTTCAAGTGGATCCAAATGCTAGGGTTTCAAATCAGTTGAAATACAGCTGTTAAACAGATTCTCGGATATAGGAAAAAAGAAGAAAATGGAGAGAAAATAATGTTTAGCTCTTCTTCTTTCTTTATCTCTCTCTCTCTCTAGATTGTGGATTTAAATCTGGTAACAGTGACTGACAGAGTGAAGATAGAGAGATTAATTAGCAAATGAGATTTAATTAATTTGATTGAATTAATTAATGATGGATTAATTTAATAAGTGTTTTCAGCAGACAAAAAAGCGCGTAAGCTGGGAGACTGTGTATTATCGGACAGTAAAACTTCAACTTCTAGTCGGCTTTTTTTTTTCAATTAGCGAAAACTATATATTTAGTATCTAATTATGTACATGTTACTATTTTGGTACTCCAATTATTAATTTTGGTAAATAATATTTAATGTTACGTTTTTGTTCTGTTTTGGTACTTTTTCGTTTAAAATTAATTGAAATAGTGAAGTGGCTTGGATTAATAATAATTGTAGTCTAAAAACTTATACAATCTATTAATTTACTCTAAAATTCTATAAATTTAAACATTATTTTAAGGGTAAACTACACGGAATACCACTCAACTTTATCCTTTGACTCGAACATACCACTGAACTATAATTTGATACTATTATACCACTAAACTTAACTTTTGGCTTCAATGTAAGCACTCGACCGTTAACTTATAACGGGCCGTTAAATCCAAAACGGCGTCGTTTTGGTTTCGTTGTTTTGAAGCCTAAAATAGGTCAAAATGACGTCGTTTTGTTAGTAAAGAAAATATGAAAACCTTGTATTTTAGGAAGCTTAAACCCAAGACCTTTAAGATGAAAGGCTTATACTAAACCACCAAGCCAACTTAAATACTTAATATTATTCTAACGAAAATAATATATAAATAACATTGTAGTTGAACTTAATTTCATTTATCTCATGATATAATTTTATAACATTTATAATATAATTTTATAAATATATTAACTTTATAAATAAATATTATTTATAATATATATTTTTAATAGATATAATATATATATAATTAAACCCTAAACCATATGTTAATTAAACCCCAAACCCTAAACCATATATATAAATAAATTCTAAATCCTAAACCATATATATAAATATATTAAATTTATAAATAAATATTATTTATAATATATATATATATATATATATATATATTTGAATAGATATAATACACTACAAAAAAGGACATATACCGACGCACAAAAATCCGTCAGTAAAGCATCAAAAATTCGTCGGTATAGGGTCTAAGACCTTTTACCGACGGACAAAAGGGAAATTCCGACAGACAACCTACCGTCGGTAATACGCTTGTCGGTATACATTTATACCGACGGACAAAACCGTTGGTATAGATGTACTGACCTTATACCGACGGACAAAACCGTCGGTATAGGTATGGGCTACCCCGACAAATTAGGGGATATATTTCGACGGAAAATTGTTCGTCGGTATATATTACGGCTTTTACCGACGGTTTGTCCGTCGGTATAGCCGTTATCTTTACCGACGGTGTGTTCGTCAGTATAGCCTTTATCTGTACGAACGGTTTGTCCGTCGGTATAGCCTTTATCTTTTACCGACGGTGTGTCCGTCAGTATATCCTTTAAGCCTTTCCCTGGTTCCTCTGTTTTTAAGCCTTTTTTTAATCGATTTGGTGGTTGGCAATTGGCATGGGTGAGAAACCACAGATTGCAAATGCTACTTATATTTATTATCCCGTACCCAAAACAATACATCAAAAGTCAATTGTGCAAATCTGTATCAAGAGCAACGATTTTAATATCTAATCCATTCATTTAACAATGAAACTAAATACATCAATAACAAATGAAACATATTCCCCTGGAACTGGCATCCATGAAATGTAATTCAACTGCAGCTCGTTTTAATCAAGAGAGTGGTGGCCAGATGTTGCTGCAATTACCTTAATACAAACAACTTTTCTGCAGCCACACCAAACTTTCGTATTTACGGTAGTAAACAAAAAAAAACTTATGTTGACCACAGCTAAGCTACAAAGGGAACCAACCTTGCTTAATGCTTGGACCGACTGTGATGTCTATGGCGCTTGCTAGAGCGTTCTTCCTTATCCCTAGAGCTCTTTTTCTGAGAGATTTTTCCCCTCTCTGCAGTGCTCCTGGAATGATAGTGCTCCTCTCTGTCAATTGACTGTCTCAGCTCCTTTACTCTAGTATCAGCATTGGAAATCAAAGACTGCAAAAACAAATAGTAGGATTATAATAACTTTCATGTATTGCCATTCATTATTAATTGTTAAGATGATTATGTAGTTAAAATCTTGTAACAAACTCATTCCAATTTGTATTGATTTTTATAATAATAAAACCTTGACAAATTCTAAATTGAAGAGTAATAAGGCAAAATAATCAGATAAGAATGACATAGTTCAACAAATAAAATCTCACAATCTACAAAATATGTTAAAAGAAAATACATAGACATTGTTGTTGTTGATATAAGAGAATGTAAAGAATTTTGAGAATTGCTTGCTTTTCATCTCTTGTACAAGACAGTGTACAAATATCAAGATCACACGAGACATTCTATTTCGCATTTTTTTCAGTATAAATATCTACAGGCTGAGATGAGGGAATGGGTTGCAAATGTTCGAATTTGAACCCCTACCTACTAGCTGCCATATCTTAAAGGTAGCTGCATGAATCAAAATAAAATAAAATAGCAAATTATCGCATGGAAATCTGAATTTTTTTTCTCCATCAGCGCAAGGAAATTATTACAAGACAGACATGGTGACAACCTTTGCAGCTGTCTAGTCACTACTAAAATTATACCAGACTTGGTCATGGTCCATTAATATTTAAGAAGCAAAACTCTATTAAAATGAAGGGAATGAATAGCCCATAGGCTACTGATAACCTGACTGAGATCATACATTAAAAGTTGACATCCGGTTGATACTTGGACTCCATTCATCTAAGAGGATCTACGATACATGGACTCCGGAACAAGTGCCAATATGGATATGTCTTATGAGGGTATGTCCACCATGAATCAAACAGACTAAGCCCCGAGTAAGTTCTATTTCATATTCTTTTGCATGTGAAAATCGAAAGCATTATATACAGTCTATAGAAGGGAAAAGTCAATATGCAGCAATAACAACAGCAGAGCAAATGCAGTCAGGATTTTCCAAAGAAATATCACTTCTGATATCCGTGTTACACCATTACTGAGTCGTAGTACAGAAACAATCTGCTTGGTTTGAAAACCCTTGGGAGGATGCAGCAAATTGCAAATTGCGTGTAAATCTCTACAAGAATCACAAACTCAAAAGCTTTTCCATGTATGCAAATCCCACAACTAAAATTCCCAGGCTCAAAATTCAACCAAATTCAAAGCCTTGTAACGTTATAGACACAACAAAAATCTTTCTCAGCATATATAGAAAGATACATACATTATACATAAATAAGAACTACATAAAACACACAGAAAAAGAGAGTAAAAGAATCCAGAAGAACAAAATCCAAGTAAAAAAACAAAGAAAGGGAAAGAAAGAGAAGTGATATACCTTTGGGATTTTGCTGAAAGGGAAGAGAGCAATGTTCTATCTTACTGAGCTTGAATTCTGTCCCTCCGTTTCACAAAAAAAACGCTCCCTTTTTTTCAGTTTCAGATCTTTTTGTTTTTTATAATAAACCCAAAAAAGCAAACATCAGCTTCGACAACACTATTTACATATCTTCTGAAACCGCCATCTAAAAGAAGAGAAAGAAGAAGAAGGAATGACCCTTTTCAAGTTCAGTAACTCACCAGTCACCACCGTTAGCTCCAGAATATCGCCGGCGAGCAAAGGTTTGATTTGGGAGAAGAAGGTAAACGATCTATAGCCGACGGAGATGATTGGGAGGCGACGGCTGGAAATATCGATGATTTGGGTAAAGGTTTGATTTGGGTAAATTAAACGGTGAGTTTTATTAAATTAATAAAAAAATAAAATAAAACCCAAAAAAAAATTAACTTGCCTATACCGACGGCGGGAAATACCGTCGGTATATATTTAACCTATACCGTCACACAAGTTTACCTATACCGACGAACAGGTTAACCTATACCGACAGTCCCAATAAACCGTCGGTATAAACTACACCTATACCAACAAACACAAAAACTCGTCGGATTATGGTTCACCTATACCGACGGTCCAAATAAATCGTCGGTATATATTACATCTATACCGACGCATTTTTCGTTACCGTCGGTATATACTACATCTATACCTACAAATTATGTATCCGTCGGTATACAATAGGACTTTTACCGACAGTGTTAATTTCCGTCGGTATATAGTATCTATAGTGACGCATTATGTCCGTCGGTATACCCTGGCGTCGGTATATGTACATTTTTTTGTAGTGATATATATAATTAAACCTTAAACCCCAAAACTCAAACCTTAAACTATATACATAAATAAATCTTAAACCCTAACCCCCTAAATAATATATGTAACTAAACCCTAAACCTAAACCCTATATTACAAATCCTAATATATATTATAAATAATATTTTAATTTTAGGATTTTAGGTTTGGGATTTATGATTTAATTATGTTTAGGGTTTATTATTTAAGGTTTTTGATTTATTTATATATAAGGTTTAGGGTTTTAGTTAATATATGGTTTAGGGTTTGAGGTTTTATTTAATACATGGTTTAGGGTTTGTAGTTTTTATAGTTTCAGGTTTGGTTTTTAATTAATATTTGATTTAGGGTTTGGGTTAAATTATATATATTATATCTATTAAAATATATATAAATTATAAATAGTATTTATTTATAAAGTTAATATATTTATAAAATTATATTATAAATATTATAAAATCGTATCATAAGATAAATGAAATTAAGTTCAACTGCGGTATTACTTATATATTATTTTTGTTAGAATGATATTAAGTATTTAAATTGGTTTGGTGGTTTGGTATAAGCCTTTCATCTTAAAGGTCTTGTGTTCAAGCTTCTCAAAATGCAATGTTTTTATTTTCTTTACTAACAAAACAACGTCGTTTTGGCCTATTTTAAGCTTCAAAACAACGAAACCAAAACTGTAACCCCCTCGTCCCGGTCTGGTCGGATGACCGGTCCAAGTGGGCCACACGGGGAAAACCGAGTGAAAACCCCTAAGGATTCCCCCTCGGTTAACGACCCTAAAATTTCTTTTCACTTTAATCTTGTCTAGATGCACATTTAATTCCTAAGTGGAACACAACAGCGGAAGAGTACAAACAATGGAACATAAACCGACCACTAGACACATCAAACAGTTCATTTTACCCTTTTTCAGCAGGCCGTTTCGAAACGCCCCCAGGGTGTTCCGAAACGCCTTGACTTGGTCAACAGGCCAGGATCGACCACAAGGTGACCGTTCCGAAACAGGGGAGACCCGTATCGGAACGACCTTGACGGTCAATATCTCGCGGTCAACGAGATTTGACCGTTTCGAAACACCTAAGGCCCGTTTCGGAACGCCTTCATCTCGCCAATTTATCAAAATTCCAGTAGCAAAAACGTTCCGAAACGCCCTCATCTGTTTCGAAACGGCAGGCCATTTGCAAAGGGACCGTTCCGGAACAGGGGGACCCGTTCCGAAACACCCCCTGTCTGCAGACTCGTCTGGGCTGTTTTGAGGCACAAGGGTGCCCCAAAACACCACCAAAACACCTTACAACATCAAAACAAAACAACTTAGGGGTTCACAACTATACTAGCATGCTTCAACAACATAAGACAAGACTAAACACCAAGATAAGACTTCACCAAGCATGCATTCAATCAAACATCATTCAAACACAAATATAGCGTTCCAAGCACCTACTAACATTCAAAAGAGCAATTTAGGCATGACTTACAATTCATCATGGCAACACAAACCATGCAAAAGAAAGATATAATGGAGTCTAAACATGCTCCTAGCAACCAACAACTAACCAACGAACCATACATGTCCCATTGCTCAAACTATTACATGTCTACCATTTAAAATCCATACTTGATGAACTCAAGCCAAAAACCACACTTGGAGCCTTCCACTTGCGCGAGCAACCCACGAGCTAAGGATCTGCAATGTTGAACAAAGAGAGCGTAAGCGATGATGCTTAGTAAGGGTAAGCTCTAAAAACAAACCTCAACATTGCAGGGTCCGAGCACGATCTAGCCAAGGCATTACACAAACATACCAAAGATCCACAAGAGCCACAATATACGATGCATGAACAATATATACAAGTAAATGTCATGATCATCAAGCTCTACTTTCTCAACATAAATAGCCACATCGAACATCCTCACAAGGATCATTAGTCTCATCACATTGATACATATATCAAACAACATTGGCACCTAGATATGACTCAAATACGCGGATAACCGTTGGAACTCACATCCAACAACACAACCTTTACCTGACGGTGGGATTACACTCATCACCGGTCTCGCGGAGGGGATTCCACTCATCCTCACGCCCCGTCGATGGGATTCCACTCAAAAAGAAGGGTACTTTTATGAAGGGGAGGATGAGGGGAAGTCAAAAATACTCTTACCTTTCAAAACGGAGTTGAAACGATGAAGGGAGGTGATGGAACAGTAACTTCAATGGCTTTGGGAGGTTTTGTCGTGATATTTGGGAGAGAGGGAGAAGATGAGTGAAATTTGGGGGTTTTATTTGTTTTGTTTTAATTTAAAAGCCCAATGACCTTTTTGCCCTTAATGAAATGGATTATTCACAAGGACATAAGTTCCATGGCCATTTGGGGTTTAATTCCAAAACTTAGTCCATCATCAGTTTAATTAGTTTGAAAACCAACCCGGACCATTATTTAAATTTTAAAACCGAACCCAGAATAATATTAAAATATTATTTTCACCTAACCCCTAAACCCGGGTGTTACAACTCTCCCCCACTTAAGGAATTTCATCCCCGAAATTACCTGGTGGAAACAAATACGGAAACTGTTCAACCATATCTGCTTTTCTCTCCCACGTGGCCTCTTCCACACCTCTATGTCTCCACAACACCTTGACCAACTCTATGGTCTTGCCACGCAACACCTTGCTATCAGAAGCAAGTATCTCAACGGGCTCTTCATTATAAGACAAATCCGGATTTAACTCTATCTCTTCAACGGGCATCACATGAGAAGGATCCGATCTATATCTCCTAAGCATAGACACATGAAAGACATCATGGATCTTTTCTAACTCAGAAGGTAACCTCAAACGATAAGCTACCGGCCCGACCCGCTCAACTATCTCATACGGACCAATGAACCTCGGACTCAACTTGCCCTTCCGGCCAAATCTCATTACCTTCTTCCACGGAGATACCTTCAGAAATACTTTCTCACCCACTGAGTACTCAACCTCTTTCCTCTTCAAATCTGCATAAGACTTCTGATGATCGGAAGCTGCTTTCAAGCGGTCACATATCAACTTCACCTTTTCTGTGGTTCCCTTAAGCAAGTCTGGCATAGGTAACAATCTCTGACCTGTCTCAGCCCAACAAATCGGAGTCCTACACCGTCTACCATACAAAGCTTCATAAGGTGCCATCTGAATACTAGACTGATAACTGTTGTTGTAGGCAAACTCAACCAACGGTAAGTGCTTCTCCCAAGAACCCTGGAAGTCAATCACACAACAACGAAGCATATCTTCTAGAATCTGTATCACTCGCTCTGACTGCCCATCGGACTGAGGATGATACGATGTGCTGAAATGCAAACGGCTACCTATGGCACTATGCAAGCAACCCCAAAACCTCGAAGTAAACCTAGGATCCCTATCTGAAACAATAGACTTCGGAACTCCATGAAGTCTCACAATCTCGCGGATATACAAGTTTGCCAACTTGTCTAAGGAATCTGTAGTGTTCACTGCTAAGAAGTGAGCACACTTAGTGAACCTATCAACAATCACCCAAACTGAGTTCTTCTTCGAAGGAGACAAAGGCAACCCCGATACAAAATCCATGGTGATCCTCTCCCATTTCCATTCCGGAATCTTCAAAGGCTGTAGCAAACCTGAAGGAACCTGATGTTCTGCCTTAACTCTCTGACAAACCATGCAACGGCTCACATACTCGGCTACATCTCTCTTCAAACCAACCCAGAAGTAATCATTCTTCAAATCTCGGTACATCTTGGTACTACCCGGATGCATAGAAAAGGGACTCGAATGTGCTTCACTCAAAATCTGACGTCTCAACTCAACATCTTCTGGTACGACAATTCTATCTCTAAAGCACAACAAACTCTCACTACTGAAACTATACTCAGTCGGTCTTCCTTCGGCTATGTCTTGAACATGAGGGACTAGGCTCGCATCTTGCAACTGTTTCTCTCTAATCAACTGAATCAAGGAAGGTTTCACTTGCAACTCGGTGATCAAACCACCATCATCAGACACACTCAATCTAGCAAACATAGCTCTCAACTCAACGGCCACTTTTCTACTCAAAGCATCGGCTACTACATTTGCTTTACCCGGATGGTACTCAATGGTCAAATCATAGTCTTTTAACAGCTCTAGCCATCTCCTCTGTCTCAAGTTCAACTCTTTCTGTGTCATCAGATATTTCAAGCTCTTGTGATCGGTGTAAACTATACACTTCTCACCATACAAATAGTGTCGCCAAATTTTCAATGCAAACACAACTGCGGCTAGTTCTATATCATGAGTAGGATAGTTCTTCTCATGAATCTTCAACTGTCTAGAAGCATAAGCAACAACTCTCCTATCTTGCATCAAAACACATCCTAAGCCTATGTAGGAAGCATCACTGTAGATCACAAACTCCTTACCTGAAACAGGTTGCACTAACACTGGAGCATTTGTCAAAGCTTCTTTCAATTTCTCAAAGGCCTTTCTGTCTTGCATCTGACCATTCAAATTTGACTCCCTTTTGCAACAATTTAGTCAAAGGAGCAGCTACTCTAGAGAAGCCATCAACAAACCTCCTATAGTAACCGGCTAATCCTAGGAAACTCCTAATCTCGGTCACGGACTTAGGTTGTTTCCACTCAACAATAGCCTCTATCTTCGATGGATCAACACGTATACCTTCGGCCGAAACGACATGGCCAAGAAACACAACCTCTCGAATCCAGAACTCACACTTACTAAGCTTCGCATACAACTGATTGCTCAACAATCTCTGTAAAACAAATCTCAAGTGCTCATCATGCTCTTCTTCTGTCTTCGAGTACACAAGTATATCATCAATGAAGACAACTACAAAACGATCTAGATAGTCCCTAAAAATTCTGTTCATCATGTCCATGAATGCTGCCGGTGCATTCGTGAGCCCAAATGGCATCACAAGAAACTCATAGTGACCATATCTAGTCCTAAAAGCTGTCTTTGGAACATCACACTCTTTCACTTTCAACTGATAGTACCCGGATCTCAAATCTATCTTCGAGAATACTGAAGCACCTCTCAACTGATCAAACAAATCATCTATACGAGGCAACGGATACTTGTTCTTCACAGTCATCTGATTCAACTGCCTATAGTCAATGCACATGCGCATACTACCATCTTTCTTTTTCACAAACAACACGGGAGCACCCCACGGAGAACTACTAGGCCTAATGAAACCACGGTCTAATAATTCTTGCAACTGACTCTTCAATTCTTTCAACTCTTTCGGAGCCATACGGTACGGAGCTATCGAAACTGGGTTAGACCCTGAAACTGTCTCAATCACAAACTCAACATCTCTGTCAGGAGGCAAACCCGGCAACTCTTCAGGAAACACATCTGGAAAGTCACACACTATTCTAATATCTTTGGGTCTAGCTTCGCTCATGTCCGGATTCATAACATAAGCTAAATAGGCCCCACAACCAGAGTCCATCAACCTATGAGCCTCTAAAGCTGACACCACATTAGACAAGAACTTAATGTTCTCGCCTACTACTACTACCTCGTAGTCATCAGAAAGCTTCAAAGAAATTCTCTTCGTCTCAAAATCCACACTAGCCCGATGCTCAACCAACCAGTCCATACCCAGAATAATATCAAAACCATAGAAGGGAAGTTCCATCATGTCAACTGAGAACACATGACCCTGAATCTTCAGTGGACATCTCTTATACATACGTCTAACCACAACTGTCTCACCAAATGAACTAGTAACATGCATACCTACATCTAAGATCTCAACAGGGATATCTAACTTCTGTGCATGCTCACTCAAAATGTAGGAATGCGTAGAACCCGAATCAACCAAAGAAAGCAAAGACATAGACTGTAACTCGAAATTACCTGCTATCACATCGGTGTCGTTCTCGGCCTCTCTCTGAGCATAGACCCTCGCTGGTCCTCCCGCCTCTGGCTGTACAGCCACAACATGAGCAAGGTTCCTCTGAGCATCTCCCCTAGGTGCATCAGCTCTAGGCTGAAAGTAGCCACGACCGCGCCCACGGCCTCTCTGAAAATCATTACCTCTCGCAGGAGCCTGAGCTATGTTCGGTGCCTGAGCTGCCTGACGTGGACAGTCCCTCCTAAAGTGATCCCTCGAACCACAGTTCCAACAAGCATGGAAGTTACCCCAACACTCACCAGCGTGCTGTCTCCCACACTGTGCACACTCGGGCAAACGCCTTCCTCCTCTATGGCCCTGATGGCCTCTACCATGGTGGCCACTGCCACGTCTCTGATCAAAATGGTGTCCGCCTCCTCTGTGCCTCTTGGCATCTCTACCATCAAAGTGGTTGTGCCTCTTACCAGAACTGGAACCACCAGATCGTTTGGCCGAACCCAAACTATGCTCCAAATCCTTGGCCCTCGCGACCAACACATCAAAGTCTGAGTAGTCAGAAGCTAGTGTATACCTCTTAACTTCTTCATTCAATCCGTAGCGGAATCGGTTACAGCGTTCCACTTCAGTAGGGACCAACTCTGGTGCATACTGACTCAAGCGGACAAAGCGAATCTCATAATCTGTCACCGAAGCATCTCCCTGAGTGAGAGCCATGAACTCTCTCTTCTTCTCATCTAGGTACCTCGGTCCCAAGTACCTCTTCCTGAAAGCAAACTCAAAGAAATCCCAATCTATCTCAGCCTCGGGAACCCCGGCAGTAATGGTGACCCACCAGGTGTAGGCATCACCCTGAAGCAACGAGATCACACAACCCAATCTACGTGCGCCCGCACAACCCATCTGAGCCAAGATACGAACTGTCTTCTCCAACCACAACTCCGACCTCTCCGGAGTAGATCCTCTAAACTCCTCAGCTCCCAAGCTACGGAGCCTCTCCAAAGGGAGACTAGCATCATCACACCTAGGCTGAGCTGCAGCCTGAGCTCCCGCAACTGCGGCCTGGAAAGCTCCCGCTATCGCTTGCACTAGCGGAGTCATATCAATTCCAGCTGGACCTTGACCATCTTGAGGTCCCTCTCCTCCGACTCCATCCTCACCTCCAGCTCCAGGTGGAGGAGGTGGTGGTGGTGGAGGTGGTGGTGGAGCGCCAACTCCCGCAGCCACCGGCCCTTCCAAATGAGCCTCCACACCAACAGCCGGCTCAACAGGAGCCGCAACCCGTGGTTCCTGACGAACCACTCTCGGTCTACCTCTCGGTCTAGACATTGCTCTCACAATATTAACTACAACCACAACAACAAAACATACAAGTTGGGTTAGCAAGGCAAGGCTTCCAAGTGTTCAAGTACGTTCCCTCACTAAAACAAAACCATTTTCCAATGTAATAGTAGCAATGGGACTCACGCACACATGCTTTGAATAAAACAAGCAACATACTTGTCAAACAAGCAACCATTCTTACAAGCAAGCAAACACCGTGCATATCAAGCAAAAACTTGAACTTACCTCACTTACCTGCCCAAGGTCTCGGTAACCTTAGGCTCTGATACCAACAAGTGTAACCCCCTCGTCCCGGTCTGGTCGGATGACCGGTCCAAGTGGGCCACACGGGGAAAACCGAGTGAAAACCCCTAAGGATTCCCCCTCGGTTAACGACCCTAAAATTTCTTTTCACTTTAATCTTGTCTAGATGCACATTTAATTCCTAAGTGGAACACAACAGCGGAAGAGTACAAATAATGGAACATAAACCGACCACTAGACACATCAAACAGTTCATTTTACCCTTTTTCAGCAGGCCGTTTCGAAACGCCCCCAGGGTGTTCCGAAACGCCTTGACTTGGTCAACAGGCCAGGATCGACCACAAGGTGACCGTTCCGAAACAGGGGAGACCCGTATCGGAACGACCTTGACGGTCAATATCTCGCGGTCAACGAGATTTGACCGTTTCGAAACACCTAAGGGACCGTTTCGCCAATTTATCAAAATTCCAGTAGCAAAAACGTTCCGAAACGCCCTCATCCGTTTCGAAACGGCATGCCATTTGCAAAGGGACCGTTCCGGAACAGGGGGACCCGTTCCGAAACACCCCCTGTCTGCAGACTCGTCTGGGCTGTTTTGAGGCACAAGGGTGCCCCAAAACACCACCAAAACACCTTACAACATCAAAACAAAACAACTTAGGGGTTCACAACTATACTAGCATGCTTCAACAACATAAGACAAGACTAAACACCAAGATAAGACTTCACCAAGCATGCATTCAATCAAACATCATTCAAACACAAAGATAGCGTTCCAAGCACCTACTAACATTCAAAAGAGCAATTTAGGCATGACTTACAATTCATCATGGCAACACAAACCATGCAAAAGAAAGATATAATGGAGTCTAAACATGCTCCTAGCAACCAACAACTAACCAACGAACCATACATGTCCCATTGCTCAAACTATTACATGTCTACCATTTAAAATCCATACTTGATGAACTCAAGCCAAAAACCACACTTGGAGCCTTCCACTTGCGCGAGCAACCCACGAGCTAAGGATCTGCAATGTTGAACAAAGAGAGCGTAAGCGATGATGCTTAGTGAGGGTAAGCTCTAAAAATAAACCTCAACATTGCAGGGTCCGAGCACGATCTAGCCAAGGCATTACACAAACATACCAAAGATCCACAAGAGCCACAATATACGATGCATGAACAATATATACAAGTAAATGTCATGATCATCAAGCTCTACTTTCTCAACATAAATAGCCACATCGAACATCCTCACAAGGATCATTAGTCTCATCACATTGATACATATATCAAACAACATTGGCACCTAGATATGACTCAAATACGCGGATAACCGTTGGAACTCACATCCAACAACACAACCTTTACCTGACGGTGGGATTACACTCATCACCGATCTCGCGGAGGGGATTCCACTCATCCTCACACCCCGTCGATGGGATTCCACTCATCACCGACTATATTTAAATACCATTTCCGGGCGTACCCGTACTCCTCCTTGGTGACTCAACACCACCAAGGCCACGCGCGACTTTGACTCATGTGTACACACTAACATCCTAATGATCAATCATTTGTACTCAAGCATACTAGTGCCAACATTTTACTCATTCCACATTACTCATTTCAAACATTTCCGTGCTTAGCACGTACTCACCATGAACACAATCATGAACCAACACCATGCATGCTTTAAGCAATACAATTCATGCCTCAACTCACATGTATAACACAATATACGTAAGCATTCATATCACAACACATACGAGGCATATACATTCATACATTCAAGTTTATCCAAGGGCTCTAGATCAAGCTTAGGATTAGGCTACCACCCTAATCCTAACTCTAGGTGGGTCTACCAAGCCCGACCTAGTCCATCTACTCGAACCAACCATTTAAAACCGTTTAAAACAATTAACCACTCACCTAAACTCCCGAGCTCAAGACCAAGCAAGCAATTGTCTTCAATTCTCCGGATTCACTTCCGATGTTTCACCGATGCCCAAACTTGATTCTAATCAATCCCAAACACAAACAAAACATCCACAATCAATATCTTGTCATCGAAACTAACCCGGATTATCATTACCAAGCATTCAACACTCAAAACAAGACCAAAACAGGATTTTCGAGCAGCCCACTTGACCCACTGAAAACTCTCATTTCAAGCACCCAACCAAGCATCAATTGCACCCAAAATGATTCTCATATATCATACTACATACAGCCCCCACAATCCAACCTTTAACAACCCCAAAATCCACATTAAAAACCCTCCAAAAACCCTCTCAAGCCAAATTCCGAAAATTGTTCCAAATCATTCAAAATTCATATATGTAGTATCATTTGGCCTCTTTACATCATTACTAAACATATTAATTCAAAACATTTAGCTTAGCATCATAAAGACACCATTTTTAAATCAAAACATTCAAAACCTCTACTTTCCAAAAACTTCATGGAAATGAAAAAGAAGGGTACTTTTATGAAGGGGAGGATGAGGGGAAGTCAAAAATACTCTTACCTTTCAAAACGGAGTTGAAACGATGAAGGGAGGTGATGGAACAGTAACTTCAATGGCTTTGGGAGGTTTTGTCGTGATATTTGGGAGAGAGGGAGAAGATGAGTGAAATTTGGGGGTTTTATTTGTTTTGTTTTAATTTAAAAGCCCAATGACCTTTTTGCCCTTAATGAAATGGATTATTCACAAGGACATAAGTTCTATGGCCATTTGGGGTTTAATTCCAAAACTTAGTCCATCATCAGTTTAATTAGTTTGAAAACCAACCCGGACCATTATTTAAATTTTAAAACCGAACCCAGAATAATATTAAAATATTATTTTCACCTAACCCCTAAACCCGGGTGTTACAAAAACGACGCCGTTGTGAATTTAATGGCACGTTATAAGTTAACGGTCGAGTGCTTACATTGAAGCCAAAAGCTATATTTAGTGGTATAATAGTATCAAATTATAGTTCAATGGTATGTTTGAGTCAAAGGGTAAAGTTGAGTGGTATTTCGTGTAGTTTACCCTTATTTTATTTTTTTTATTAAAATTGTAAATTCCTCATTTTTCTTCTTCTTCCAATCGAACACTTTTTTGGGTTTAAAAACACACTATGGACGATTTAAACTTTAGGATTTGGGCATTAATGGGGGCTAACGTGAGGTTCATTGGAGGACTCGAACTCCACGATTGGGATACATGCGAGAATACGAGGGGGTGGGAAAGGGATGGGACAAAATGAGTTCGAAGCATTGCAAAATTAATATGATGTTTTAAATTGATGAATTTTGGACTAAATTGATAATATATAAGTGTTTTGGACTGAAAGTGTGATTAAACCAAGCCATGTCATTGTTTTCGTTAGTTTTTAACGGTCGGGGTACCAAAATAAAACAAAAATATAACGTTAGGTGCCATCTTGTTAAAAATAATAATTAGGGTACCAAAATAGTAAGGCTGACATAGTTGGAGTACTAAATATGTAGTTTTTCCTTTTAATTATTCCATGCACCAGCGTTTGCGTTTGTTTTCACAAACACTTTAGTTTTAGGGTTAGAGATTTCATTTATGGTCTAGTATTTAGAGGTTTTAGTGGACGGGTCTTGAAATTATGGGGTGTGATTAGAATTTAGAGTTTAGAGTTAAATGTTAGGGTTTATAGGTCAAAACTTAAAATCCTAACTATATCACCCTTAAAACTAAACCGTAAATTCTAACCTTAAACCATGAATTCTAATTATGAACCCTAATTTCTAAGCCATACGCACTTAAAGATCTAAACCATGTCTCTAAACCGTAAAACTAAAGCTCTTGTGAAAGCTTTTCATTTCCACCACCAGTGCATGTGATATTTTCCCTTTTTTTGCTTTTATGAAAAAATAGCTCTTAAATTATTTATTTTGTTTGCTTTTAGTCTTTAATTTTTTTTTGTCAAAACAAATACTTGAAGTATTATTTCTTCTCACTTTAAGTCCTTAAGTTATTTTTTAGACAAATTAAATACCTAAATATGTCATTTTTTGCTCTTAGTCCCTAAACTATATATTGGTCAAAAAAAATTTGTGACGTGTCAACATCTTATTGGCCAAAATAATTTTTTTGACTTAGATAATTCGGGTTTAAATGACCAAAAATAACAATTTAGATACTTATTTTGACAAAAAATAATTTAAGCGCTAAAAATAAACAAATAATATGGCTTAGAGGTTAATTTTTAATTTAAGCCTTTTTTGAAAATAGGTTTTGATTTTAGGATAAACCGGGGTGCAATGCGCATAGGGATTAGGGGTTGCTAAAAAGGTAACTGTGCGTAATACTCATTAGAAATCCTCTTCCCTTGGTTTTCCTATTTATGCTCCGTACTAAAAGTTGAGCTTTAAGGTTTAAGGTTATGATTTATGGAATTTGAGGTATAATGTATTTTTAGAGTATAGAGTTTAAGATTTAAAATTTAGGGTTATGACTTAGAATTTAATATTTTAATATTTTTTGTATTGAATATAGAAAAAGACATCGAAAAGACACATATAATTTTTATCCAACGAATCCAAACAATATTGGATGGATGTAAAAACTTGTAAACGTATTAATGTTACTAAAAATGTTTATTGTCCATAATTACTTGAATACAATTGAAAGACATCTATTGAGGGTTCTAATGATAAAATGGTGTTGTTCTTTTTTAAATGACTCGAATTTAAACAGTGTAGTATAAATTTAGAATTAAATTAAGATATTATCTTATAATTGAAAAAGAATTTAGTCCTTGAATATTATTATTTAGTCCTTTGAAATAAAAAAACATTTTGTTCCTTTAAAATATTTTTAGAATTTTTATTAAGTTTTGTAAAACCTAATTTGATTTTGATATAACAAAGTATCTAAGGACCTATTTGTAAAAGTAAATAAATTTTTAAGTATTTCAAAGTCTCACAAATTGACAAGTAAACTTGAACCAAAATGTTTCTAAGTCAAATAAATTGTTCAAGCAAAATTTTTCTAAGTGTTATAGCCCTAAACCTACTTGTACGCTAAGGTGTATTGATACACTATAGCCGCATCGATACGATTTTGAGGTTATGAAATTTTAATCAACAAAAACGTACCTATACGGTTATACCCGTATCGATACGGTATTTTATCTCGGCTTAACTTTAAGGCATAGCGTACCGATACGGTTTGATCTGATTCAATAAATCTTTGCATTTAAGGTTTTTGACCGTTGCTTGTCAATTATGATTTCATCAAAATTTCAAATGGTCGTTGGACCGTATCGATGAGCTCATATAGCGTATCGATACACTTTTTGCTAAAGTTTTACTCAGGATTCTAGTGAGTAAAATATGTATCGATACGGTTTTAGAGTATCGATACACCCCTATTTTTATACTATGCCCGTATCGATATGCCCATACGTGTATCGATACGCCTTCTTAAATATACACAATGGCTATTTCAGTTTTGAGACATGTATTGATACGTTTGTTCGAGTATAGATACGGTAGGTTGCAGAAGTACATTTATTGCAGGAAAAATGAAGCCCAACGGCTCTATTAATGATCTCAACTACCAAAACGGCTAGAAATCAATGGAAGGGTATATAAACAAGCCTCAAAAGCTACAACATCAATTATTGAACCTATTTGCAACAATACAAGAATATATCCAAACCCTTAGCTATTAGAGTCAAATTCTTGTAACCCCACTTGTGTAATCTTTTATTGTATTATCTTATTTCAAGTTTGGGGAGTGTTTAAGTGTAATTGGACAATCTATCAACCTTGTGAGAGGCATTTTTCAGTTTGTCAATCTTCTTTGTATTTGAGAGAGTCTTGGTTAATCTTTGGGTAGAAAGATCAACGGGTTGTAAGGTTTCCTCCTAATCCGAGAAAAAGGGATGAATTTCTAATGAAATTAGTTGAAAATCCTTAGTGTGAGCTAAGGTAGTGGATGTAGAGCTTGTTCTAAGCTTGAACCACTATAAATTGCCTTGTCTTTAATTTTATCATTTTCAATTTGTTGTTTTCAATTTTAAAAAGCCAATTCACCTCTCTTGGTCATTTTCGATTCGATTGTTGAACTTAACAATTGGTATCAGAGTCTAACTCTTTGATGGACTCACATCCACAAGAGAAGATCCTACAAGAAGATCAATCAACCTTCGAATCAAGACATGACTTCTACCTCCGGCCAAAACTTCCTTAAGTCACAATCGATCACTAAGCTGCCATTTTTTAATGGGGATAACTATCCCTATTGGAAAAATAGAACGAGGCTCTTTATCAAGTCTAATGATTATGTCCTTTGAGATGTAGTGGAAGATGAACCTATAATTCCGATGAAGAGAGATGAAGAAGGGAGGCTAGTTTCGAAAACAAGAGCAGAAATGATCGATGAAGATCGAAGAAGACTTCAAGTGAATAACAAGGCTCTTCACATCATCTTTTGTGCACTTGGACCCGATATGTATGTAAAAATGTCATCTTGCACAAGTGCAAGGGAGTGTGGGACAATCTAGAGACCGCCTATGAGGGCACCAACAATGTAAAAGAGACCAAGATTGAGATCCTTAATTTGAGTTATAAGAATTTCAAGATGGAGCTGGATGAGTTGGTGGGATCTCTTCTTACTCATGAGATCACGAAGCAAGGAAGAGAAGAAGAGAAGAGAAAAGAGTAGAGAAGCAAGAGGTAGAGAAGAAGAAGCAAGAAATTGCTCTCAAGGCATCACAAGAGGAAAGTAATTCTAGTGAGGATGAGTTTGAGGAATTGGCTATGATTAGACCTGGCAAACTTGACCCGAGACCCGAAACCCGAACCGAAACCCGATTTTGACCCGAACATGATGATTCGAAGTTGACCCGAAACCCGAACTGAACCAAACCGAACCGAACCGAAATTTTTTGTTAAACCGAAATGGACCCGAACCGAAATGGACCCGAACAGAAATGGACCCGAACCGAATGCTACCCGAACCGAAAGCTGAACCGAATATCGACCCGATTTTAACCCGATTTTGACCCGATTTTAACTCGAATATCTATTTTTAACAATATAATAAATAATAAAATGAAGTATAGAAATTTGAGATCTTGGTGACCAATTTTATAATTTCATCATAAAATATAGCATAAAATTGAAATTGTAGACTAAATTGACAATTTGGAAGTGGAGAAATTTGAGAGTCCAATGACCAATTTTGTAATTATACCATATAAATAAATAGGGGTCAATTTTGGCTAAAAATTAAATCTTTGAAATTAAAATGAATAAAAATATCAATATATTAAATTAATAGACTAAATTACAAAGATTAGTTAATTTCAACTAAAAGTAAATTTTTAGAGACTAAATATCACTACGGGGAGGGGATTTCTATATCCGAAGTCTAAATCGTGGGAATACTTGTGACTAAATTAAATTAAACTAAAACTTAAAGTTGACTAAAATGTAACATTTTAAATGCAACATGACCTAAAAAGTAATTAATCTCTAGCTTAAAAAATTGGTGGCTTATTTCCCTCCAAAATTTTGTCTTTTCTCTCTCTATTTTTTCTAATTGTCTTTTTCTTTTTTTTAATCTAGCTTAAAAAATTGGTGGCTTATTTCCCTCCAAAATTTTGTTTTATCCCTCTCTATTTTTACCAATTGTCTTTCTCTTTTTCTTAATTTAATTGTGTTTCAATTTAGATTAATTTAATTGAAATTTCACATTTAGTTTTAAAGTTATTTTAATTATGTCTGTGATTTATGCTTTTAGATTTTAGTTAGTTCAATTAGATCCTAAGTTTAATAAATTAATTCATTCCAGACATTATTATTATTATTATTATAAACTTTGATTTAATATAATTATACAAAAAAAATTTATATGGATACATGAAGCTTTGATTTAAATATTTAATCAAATTCAAATGCATAGATTAACAAGTTGAATCAGAATTAATCTCATACACCAATAACTCTAAACTAAACCATAAATACTAAACCTCAAACCTTTAACCCAACTCAAATCGAATTGACCCGAAAATTTAAATGTTGACCCGACTCGAAATTGACTCGATTTTAACCCGAACTGAAAGCGACCCGAACGACCCGAACCGAAAGCGACTGATCCGATATTGACCCGACCCGAAAACAAATGATCCGATTTTGACCCGATCCAATACCCGAACCGAATCTGACTCATCACAGACCCGAATTAGACCCGAACCCGAACCGAACCGAACCGAATATAAACCGATTCTAGATAGACCCGAAATGATCCGAACCGAACCGAAACGACCCGAACCGAATGACCTGATTGCCACCTCTAGCTATGATAGCCAAGAGATTCTCTCGGTTCATGAAGTCCAACCGTGGTAGAAAGTTCCAAAGAAGAAAAAACTTCAAGAATAAGAACAAAGAAGAAGAAAAGGATCAACTTATTTGTTATGAGTGCAAAAAGTCGAGGCATATAAGATCGGAATGTCCTCAACGAAAAAAGAAGGGGTTCGTTAAGAAGAAAAAACACAAAGCTCACGTTGCTACTTGGAGGGATAAAGAATCATCATCCGATGAAGAGGAGCACAAAGTGGTTAATCTTTGCCTCATGGCTATTGATGATGTTCCTAAGGTAAACCCTAACTAATCTACTTTCGATTTTACATATGATGAACTTCAAGATACATATGATGAGTTTCAAGAGGTTTACGATGAGTTGGTAGAAAAATATAAGAAATCGGTTTTGAGAAATAAGAAAATAATTTCCGATTTGAAAAACCAAAACGATTCCCTTTCTACGACCAACTCGAAACTTGAAAACAAGATCGTGGATTTACAAGATAATTTAAAGTATTTTCAAAATGAAAATGTGGATTTGAACAATCTTCTTTCAAAAGTTCATGATGATCACCACAAAGTGGTGAATAAGCTTAAGGCTTCTCTTAATGTAGTTGAGAAACAAGATTTTAAAAAAGCAAGTTCTTCAAAACACAACCATGTAAAGAGGAACTTTAACGACTACAAATAAAGAAGCTCTAAAAGGTATCCTAAAGGTAAAAGGATTAGAAATGTATGGGTTCCTAAGGAACTAGTAGTTTCTAATAATATTAATGTTATTGCTTCTTGGATTCTAAGGGAACCAAGTATTTAGGAGCTAACTCACATAGACCCAAAATGATTTGTGTACCAAAATCAAGAACTAATCTTTGTTTGTAGGGGGATCATTGCTACAAGACCAAAGCTTCAAGTCAAAACACTTGGTACCTTGATAATGGATGTTCAAGACACATGGTCGGTGGCAAGAGTAGATTCATGGAGCTAAAACCAAAGAGTGGTGGAGTGGTGACATTTGGTGACAACTCCAAAGACCACATTGAGGGTATAAGTTCCATTGGTAATCTCTCTTCTATTCTTAATGAAGATGTGTTATATGTCAATGGTCTAAAGCATAACTTGTTGAGCATTAGTCAATTATGTGATAAAGGTTTTAGTGTTATTTTTGATGTTAATGATTGTAAAATTGTGAACATTAAAACAAATAAGATAATGCTCATTGGTCATTGCATAGGTAACATATACATGGTGCATCTAGATGAAAATCATACATCTCATGCATGTTTGGTTGCTCAAAATGAAAATGATGCATGGTTGTGGCATAGAAAACTAGGACATACTGGCATAAGTGTTTTAGAGAAATTGGCTTCTCAAAATCTAGTTAGAGGTTTACCTAAGCTAAAATTCTCCTTAGATAAAATTTGTGATGCTTGTGTTAATGGTAAACAAAAACGAACTTCATTTAAATTCATTAATGATGTTTCAACTAGTAGAGTTTTACAATTGATCCATATGGATCACTTTGGGCCTATTAAAACAACTAGCTTGGGTGGAAAATCATATGCTTATGTTTTAGTTGATGATTTCTCTATATACACTTGTGTTCTCTTTTTAAGTACAAAAGACGAGGCTTTAGAAAAATTCATCACATTTTCAAAAATTACTCAGAATGGCCTTGATCAAAACATTACTCGTATTAGAAGTGACCATGGAACAAAATTTCAAAATCTAGGTTTTGAGGATTTTTGTAACACTAATGGTATTAGCCACAATTTTTCCGCACCTTACACTCCTCAACAAAATGGGGTAGTTGAGAGGAAAAATCGTACTTTAGAAGAAATAGCTAGAACCATGCTTTGTGAAAACAATTTACCTAAGTATTTTTGGGTGGAAGCCACAAACACCGCTTGTTATATTATAAATTGTATAATGTAAAACCGATAAATTGATTTTGATATAACTAAAGAATTTAAGGACTAAATTGAAAAAGAGAAAACGAATTTTTAAGTCCTCAAAACCTCTCTATCTATTTAAAGAAAAATGATTAAGTCAAAACATCAACTTGTCATATACTTTTTTAAGTGTTTATCAAGCCAAAACAGTGATTTTCGAGTCACCGTTTCAGAACGGCCATTGGGCGTTCCGGGACACTTTTGAAACTGTTAACCTCTGTTTCGGTACGGGTTTCGAAACTGATGATGAACATTGCAACGGTTTGACTCGTTTCGATACGGTAGTATTGAAACAACCTCAAACGTTTTGAAACGGTATTCAAACTCAGTTTTAAAAATATGACCGTTGAAGTTTTCAACTGAATTTATACTTGTCGTTAAGGCGTATCGAAACACTTCCAATCCGTTTCGGAACATTCCTTGACAGTGGCAAAGTGTTTTGAAACGAGTTTCGAAATGACTTTTAGCGTATCGAAATGATCGTGCCCGTTTCGGTATGGTCTATTTATTACACCCCAATGGCTCTTTCTTTTTTGGTCTGTTTCGAAACATGGTCGGGCGTTTCGGAATGGGTAGTTGCAGACTGCATTTATGGAGGGAAGATAACATCCCAACGACTCTATTGATGAATGCAACAACCCCAACGGCTAGAATTCAATGAGAAGGTATAAAAAGGACCTCTAAAAGCTCAGGCAACAACTATTGAACCTTCAAGTAACATCAAAGCACTCAAATCCAAACATTGCACCTTTAGAGTCAAATTCTTGTACCCAACTCTTGTGTTCTTATTGTAATCTTGTATTGTGAGTTTGGGGAGTGTGAAATTGTAATTGGGTAAACATTCATCCTTTGAGAGGAATTCTTAGAGTTTACCAAATACTTCTCTTGTAAAAGTGAGTGGATTAAGCTTTGGGTAGAAAGCTTAATCAAATTGTAAGGTTCCCTTCTTATCCAAGAAAATGGGAAGAATTCAAGTAGTGAATTGGTTGAAAATCCTTAGTGGGAACTAAGATAGTGGATGTAGAGTTCGTTTAGAGAACTTGAACCACTCTAATTGCTTGGTGTCACATTTTATTTTTCCATACTTTCACCCACCAAATTTTTTATCGCCAATTCACCCCCCTCTTGGCCATTTGCAATTGTGTGATCAACTCAACAATTGTTATCAGAGCTACACCCATTGGAAGGATTACAACCCTCTTGATTCGATCCTAGGAGAGTTTGATCAACAACTAGTCAAGCAATGGCATGCACTTCAAATTCCAACCTCTACGAGTCACAATCTACCACCAAGCCACCATTCTTCAATGGGGATAACTACCCATATTGGAAGAATAGGATGAGGCTCTTCATCAAGTCTACCAACTACATGGTGTGGGATGTGGTTGAAGAAGGTCAATTCATTCCAATGAAGAGAGAAGGTGAAAGAAGACTTGTTCCAAAGGTCAAGGCCGAAATGACCGAAGATGATCGAAGAAGAATGCAAGTAAATGATAAAGCTCTTCGTGTCATCTTTTGTGCACTTGGCACGGACATCTACTCCAAGGTGTCTTCGATCGAGAATGCCAAGGAAGTTTGGGATACCCTCGAGACAACATATGAGGGAACTAGTGATGTCAAGGAAACAAAAATCGGGTTACTAAATCTAAGCTACAAAAATTTCTAAATGGATCCCGATGAGAGTGTTTCCAAGATGTTTGATCGATTCTCGGTCATTGTCAATGGGTTGAAGGGTTTCGGTGAGATCATCCCCGAAGACAAGCTAGTGAGGAAATTATTGTACTCTCTTCCGGAATCATGGGATAGCAAGAGAACGACTATTATTGAAGCTCCAGATTTGAAGACTCTTAAGCTAGATGCTCTTGTTGGATCTCTACTCACCCATGAGATCATGAAGAAGGGAAGAGAAGAAGAAAATAAAATGGAGGAGAACAAGGTTGAGAAGAAGGATGTTGAGAAGAAGAAGATTAGAATCGGTCTTAAAGCTTCATATCATGAAAGCGATTCTAGTGAAGATGAAGATGAGGAGATGGCCATGTTGGCCAAACGATTCACTCGCTTTATGAAGTCTAACCATGGGAGAAAGTTCATTATAAAAGGAGACTTCAAGAGCAAGAGTAAAGAAGAGGAGAATGACCAAATCATTTGCTATGAGTGCAAAAAATCCGTCCATATCCGTTCCGAATGTCCTCAATTGAAGAGGAAGAGCTTTGGGAAGAAGAACAAGCTCAAAGCTCAAGTAGCAACTTGGAGTGACGAGGAGTCATCCGAGGAGGAGGAGGAAATGGCTAATCTTTGTCTCTTGGCCATAGATGATGAACCAAAGGTAAACCTTAACTCATCTAATTTTGATTTTACCTTTGATGAACTTCAAGAGGCTTATGATGAATTGCAAGAGGTTTATGTTGAGTTAGTTGGAAAATATAAGGAATCTATTTTGAGAAATAAGAAAAATATTTCCAATTTAAAAACTCAAAATGAATCTATTTCAAAAACTAACTCGGAATTGGAAAATATGTGTACTTAGTAAATCCTTCAAATGATCTTAAAAAGAAAAACTTTGATCTTTAAAAACTTCTTTTCGATTTTCAAGATTATCACACAAAGGAAGTGGATAATCTTAAAACATCTATTGTTATTGGGAAAAACCATTTTGAAAAAGAAAAGTCTTCTAAATCCCAATATGTAAAAAGAAAAACTTTTGTTCCTAAACAAAGAAATTTTCCTAAGCAATCTAGATGTCAAAGGATTAGGAGTGTTTGGGTTCCTAAGGAACTCATTATTTCTAATAACATGAATGTTATTGCTTCTTGGATCCCTAAGGGAACCAAGGTTTTGAGGGCTAACACACATGGACCCAAAATGATTTAGGTACCAAAAATCAAAGCCTAATTTCTTTGTTTGTAGGGGGAGCATTGCTACAAGGCCAAAACTTCAAGCCAAAACTCATGGTACCTTGATAGTGGATGCTCAAGACATATGACCGGTGACAAGAGTATAATCATGGAAAAAAAGCCAAAGAGTGGTGGAGTGGTAACTTTCGGTGACAACTCCAAAGGCCACATTGAAGGAATAGGCTCCATTGGTAATCACTATTCTATTTTCATTGAAAATGTCTTGTATGTCAACGGTCTTAAACACAACTTATTGAGCATTAGTCAATTATGTGATAAGGGTTTTAATGTTTTATTTGATAAAAGTGGATGCAAAATTGTAAACATTAAAACAAATCAATTGATGCTCATAGAGCATAGAATAGGCAATATTTACATGGTGCATTTAGATGACATCCATACATCTCATACATGTTTAGTTGCACATGATGAACATGACTCGTGGCTTTGGCATAGAAAATTAGGGCATGCTAGCATGAGTGTTTTAGAAAAATTGATTTCCCTTAATCTAGTTAGAGGTTTACCAAAACTTAAGTTCTCTAATGATAAAATTTGTGATGCATGTTCTAAGGGTAAAAAACATAGAACTTCATTTAAATCCATTAATGATGTCTCTACTAGTAGATGTTTACAATTGATTCATATGAATCTTTTTGGGCCTATTAGAACTATAAGCTTGGGTGGTAAATCATATGCCTTTTTACTTGTTGATGACTATTCTAGGTTTACTTGGGTTCTATTCATAAGTACAAAAGATGAGGCTTTAGAAAAATTCATCACATTTTCTAAATAACTCAAATGATCTTGAACTTAAAATCTATCACATTAGAAGTGATCATGGAATTGAATTTCAAAATCTAGGTTTTGAAGAGTTTTAAATGAAAATGGAATTAGCCATAATTTTTCCGCTCCTCGCACTCCTCAACAAAATGGGGTAGTTGAGAGAAAAAATCAAACTTTAGAAGAAATGGATAGAACCATGCTTTGCGAAAATAATTTACCTAAATATTTTTGGGCGGAAGCCACAAATACCGCTTGCTACATTATAAATCGTGTAATGATTAAGCCAATTTTGAAGAAAACTCCATATGAGATCCTAAAATCTAAAAAGCCTAACATTAGCTATTTTCATCCATTTGGTTGCAAGTGTTTTGTTTTAAATAATGGAAAAGACAACTTAGGTAAATTTGATGCTAAAAGTGATGAAACTATTTTCTTGGGATATTCTTTAAACTCTAAAGCCTATCGTGTATTTAATAAAAGAACTTTAGTAGTAGAAGAGTCTATACATGTTGTTTTCGATGATAACCTTCTTCCGAGGAAGGAATCTTGTGGTGGTGATGATATAAGGATTCTTGATGCCATTGATGGAGGACAAACGTCAAAGGTAGATGAGACTCCAACTAAAGATGAAGATGCACAAGATCCACCTCTTGAAGCCTTGAAGGATTTGGCTCTTGAGGAAAATGAGGTATCTTACCCAAGGGAGTTCAACTATGTCAAAGGTGGTGAAATCTTGGGTGATCCATCCAAGGGGGTAACTACTAGATCCTCTATCAAATTAATGAACCATGTTGCATTTCTTTCATACATTGAGCCTAAAAATATCAAAGAAGTATTAAAAGATGATTTTTGGATTTTGGCTATGCAAGAGGAATTAAATCAATTTGAGAGGAGTAAAGTTTGGACATTAGTTGAAAGGCCTAGTAATCAATCTACCATAGGAACTAAATGAGTATTTAGGAATAAACTAGATGAAAATGGTAATATAGTGAGAAACAAGGCTAGGCTTGTTGCTCAAGGCTATACTCAAGAAGAGAGAATTGATTTTGATGAAACATATGCACCCGTAGCTAGGATGGAAGCCATTAGGATGCTTTTGGCATTTGCATGTTACAATGATTTCAAGCTTTTTCAAATGGATGTGAAAAGTGCTTTTCTAAACGGTTTTATAAATGATGAAGTGTATGTTGAACAACCACCGGGTTTTGAGGATTCAAAATTTCTAAATCATGTGTTCAAACTAACTAAAGCTCTTTATGGTTTAAAACAAGCTCCTAGAGCTTGGTATGAAAGACTTTCAAACTTTTTAATTGAAAAGGGTTTTGAAAAAGGTAAGGTGAACACTACTCTTTTCATAAAAAGATATAATAATGACATCTTAGTAGTACAAATTTATGTTGATGATATCATTTTTGGTTCTACTAATGAATGTTATTGCAAAGAATTTTCTAAGTTAATGCAAGGTGAGTTCGAGATGAGCATGATGGGGGAGCTCTCATTCTTTTTGGGACTCCAAATCAAACAAAGGAAAGATGACACCTTCATAAATCAAGCTAAGTACGTGAACGATATGCTCAAAAAGTTCGGCTTGGAGAATGCAAAGCCTCAAGCCACACCTATGAACTCTTCCATAAAGCTTGATAAAGATGAAGGAGGTAAGTGTATTGATTCTAAGCTTTATAGATCCATGATAGGTTCTTTGCTTTACCTTATCGCAAGTAGACCGGATAGCATGTTTAGTTTTTTCTTGTGTGCTAGGTTTCAAGCTAGTCCTAGAGAATCACACTTAGTTGCCATTAAAAGAATTTTTAGATACCTTAGAGACACACCTAACTTAGGCCTTTGGTATCCTAAAGATTCCTCCTTTAGCCTTCATGCTTACTCGGATGCGGATTATGGGGGGTGTAAGATAGATAGGAAAAGTACCTCCGGGACATGCCAATTTTTAGGTAGTATGCTCGTATCTTGGTTCTCTAAGAAACAAAATAGCGTAACCTTATCTACCACCGAAGCGGAGTACATATCCTTAGGGAGTTGTTGTGCTCAAGTCCTTTGGATGAAATAACAACTCTTAGATTATGTTGTTGAAGTAGAAACTATACCCCTTAAGTGTGACAACACTAGTGCCATTTGTCTCACTAAGAATCCCATCCAACACTCTAGGACCAAACACATAGAAATCAGACATCATTTCATTAGAGACCATTTGTTGAAAAATGATGTTGTTCTAGAGTATGTTGATACCTTAAACCAATTAGCAGATATATTCACAAAGCCTTTAGATAAAGAGCGTTTTTGGACCCTTAGGAGAGAGTTAGATTTAACTAGCCTTTCGTGACCCCTCTTAGGTTCCAAATTGTCAAAAATGTACTTAAATTGTTTGATTTCTTGAAAATGTCATGCTTATGTGTTTTTACTCCTAATTTCATCCATGCTAATAGTTAGGGGGAGTATGTTTTTGTTCATGCATGTATTTCCTGCTCATTCATGTCATTTATGCATATAGACTTCATGAAATCCAATTTTCTACAATATTAGAGCCTCATCTGCACTTCTAGGCCTAGATGTATCGAAACGGGTCCAACTATTTCGATACGAGAGCCTTAAATGAGTGATCTATGAGTTGGTGTTTCGAAATGCCTTAAAAGGGTTTCGAAACGATTTTGCCACTGCCAAGGAGTGTATCGAAACGTCAGTCAACGTTTCGGTACCCACGTTTCGGAACGATCGTGCCTGTTCTGAAACGAGTATGCGGACAGCTTTAAATTGGTTCTTTAATGACAAAACCACTTTTTATTTAAACTCTTTAAAAACCCTAAAAACCGTAACCCAATTTTCCCTATAAAAACCCTCCAAACCTCATTGTTTTTCATCAAATCTTGATGGCTTTTACTCAAAACCACAAGTCTAAGCAAGCTTCATCAATCTTGTGCAAGATTTTCCATTCATTCATCCAAAATCCCCATCTAAGGTATATTTTCTTCTTTTTTCTTTTTCCTTTGATTTTATTCGATTTTTAGGATAGAAAATCTCAATTTTGTATAGTTTATATGTTTTGCCTCTTGGGTTTTTCAAAACTTGTAAAAAAATTTCAAAATCTTAATTTTTTTGTTCGAATATATTATTTTTTAATCGTATATTTTTTCAGTTTTTCAAAAGTTTTTTTTTCTCTTTATTTTTTTTAAATCTTTTTAAACCTAAATGGGATCTGTCATTGGATTGAATTGAGGATATTCATGCATACACTTAAATTTTAAAATTGCTTGTTTTATGTTTTTAGGAGATTTTTTCAATGGAAAACGCTAACAAGAAACGTAAGACGGGTCAATCGAGTGAAGTTGCTAGTCAATCCAATATCCGTCCTAATCTCACCCAGCTTTTTCTCAAAAGTCTTCAGACTCCAGAGATGAGGGATCGTTTCACTTATGTCAAGAATATCGCCGTTCGTCGCGAGCGTGTTGTTGATGTCCCATTCCTTGATTTGGAGCGTTTCGCCTTATGCTATCTAGTGCGTCTACAAGAATGGAACTTCATGGCTTTCTTGAACATACCAGATATTGTATACAAGCACATGGTTCTCATCTTCTACTCAAATGCCCAACTCCTTGATAATGAAGATCACTCCGAAGTCATTGGCATTGAGTCATATCTCTTGGGGAAGAGATTCGTTATTGACATACCCTTTTTGAAGACTACTCTTGGACTTAAGAACAAAGGCATTGAGAATGAGACCCACTTTGGTGCTCACACTGGTTCCGTGCTTTCCTTGGATGCTCATGATCGGTTTCTACACTTGATGATTTTCCTGGTTTATTTGCCCCTCCGGAGGTAAATTCTCTCACATTTGTCAAGTTGATTATTTCTTGCTTGAGTGCTTTAGCCGTGGAGAACGCCCAAATCTTGTCAAGATTTTATTCGCCGAAATGGTCAATAATCTGAAGCTTCGTGAAACCGATGCTCTCAAATCCTTCACTTATGGGACTGTTTTGAGCTATATCTTTGGCATGCTCAACTTTGATTGCTCATATGACTCTCCAGAACCCCGTAAGCAAAAGATTGATGAATCTTCTCTCAACAAGTCCGGGTTCCATTACAATCTTGGCCAATGGGAACGATTTGATAAGCATGATCCTCCACCTCAAGTTGAACCTCAACCTCAAGCTCCAGGTCCTAACAATGAAGATCTTATGGCTTTTCTCACCGAGCGGTTCAACTCAATGGAGTCGGGTCTTGGTGCTATTAATAATCGTTTGCAGTCCGTGGAGAATCGTCTTACCTCCCTTGAGAATCAACATCAATCAATGTACTTATCATTCTCTACCTTCTATGGTCAATGGATGAGCTTTCGTCGCTCTCAAGCTAAGAACGATGATGATTCCTCAGATGTTGATGGTGACGATGATGAGGCTTAGGGTCTTTATTGCGTCTCATATTAGATTATCATATTAGGACTAAGTTTACACCTTTATTTTGTTTATGCTATATGAACCTATGCCTTAATTACATTGTTTGAGATTGAATTTTAATATCTATTGCTTTAAGCTTAATGTTTGGATATTTGAACTTTATGAATCTATAATATGTTGTTTATTGCTTTTAACCTTGTTTCTTCACTTGATGAGCCTTGTTTATTATTCTTTTTGATATAACAAAAAGGGGGAGAAGTAATATAAGAGCCAAAATTTGTTTTAAGTCGGTTTTGAGTTTTAAAACTTGAATTTTAAATCTTTTCAAAACTTTAAAACCCATCTTAAATTGAGGGGGAGTTAGAATGTCTTCAAGATTTCAAAACTCTTAAAAATTCTAACTTGGTTTTGTTATATCAAAAAGGGGGAGATTGTTAAACCGATAAATTGATTTTGATATAACTAAAGAATTTAAGGACTAAATTGAAAAAGAGAAAACAAATTTTTAAGTCCTCAAAACCTCTCTATATATTTAAAGAAAAATGAGTAAGTCAAAACCTCAACTTGTCATATGCTTTTTTAAGTGTTTATCAAGCCAAAACAGTAATTTTCGAGTCACCGTTTCGGAACGGCCATTGGGCGTTCCGGAACACTTTTGAAACTGTTAACCTCCGTTTCGGTACGGGTTTCGAAACGGATGATGAACATCGGAACGGTTTGACCTGTTTTGATACGGTAGTATCAAAACGACCTCAAACGTTTCAAAATGGCATTCAAACTCGGTTTTAAAAATATGATCGTTGAAGTTTTTAACTGAATTTATACTTGTCATTAAGGCGTATCGAAACACTTCCAATCTGTTTCGGAACAGGCCTTAACAGTGGCAAAGTGTTTCGAAACGAGTTTCGAAATGGCTCTTAGCGTATCGAAATGATAGTGCCCGTTTCGGTACGGTCTATTTATTACACCCCAACGACTCTTTCTTTTTTGGTCTGTTTTGAAACAGGGTCGGGCGTTTCGGAACGAGTAGTTGCAGACTGCATTTATGGAGGGAAGATAACATCCCAACGGCTCTATTGATGAATGCAACAACCCCAACGGCTAGAATTCAATGAGAAGGTATAAAAGGGACCTCTAAAAGCTCAGGCAACAACTATTGAACTTTCAAGCAACATCAAAGCACTCAAATCCAAACATTGCACCTTTAGAGTCAAATTCTTATACCCAACTCTTGTGTTCTTATTGTAATCTTGTATTGTGAGTTTGGGGAGTGTGAAATTGTAATTGGGTAAACATTCATCCTTTGAGAGGAATTCTTAGAGTTTACCAAATACTTCTCTTGTAAAAGTGAGTGGATTAAGCTTTGGGTAGAAAGCTTAATCAAGTTGTAAGGTTCCCTCCTTATCCAAGAAAAGGGGAAGAATTCAAGTAGTGAATTGGTTGAAAATCCTTAGTGGGAACTAAGGTAGTGGATGTAGAGTTCGTTTGGAGAACTTGAACCACTCTAATTGCTTGGTGTCACATTTTATTTTTCCATTCTTTCACCCACCAAATTTTTTATCGCCAATTCACCCCTCCTGGCCATTTGCAATTGTGTGATCAATTCAACATATAATGATTAGGCCAATTTTAAAGAAAACTCCTTATAAGATTTTAAAATCAAAGAAGCCTAACATTAGCTATTTTCATCATTTTGAATGCAAGTGTTTTGTTTTTAAAAATAGAAAAGATCATTTAGGTAAATTTGATGTAAAAAGTGATGAAGCTATTTTCTTAGGATATTCTTTAAACTCTAAAGCTTATCGAGTGTTTAACAAAAGACCTTAGTTGTAGAAGAGTCTATTCATGTGGTTTTTGATGATAACCTCCTTCCGAAGAAGGATTCTATTGATGATGATGATGTAGGGTCATTGAAGCCAATGATGGTGGAAAATCATCAAAGGTGAATGAGGTTCCAACCAAATAAGAAGAAGCACAAAATCCTCCCATAAAATCCTCGAGGGACATGAATCTTGGTGAAAAGAAAGTGAGCTACCCAAGGTAACTCACCTATGTCAAAGATGGTGAAATCTTGGGTGATCCGTCTAAGGGGGTAACCACTAGATCCGCTCTTAGATTGCTTAATAATGTTACATTTATTTAATGCATTGAGCCTTAAAATATCAAAGAAACATTAAAAGATGATTTTTGGATATTGACCATGCAAGAAGAACTTAATCAATTTGAGATGAGTAATGTTTGGACATTAGTTGATAGGCTTAGTAATAAGTCTACTATAGGAACTAAATGGGTCTTTAGAAACAAACTAGATGAGAGTGGTAACATAGTGAGGAACAAGGCTAGACTTGTTGCTCAAGGTTATACTCAAGAAGAGTGAATCGATTTTGATGAAACCTATGCACCCGTAGCTAGAATGAAAGCAATTAGGATTTTTCTTGCATTTGCATGTTATCATGAATTCAAGCTTTTTTAAATGGAGGTTAAAAGTGCATTTTTAAATGGTTTTAATAATGAAGAAGTGTATGTTGAACAACCACCCAGTTTTGAAGATCCAACTTATCCAAGCCATGTTTTTAAACTAACCAAAGCTTTATATGGTTTAAAACAAGCTCCTAGAGCTTAGTATGAAATGCTTTCAAACTTTTCAGTTAAAAAAGGTTTTGAAAAGGGCAAGGTGGACACTACACTCTTCATTAAAAGTAATGGCAATGACATCTTAGTAGTACAAATTTATGTTGATGATATTATATTTGATTCTACTAATGAATTTTATTGCCAATAAATTTCTAAGTTAATGCAAGGTGAGTTTGAGATGAGCATGATGGGGGAGCTCTCATTCTTCTTGGGGCTCCAAAACAAGCAAAGGAATGATAGCATCTTCATCAATCAAGCTAAGTACATCAAGGAAATGCTTAAGAAGTTTGGCTTGGAGAATGTGAAGCCTCAAGCGACTCCAATGAGCTCATCAATTAAGCTTGACAAAGATGAAGGAGGTAAGTGTGTCGATTTTAAGCTTTATCTTTCTCTGATTGGCTCTTTGCTTTACCTTACCGCAAGTAGACCCGATATCATGTTTAATGTTTGCTTGTGTGGTAGGTTTCAAGCTAGCCCTAGAAAATCACACCTTGTAGCCAATAAAAGAATCTTTAGATACCTTAGAGGCACAAATTTTTTAGGCCTTTGATATCCTAGAGACTCTTCCTTTAGCCTACATGCTTATTCCGATGCGGATTATGGGGGTTGTAAGATAGATAGAAAAAGTACCTTCGGAACTTTCCAATTCCTATGTAGTACACTCATATCTTGGTTCTTTAATAAACAAAATAGTGTAGCCTTATCTACCACCAAAGTGGAATATATATCGGCCGAAAGTTGTTGTGCTCAAGTCCTTTGGATGAAGCAACAACTCCTAGACTATGTAATTGATGTAGGTATCATACCCCTTAAGTGTGACAACACTAGTGCCATATGTCTCACTAAGAATCTCATCCAACATTCTAGAACCAAACACATAGAGATAAGACACCATTTCATTAGGGACCATGTCCTAAAGAATGATGTTGTTCTAGAGTATGTTGATACCTCAAACCAACTAGCGGATATTTTTACAAAACCATTAGACAAAGAACGTTTTTGGACTCTTAGGAGAGAGTTAGGACTAACTAGCCTATCTTGACCTTTTAGAGTCCTTAAGTGTCAAAAATTTGCTTGAATTTGAATGATGATCTTGTTTATGCAATTTTGTCTCTTGATGCATCTATGCTTGTTGTTAGGGGGAGTATGTATCTGTTTTAGTCCATAAATGTTGATCATTCATCATACACATGCATTTGTGATCGTTTAAAATCCAATTTTTGAACTATTATTGCTTTGGATTTCTATTTGAACTTTAATGATATTATGTTGCTTAATTATGCTTTATCTTGTGCTTTATTGTTATATTTTATCTATACCCTTAAATTTTTGCATTGATTTTGATCTAACAAGAAAGGGGAGAAGTGTAAAAACATTAATTTTTACAAACTTTTGAAAATCAATCTTAAATTAAGGGGAGTAAATTTTTCAAAGTTTTCAAAATACTTAAAAATTTACTTTGGTTTTGTTATATCAAAAAGAGGGAGATTGTAAAACCTAATTTGATTTCGATATAACAAAGTGTCTAAGGACCTATTTGTAAAAATAAATAAATTTTTTAAGTATTTCAAAGTCTCATAAATTGACAAGAAAACTTGAACCAAAATGTTTTTAAGTCAAATAAATTGTTCAAGCAAAACTTTTCTAAGTGTTATAGCCCAAAACCTACTTGTACTCTAAGGCGTATCGATACACTATAGTCGTATCTATACGGTTTTGAGGTTCTAGAATTTTAATCGACAAAAGCGTACCGATACAGTTATACCTGTATCGATGCGATATTTTATCTAGGCTTAACTTTAAGGCACAACGTACCGATACGATTGTACCCGTATCGATACAGTTTGATCTGATTCGATAAAGCTTTGTATTTAACGTTTTTGACAGTTACTTGTCAGTTATGATTTCAGCAAAATTTCAAACGGTCATTGGACCGTATCAATACGCCCATATAACGTATCAATACACTTTTTGGTAAAGTTTTACTCAGGATTTCAGTGAGCAAAATCTGTATCGATACGGTCTTAGAGTATTGATACACCCCTATTTTTACACTATACCCGTAGCGATACGCTCATACGTGTATCGATACGCCCTCTTAAATGTGCACAACAACTCTTTCTATTTTAAGACATGTATCGATACGCTTGTTCGAGTACATATACGGTAGGTTGCAGAAGTGCATTTATTGCGAGAAAAATGAAGCCCAACGGCTCTATTATTGATCTCAACCACCAGAATGGCTAGAAATCAGTGTAAGGATATATAAACAAGCCTCAAAAGTTACAACAACAATTATTGAACCTATTTGCAACAATCCAAGCATATATCCAAACCCTTGAGCTATTAGAGTCAAAATCTTGTAACCCCACTTGTGTAATCTTTCATTGTATTATCTTATTTCAAGTTTGGGGAGTGTTTAAGTGTAATTGGACAATCTATCAACCTTGTGAGAGACATTTTTCAGATTGTTAATCTTCTTTGTATTTGAGAGAGTCTTGGTTAATCTTTGGGTAGAAAGATTAACCGGTTGTAAGGTTTCCTCCTAATTCAAGAAAATGGAACGAATTTCTAGTGAAATTGGTTGAAAATCCTTATTGGGAGCTAAGTTAGTGGATGTAGAGCTTGTTCTAAGCTTGAACCACTATAAATTACCTTATCTTTAATTTTCTCATTTTCAATTTGCTCCTTTCAATTTTAAAAAGCCAATTCACCCCCTCTTGGCCATTTTTGATTCGATTGATCAACTTAACAACTTTAATTTTTTTTTCAATTTTTTAAAATAAATCCTCTAAATAAATAAAAGTACTCATTAAATTTTATTTTTTTCTTAAGTTTTAGGGTAAACTACCTAGGTGACCACCCAATTATTAGATTCGTCTTCTTTTTACTACCCAACTAAAAAAAACTAAAAATTTGACCGCCGAACTATTTAATTGGTCCTATTTTGACCACCAACCGTTAAAATATAACAGAGGGGTGACGTGGCTGTTAATGAAAATTTGTATAACTATACATTTGGTCCATGTTAGTTACATATTATATCAATTTGTTTCTAATTTTAATTTAATTAAATAAATTAATCTCTCAATTAGGTACCCCTCCAATTAGGTGGTGTGGCATGTGTCACCTGATTGGATGGAGAAAATAAAACAAAGAACACTTTTGACTTTGTTGGGAATCAAAGCAGGTGCCCATAGGAGTAAATGGCATAGATTTGCCACTAAATCAAATATACATTTGTGATATAAAATACAAAATGTAATATATGTTTTAGTTTTTTGTTAATACAAAAAAAAATATAGATTAAAAAAATTTAAACATAAAACATTTGATACACATAAAAACCATTTAAATCACTATCAAAATATAATAATTAAATTAAAATTGACAAAATTTAAATATTATATTTCTGTAGCGGTTTAGGATGAGAGGAAAAGAGAACTACAAGAGCTCATAGAAATAATGAAAAACATTTCTCTCTGTTGGGTAAGATAAATGAAAAGTTAATATTTTCTTTAAAGACTAAAGTTATAGGTTGACAGTCGTAAAACGATTGTTCATGGTAATTGAAGAGTATGACAAGTGACACAAAAATTATATTAATTGTTTTTTTACGAAATATTTAATCTCGTTTATCCAAAACTTATTATTTATATTTAATTCACATGTGAAAATTAAAAGTTTTTACAAATACCTTGTTTTAATGTTTGAGAATTCAGATTATAGTTTATGTGTTTAGAATTTAGAGATAATAGTTAATTTGAGAATTTGGAGGTTAGGGTTTAGGTTTTAGGTAATATGGTGAGAGATTTAGGTTTTAATATATAAACTTTAAATTGTAATTTTAAACCATTAATTCTAATCACAACCCCTAAATTCTAAACCCTTAAATCTAAACTCATAAATCTTCCACCCTAAATTGAGTCTATAAACCCTAAAATTAAGATATTTATAAAAAATTGTTTTCCAACGATAATGTATGAAATGATTAGAATTTTATATATTTGCATTATATTTTTCAAATGCTATAATTATATTTAATATATTTTTTGTATTTATAATATAATTACCCTTTATATATCTTCTGGTACATGTAATGGCTCAGGCCTTAAACTTTGCAGGGATATACAGTGTATGCTTATTCGAATAATAATATCAGTCACGGTACTCTTTTTCCCCTTACATGATCCGACATCGAGACAGATTTCGATATTGGTTATGAAGAGAATTTTTAACAACAATCTATTTAACTTTTCAAAAAATAGTATTGATATATTAATATTTTTAATGATTATTTCAATTTTGTGCACTTTATAAAAGGATAAATAGAGAATAATTTAAAGAGATAAAAGCTGCAGTCTTAGCTTTATCGAAAACTTTGCTATCCCTTAAAGAATCAACATGGAAGTGGACATATTGAATTTGAGCCATGCTTCATAAAAGGGCATAAAAAAAAGCAGTGCCGGTCTTGTGATTTTGGTGGCTCAGAGCGAATATAAAAAATGGCCACAAATTAAAATTTTAAATTACACTTGCGATCGTATTTATAGTCATGTTAGGTTTTATTATGGTTGCAGACATTTTAGGTGTTATTTCGGTCACTGCGAGTATTGTCGTTGTGAAATCTCTTAATAACATACGTTATTGTGGACATAACAGTTGCGGATATCGCGGTTTCAGATGGTGCCGCTACCCATGGGCGGATGTAGCATATAAGTTGAGGGTGCAATTGACCCTACTTGATTTGTTGGTGTAAAACCAAAACTTTGATTTTGATATAACAAATATTTCAAGGACTAATTTGAAAAGAATATAAATTTTTAAGTCCTCAAACCTCCCAAAATTGACAAGCAAAATATTTAAGTAAAAAACTCAAGATCCCACAAATTCTTCTAAGTGTTTTCCAAGCCAAAACAGTGAATTTTGACTAGCCGTTTCGATACACCCCTTAGGTGTTTCGAAACGTTTTGAAACTGTCAAGTGTGGGCTCGAAACGAGAGAACTCGTATGGATAGGATCATATCGAAACAGTCTCACTCGTTTCGATACGAGTTTTGAAAGTTGGTTTAAAAAACTATGACCGTTGCTTTTTCATAACCGATTTCTTCTTGTCATAACCGTTTTCTTGAAAGTTAGTTAAGCATATCGATACACTTTAGGTGCGTTTCGATACGGGTTTTTACAGTTGCAAAATGTTTCGATATGACATTGTCCCATTTCGAAACGGGCTCTTTCAGTTTCGGAACGACCACGATCATTTCGATACGGTCTCTTAAATACTCCCAACGACTATTTTTGTTCTTGCTCTGTTTTGATACAGGAAGTGCCGTTTCGGTACGGGTAGGTGCAAAACAACATTAATGGTGGGAAGATGAAGTCCCAACGGCTATATTTATGATGTCAATCACTCAAACGGCTAGAAATCAATGAGAAGATATAAAAGCAAGCATTTTGAGCACCAGCAACAACTATTGAACCTACAAGAATCATCCAAGCATCAAATCCAAACCCGAGTGCCATTTATTGTCAAATTCTTATACCCAACTCAATTGAGTGTTTCATTCTTAATTGTATTGTGAGTTTGGGATTGAAAAATTGTAATTGGGTAAACAAATCATCTTTTGAGAGAAATTTGTAAGGTTTCCCATTTGTCTCTATTGTAAAAGTGAGTGGATTAAGCTTTGGGTAGAAAGCTTAATCAAAATTTTAAGATTTCATCCTTATCCAAGAAAAGGGGAAGAGTCAATAGTGGATTGGTTGAAAATCCTTAGTGGGAGCTAAGGTAGTAGATGTAGAGTTCATTGGAGAACTTGAACCACTCTAATTGCCTTGTGTCTCAATTTTTATTCTTCCAATTTCTACCCTTAAAATTTTTATTGTCAATTCACACCCTCTTGGCCATTTGCAATTGTTTGATCAACTCAACAGTTGGGGTATGTGGTTTTCAATGAGGTAATATACATATTTTCATAAGAAATATTAAATTTGACCCCACTCAATTTGTTGGGAGTATGAAGTCAAAAATGATTATTCTAGTGGTATAAAAACCCTCAATACCTCATACTTCACTCATGACCACACTATAAGAAAATATTGGCTCTGCCACTACCGATATCGTCATGTAGCGGTTATTGCTGCGGTTGCATACCATTATTTAAATCTATGTCCCTAATAGCAAGTAATAAAAAATTAATTTTAAGAGTAGATCCATAATAACAAGTATTGAAAAATTGGGCCCCTAATAACAAAAATTTAAAAAAATTGAATTTTAAGAATATGCCCAAAATAACACATATTAAAAAAAAACTGGATCCCTAATAACAATTATTAGAAAAAATTGAATTTTAAAAATAGGTCCCTAATAATAAATTTTGAAAAAAAATTGAAGCTTTATTAACAAATATTGAAAAAATTTGGCCCCTAATAACAAGTATTAAAAAATAAAACCATTAAAAAATAAAACAAATACGATTCGAATAAAATTAGAAAAGTATAACTTCCTTGAGCGATGGGCCCTGGGCGGGCATCCTTGTTGCCCTTGCCCAGGGTCGGGCCTGAAAAAAGGGAAGGGGTCTAATATAATAATTTGTATATTTATTTTGTGTTCATATATTATTATATTCATTACAAACAACTACATATTCATGCAACTCTTAATATATTAATATTATTTATATTTACTTGTATAGGTATAATGTTGTGTTAATTGTTTCGAATTATATTGAGCAAGCACATTTGGTCGGTTGGCCAAGCTGCTTATCTCTGTTCCCTCATTTACCTTAACTCATGGGTTCTAAACCTACTAAGAACACCCACTTTCTTCCCCTAGAGTTCACCCTTCTCCTCCTTAGTAGGATTAGGATTAGATAAGATTTGTCAAAAGAAATTGTTTCATATTATATTATATGAAAATATGTAGAACTAATGTTCTGATATAATAATTGAAAAATGTTTTGGACAAAGTTAAAAAGAATTCAAAATCACTTTTAAGTCCAAACAACTTGAAATTATGTTTATGGGATATTTCAAGAAGGTTTTCAAATGTTTTAAAGCCAAATTTAACAAAACCTCTAGGCATTTCGAAACGCCTTTAGGTGTTTTGATACGGGGCTTTACAGTGGGAAAACGTTTCGATACAACCTTGCCTGTTTCGAAATGGGGCTTGATCTGGGTGAGAATTTTGCATAGCGTTTCGATACGACCACTGCCGTTTTGATACACCTATGTGGCAATGACCTCAAAGATCATAAACCCCCAACGGCTATTTCCAAACTACCTTTTAATTGTAGGGCGTTTCGATACGGGAACAAGCGTTTTGATACGACCGTTTCGATACGGCCAAGGGTGTTCCGAAACGGGTGCTGCATCAGACTGCAACAACTCTTTCTATTTCAAGGGTGTTTCGAAACAGGGTCGGGCGTTTCGAAACGGGAAGTTGCAGAACTACATTTATGGTGGGAAATAAAGTCTCAAACGACTCAAATTCAACCCCAACGGCTAGTAACAACTACGAACTCAATTAGGGGTATTAAAGGGACCTCCAAGCATCAAGTAATGGTTAATGCTTCAATTGTAATACAACATATGATCAAAATGTGTCTTAGTGCCTAATTGTCAATTCCTTGTATAGACAAACACTTGTGAGCCAAAATTTTTATATTTGTTAAAGTGTTTTAGGATTGGGTGAGAGCTTAATTGTGCAAACAAATACCTATTAGAGGGATTCTAGTTTGCTTATTTTCATCTATTTGTAAAGAGGGTTTGATCAAAGCTTTGGGTAGAAAGCTTGATCGGTTTTGTAAGGGTTTCCTCCTAAGCCTAGAAAAGGGGACGAATCAATAGTGGATTGATTAGAAATCCTTAGTAGGAAGCTAAGGTAGTGGATGTAGACCTTGGTTAGAAGGTTGAACCACTATAAATCATCTTGTCTTTATCTTTTTAGCTTTCACACCTCTATCACCCAAAATTCCACTTCTTCACCACTTGGCGAGCAAGAACGGTTGAAGGAATCGAGCACCATAAAACCCAAAAATTGGTATCAGAGCTTGGCTCAATTGAAGATGATTAACATCCTATTGAGGCGATCCGGCAAGCTCGATCAACTTTTCAAACAACCGGCTCAATGGCGCAATCCATCGACAAACCGCCCTTCTTCGACGTGACCAATTATGCTTATTGGAAGACGAGGATGATGTTCTTTGTCAAATCCAAAGACTACAAGCTTTGGGAAATCATAAAAGATGGCTAGTTCGTACCACAAAGAAGCAAGGCGGAGTGGAGTGCCGACGATCGTAAGAAGATGGAGCTAAATTGCAAGGCTTTGCACTTCATCTTTTATGCACTTAGCCTCAACATATACGAAAAGATGTCTTCTTGCGAGAGTGCCAAGGAAGTTTGGGACAAGCTCGAATTTACATACGAGGGGACAAACGAAGTAAAGGAGACCAAGATCGGCCTCCTCAACCTAGAGTATGAAAACTTCAAGATGGACCCGAAAGAAGATATTAAGAAGATGTTCCACCGATTCTCCACCATCACCAATGGACTCAAGGGTTATGGAGAAGTCATTCCGGAAGAGAAGCTTGTCTGAAAGCTCATCTACTCCCTTCCTGAGTCATGGGACTCAAAAAGGACCGCCATCATCGAAGCTAAGAATCTCAAGACTTTGAAGCTTGATGAGCTCACGGGGTCACTTCTCACTCACCAAATAATGAAGAAAAACAAAGAAGAGGAGAAGAAGAAGGAAGAGATTAGAGCTATGGGGGAGAAGAAGCTCAAAGGGCTTGGCATCAACACAAATGTCATTGCTCTCAAATGGCCTCAACGAAATTCACTAAGGATTTCAACCAAATTCACTAAGAATTTCGTCCCCTTTTCAAGGCTAAGGAGGTAACCTTTACAACCCTTAAAGCTTTCTACCCAAAGCTTGAGTAAACCCTCTTTACAAGAGAAATTCTAAGCAAACTTGAAATCCCTCTAATAGGTATTTGTTTGCACTATAAAGCTCTCACCCAAAACCTAAACACTTGAGCAAATTTGACAATATTTAGCTTACTGGTGTTGTCTATACAAGAAATGGACAATTTAAGCTCTAAGATAATTTCTTGATCATAGTGTTGTTGACAATTGAAGCATTGGTCTTCTCTTGATGCTTGGAGGTCCCTTTTATACTCTTAATTGAGTTTGTAGCCATTACTAGCTGTTAGGGTTGAATTGGAGCCGTTGGAGACTTTATTTCCCACATTTATTGCAGTTCTGGTGCCTATCGTATCGGTACACGGGGAACTGTATCTGTAACATCCCAAATATTAGCCTAGAAGTTTTAAGAAATTAATAGGAGAATTAATAAATTAATTAGAGTATAAAATTCGAATAATTAAATTAAAATAGCTATGATGAGGACTCAATTGGAATCCAAGGAAAAGCCTAAGAAAATTTGGCAAGTTTGCCAAGTGACCAAACCGAATTAAAAGTAAAAGGAAAGAGTTGCATGCTAAAGTCTAGTCTTCTTGATATTGCCCTTGTTTAAAAGATAAATGATGTTATAATTAAGGGCATATTAGAGACATATTAGTTGAGACATTGACAATGTGTCAATTCTCATTAATGTGTCCCTCCTCTCAACCGGTTACCCCAAACCACCTTGGCTAAGTAAACCACATTTCACACACTTGAAAAACACAAGAAATTGAGAGAGAATAGAAGAGGTCTCGGTGAAGAAGAAGAGAGGCTTGCATGGCATAGAAATTGGCTTAGGAAAATCAAGCAAAAATCAAAAGTAAGTAGCATTCTCCACCTACTATTCGAATATATGAAAATAATTGAGGAAGTAGTTGTTTTGGTACAAGCTAAAATTCATGAAATTTGATAGTAAAAAGGAGATGTTTCTGGAAATTTGTAAGTTATGAGAAAGATCTAAGAATTTAGAAGTGTAATAGGACTTTAAATACAATAAGTTAAGGCTGGCCAGATTTTATGTTAGTTGAAACACTCAACTTTGGAAATTTATAGAAAATTAATTAGTAAGAATCTAAGGATGAAATTTTGACACAATGAACTTTGGCATGTCTATTTTGATATAAAATTCATAAAAGTGAAATTGGAGACTTGTAGCAAAATCTGGGAAAGAAATTCAAACAACCTTCAAATCTGTCTAGTACTGTTCTTAACTGGGCAGCAATCTTTGAAAATTTGGGAAAAATTGATTACTTAGAATTTCGATCTGAAATTTTAATAGAATGAAATTGAGGATGTTAATTAAAGTTAGAAACAAACAGGGAATGATTCTGAAATATATACTGAAAATGAGAAATTAGTTAAGTTGAAGGGTCAAAAACAGTTTAGAAAAAAATATACATGGAACCTTGAATGGCAATTAAAATTGATTGATAAAAATTGGATAAGAAAGAAAGTAGTAAAATGATAGATAGACTTGTTAAATTTCAATTCACATGAGTAATTAAGCAATTTGAACATTGAATCAATAATTAGGAAGGATTTGGTAAATTGAATTGGCAATGTTCGAAGCTAAGCTAATATAAGGACTAAAACTGAAATGTGAAGAAAATTAGGGTTTAAATTGAATAATTAATTCTGAAATTTCTTCTATGATTGATTAAAATGTGCTAGATCCTAGAGGAGAAAGGATCGAAGAGGAACCTGTAGCTGGAGCAGCCTCGGATCGTGGAAAAGGCCTCCGGATTCAAAATTAGCTCGGCGATTGTGAGTGAAACGAACTTAGAGTTGAGATTAGAGTCTCAACTATCCTTTAATTTGATTTTAGTATATGTTAAGCATTAAATTAGACTAATTAATGGTTGGTAAATTGATAATGGAAGAAGGAATAAAAGAAAATTGGATTGGATGCATGTTGATATGTGATTGTTTGGTATATGCTTGAATTGAAATTTTGATAATGCCATGTTTGATTTTGAATTTGATTGGAGCCATATTGATTCGATTATGGATGCTTTCTTGATGCTGGATATTAGAATTATTGAGATTAATTGTGTTTGGGTTGGTGAATTAATAGTATTGCTTGATATGATATGTGATCAATTGTTAATCTTACAAGATATATGTGTTTGGTAAATTCGATTGGAAATTAAGCTATGAGATGTGAAATTGAGTTTATGTATATGCTGAATTGTGGATATGCAAATGGTGATGCAATCTATTATATTCTTAAATGTGATAGTATGTGATATTGGAATTGAGATTTCAAGAAATTAATCGAAAGGATTAAGAAATCAGTTCTAAAAATTTAATTGAAATAATTATGCGATTGAAATTAAAGAGTAAATGGTAAAGCCCTTGGTATGTATAGTCTGTCCAGGTAGTACGGCTAGCCTAGAGTCTTGAGCTCAATAAGAATCGGTACGTTAGTGTACTCGATATATGTGGTACATAAGTGTACCTTCTTGTTTAATGTCAGGGGACATTAAAATGATATGTGATATGATGATACAAAATTGGTACTTGGGTACCTATTATATGGTGAATTTGATTCACAATTCAGTAATATGTGACTCGAATACCTAGCTTACTATACTATCCAAGGCATACGAATTAAAGTAATAAGAAAGAAATTCTTTATACTTTGAAATTGAAATTCTTGTTGGGTGAATTTCTATGAATTGGATTATAGCATGTCAATTATGAATTACTAAATTAATTGATTCCCTGCTACAGTTTGCTGCTGCTTGTTTATCTGAAATGTTATTGATTGAATATGTGCAATCGAATTATGTTAATCGAATTGTGTATGATGAATAAGGAAATTATAAAATTGATTCTTAATCCATAATATCTATATGCAACATGTAACACCCGGGTTTAGGGGAAAATAATATTTTAATATTATTTTGGGCCCGGTTTTATAGTTAAAATGGTTTTTTAAGAATTTCGGGTTTCGTTTCAAAATTAAACCAGATTAATTTGAGTTTTTATGTTTTGTAATTTAACCCCAAATAGCCATAGAGGGTATGCCCTTGTGAATACCCCATTTCATTAAGGGCAAAGAAGTCTTTTGAGCCCTAAATAAGTCACATGTCAAATAAAACACCCATTTTCTCTACTATTCACCTTCTTCTCCAAAGCTTATCAACGGGAAACCAAACTCCCTTCCACATTCATTATTCCATTTCCAAAGCTCCTCCATTTCAACTCTGAATTTAAAGGTGAAGGTAATTTTGAACTCCCCTCACCTCCCTCTTCTCAAAAGTACATTTTATTTTCGGTTTCATGAAGTTTTAAGGAAATAGAGGTTTTTGAATATTTGATTAAAAGTGGTGCCTTTGTGTAGCTAAACCTAATAATTTGATTTATTATGGTTAGTTATGGTATGTAGGAGTCAAATGAGGTCTCATATGCGAATTTCAAACGATTTTAAACAATTTTCGGAATTTGGCTTTAAGGGGTTTTTTGGGAGGTTTTAAAGTGGTTTTTCGGGTGTTTCAATGTTGGTTCTCGAGGGCTGATGTTAGTATTATATATGAGGATCATTTTGGGTGTAATTGATGCTTGTTTGGGTGTTCGAAATGGGAGAAATCAGTGGGTGTTAAGGGCTGCTCGGAAATTCTGTTTTGGGTTGATTTTGAGTGTTGGATGTTTGCTAATGTTAATCCGGGTTGATTCCGATGATGAGATATTGATTATGAATGTTTTGTTTGTGTTTGAGATTGATTAGAACCGAGTTTGGGCATCGGTGAAGCATTGGAAGTGAATCCGGGAATTTGAAGAACGGTCACTTGCTTGGTCTTTGAGCTTGGGAGCTTAGGTGAGTGGTTAAATACTTTTAAATGGTTTTCAAGTGTTGGTTCAAGCATGTGAACTAGGTTGGGATTGGTAGACCCACCTAGAGTTGGGATTAGAGTGGTAGCCTAATCCCAAACTTTAGTTAGAGACCTTGGTTGATCTTTAAAGTGATGAATTATGCCTCGTGTTGAATCATGCCTATGGTGGTTATGCTTATGTTGTCATACATGTATGTGGAGGTATAGTTGAATGCATTGTTACATGCATGTTGATGATAAATGTGATTGAGATATACATATGTATAAATTTATGATGTGATAATTGTGTTGTTGGGATGCATGTAGTGTTGACATGTGTAATGAGTTTATGAGGTGATTGCTTGATCCGAGGATCATGGTGAATACATGCTAGGCATGGAAATGTGGTTTATGCATGATAGTAAGTCATGGTGAGTACGTGCTAAGCACGGAAGTCGTTAATAAATGGTATTGTGGAATGTGTTAGTATTGGCACTAGTATGCTTGGGTACAAATGATCGATCATTAGGATGTTAGTGTGTACACATGAGTCAAAAGTCGCGCGTGGCCTTGGTGGCGTTGAGTCACCAAGGAGGAGTACGAGTACGCCCGGAAATTGTATTTACATTAGTCGGTGATGAGTGGAATCCCATCGACGGGCGTGAGGATGAGTGGAATCCCCTCCGCGTGGAATGAGGCGTGAGGATGAGTGGAATCCCCTCCGCATGAAATGAGGCGTGAGGATGAGTGGAATCCCCTCCGCGTGAACGGTGATGAGTGGAATCCCACCGCCAGGTAATGGTTGTGTTGTTGGATGTGAGTTCCAACGGTTATCCGTGTATTCGAGTCATAGCTAGGTGCCAATACGGATTTGTAGTTATGTTTCCATTATGTGGTTAATTGTGAGCCAATGTGACTTGGGATGTGTTGCTAACGTGGTTTAATATATGTGATTTCATGTATTGTGGTTTTGAACAAGTTGAGCATGACATGATATTGAGTATATGTTCATGCACCATCTTTGATCATGGCTCGTGTGGACCGGAGGTATGAACATGCATTTTATCTCAGTTGTAGCTCGTGCTTGGACCCTGCATTGTCGAGGTTTGTTTTTAAAGAGCTTACCCTCACTAAGCTTTTATGCTTACGCTCTCTTTTGTTCGACAATGCAGATAAATAGCTTGTGGGTGGCAAAGGCAAGGGAAGGTCTCCAAGTGTTGCTTTTGGTGAGCTCAATGTATGAATTTTAAGTAATAGAATGTAATAGTTAAGCAATGGGATATAAATTGTTGATTCGAGTCTTGTTGTATGCCTATGGTTGACTTGATTTGTAAGCATGATATATCTTGCCAAATACTTGAGTGATTGTCTAAATCCATGCCTCGTATGTGTTTGTTATTAGGCTTGCGATGTATGCCCTTCTTGAACCTTGTTAGTTTTGCTATCTTGAAATTGTCTAAGTGTAGGCTACGTGAATGCTTGCTCCTTTTATGATATGTATGAATGTATGTTTGTGGGTTGTTGCCATGGTGTCGGACATGTCTAAAACATGTTGAAGCATGCTAATGTTGTTGTTATGTCTTGAGTCTTTTGTGGTGTTGCTGTAAGGTGTTTTAGTGGTGTTTTGGGGCGCCCTTGTGCCTCAAAACAGCCCAGACGAGTCTGCAGTCAGGGGGCGTTTCGGAACGGGCTCCCCTGTTCCGGAACGGTCCCTTTGCAAATGGCTTGCCGTTTCGAAACGGATGAGGGCGTTTCGGAACGTTTTTGCTACTGGAATTTTGATAAATTGACGAGATAAAGGTGTTCCGAAACGGGCCTTAGGTGTTTCGAAACGGTCAAATCTCGTTGACCACGAGAAATTGACCGTCAAGGTCGTTCCGAAACGGGTCTCCCCTGTTTCGGAACGGTCACCTTGTGGTTGACCCTGGCCTGTTGACCAAGTCAAGGCGTTTCGGAACACCCTATGGGCGTTTCGAAACGGCCTGCTTTAAAAGGCTAAAATGAACTGTTTGATGTGTCTGTTGGTCGGTTTACGAGTCAATGTTTGTATCTTCCGCTGTTGTGTTCCACTTAGGGATTGAATGTGCATCTAGACAAGATTAAAGTTAAAAGAAATTTTAGGGTCGTTAACCGAGGGGAAATCCTTAGGGGTTTCACTCGGTTTTCCCCGTGTGGCCCATTCGGACCGGTCATCCGACCAGACCGGGACGAGGGGGTTACATTTGTTGGTATCAGAGCCTAAGGTTGCCGAGACCTTGGGCAGGTAAGTGAGGTAAGTTCGAGTTTTTGATTGATATACACGGTGTTTGCTTGCCTTGTAAGTATGATTGCTTGTGTGACAAGTATGTTGATTGTTCGTTTAAAAGCATGTTGCTCGTTACCCGTGCATGTTGTGATGTGTGGTTGTTTGATTGAGAATGTACGTTGTTTGACCGTACGCATGTGTTGCTTGTTTAGCAAGTATGCCTTGTTATATGCTTGGTTAAGCATGTATGTGTGCTGATTTGTTGAAACATGTTGAGTAGAGTCCCATTGCTTCTATTACATCGGAAAAAGGATTTTAAGTGAGGGAAATCATACTTGAGCCACTTGGACCTTTCCTTTGCTCACCCAACTTGTATGTTAAATTGTTGATTGATTTATTGCTTTTAGTAAGTTTGGGGCCAGTGTGTGGGCCGTAAATCGGTGAGCGGAAGTTGTGGTTTTAAAAATGTGGATGATGTGGAGGAAGTTCTTTGCTATAGTTGGAGGAGTATGGTTGTACCCTAGTTGAGGTATGATTTGTTTGCTCGAGTCAGCATGTGTGTGAGTGGGTTCTTGTTGGTGAGGGACGATGAGACCGATTTTGGTATTAGTTGGTGAAAAGAAGCGAAGACCTTTGAACGGGAGTCAAAGTGATGTCTATGTTATAGTGGATAAGCCCTTGGTACAGTTTTGAGTTTGTCTCTTCTGATTGGTTCTGAGTTCGTACTTTTGTATGATGCTAACAAGCATGCAAGTTTGAATGTACTCGATGAGGTGTCAGAGGTAGGTATGAGTACCTTAGTTCTTTTGGCGAGATCTAGGCAGGGGTCTCGTGTGAGTAATCTGAATTTTAGAAGTGTTAGTTGGTGACCGTTGGGGTTTAGCCTACGATTTTGATGCAAGACAGCCGATCAGTATCCGTGAATGGGAACCGATTTGTGTGTTTGGGGGCCAGTGTGCGTCTGGGTGGTCTTCCAGCATGGTTGTCTGTGTGTGCTCAGAACTGCGTTTTTGAAGTTTTGAAATGCTCTACGAATAGTCTAGAGGAGTTAGATTTTGTTGAAGAATCAGTCTGAAAACAAGAGGACCGAAGACTATCAGTTGTGTACTTGTGAAGTTGCTATCTCTGCGGATTCGTCTATTTGTGTGAGCATGTAAGGGATTAGATATCGTTGTTGAGACCCTAGATGTATGGACGCATGTGACTAGCCTTTTTGGGAGATAGTAGTGATCAGAAAGATGTACAGAAGATGTTTGTTGGTGGTTCAGAGTTACTAGTTCTAGCAGATGTGAAATAATCGTCTTCCTACGGCTTTGATATACTCTTCGACAAGGTTTGGCTTGAAGAGCATAGAGTTAGTGTATACGTTGAGACAAAGAGAGAGTTGACTTGAAGTTGCGGATTTTTGTGAGACTGTAGTGGTAAGTGAGGATGTGAACTTCTTGTTGAATGTTGATCCAGTTTAGAGATCAAAAGATTGATTGAGTTTAGTTGACAGGCTTGCTTAGTAATTGTGATGAATTTGATTTCGAATGAAGACTAGACCGCATAATGTTAGGATAGTTTGTGTTTTCTTTTCCTAGAGGTGTTTGGAAGAATTGTCGGCTATCTCTTGTCTAGAGAGGAAGAGTTTGTCATTGAGACCGTTTTCGAGGTTGCTTCAGTTTTGTTGCTTTGTAACTTATGAAATCCGGGAGAATTGAGAATGTGGAAGAATTAACTTCGAGACTTGTTAGACCTTAGATTCATTAGGCCTAGTGCATCAACTCAGAATTCTACGGTGTAATTTGTGAAGAAGAAAGAGTGACAGTACGAGAATGTGTTCAGATTACATACAGTCGAAACAAGTGGCAGTGAATGATTAGCATCAGTTTTCGAGTGTCGGTGATCTGTTGGTCAGTTAGTGTGTGCTTCAGTCTATTTGAAGATTAGTTTGAGACCCGTTTACTACTAGTTAAAAGTGAGAAAAGTTGAAGTACCGAAGACAACTTTTGAGGCAAGACGTGACCGTTTTGAGTTCCGAGTTATGTTGTCTTGTTAGACTAGTGTGTTGGTTACTTCTATAGAGATGTTGAACAGAATATTTTCCTGAGTTTCTTGATCAGTTGTAGTAGCTCTTTTAGATGTCACGTGAGTATATTCAAGTACCGAAGAAGACCATGACAAGCTTTAGAGTTAGTATTGTAGATTCTATTAGAGAATCAGTTGTATGCCAAGATGAGCCAACGTGAACTCCGGGTTAATGAAGATGTTCTCCTAGGACATGTAGTTCAGTCGAGTGTGTTAGAGAAAATCCCAAGTAGGCAGAAGAAGATGTGAGTTGGAAGAAATCGAAGACTGTGACAGATATCTATAGTTCCTAGGTCTAGCCTTGTTACTCTCAGAGAATTGTAAATAGTGTTTGAAGATAGTTGCTCCATCGATAGATTGCTACAGAAGAATGTTCAGTTGTGCGGTTAGATGCGAGACAATGAGCCCTTGAGAAACTGAAAGAGACTTTGAAGAGAGCTTCGACCTTGAATCAACTTATGTCAGAGAAAGAGTTGTGAACCGCAGTGATGCATTACCTGTAGAGTTAGGTTGTGTGCTTATGCAAGACAGAAGATTGTGGCTTGTTCATCAAGATAGTTGGAAGACCGTGAGAAGAGTTATTCGATATGAGACATAGAGTTAATTACAGTTGTATTTGCTTCGAAGGCTTAGAGACAAAGCTTGTAAAGTAAGAAATGCACAGTGTGTACGTACATATTATCAGAACTTGAGTTGTTAGACAACTTAGGAAGGGGTGAAACTTGGACAACATGAGTAGTTAGAATTGCTTGAAGACTGTGATATCAAGATTGAGTACCATCCGAAGATAGCCTCCGTAGTGACCGATGTTCCGAGTTGTGATTGTTGTTAGATTGGTAGTTGGGTTGCGAGTTGTGTTTGCCGAATTCAGTTACCGAATGCCAGTATTCTTGTGGCCGCGTTTTATGTTGAGCCTACGCTGAGTCAGAATGTTTGAAGAGAAACAGTTGCAAGACAGATTCTTGGCACCTCACGTGCAAGGCATAGTAGAAGGAAGACCTTCAGAATACAGTTCAGAGATGATAAAGTTTTGTATTTTAGAGACAGAATAGTGGTACAGACTGACATAGTGTTTTGAGACGTATTGATTTGGCCGAAGCACATGGTAGTTCATTTGTATCGCACCAGAGTAGTATGAAGACGTATTGTGGGTTGAAGACGAGTACTTCTAGATTGAGTTGAGGTATAATGTGGTTCAGTATGAGAGTAAGTGTGTAAATTGTCAGCGTGTCAAGACCGAGCGTCAGTTTTCTTCTAATTTGTTACATCCGTGGAAGGTTCTTGATGGAAGTGGGTATTAGAGAATCGAGAATTTGTGCTAGATTATTTTGAAGACGTTTGCATGGTGTCTGGTTATCTGTTGAAGGCAGATGTTCAGTTAGAGAAGGTTATGAGCCAAGTATTCATTCAGTTCTGCATGAGATTGTGAGTCAGACTAGTTCAGTTGTTTAATTGTTGCGGTTACCACCAGAGTTAGAAAGAGTTTCGTGCTGTGTCTGTGTATCTATAATTCGAGAGTATGAGTCAGATCTGTTCCGTGCTATGTGTAGAAGAGATTGAGTTGAGTTTGGAATTTGCGTGCAACGAAGAATCAGTTGAGATCATAGTGTAAGATAGCAAGTGTTGCATGGTAAGTCCACCGAGATTGGTTAGTGTGTTGTGGTGTGAAAGAAAGTGGGTTCATGTCCGATAAATTTCGGGGACGAAATTCCTTAAGCGAGGGAGAGTTGTAACACCCGGGTTTAGGGGTTAGGTGAAAATAATATTTTAATATTATTTTGGGCCCGGTTTTATAAATAAAATGGTTTTTTAAGAATTTCGGGTTTCGTTTCCAAATTAAACCAGATTAATTTGAGTTTTTATGTTTTGTAATTTAACCCCAAATAGCCATAGAGGGTATGCCCTTGTGAATACCCCATTTCATTAAGGGCAAAGAAGTCTTTTGAGCCCTAAATAAGTCACATGTCAAATAAAACACCCATTTTCTCTACTATTCACCTTCTTCTCCAAAGCTTATCAACGGGAAACCAAACTCCCTTCCACATTCACTATTCCATTTCCAAAGCTCCTCCATTTCAACTCCGAATTTAAAGGTGAAGGTAATTTTGAACTCCCCTCACCTCCCTCTTCTCAAAAGTACATTTTATTTTCGGTTTCATGAAGTTTTAAGGAAATAGAGGTTTTGGAATATTTGATTAAAAGTGGTGCCTTTGTGTAGCTAAACCTAATAATTTGATTTATTATGGTTAGTTATGGTATGTAGGAGTCAAATGAGGTCTCATATGCGAATTTCAAACGATTTTAAACAATTTTCGGAATTTGGCTTTAAGGGGTTTTTTGGGAGGTTTTAAAGTGGTTTTTCGGGTGTTTCAATGTTGGTTCTCGAGGGCTGATGTTAGTATTATATATGAGGATCATTTTGGGTGTAATTGATGCTTGTTTGGGTGTTCGAAATGGGAGAAATCAGTGGGTGTTAAGGGCTGCTCGGAAATTCTGTTTTGGGGTTGATTTTGAGTGTTGGATGTTTGCTAATGTTAATCCGGGTTGATTCCGATGATGAGATATTGATTATGAATGTTTTGTTTGTGTTTGAGATTGATTAGAACCGAGTTTGGGCATCGGTGAAGCATTGGAAGTGAATCCGGGAATTTGAAGAACGGTCACTTGCTTGGTCTTTGAGCTTGGGAGCTTAGGTGAGTGGTTAAATACTTTTAAATGGTTTTCAAGTGTTGGTTCAAGCATGTGAACTAGGTTGGGATTGGTAGACCCACCTAGAGTTGGGATTAGAGTGGTAGCCTAATCCCAAACTTTAGTTAGAGACCTTGGTTGATCTTTAAAGTGATGAATTATGCCTCGTGTTGAATCATGCCTATGGTGGTTATGCTTATGTTGTCATACATGTATGTGGAGGTATAGTTGAATGCATTGTTACATGCATGTTGATGATAAATGTGATTGAGATATACATATGTATAAATTTATGATGTGATAATTGTGTTGTTGGGATGCATGTAGTGTTGACATGTGTAATGAGTTTATGAGGTGATTGCTTGATCCGAGGATCATGGTGAATACATGCTAGGCATGGAAATGTGGTTTGTGCATGATAGTAAGTCATGGTGAGTACGTGCTAAGCACGGAAGTCGTTAATAAATGGTATTGTGGAATGTGTTAGTATTGGCACTAGTATGCTTGGGTACAAATGATCGATCATTAGGATGTTAGTGTGTACATATGAGTCAAAAGTCGCGCGTGGCCTTGGTGGCGTTGAGTCGCCAAGGAGGAGTACGGGTACGCCCGGAAATTGTATTTACATTAGTCGGTGATGAGTGGAATCCCATCGACGGGCGTGAGGATGAGTGGAATCCCCTCCGCGTGAACGGTGATGAGTGGAATCCCACCGCCAGGTAATGGTTGTGTTGTTGGATGTGAGTTCCAACGGTTATCCGTGTATTCGAGTCATAGCTAGGTGCCAATACGGATTTGTAGTTATGTTTCCATTATGTGGTTAATTGTGAGCCAATGTGACTTGGGATGTGTTGCTAACGTGGTTTAATATATGTGATTTCATGTATTGTGGTTTTGAACAAGTTGAGCATGACATGATATTGAGTATATGTTCATGCATCATCTTTGATCATGGCTCGTGTGGACCGGAGGTATGAACATGCATTTTATCTCAGTTGTAGCTCGTGCTTGGACCCTGCATTGTCGAGGTTTGTTTTTAAAGAGCTTACCCTCACTAAGCTTTTATGCTTACGCTCTCTTTTGTTCGACAATGCAGATAAATAGCTTGTGGGTGGCAAAGGCAAGGGAAGGTCTCCAAGTGTTGCTTTTGGTGAGCTCAATGTATGAATTTTAAGTAATAGAATGTAATAGTTAAGCAATGGGATATAAATTGTTGATTCGAGTCTTGTTGTATGCCTATGGTTGACTTGATTTGTAAGCATGATATATCTTGCCAAATACTTGAGTGATTGTCTAAATCCATGCCTCGTATGTGTTTGTTATTAGGCTTGCGATGTATGCCCTTCTTGAACCTTGTTAGTTTTGCTATCTTGAAATTGTCTAAGTGTAGGCTACGTGAATGCTTGCTCCTTTTATGATATGTATGAATGTATGTTTGTGGGTTGTTGCCATGGTGTCGGACATGTCTAAAACATGTTGAAGCATGCTAATGTTGTTGTTATGTCTTGAGTCTTTTGTGGTGTTGCTGTAAGGTGTTTTAGTGGTGTTTTGGGGCGCCCTTGTGCCTCAAAACAGCCCAGACGAGTCTGCAGTCAGGGGGCGTTTCGGAACGGGCTCCCCTGTTCCGGAATGGTCCCTTTGCAAATGGCCTGCCATTTCGAAACGGATGAGGGCGTTTCGGAACGTTTTTGCTACTGGAATTTTGATAAATTGACGAGATAAAGGTGTTCCGAAACGGGCCTTAGGTGTTTCGAAACGGTCAAATCTCGTTGACCACGAGAAATTGACCGTCAAGGTCATTCCGAAACGGGTCTCCCCTGTTTCGAAACGGTCACCTTGTGGTTGACCCTGGCCTGTTGACCAAGTCAAGGCGTTTCGGAACACCCTATGGGCGTTTCAAAACGGCCTGCTTTAAAAGGTTAAAATGAACTGTTTGATGTGTCTGTTGGTCGGTTTACGAGTCAATGTTTGTATCTTCCGCTGTTGTGTTCCACTTAGGGATTGAATGTGCATCTAGACAAGATTAAAGTTAAAAGAAATTTTAGGGTCGTTAACCGAGGGGAAATCCTTAGGGGTTTTCACTCGGTTTTCCCCGTGTGGCCCATTCGGACCGGTCATCCGACCAGACCGGGACGAGGGGGTTACACAACATGAATATAAAAATGACCATTGATAGCTTTTAATGGTTCGATTATGATATGGTTGGTACCTTAAATTGCTTGTGTTCGATTGTAAAATGCTTGGTACTTTGATTTGTTCAATTCGAATGATTGTTGTTGTTTGATAAATTGATTGTGAAATTTTATTGATTGTTTTGATCTATTCGAATGAAATAGAGAAATGGGATAATCTAAGGCATGATCTAATGTGTGATCACTTAATTATGAAATGGAAATTGATTAGATTAAGGTTTCCTCACTAAGTACTAGAAGTACTTATCACTCGAACCTTTCCTTCCTTCCCAAAAATTTCAGGTAGTAGCGTGTTGATCTACCTTCTGATATCCGATAGCACGAAGATTAAGTATGCCTTTCTTTGTCTTTGTCATGCTTATGATGGGTGGCTTAACAGTCAACATGCTAGTGCAATTCGCCTTAATGATCATGTTTATGAACTACTATTTTAAGAGTGTATGAACTTTATAAGTTAGTTTCCCTCATTTTGTTATGTAATTAAAGGGGGTATATATTTGGGTTATAGATTGGCCTTTAGTATATGTTTTGGGGCTTGATTCTTTTTGTTATATTTTGTATAGGCAACCGATAGGTTTAGCCGTTGATAGTTACCCCGGGGGAAATATTTTGTACAAGGGAAACGTGAAAACTATGGATGATAACGGATATAAATATATGTATGTTTGTTATGAATCTATTAGCCTTTTAATTGGAAATGATCTTAGATGTTATGTTGGAATCGAATTGATGACTAAGGGGAGCATTCGAATGGATTGAATAAAATGAAAATGGATTATATGTATGATGTATTATATGTATGATGTAATCGAATGCCTATTAAATTAAATTAGATCTTGATATGAATTATAAATCGAGTAAAAGAATCGATTAAATAGGCCACCTAGTTATTCTACAAATTAAGATAAGAAAATAGGTATGATTTGTAAGTAGAATGAATGGACTAAGTTAGTTAAAAAGCACATAGTTGTATTCGAATAAAAAAAATATCACAAGCGATTTCTTCCGCTGCGTAATTGATTAATAAGTTAATATGAGTCCTCCGACATATAACGCTCCTTGTCCCTAATCTAGGGTGAAGGGTGTTATAGTATCGGTACGCCCTTCTTCAGAACTAGCCGTTGGGCTCTTGCCAGCCTAAGCGTATCGATACGCTAGGGAGCGCATCGGTACGTTCTGCACTTTAAAAGTCCGTTGGGAAATAGCCATTGGGGTTAGTTAAAACAGGGATCTGTACGCTTTAAAGGCGTATCGGTACGACCCGTATCTGTATCGATACATGCAAGCCTATATTGGTACGGGTTTTGGCAGAATCAAAATTGAGGAAAAAAGGTATCGATACGGGGTATACCATATCGGTACGGTAGAGCTGAAAAGTCAATTTTGAGTACTTTAAAACATTCCAAACTTTGCCAAAAACTCTTTTAAATACCTCAAACATATTTTCAAGTTGTTTGGACATAAAGACTTCTTTTAAATTCTTTTCAAATTAGTCCAAAAACATTTTTCAATTATTACATCAAAACACTTAGCTCTTCAATCTCCCCTTTTTTGATATAATAAAACCATCTTGAAAAATTGTTTGGGATTCTCCTCCTTCAAGTTTAAAATTTTGAATAAGAGATTAAAAATTGAAAAGTAGTTAAAGCTCCCCCTTATTCATTTGAAAAACACAATTTTTCAAACCAATCTCTCCCCCTTTTTGTTATATCAAAAAGAATTTAAAATACTTTTAGGCTCAAAATAACAATGGATGTTTAAAATTTTGAAACTATTAAAATGTTTGGTTTTAAAAGTGGCTCCCCCTTACTCAAAGCATCATCAAAAGATGTTAGTCCAACACATGATAATATAGTTGAATTAAAAGAAAATAAATCAAATAAAACAAATAAAAACAACTAGATTTTACCAACACTTGAACTCCAAGGGAGGATGTGAAGCCTTCCTTATTCAAGTGTCCTTCCTTGTGTGTATGGAGCTCCCCCTCATTGATTGGACTTGTTGAACACCTCCATCACACCTAATCAAGACAATCATACAAATTTTGGTATCCAAATTTCTTTGGATCCATAGACGTTAGTTGCACAAAATTTAGTCCCCTTAGGAATCCATTATTCAATTTCATCCTTTTTAGTTGAAGTGGTTAGTCCTTTTGGGACCCAAACAATTCTAAATCATTTTCCATTTATGAATCTATGGGCACTAGATTGTCTTACATAAAAATTTTATTTTCCAAAATCAATTTTCTTTTGAAGTTCATTAGAAATCAAATCTTTTTCTTTTTTAACATCATCAATTTCTTGTTAATGACCCTTTTCCATTGTTTGAAGCAAGTTTTGCAAATGTGAAACTTTTTGTTCAAAATCCTTCAATTTTGCTTCAAACTCAAGATTTGTTTTGGAAAGCAAATCATTCACATTTTTCAATTTTGAAATCAACTTTTTGTTCTTAGAAAATGATGCCTTGAATTCCAAAAGCAAATCATCATAGACATCTTGTAACTCATCAAATGTATATGAATTTGAAATATATGAGTTAGAAGTTACCTCTCCCTCATTGAGGGCCATCAAGCATAGGTGGGCTACTTCATCATCAGTGGAGTCTTCATCACTCTATGTGGCCACATATGCTTGCTTTAAAGATGATCCCTTCTTGTTGGACTTGTGGGATTCCTTCATCTTCTTCCTCGATTCATGCTTGGATTTTTCCATTTTGCTCTTCATGAACCGGACAAATTTGTTAAAGAGATAGGTCATCTCTTCATCTTCACTTTCCTCCTCACTTGAATCTACATGATGGCATGTGGAGGATTTGAGAGCAATGGCATTTGTGTTGATGCCAAGCCCTTTGAGCTTCTTCTCCCCCATAGCTCTAATCTCTTCCTTCTTCTTCTCCTATTCTTTGTTTTTCTTCATTATTTGGTGAGTGAGAAGTAACCCCATGAGCTCATCAAACTTCAAAGTCTTGAGATTCTTGGCTTCGATGATGGCGGTCCTTTTTGAGTCCCATGACTCGGGAAGGGAGTAAATGAGCTTTCAGACAAGCTTCTCTTCCCGGACGGCTTCTCCATAACCTTTGAGTCCATTGGTGATGGTGGAGAACCTATCGAACATCTTCTCAATGTCCTCTTCCAGATCCATCTTGAAGTTTTCATACTCGTGGTTGAGGAGTCCAATCTTGGTCTACTTTACTTCGTTGGTTCCTTCGTATGTGACTTCAAGCTTGTCTCATACCTCATTGGAATCTTCACAAGAAGACATCTTCTCGTAGATGTTGGGGCTCAATGCACAAAAGATGATGTGCAAGGCTTTGCAACTGAGCTCCATCTTCTTGCGATCATACGTGCTCCAATCCGCCTTCCTTCGTTGTGGCACGAACAGACCGTCTTCTACTATGTCCCAAAGCTTGTAGTCCTTGGACTTTATGAAATACATCATTTTTGTCTTCCAATGGGCATAGTGTGTTCCGTCAAAAAATGGTGGTTTGTCTTTGATTGCGCCATTTGATCGGTTGGTTGATATGTTGTATCGAGCTTCCCGGATCACCTCAATAGGATGTTAATCCTCTTCGATTGAGCCTCGCTCTGATACCAATTGTTTGGTTTTATGATGCTCGATTCCTTCAATCGTTCTTGCTTGCCAAGGTGGAGAAGTTGGATAATTGGGTGTTTTAGTGGGAGGTGAAAATAGAACAATTAGACACAAAGATTTATAGTGGTTCGACCTTCTAACAAGCACCTACATCCACTACCTTAGCTCCCCACTAAGGATTTCAACCAAATTCACTAAGAATTTCATCCCCTTTTCAAGGCTAAGGAGGCAACCTTTACAACCCTCAAATCTTTCTACCCAAAGCTTGAGTAAACCCTCTTTACAAGAGAAATTCTAAGTGTACTTGAAATCCATCTAATAGGTATTTGTTTGCACTATAAAGCTCTTACCCAAAACCTAAACACTTGAGCAAATTTGACAATATTTAGCTTACTAGTGTTGTCTATACAAGAAATGGACAATTTAAGCTCTAATACAATTTCTTGATCATATTGTTGTTGAAAATTGAAACATTAGTCTTCTCTTGATGCTTAGAGGTCCCTTTTATACTCCTAATTGAGTTTGTAGCCGTTAGGGTTGAATTGGAGCCGTTAGAGACTTTATTTCCCACATTTATTGCAGTTCTGGTGCACATCGTATCGGTACACGGGGAACCGTATCAGTACGCCCTTCTTCAAAACTAGCTGTTGGGCTCTTGCCAGACTAAGCGTATCGATACACTAGGGAGCGTATCGGTACGGTCTGCACTTTAAAAGTCTGTTGGGAAATAGCTGTTGGGGTTAGTTAAAACAGGGATCGGTACGCTTTAAAGGTGTATCGGTACGACCCCTATTCGTATCGATACGGGCAAGCTTGTATCGGTACGGGTCTTGGCAGAATCAAAACTGAGGAAAAATGGTATCGATACGGGGTATACCATATTGGTACAGTAGAGCTGAAAAGTCAGTTTTGATTTAAAACATTTCAAACTTTGCCAAAAAAACCTTTTTAAATACCTCAAACATATTTTCAAGTTGTTTGGACTTAAAGACTTGTTTTAAATTCTTTTCAAATTAGTCCAAAACCATTTTTCAATTATTATATCAAAACACTTAGTTCTTCACACTCTCAAATTCAGTTTCCCGTCCCACTTCACTTTGTTCTCATTGTCAATGTTTGAGCCAAAGCAACAAGGGAAAAGGCTCCCTATTTTCTTAGTATTCTCTGGCCTGATCAAAGTGATTGACAGGTTATGGACTTGGATCCAGAATTCCTATGTGGAGAAATCCAGTTCCTCGAAAGCTACTTCCGGCAACCACTCTTTTAGAATCAGCAAACTATCTGTAGAACTAAGGTTTTGATATAATATTTGAAAATTGTTTTGGACTAAATTGAAAAGAATTTAAAATATGTTTTTAGTCAAAAACAACTTGAAAATATGTTTAAGGGTTTTAAAGGCTTTGGAATGGTTTTAAAATGTATTTAAAGGGTTTTTAAACTACCAAAATTCCAGTAGCCAAAACCCGTACCGATACGCCTAACCGTATCGATACGGTGTATTTTGAAATAGCCCAACGGCCATAAATGGTACTATTCCCAACGGCCATAAATGGTACTATTCCCAACGGCCATAAATGGTACTATTCCCAACGGCCATAAATGGTACTATTTCCAACGGTCATAAATGGTACTATTCCAACGGCTATAAACGGCTATATTCCCAACGGCTATAAACGGCTACATTCCCAACGGCTATAAACGACAATATTCCCAACGGCTATAAACGGCTACAAACTCATTTGGGACTATAAATTGAAGGCTGGAACACTTGAAGAATGCAAGAGATGATATCCAAGCTTCATGATCAAGAGAAATAACGTTTAAGTCTTTACTTTCTTCATTTCTCTTGTATATATTGTATAGAGAGTGTTTTTCATTGTTTTTATTCTTTACACTATTGTGAGCTTAATTCTCGTAAACACCCACCTTGTGAGGTATATTTGTTTACATATGTCTACCCTTGTATAAGGAGAGGTTCTAGTTTAGCCTTGAGAGAAAAACTAGAGTGATTCTATCTTAGCCATTGAAAAGATAGGGTTGTAAGGTTACCCTTTGTCCTCAAAAGGAAGAATTCATTGTTGAGTGAATTGGGAAATCCTTAGTGGTGTGCTAAGGTAGTGGATGTAGACTCGGTTGAGTAGTCGAACCACTCTAAAATCATCGTGCAAATTTTCTACCTTTCTTTCGGTTTTAGCCAATTCAACCACCAAGCAATTACAACCCTCCTTGACGGTTTCGGTGATCGATTCGAGCGTGCTAAAAACCCAACACTATCCTAGACAGCCCAAGGGCGATTGCCTAGAATCCTAAGCCTGTCCTCAGGTGTTTGAAATACAAAGAGAAAGATGTTCTTCCCTAGGTCGTGACATTCCAGATCAGAACATTTCCAAGCTTTCCGGAGAATTGCATTGATGGTGAGGTGTTTGGCCGAGACATCCGACATGATCTTACCTACCAAAGCATGATTCTTTATGGCAAAGTTGACCTCAATGTCTTCATTTAAGTCGAGTGTCTCTAGAGTGGCATCATGTGAAGTTTCCAAATCGAGGTGTTGAGGAGGGTGGGAAATAGTTACGTTTCCAGCATTTTGGGATGCAAGTGGGGTGATAGGGTTCATAATGTCGCACTATTGTCTTAGAATGTAAAAACTAGAAGAAAAGGAAGCAAGAAAACGAATGAAGATGCACTTACAACCAGTGCTGGAGAAACAAAGATAAAGGCAGTAAGAAATTGGAGAAAGACACGGCTGAAGCAAGGAAAAGAAAAGGTAAAAGGAAGCAGCGACTAAAGGCCATGCATAAACCTCGGAAGCCCCTACAGTGAGACTAGAAATCGAGGCCTTCATTTCACAAGGAGAAGGGTCGTTCAAAGAGTTCATTGAGCTGCTAGCCAAGAGGAAAATGAGAGGAGTTTGCTCCCTAAGCCCCTTCGAGTTAGTGGAGTTGATGAGTCATACTTTACAACTTCAAATTTATTTGAATTTTTTTTATTCAAGTCGAGTTTATGAAATTCGATTCGATCTGTTTGAGTTCTTGTTCATATTTGATTGTAAATATTTACAATGCTATGATACTAATTAGTTCTAATTTAAACGACTTTCTATAATTATATATGATATGCATATATATTTCTTCATATTTTTAATATGTAGTATACATATAGCCGACGAAGTTTAGGAACTCGACTCAAATTTGAAAATCAATAAACTAATTACTAAAAAATATGAGTTGTTCGAACTCACATTTTATAACTCAAACTTTATTTAAAAAAAATCGAGACGAGTCGGGTTTATAAAATTACGATTCAAGTCAAGTCGAACAATTCAATTTTTTAGTTGAGTTAGTTTTTGCTCACCCCTACATAAAAAAACATGGAGACATGTGTACAAATTGTTGCTTGGTATTCAAACAACATGTTGATATTGACATTTGACACCATACCAGCTTATTTGATTCTAGAGACGAACGCAATATTTTATGTTAGGGGGCAAACTTATAAAATTTTAGAGGTGAACTTATAGGATTTTAAGCGGGGAGAAAATAGATTTTTAATAAAAATAAATAAAAATTTCTAAATCATATACAAATTTCAAATTTCAAGGGGCGACCCACTCAATCAATGCATTTGACACCACTACTTACAAATGTTGAAGCAAGTAGTTAAGTCTACCGTTGTCATCTCCTTCCTAGATTCTGTGTTCAATATTTAGTAGGAATGTTTATCCCTTTTTCTCTTCTAAGTTGTAAGTATGGTTGAAAAATAATTTTTTTAAATTTATTTTCATTTTAATGATCTACGTTCGTGATTAAACATGGAAAAGGATCAATCGGTCACGATGTTGGTTGTTAGGGTTGTTTTATAAGCTAGGTTAAAGTTCAATAAAGACAACTTAAAAGTTCAAATCAAAGTCAAACCTCATTGATTTTCTTGTAATTTATAATTGGGTAATATACACGACAATTTTAGGTGAATAATCCTTTTTTAATTATTATTTGGGAAAATGGCTCCCAAAAAATAATATTTGGCAAAATGACCCCCAAACTTGCCACGTCGGTAGACCTCGCGTTGTGTAGGACGCGAGGTAGGATATCGCGTTCTGCACAACGCGATTTTTGTGTACGTGGTTGTTGTTTGTGTTAACGGTTTTACAGTACCTCGTGTTCTGTAGAACGTGAGGTCCACGAGAATTTGAAACTGCGGCTGAATATATCGCACAGACCTCGCGTTATGCAGGACGCGAGTTCTGTGCATTTATGGGCTGAAGAACAAGGGAAAACGAGTGTGGGTAGGCCTGTTCGAGCCCAATTTCGGGCATGTAAATCGTATATTTTTAGCGATCATCGAGTTTGGGGTCGTAGTACTGGAAATTGTCTATTGTATGATACCAACATTGTTAATTTCCGTCCATTCTACAATGGTTTAAAATGGCTTCGAAAACCCTATGCTATCATGCCTTTTTTGAATGAAGTTGCATTTCAACAAATGTCGATAGGCATGTTCGAGTAGAATTTCATACGTAGAAATTTTAAATTTGTAGGTAACATCGAGTTTGGGCTTGTAGTACTGGAAATTCTGTATCGTATGACACTGACACGGTCAATTTTCTTCCATTGTACGCTTACTTAAAGTTGCTTCGAAAACACTATCATAACATATTTTTTTGAATGATTGAAAATATAAGATGACGTACTGTATAAATCGAAGTAGACTGACTTTATTGATTCGATTGTCATGGGCGAACTCACATATACAAATTAAAAATAATTAATTAAGACGATGGGCTGAGCGATTAGGACACTTAGGAGCTGTGTGCCCAGGATTTCGACATACAGTACAATGCTTCTTTTGTCCGGTTTTCTCTTGATGTTCGACCATATCCTCGGCACAGTATATTCTTGTAGAACGTGGACGTCATTTGCCTCGTATTAGTGCTGGATCTGGGCGTATGATCGGTTCAGTGTCCACAGCATTCGGATCAACCTCATTTCCGATTGGAGGAAACTCTTTTTCGTAAACCTTAAACACCGTTTCGAGTAAGTATACCGGATCAACCATATGCATGTATTTTATCCGTTGGTTAGTGCAAGCAGCAATGGCGTGTGCGCACGGGTATTTGAAAGTTTGGAAAATTCCGCACTCGCAGGTTCTATCCCTTAGGTTTACCATGTAAGCGTTGTGCTGAATGCCTTCCAACTGCCTGGAAAATTCTGCAACACGAAACAAGTGTCCTTCTCGCGAGAAGAGAGTTGCTTGCATCTGTCTTGATTGACCCAATTGAGTATGCAGTTTTGTGCGGAAATCTGGATGGACTTTGTGTCCACCTGCCATGTACTCAGTTGCTTGCCTTCCCAAGGTTGCAAAAAGGGTAGCCAAACGATAATAGGTCGCTTTGACAATGGAAGTGATAGGCAACTGACACACTCCCTTCAGTGATAAGTTCACAGCCTCAGCCAAGTTCGTTGTCATGTGACCATAACGTTTACCCTCTTCATACGATCGAAGCCATTTTTCCTTTGGGATTTTTTCAAGGTATTCTGCGCCTTTTTTGTTTCTCGCTCTCAGTTCCTCGAGCAGGTCAGCCACCTCTTGTTTGTAGTGCGAGTTGCCTACGGGATGACAGTTGAATAGTTATGGGCGAAAAACACATGCAAAAAAGGTCATAAATCAAAGGGAGTAAGAAATAATATAGTAAATGAAAATGACATAAATGACGTACCCATATCGAGCACCATTTGACGTTCATCACGGTTCTTGTATTGCAGCAGGTAGTTTGCGGCTATGTGTCGCAAGCAAAAACGATGGTGAATGTATGGAGGCTTCCAATAGTTACCCAAATTTTCTATCGCCCACAACAGCGCTGTGCCTCTGTCAGAAATAACACATACCCCTTCATCCCTTCTTCGTATTACAGGATCAAGGACATATTTTCGTAGGTTCTGAAGGAAGAACTTCCAAGACTCCAAATCCTCCTTCGGGACGATTGCGAATGCAACAGGAACGCATTTGCGATTGCCGTTCTGTGCTATAGCTAGAAGTAGGGTTTGTGTATATCTTCCGTACAACCATGTGCCGTCGATTTGGACCATCGGTTTGCAGTGCTTGAATGCGTTGATGCACTGGGGGAAAGTCCAAAATAACCGGTGGAATTGAGAAACACCTCGGACGACACGATCATTTTCGTATGCCAGAATCGTATCAAGTTTGACAACTATTCTGGGGATGTGTTTCTGCAGGAGATTAAGCCACGGGCGCAACTCTTTGTAAGATTCCTCCCATCGGCCATACATTTCCTCTTTGGCCCGCTTCCTTGCATACCATGCTTTGGAATAACCTGGACGGTAGCCGGTGACTTCAAGAGCTGCAGCCTGACATGTGAGGACCGACACAGTGGGATTTGTTTTCACCAGTGTTGAAAAGATGTCCGCGAGGTACTTTGCATCCAGGTTCTTGTGATCCTGGTTGAGGCTAGGAACGGTGCATGTATGGGGCCCCTCAAGTTTTGTTATTGTCCAACGGTCGCATGCCCTCTTCAACTGTGATATACGGATTTTCCATTTACAGCCTTGATTTTTTTGGATGCAATAAGCCTTGTAGTATTTGGATTGGGTTTTATCCACTGCCGTCTCAACATTATGACGAAGGTTGTACTGCTTAACTGCCGCCACCGCAATTTCCTTTTTCAAAAACGTCATACCAATTCTCAGTTCACCATCAGAACGGTTGACTCGGCCATCTATTGTGTCGTCATGCGGAAAATCAGGGACGTCCATTGCATCCATATCAACCGTTGTGAAGTGGGATGGTGGCTGGAACATAGAAATTGGTGTTGCGTCTACAGGAAAGTTGGTGGCAGTCGGTTATTCATCCAAATCTGGTGGTGGAACGGTAGTGTCTTCCGGTAGAACTGTCAAGTCTTCTGGTTCGGGATAGAATGGCCCCAGCTCGTCTCCGTCGAGCCCGGGTTCTCTAATCGGTTCTTCGTCAGAAGCATCCTCCGGGAGCTGGAATAGTAGAGCTTCGTTGATCATTACCCTTCGAGGCGTGGATGAGGGTCGATGAGCAGGAGACCTCTCACGAGATCGCTCACGAACCGCATTTCCAAGACCAAAATCAAGATCACCATAAGAAGAATGTATTCCCATAGATGGTTGAACGTACTCCGTGCTAGGGACATACGTTGAGTGTCGTCCATATGAGGAATCATGGTCGTGCATAGCGTAAGAAGACGATGCTCCCTCACCTCCAAAAGAAGAATGTCTCCCCATATATGGTTGACCGTAGTCGGTGCCAGGGACATACATTGAGTGCCGGCCATATGATGATTCATGGTCGTGCGCAACGTAAGGAGTTGACGTTCCCCCCCCAAAAACTATAAGGATTGTATGAATTGTATGGATTGTACGATGCATTTGTTGGTGCATCGAATTCATCGTTTGGGGGTTGGTTCAGGTCGAACCCGATACTAGCTACGCACGACTACCTTGGAGGAGCAGATGACGATGCACCAAACTCGTTGTCTTGGCACAGTAGGTTAAAATCACGTCGTAGACCTGCGGTCGGGCTATCAACGTTGGCATTCAGATCGAAGTCGAAATTCGCCCGGCCCCAGCTTGTTATTTGGATAACTGGATTAGACTCGAAGAACGATGCATACAGCTCGAGGGGCGTTCCAATTGAATAGTCGAAGTGGGTTTCCATCATCATGTCCACATCAACATTTTCCGCAATTTGGCATACAGAGTACCTTAAAGGGTCTATAGATGTTGGCACCCGATACTTCACGTCGGACAAACGGTGATTATCGAAATGAGGGACTTTTGCCTCCAGTTCCTTGACCAACTTCTTAAACGATAATCTCCTCGGAAGCTTTAACGTTACTGGATCTTCGCAGTGAAAAAGGACGCCGAGTTCGGTACCCTCGAATATCTGCCCATTGTAGTAAACTAGCGTAGTAACGCCTCGTCTGGCCATTTGAATATTTTCTGAAAGACTTCTGAATTTTTGACACTTGGAAAATTCTATGAATTGCTTGGCAATTGAAACATATATTTTCGTTTTATGGTTCTGCTTCATATATATGCAAAATTATTGCCACTTGAAATCTCGGAGAATCTGGTTGTGTAAGGCAAATAATGGTTCCGAGAGGTAACTTTGCTTGTCAATTTCCTAAAACCGATAAGCATGTAAATGATGAACAAGTCAGGAATAATGGTGCCTGGGAGGCAGTCCCCTAACTTTGGACAAGTAAGGGATAGAGTTGATGGGGAGGCAGGTTTAAGTGACCTCGCGTTCTACAGAACGTGATATTTAGTACCTCGCGTTCTATACAACGCGAGGTCTATAAATATCGCGTTATGTAGAACGCGAGGTTACTTTAATTGCTTTGTCTCAGATATTCCGTCAGAAGTTATAATAACCGTACTGTTTACTCTTTGTTTGTTTGTGTAATTGAGAACATGTTCGAATAATTGAGACAATTGTAGTCTGGTAATGTAATTGAATACTAATAGTGCTGCATAACGTCAGAATTAATAAAACTCGTACTAAGAACTCGATTTATGTTTGAATAACTTAGACAATTGTAGTTTATCAATTTAATTGAATAGTAGTCGTTTTACATAACTTGAGGTCCGTTGAACATTAATAAAGGATGAAATAAGACGTCATATAACATAATTGAAAGATAATTTCAGAAGTTTATGGTTAATCTGAATCATCATAGTCAGTGGACACGTCTGAACTTAGGTTTAGTTCTTCAATCAGTTGTTGTTTTCTTTGTCTACGCCTGTACATAAAAAGTTGCAGCTCCTCCGCAGCCGCATCAACATCCAGTGAAGACGGTGCGTGTTCAGTGTTCGGAGCAGGTTGTACAGGTGCAGACGTACTACCTTCGCCGGCGTTGACGTCGTCAAACTTAACATTTAAATCGACGTCTCTAGCTTCGACGAAATTGAGCCGGTCATACATGTTACGAACGTCTGTTTCGTTCGTAAGCTTCATAACGTAGTGCGTTTCGTTTGCTGACGGTGTTGGGATTCGACATTCCATGGAAGAAATTTGTTTGTCGGTGTGTTTACTAACCTCGATTGTTGTCAACTGTATTAAATCTTTCAGTGACATTTTGCCGGTGATTGTTGACTCAAAATAAGTATCGAGAAAATAAAATGTTGCCTGAAATTTTGCCATAAGGTGAGCAAAGATTGTGTGTTTAGAGAGAATTTGGAATGAGTAAATGATGGTAGAATTCGTGGGTATTTATAGGAAAGGAAAAAGACCACATAAGTAAATTTAACTCGAATGAAAACTTTAATTCGCATTTCATTTAACAAAACTTTCAACATGTATTCTTTAACAATATATGCAAAAAGTCCGGTGGGCAAATGTGATCGGAAGTCTCGACTGAAAGAAGCAGAGCGCGATAATCAGATTTCTACTGAAATGGTAGCAGCTTTGATCCACATTAGCAAATGTAATCGGCACCGGCCGCATCTGAAAAGTAGGGCTACCACGGCAGAAAAGTCGTTTCGTTTCAAAACTGTAGCCGCGGATCCTCTCGACGGCGGCTACAGAAGCTGTCATTGAAGGCACTACTGCAGCACACAACCTCTAAAATATTGCGATATGCCGGTAAATATTATTCAATGAACATATCATGCGGGGGTATGTACCCTGTGGAACACAAATCTTTAAGTGAACTCCAACTATCATAAAGGAACAAAATTTCGGACATACAAATTTCAACTGTAAAAAACGCAGCATGACACGAACTCATATTCAACTGACCTACACTTAACTGGTTACAAAAATCCATCGTCGTGCATATATATATATACCAACAACTAAATGACCTCGCGTTCTGTACAACGCGAGGTTTGAAGGACCTCGCGTCCTACAGAACGCGAGGTTGCCACGTCAGCAGATTCACCTCCCTCTATAAATAGCAAACTCTTGGGGAAGCAAAGAGCACCTACAGAATTTTTTTTCTGTATTCACGTTAACATATATCCAAAATAGTAGTTTTCGCTTGCAGCTACTAATGGCAACATAGCGCGTATTTTGAAAGTTTTGTTCAAACTAACTTCCAAAATATTGCGCTATGTCGTTATTTGTAGTTACTAATGAAAACATAGCGCGTATTTAGGAAGTTTTTTCGATTATTATTGTTTTTATTATTAGTATTAATATTATTATTAATATTATTATTATTATTATTATCATACTAATAATTATAATAATAATTATTAGTATGATTATTACTTTTATTATTATTAACATTAATATTATTATTTTAATTATTAGTATGATATTATTAGTATGATTGATTATTATTGTTATTATTATTATTATTATTAATATTATTATTATTCTAATTCTAATTATTATTATTATTATTTCTATTATTATTATTATTATTGTTATTATTATTATTATTTTTATTATTATTAATATTATTATTATTATAATTATAATTATTACTATGATTATTATTATTATTATTATTATTTCTATTATTATTATTATTAATATTATTATTATTCTAATTATTATTATTATTATTTCTATTATTATTATTGTTATTATTATTATTATTAGTATTAATATTATTATTATTAACATTATTATTATTATTATTATTATTATTAAATATTATATATTAAATGACTTTACCGCCTGGGAAGTTTTCCTTTAAAAATCCCCACGACCTCGCGTCCTGTAGAACGCGATTTCTTTAGAACCTCGCGTTCTATAAGACGCGAGGTCACTTCTGACCGTTCAGTTCACGCGTATGTTCCGTGACGCGCCTTTTCAATGAACCTCGCGTCCTATAGAACCCGAGGTATATGAATATCGCGTTCTGTAGAACGCGAGGTTCATTAACATCGCATCCCAAAAGGCGCGAGGTCTTCTATAAATTGGAGGTTTTTTTTCTCAAAATCAACCACAGAACGCGAGTTCTATAGCTTTTTTACAAAAAATTATCGGCAACTTTTATATTTCGTTCGATATAATGGAGCCCTTACTACGCAACACAATGACTCACTGCAGTCAATATTGGCGAAACACTCTAGATGTATTATTTTTTTCCCTTTTTATTTCTAAATTTTTTAATTTCATTATATTTTTTATTTTACTAACTATTTTTTTAATTTTTTGCAGGGATACGAACGTAATTTACAATGTTACCTTAACCGTATCAACACCGCACCCGTTGATGCTGTTATGCAGTGGATTGAGCGCGCTGGTTTTGGGTACATAGCTCGGTATATAGGGGTGAAGGTAAAACCGCCGTTGATCAGCGCGCTGATAGAGCGGTGGAGACCCGAGACGCACACGTTTCATCTTCCATTTGGCGAGGCAACAATCACGTTGGAGGATGTTGCCTACATTCTGGGGTTGCCTATAAACGGCAACGTAATTACGGGTGTAGCGTTGGCAGATTGGCCAACTCTATTTGCTAAACAAATGGGCGTGATGCCCCCTGAGGACGTGTGGGACGGAGGAAAAATCGATCTATCATATTTGGAGGACCAATTTGGAACCCCTCCCCCCAATGCGGATATAGTTGCACTTCAGGTATATTTTCTATTTAAAAATTATGATGCCATTATTATATATTTAGTATGCTTTTATTAGATTTATGATGAAATTAAAAATATTTATTTGAACATTATGATAGTTTATGAAATTTTTAGGATGACTTCATTAAATATTTAGGATCCTTTTAATAAATTTAGGATGTCTTTATTAAATTTAGGATGCAGATATTAAATTTAGGATGAACTTACAATTTTTTTAATTAGGATGTCTTTATTAAATCTTTATTTTCACAGCGGTATGCGCGTGCACACATCTTGCGCATTATTGGCGGGATATTAATGCCAGACAAATCCTGCACAAAGGTGCACGTGATGTGGCTTCGTCATCTTACAGATTTAAATGAGTCTGAAAGAAAATCTTGGGGATTAGTTGTCTTGGCATTTCTTATCAGAGACCTCTGCAGAAACCTTAACGCCTCCAGATCATCGATGGGAGGATGTTGTTTATTCCTATAGGCTTGGGTTTGGTTTCGGATGCCTACTTTGAGACCACAGTTTAGACAGCCCACCGCTATGTTATTTCCGCTTCTACGGAGGTACTACGTAATCTACTATATTTTTTTATTTTTAAATTATTTTATTTAACGATGTTTTTCATTATTTATAGGTGGACCAGCACACTGATCCACACCGGCCTGCCGAACTCCCAAAAAGCATACAAGCATGCTTTCGATGCCTTGAAGGAGCACGAGGTAATTCAATGATTAATTTGAATTTTTTCATACTTTTTTTCCAATAATATTTCATATAATTGTTACAAACGCTTTCATTCTTTTTAGTTCGTGTGGAGGCTCTACGATTCAGAGGAGATTCGGCAGATTACTCCACCAGATATTCTGCGTGACCGAGACCTCTGGATTTCCGTCGTGCCGTTGCTCAACTACGAAATTTGCGTGTGGCATTCTACGGATAGGGTTCTCCGACAGTTCGGGTACTTTCAAAATGTTCCAGCCCCTCCGCAAAATATGGACTGCTTCTACAATCTTACGCTCAGGGGAAGACGGAGGTTGACTGGTCCGACCACCACGCTACCTGGATAGCGATTTGGGCTAACCGATTTGACCAACGCCCACAGTTTCTCCAACAAATTATAGAAGGGGTAATTCGGTCGCTTTCAATTATGACCAGTGGTATACGCTCAATGGGATGCCGCATATCCTTACTCAGGCCGAGCGCGATGCAGGGCTTCCCCAGCAACCCCAAAACCACCCACGCGGCACCCGTCGAGCGACCCAGAGCCAGAGGCAGTCGACACAGCGCGGTCCGAGACCACGATATGACACCGCAAGGGCATCATCTTCTGCCGCACCATTTCATGCTTATAGCGGTCCATCGAGTTTCCAGCAGACGATGCCTCCACCCCAGTTCGGCTCCTCTGATGCCTATCGTCCCCATACGCCCACGACTGACCTTCAGCTTATCGATTATCCACAGCTGCACTCTCAGTATGAGTTTGCCATTGTGGACAATACGCCGATCGGTAGCTTGTTTTACTCCCCGCCTGGGCCCAGCACAGATCTGCATACCGCGCACGATGGTCAGGATGATGGGGACCAGGGACCACCACACGATGATCGGAGGTATCCGGCTCGTGAGCGTCATCCACCCGACTGCGGAACGGGTGGACATAGGCATTTTTAGTCTTTTATTTTACTGTTCTGTACTTATGTTTTTAATATTTATATAAAACACATTTGACTTTTATAATGTCGTATTATAATTTTGTTTACTTATTATAAGTAAACTTTATAATGTTTATTTAATTTCAGTTTTTAATAAATTTAATGGGATTACTAAACCGAAAATCGACATTTGTTGAAATGCAACTTCATTCAAAAAAGGCATGATAGCATAGGGTTTTCTAAGCCATTTTAAACCATTGTAGAATGGACGGAAATTAACCATGTTGGTATCGTACAATAGACAATTTCCAGTACTACGACCCCAAACTCGATGATCGCTAAAAATATACGATTTACACGCCCGAAATTGGGCTCGAACAGGCCTACCCACACTTGTTTTCCCTTGTTCTTCAGCCCAAAATTGCACAGAACTCGCGTCCTGTAGAACGCGAGGTTTGTGCGATATATTCAGCCGCCTTTTCAAATTCTCGTGGACCTCGCGTTCTGCAGAACGCGAGGTACTGTAAAACCGTTATCACAAACAACAAGGCCACGTATACAAAAATCGCGTTGTGCAGAACGCAATATCCTACCTCGCGTCCTACATAACGCGAGGTCCACCGACGTGGCAAGTTTGGGGGTCATTTTACCAAATATTATTTTTTGTGAGCCATTTTCCTAAATAATAATTAAAAAAGGGTTTTTGCCCCAAAATTGTCAATATACACTATACGTCACTAAACCATGTAAAATGATAATTTTGGTCACTAAAATTTTAGAAGTTACAAAATGACCAATAAAATTTTGATTTAGGTACAAAATGGTCATACCAGTGATAAATTTTCAATGTTAATCAGTTTAAGGACCATTTTTGTAACAGTTCAATAGGTTTGAATGATTATTTTATAATATTTCTTTAAAAAATAGTACTATATTATTTTATAACTTCTAAAACTCCAATGACCTAAATGATTATTTTTACATAGTTCAGTGATATCTAGTATACTTTACAATGTTAATTTTAAATTCAAGTTCAGTTTAATTGATTTATACAAAAAAAATTGTTAGAAAAAAATGATATTTAACATATACAAATATTATTCTCGACATTTATTACTTCCTTATACTAAATTTATTTAGAGATTGAGTTATGTGATTAGTTCGGAAAGCTTAAATAATATGTCAACAATCTCTAGAATTAGGGGTGGGCATTGTCGGGTACCCGAAAAATCGGGTGTCCGGTTCATTCGGGTATCTCATTAAGCGGCTCGTGTCCCGGCCCATTATATCCGGGTACCCAGGTAATCGGGTACTGGGTACCCGGTTCTTATTTTTATTTTTATTTTTTTTTTATTTTAAAATTAAAAAAAATCACATGTTAAACACAAAAATATTTAAAAAAATTAAACTTAAAACTTAAAAGAATATAATACAAACATAGAAAAATGTAGGGATTTAAACTTAATTTTAGAGTGAAAATATTAAGAAACATAAAATAAAAATATAATTTTAAATATAAAAATATATATATATATATATATATTAATTTTTATCGGGTCGGGTACCCGGTAAGGGGAAACTTCCGGCCCGTGTCCCGGTAAATTTGTCGGGTCGGGTAATTTTTTCCCGAGAATTACCCGACATTTTAGGTTCGGGTCATCGGGTTTTCGGGTCGGGTCAATCGGGTCGGGTATTTTTGTCCACCCCTATCTAGAACAGGTGATTAAAGCTCTCAGTTGACATCCCCTCTTTCTCCTAAGTTGTGGGTTCATGACCCAATAAAGAGCAAAATTCCTTTCCCCTTCCTTAGGTAGAAATTATTCAAAAAAAAGTTAAATAATATTTTAAGATATAGTGTGACTAGAATTATTATTTAATAACATATTATTTAAAAAAAACATTGATATAAAAAATTGAGAATCGAACCAAATATAACACTCAATAATTTTTTTTGCTGCCCTCTTGATTTCCCAGGACTTTACCCTGATTAATCATGACCGACTCACATCGCACACCTGACTTTAGTGGGTGAGTTTCCCAGAATTTTTTTTTTTTGTATGCACAAGATCTCGAGCTCAAAACTTGTTTAAGCGATACCAAACTGCTTATCACTTGGACCAAACCTTTACGACGTGAATGGTCTTATATTATTTACAATGTTAGGTAGAGAATTCCCAACTTATAAAGCTTTGGGTTGATTAAGGAAAGTGTTTGTTTTGACATAGTTTGAAAGCTTAGCTTAGCACCAATCTATTTTATATTATTAAATGTGGACAGAAAGGTATTCGATTGGTCCGAAAGTATGGGCTTTTTGAGAGTTTGAACGGACAAAAATGGTGGCAGTTATTTGAAGGAGAGATCTAATCTAATCATTAAACCTTGTTAAGAAATACTAAACATGCTCGACTCGCTTAAGCAATCATTAAGCTTTTCGATCAAGATCATTAACCATGATATTGATAATACACGAATAATGATTTATTTTTTAATATGTTCAAATAAGAGTAACGTTTACTAATTTGCCCAAATAATGATTTATTTTGTTTAAATAATTCTTTTTTTCATATGAAAATACTTGCTGGTTTTGTCTGCTATTGCAATAAGTTATATTTATGCTCTTGTGTCACGTTTTTTATTTTATTAATATTGGATTTAACATCATATTTTTAGCTGGTGTTTATTTAATTATTTTATTAATTTATTTATATTTTAGATCATTAAATTAATTCTTTTATATTGATAAATATTCGAATAACTAAAGTTAATAGATAATTGAGTTGTTATAAAGTGAATTTATCATTTATTACTGACAATTTATTCCGTTCCAGTAAGGAATATTTGTGTATTTTTATTTTTGAACACATTAATTATGTAAATTTGAAAATATCATTAGGATGACAAAATAATCCAGCAACGTTAGGTCTCGATTCTACCAAATCCGATAGGAATGAGTTTTTATTATTAAAAAATTAAGTTTGGGACTAGACGAGTTCAGGTTTAGGGCGAAATTTTTTGACCCAATCCGGCTCGATATATTTTTATATATTATATATAATATTTTATTATTTCTTTTTGTGGCAAGTCGGGTTTAGTCGATTTTTTTGTCAGAATTTTGAAATCATATTATACTTTTATTATGTCAAGTTAAATCAATGATAAAATATATTAAATTTAGATCAAATCAAAGTCAAATTAAAGTTTTAAAATTTCAAATCGAAATAGAAATGATAAAAATTCACTCTAACTTGTATCGTTGTCATCTCTAGAAAACTTCCAGTGAAAAGTTGTAAAATAAAGGTTTGATGTCAAAATAAGTGCATAAACTATCATGTTTTTCCTTGTAAGTGCCTAAATATTTTTTTTGCTCCTTTTAAGTGCCCAAATTATCTCATTTTTTTTCCTTTTTAGGTGCTTAAATTATCATATTTTGCTCATTTTGAAGTCAAACTAGGGCACATATTTTGACCAAAAAATAATTGTTTAGGCACATAAAAAAAACGAGATAATTTGAGCATTTAAAAAAAAAAAAATTAAATACCTAAACAAAGCATTGTTTGAACACTTCTTTTGTATTAAGCCTAAAATAAATGATAATATAAAAAGCTGTATACATATTAAAACATCATCGTTCGCTTCTTCTCCATCTTCCCTCTAGGGTTTAAGATTTATGTCCAGGGTTTAAGAGCCAATTCAGAAAGGAAAAAAAATCATTCAATCCCCAATTCCCATGAATGATAAAAAACAGCTTCAAATTCTTCTCTCACCTGAAGAAGAAGAAGAAGAAAGCCTCGAAAATTTTCTCAGACCCCATTTCTTACAGAACATTTCCAGACTCCAACTTTGGTTGTCCCCTCAAATTCGTCTCTCATTTGAAGAAAACTTCAAATTACCCAGACCCTTATTCCTTCAACAAGCTTCTCCACAAGCTGACAGCTTCCGGCGGTGGCGCACTCTCTCTCAAGTTACTGTCTTTCTTCCTCTCCAAAGGGTACACCCCTCACCCTTCTTCTTTCAATTCAAGCATATCCTTTTTATATAAGTTAGGACACTCCGGCTATGCTCAAATGCTTGTAAATTTGATGCCTTTGTATGGGTGTGAACCGGATATTGCAACTTATAATTCTTTGATTGATGGGTATTTTAAATGCGGTGATGTTGTTAAGGCTTGTTTGGTTGTGAATGGAATTAGGGTAGTTAATTGTAAGCCTGATTTGGTTACCTTCAATGTGTTGTTTAATGGGTTCTGTAAGATGAGGATGAAGAAGGAGGCTTTTGTTTGTATGGGTTTGATGTGGAAATGCTGTTTGCCGAACGTGGTTACCTATAGTACGTGGATCGATATGTTTTGTAAAGTGGGGGATTTGGATATGGGGTTTAAGGTGTTTAGGGATATGAAGAAGGATAAGGTGGTGTTGAATTCCATCGTGTATACCTGTTTGATCGATGGCTGTTGTAAGGTTGGCGATTTTGAAACCGCATTCGAATTGTGTAAGGAAATGAAACGGGATGAGCTTGCACTGAATGTGGTTACTTATACTGCTCTCATTGATGGTCTTTGCAAGAAGGGGATGCTGGAAAGGGCTGAGTGCTTGTTTTTCAAAATGTTGAAAGATAAAGTTAAGCCTAATTCCGTTGTTTATACTTCGATCGTTGACGGGCATTTCAAAAAGAGTAATGTGACTGATGCCTTGAAATATTTGGGTAAGATGTATGTTCATGGAGTCGAGTTTGATATGACAGCATATGGGGTGATAATAACCGGCCTTTGTAATAATCGTAGGTTTGATAAAGCATCTAAATTTATGGAAAATATGGTCAAGAGCGGATTGCAGCCTGATAAGTTGTTGTTAACAACAATAATGGATGCCCGTTTCAAGGCCGGGGATGTAAAAGCTGCACTGAATGTGTATGGCGAACTGTTGGCCTGTGGTTTTGACCCTGATGTTATAGTTCTTACGAGCTTAATGGATGGCCTCTGCAAGCGTGGTCATCTGAATGAAGCTGAAAGTTATTTTTGCAGAGAAAAGGCAAATGAAATATCTTATACCGTGCTTATTGACGGGTTGGCCAAGAAAGGGGATTTTACCGAACTGAATAGGCTTTTTAGGGAGATGTTGGAAGCAGGATTCACTCCGGACAAATATGTATATACTTCTTGGATTGCGGGGCTTTGTAAGCAAGGAAATTTGATAGAGGCCTTTAGAGTGAAAAATAGAATGGTTCAAGAGGGTTTTCAGCCTGATCTTTTGACTTATAGCTCCCTTATTTTCGGTGTAGCGAAGAAGGGTTTAATGATTGAAGCAATGCAAATATTCGAGGATATGTTGAAAAGGCAAATTACACCTGATGCTGCAGTTTATGAAATTTTGATAAGAGGATATCTACAGCAGAATAATGAAGCTGCTGTTGCTAGTCTGCTCGAGGAAATGGGAAAGAGGGGTTTCTCAACAGCATCATGCAAAGTAGGTGGAGAAAATGAATTTTGATAACACGTAATGCCTTCAACTTATGAGTTTGTTCAAGCTTGTCTAACTATTATCTGAAATTGAAAAAACCCCTTTCAATTTGGGTTGCTTACTAGCTAATGGAACATGAGATGCCTTCATAGTAGTCATCCGTACCCCGTTTCAGGGTTCTGCCAAGTGGAGACGTTAAGTGAATATAATTCATTTGGGATTGCAACAGAAGGGGAAGATCATTGACTACTATGCTGTTTTATGCGACACTGATGAACATAAAGGAGGTGAGCAATCCGATAATTTGTGTCACTGAGTAGTACAGCCTTTGTAGTTGCCAGATGTCCTAGTTTGGGTTTTTGGCCTTTTGCAGTGGATCTTAGCTTTGCAGAATACCTGCCACCATACTGAACCCAACTGAAGAAGGAACTTAGATGCATGCCTTTGGGAATCATCGCATGTGATGATGGGGAAAATATTGGTAACAGATCTGTCTCGTTACTAATTTATCTTGCTTCTTGAAATTGGGAGATGTGTTCTAAACTTAAAATTGCAATATAAATGTTTGCTAGCTTGAGTCTAATAGGTTTGAATCATCAACGCACATATTTCTATTCTATGAGCACATGTATCTTCGTTGAACTTTCTAGTAGGCCTGCTTGCTGGAAGTTCTATGAGTACCCAATAGGTCCCTCACAATATGTATATTAGTCCGCACCGGGAGATTCATTGTGCTCATTTTTCTTTTAAAATTATGGGTGTGGGGTGGGATGCTATCATTCACTATGAGTAATAATTGATTAGTTTTGTACACATCATTTTCATGTCTCGACACCTTCAGATAACTCCATTTATGTTATATTCTGATGAATATGTTTACAAATTAGAATCCGTGTTGACATTTTTACTCGAGTACCTAATGCATTTACATCAAATAGATTCTGCTATATAGTTTCCCTAAACTTCGGTTCTGAATTGCAGATTCATGAGCAATCTTTCGGTCTTCATACAGATGCCTAGGGAATTTTGGATCTTGCCAAATTCCCCTTCCCCGAGCATGCAATATTTGTACACAGCGAATGAGTTAGAAGCCTAAAACGGCTGTTCTTAAATAAAAGATCCGGTCTGGACTCGAAATCTAGTGTTATTCTCCTGCAAACAATGAATCAATGACCATTCTTTCAACACACCATGTGAAAGCGGCTTTAACCCAAATTTCTAGTTCTCAATGTATGGTTCACTGGATAAATCTGATTTGGTTTCGAACAACTCGAAGGCTGTTTCAATGCTGCAGGTAAGTGATGGAAGAGGAGAAAAAGAGAGGTTACACCAGGACGAGCTTATGCACCATGTCGGGAGAAAACCAGCAGGAGGTTCGGACATGCCATCCCTTGTAATTCTCTCTGCATACCTGATCGGTCGATTATGAATATTTGGAGAAAAACAATTGCCATTGTAGAATATTTTATATTCTTTCAGAATGGTTATGAATCAGTGTAGAATATTTGGAGAAAAAGACAAGTTTATTAAAACGTTTAAATACAAACAAGGCATTACAAGTGGTAACAATACAAATATATGTCCATAGACAACCATTATTATCGTTTTACAGCTAAACAACTATACTTCTTTCAAATCAGAAGGACAAATACATTCCCAGTGAACAATGTATCCACATCCAAGTTCCGAACACTCAAGAGCCAAACCTAGACAAGGAACATCACAATGAGAACATTCTGGATAATAATACATTTTCTTCACAAATCTGAGAGGGTGAGGATGTTCTCCTTCTTTGTAGATTTTTCCAGATTTGACGTATAAATATGCTCCTCTTCCACTAACACAACTAGGATGAACATAAGTGTCACAAATCGTGCAGTAATAGAACCAGTGGTTTGGGTTTCGATCACCTTCACAGATATCACAAAAATGACTTTCTGAATAAGTATTATCATCTTTATATGTAAGAGCCAAAAGATGTTCATCACATTTGTCTCGAACTTTGCCTGGTTGCCTAACACAGTTAAAACACAAAGCAAATTTGCAAATCTTGCATGTATATGCCCCATCTATTTCCTCACTACAACTGCTGCACAACCCTTTACAAGAGTATAAAAAGGAGAGAGCATGTTCATGGCCTTCACTTGTGAGAGTAAGAGGAGTTGGACATTGGAGGCACAAATGATCCCCACATTCATGGCATTCATAGCCAAAGCCATTGCAGACGCGGCTACAGTACGAGCATTTGAAGATGTTATTTGTGACAAGGATGAGCGGTCCTTCGCAGAGATCATACCAAAAGTACATTTTCTTAGGAAACTCGGCACATTTCTTGTGAAGAAAAAATCTACATTCCGAACAATGGTAAAATGACTCAGAAATGAGTAATGTGCACCCATCACAAAACTCATCACCCTCTAAGATCTTGTCACTTAACATTAAGTCGTGTTCATGACTGAAATGTCTGATCTTAGTGGCTTCTTCACCTTCGTTTCTTTCGATGACAATATAAGAAACCTCGGGTAATACTCGGTTCTCATTAAACTTTTCAACCGACTCTATTATGGAGTACCAACTTTCATCCATTGTAGCACAATTTACATGGACAATAAAGTGACAATCAGAACAGTAGTAACTTCCATGCTTTGTATGCACCTCACCAAGGCAAACTACACAATCCCAATTCTTTGACTCGGAGTTGTCTCTTCTAATGAAATAGGAGTGAAAAAGAGGGTGTTCATGCCAAATGAACTTGATGATGGGTGGCAATGAAATGCATTCCTTATGGACCAAAAGGTTGCAAATTGAGCAGGTGTAGGGAACAGAGTTCCCCTCCACACCACATGCATCACAAGTGAAGGCCATTTGTCTTGGAAAAATTGTGAATTGGTGTCTGTGACCATCTTCCATGGGCAGTAGTGGCAGACATGCCACGTGAATGGAGATATTACAAAGTGAACAACAATAACTAAGTCCCAAACCATCAGTTTTAGTGCAAACAATGCAAGGAGATTTTTCAACACTGAACTGTAGAGTAAGAAGATGGTTGCGATCAAGTGGATTATCGATTTCAAGAGACAGTTCAACACATTTTTTATGGAGATTAAATCCAGGATCCAGAGAGTAACAAGCAGATTCAGACAAGGGTTCCCAACACCAATAGCACTTGAAACTTGAAGGTTCTCTGATACTATTTTGGGTGGGAAAAGATGGATCTTTGATGGCAATACCTTGAACATCTCCAAAATTGTTTTCAGCAATGTTGCATGTGAACAAAGCACATTTGATGTGTAAATCTATGTCGCATGAACAGTGATAAACGAACATCTCACCTGTTTCACCGCAAAAATTGCAAAGAAACCTTCCCTCGTATCCTGCTGGTGGATTTGACAAAAGACAAAGAGGGTGATCATGGTGAAAAGGATGATTAATCTGTGAGGGCGCCTCGGCACATGCTTTATGTAGGTAAAACACACACTCCGCACAGCTAAAACTCGGGCCCGACATCACTTCACCGCACCTTGAGCAGTGAGCCGCTTCACTCCGGTGGCTCTGCTCTTCATGGAACAGCAGCGGATGTTGATGTCCGAAATGCTGCGACTCCATTTCTCCTTCATCCAAATGAAGGTAAACGCTTAGGGAGAGTCATCATCATCATCATCATATTATTAGTAGTAGTAGCAGCAGCAGCAATATATAATTAAAGTTTGTCACTTCAATTTCCGTAGGCTTAACAAAACAGTGAGCTGCTAAGTGCTAACCATAGTTATTAACCCATTCTAGAAAGCAAGCAACCAATGGGAGACATTGAGGCAGTAACAAACATAATACTGCTTGCCTTGATCATTTTATTGAAGCTTATTTATAAAATAGTCCAAAAACTATTTAAATTACTAATTCGAATCATGGACCAAATAAACTTTTATACGAAAAATCACATCAAATTTATACTGTTTACATGAGAATACGAAAAGTCAACTGAAAATCATCTTCGTAAACGTTGGGCAACTAAATTAGTTGACTGAAGAGGCTCAAAAACATTTCTTTTATTAGTTGACTTATTCAGATAGCATATTATAGAAGTTAATCATAGGGACAATTCTTCCAACCGAGGGGTGTTTTCGGGTTGTATGAGGTAGAAGATAAAGAAATGCTGCAGTTTCATACAATTTGGACAAGTCCTTGCTTTGAAACTGTAAGTTACCCCAACCCAAGTTATGAATCCCTTGTGTTTGGTTCATGGGAGCTTTATTTGCAGCTACCAACCATTCTTTGGTAAATAGGCTATTCACTTCAAAACTGTTGGACGAAATTTCCATATGATTTTATTATTATTATTATTATTAGGGTAAAGTATGCAAGGTACCACCGAACTATAGTGTCTGACCTGTTTTTAACATCAACGTTTTAATTGGTCCAAAACTATCATTAACGTTTAATATTTGATCCAATTATACCATCCCTCCATTAAATCATGGACGGCGTGGTGACGTGGACTAAGAAAACCGTAACGGTGCTGACTGTGTACCCTGTATATTATTATTTATTCCACGTCATTAAAAAATTAATAAATAAAAACCCTTTTGGTTTTCAAAACGGTGTCGTTTCCATAATCCTCTATTATTGAAATTTTAACGACTTAAAATTTTTCTCCAAATCAAATGAGAAGGTGTTGATATCAATTGAGATTCTAACCCTCCCTCATTCTCTCAAACGGAAGAAAGATTTTCCCTATTGAATCTCCCAAAGTTGTCAGTTGAGAAACTAAGCATCCCTAATCTCTCATAATCGGTGAAGCTTACTTCTGAAATCGAAGATTTGTTATCTCAGGTTTGTCATTGTTTACCCAAAACATAATCATGGTTTTGTTAATGGATTATGGCCGACGGATTAACCATTTTTAGTTTGTTTGTAGTTTGAATCAAAATGAAAAAGCGAGTGATGCGAACTAAAAGAATGATGAGCATGAAGTATGGTAAGTACTATTTTTGATTTCTTTTAACTACTTCAAGTCGTTGTAAAGTTTTTATTTCGTTTGATTATTTTTGTAAAGTTACTTTCTTGTTTCGATTTCTCCAACAGAATTGGGGGATTTTATTTAACTGTCATTTTGATTTATCACATTATTTTGTCAGATTTATGTGCAGCTTAAGTAGGATTTTGGTTTAAACCACTGTAGGATTTTAGTTTAAACTGTTGTAATGTTACTGTTTTAATTGAATCTGTTGACCCTGATAGGACTGACTCTATTGAACATGTTAGGACACAATCTGTTAGTGCTGAATCAGATGACTCAGAAGAAGATGAAGGTTATGTTGCTATTGATAGTGGATTTGAAGATAGTGAGCAAGATATTAGTGATGTAGAAGGGTATGCACATGATGTGCATGTAGGAGTAGAGAATGAAATGGACATTAATAACTTAAATAGTGACCTGTTGAGAGGTTGCCCTGCTATGACCTTAGATGATGAAGAGCAGAATTATAAACCAGACCAATTGGATAGTGCCACTGATTCTGACTCAAATAATGAACAACAAAAGAAACTCAAATGTCCTGAGTTCAATTCTGAGGTAGACTCCTTAAACCAACAGTTTTAGAAAGGTATGATATTTGGGGATAAAGAGACTTTGAAACAGAGAGTCGGGGATTAAAAATAAGGTTGATGTCCGATTTAAAAGAACCTGCAGTAAAAAAGTTCAGGTTGCGTGTAAGGAAGGGTGTCCGTGGTACATGTGGGCCTCAAGATCTGACCCAAAAGATAAAATGAACATGACATGATAGATTAAGTCTTACGTGGGAGAGCATAAATGTCTGAGAGGTATTAAAAACAGAAATGCAACTTATAAGTGGTTAGCTAAGACTTACATAGAAAAATATAGGGCTGACACTACATACTCAACTAGACTTCTGAAGAAAGATGTCATGTCTGATCATGTGTATAACATGCCATTGGGTAAGTGTTTGAGGGCTAAGAACTTAGCACTAGAAATGGTGCTTGGGAGTCACAAGGAGCAGTACTCTATGATTTATGATTACCTTGGAGAAATTAAGACATCAAATCTTGGAAGCACAACCACTCTTATGCTAGACAATAGAGTGTTCCTTAGGAAGTATATTTGTTTACAAGCTTGCAAAGAAGGTTACAAAGGATGTAGACCTGTATTGAGCATTGATGGCTGCCACTTGAAAGGTTATTATGGAGGCATATTTTTGGCAGCTGTTTCTATAGATGCTAATGACAATATTTACCCAGTTGCATTTGCTGTTGTTGAGATTGAAAATCAATCCTCTTGGACTTGGTTTTTGTCACAAGTGAAGAATGACCTAGACATTGAAACTTCAGAAAACATCACAATTCTGTCAGACAAACAAAAGGTACTAATATGTTTTTATCCTTAATTTAATACATTCTTAATTGACTTAATACTAACTTTTTTAATTTGAATCAGGGATTGAAGAGGGCAATAGCTGAAGTGTTTCCAGCTGCTGAGCATAGGAACTATGTTAGACACTTGTATTCCAACTTCAAGAATAAGAAGAGGTTCACTGAAAAAAATCTCAAGAATGCACTATGAAAGGCAGCAAAAGCTACATATTTGAAGGAATTTGAAGATGCAATGGTTGAACTTAAAGCATTGTCAACACCAGCCTTTAATTGGTTGAATGGAAAGGACCCAAGACATTGGTTCAAATCTCATTTCTCTCCTAGGAGCAAGTGTGACATGCTCTTGAGCAATCTGTCTGAGTGCTTCAATAAGGTATGACTATATCAGAGATCACTTCAGCAGAATTTATAATGATAGCACGACACAACAACAGATATACAACCACTGCATTCAACCAGTGAGAGGCCCTAATCAATGGTTGCACGACACAACATGTGAGCCTGTCATAGAACCAAAACTCAAAAGATCATCAGGTAGACCCAAAAAGAAGAGGGTAAAGGAAGCAGATGAAGCAATAAGTTCAAGCTTTAAATGGACCAAGAAGGGTTTAACTATGTACTGCTCTAAGTGCAAAAAATCAGGTCACAACCAAAGAACTTGCAAGGGAGAAGTTGCCAATAGACATATTAATGCACCAGGATCATTTCGACCACCTAGGGGTGCATCTGTTAGGCCACCTATTAGAACACCAAAATTACAAGTAAGTGATTACTAAGTTATTTGATTAATCCTTTACTGTTAATTTAATCTGTTATCTTTTCTTTGATTGAATTTTTTAAATGTATTATGCAGGTTAGGAGGGCTACTACATCATCAGTAACAACAAACATGTCTACAGGAACATCATCACCTGTGAGAGCCACTACATCATCTTCACCACCTACGAGGGCAACAACAACATCACCATTTGTTTTTGTTCCTACTCCAGGCCATGTATGTGATCAGCAGCCAGGAAATGTTATGACAGTACGATGGATGCCATCTTCACAGAAAGCCAACAGTCCCAATGCTTTGGCAAAAAAACCTAGGATGGTGTAGGTTAATGGTTTTAGGTCTTTGAACATGTTTTGGGTATATGATTTCATACTTTTATTTATTTTGATTTATGTGAAGTTTACACCTAGGGATGATATATGTTTGAACCTGTTTTGGGGTATATGGGTTGATAGTTATGAAATAGCTAAAGTCATTTTGTTCATTGAATAGCTGAAGTGAAGGTGTTTTTTTTATGTATTTTGGTGATAAATAGAGTATTTTTGACAAATTATTTTGTACTTATTCCTATGTAAACTTCAAATTAGATGGTGAAATATATGCCAAGAGCAATATTTTATATGTTTCATTGTTTCTACTTATATTTTTCAATGGAATATAAAATTTTACTCTAACTTTTCACATTGAATCTAACATTTAACTCTGAATTTGCACAATAACATAACATTTCATAGCAACACAAACAATCAAAACATTACATTAAGTATTCCATTACAGTACCAATCCCATTACATAATCCATTCCGTTAGATTAACTATTCCATTACTCCAAATCATTCCATAACAGTAGTACCAGTATCGGCCAACCAAAACTTACAAAATCAATCACAATCTCAAACTGCATATACCCAGAACATTAACTTTTAAAGAACCAAATAATCACAACACAAACAACCAAAATGCTAAACCAGCACAGTCTTTCCTTTTTTCTTTGAACTTCATTCTCCCTTATTCTCTTCAGCAGTCCAAGAAGAACAATTCTTGCGCGTGGGTTCATTGGAGGATCAAACCATCTGAAAAAGCAACAAGCATGATGCAGCAAACTGCCATAGTTCTTGCAGCCAAAGAACCTCCTTCCAGGATTGTCAATGGACCACGATGTTCTCAGTTGCGCCGAAATTCCACAGCCACACACCGAAAATGCAATGGGCTCTTCGATCCCACCGTTCCAATTGCTTATGGGGAATGTTGTTGCCCTTCACCCTTCAACCTTCATTACCTCTAGAGAAAATGAATCAGAAAACGATCGAGATAGAGAAAGAATGAATTAGGGATTCAAAATTTCAAAATTTAAAACATAGGATTATGGAAACGACACCGTTTTGAAAAGCAAAAGAGTTTTTATTTTTTAATTTTTTAATGACGTGGAATAAATAATAATATATAGGGTACACAGTCAGCACCGTTACAGTTTTCTTAGTCCACGTCACTACACCGTCCATGATTTAACGAATGGATGGTATAATTGGATCAAATATTAAACGTTAATGATAGTTTTGGACCAATTAAAACGTTGATGGTAAAAACAGGTCAGACATTATAGTTCGATGGTACCTGGCATACTTTACCCTTATTATTATTATTATTATTATTATTATTATTGTTGTTGTTGTTGTAAATGGTTTCTTGTATTTTCAATCTGTTTTTATTCACTATTATTTTATTATTTTATTATAATTTTTAAGGTAAAGTTCACAAATTATAATTTAAAAATGGTTCATATTAAAAATACTGATAACTACATAAATAATACATCACCTATTCCCGCATTTCTATTTTATTACCCCACCTTTTTTTTGCATTATGATGACTAACATTACTTTTTTTGTTTTGTTTTGGTACCCCGACCGTTAAAACAAACAGAGATAATGGCACGTCTTATTTTAGTTGAGATAATCACAGTTTTAATCCCTAAAACTTATACATTTTTATCAATTTGGTCATAATTCTATCAATTTAATCATTATCTTAAATATTAAAAATTTAAACTTCATAAGTTTCTTTTTTTCTTTCTTTCTCCAGAACCCTAACACCTCTTTTTCTCCTTTGAGAAATTGAGAGGGTAGAAAGCAAGATCCGACCAATTTTCATCCCAAATGTTGAATTTTTTTTAAGCTAGTTGGTTTTGAATTGGTTTCCATCGCCTTTCCCGAAATATCCACCACCATTTTCCCTTCTTTGTTATTTTCATTCTGAAAATTCCTTCCAACAACAATGGAGCTTACACCTCTAGAAATCAATCTCAACTGTGCCAAAGACCTCAAGAACGTCAATCAAGGAGTGCAGTGCTTACCCCAACTGGAATCACACTATGAAGATGACAATCGACGAAGTCGTCGCCCGTTAGAACCACCACAACCTCGTGATACATCTTAAATCCGGCCGCATCATTGGTGACAAAGAGATCGGGAGCGTCTAGGTTCTGATCAAGGAACTTCTCGATCACAATGACGGGAACGGGAAGGTGGAGTTCCAGAACGTGAGTTACAGCGTCAGGATACCGAACGGGAAGCTGGGAGGGGTGTTGAATTTCTCTTACAAATTCGGGGAAACATTCACCATGCCCGATGTTCTGCCGCCTCCGCTCATGACATCTAAGTCCAATTATCTTAAATCTTGAAAAATTTTCAAGTTAGTTGGTTATGCACATCGATACGCAGCTTCCATGACTTGAGACAATTTAAGATGATTCAAACAAATAGTAAACCAATTATCATCTTGGAAAAAAAAGTTAAGAAATAAAATGTGGGATTTATAGTTTTAACCCAAATATTTAAGAAGATTAATGAATTGATAGAATTTAGACTAAATTGATATAAATGTATAAGTTTTAAGGACTAAATTGTGATTATTCCAATTAAAAATAAGTCATGTCATCATTCCGTTTGTTTTTAACGTTCGGGGTACCAAACCAAAATAAAAATGTATCGTCAAGTACTATTTTTTTTAAAAAATAGGTGGGGTACTAAAACATTAATGCGGGAATAGGTGGGGTATTATTTATGTAGTTATCCCTTAAAAATGTAGTTTGCAAAGTTTTATTTAGTAAATTAGAATTAATTGCATCATACGCCTCCAAATTATAATTTTTATTTTAAATTAATCCCTAAACTTTTGAATATTACCATTAAACTTTTGAATGTTTAAATTCTATCCTAAACTATAACTCTCACTTTAAATCGGACCCCAAACTTTTGAATGTTTTAATTTTACTCACAAATTACAGTATATACTAATAACATCCCATGATAATAAAGTCGTTATAAAAATTATCAGGTAAACATTGATGTATATTATGATGTGCCATAAATGCTAATTCGAAGATGAAATTGGAACGTTTAAAAATTCGAGACTAATTTAGAATGTGAATCATAATTTAAAGATGAGTTTGTAGTATTAAAAATTTTAAAGACTGCCTTAAAATGAAAGTTATATTTTAAAAATAAAATTAAAATATATTAAAATTTAAAGATTAATTTAAAATGAAAATTATAATTTACGGTTGTGTGTTAGCATTGATGAAAGAAAACAAACAATACGGGAAGAAGCCGTTTCAAGTTTGAACGAACAAAAACAAAACAGAAAATCCTTTTTACCATCTAACAGTCAACAGATCGAAAGTCTAAAGTTTAAAGACTAAACTCGAAGCTTTTCATCCAAACATTCCTGAGAGTCTGTTGTTTTCCACAACTTTCCATTCAAATTTCCTTTACTTTCCCTTCCTCCCTTTCGTCTTTTTCTGTGCTAATAATAGTTCAATTATGTTCCATTTCTCTTTCTAATCCCCCCCACAGATTTCTAACAAATAGAAAAAAACCCATTCCCAACATGTCTTCTATATCTTCATCCGAAACTGCTACGCCGGCGACTGACCCTCACGCGCCTCTCCTCCGTTCCCGCCAGCCCGATGCCTCAACGGCTCGTCCCTCCACGCTGGCGCTTCTGCTGGGGCGGGTCACGGGACGTCGTGGCGCGTCCATGCTGGTGAGGGAGACGGCGGCACGCGAGCTGGAGGAGCGGAGGGCGGACTGGGGGTACTCGAAGCCGGTGGTGGCTTTGGACATGCTGTGGAACACGGCGTTCGTGGTGGTTTCGGCGGTGATGTTGATCTGTACGGTGGATGAGAGGCCTAATACTCCTATTAGACTGTGGATTTGCGGGTATGCTTTGCAGTGCTTGGTGCATGTTGTTCTGGTTTGGTTGGAGTACAGGAGAAGGAATACTAGAAGAACATCTGCTAGGGATGAGGAAAGAGGAGATACTGCTGCTGCTGGATATGCTAATGATAGCGAAGATGAATTAGATGGGATTGAAAGGAGTCCTTCTGAGTCAAATCAATCAAGGTCAGTTGTGGGTCTTACTATTTTAAGCTAAATCCCAAATCGTGTTTCCTTGGTGTTTAATTTCATGTTTTGTGTGGTTTATAATTGTTTCAGTTCAGTTGAATTTCGATACGAATTGAGGCCTTTCTTTAACAACAAATTTGTATTGAAACATGATTCTTATGCCTTTTAAGTGCTAATTTTGATGAGGGTTGAAGCTCAATTGGGATTTTATTGGATTTTGAGATGAATTAGATAAGGGGTTGAGTATGATCTTTACAGTTTTCTAATGGAATTGAGAGGTTTTCTTTTGGTGTTATGGCACTTTTCGAGTGTTCACCGGAAAATGGTTGAATCACCATTATCTTTTTAGTGTTGCTTTCAAGGTGAGTGGAATTTTTGAAACTCGAGTGGGGGCAAATCGATCCACTTTACATATTTGACTACTTCCACCAACTCAATTACAAGAACCAGAGTCATAGAATTTGAAAAGTTAGTGCTAATAACTATTGGAAGACTAATCATTGAGCTTTAGATAATGGTAGAATGACTTGTATTGATGTATGGAATCTTTCCCCTTTTACGAAAGATGCAAAACAATGTGAAAAGGCCGTGCTGCGTTCGTCTGGGTTAATGATCTAATGGTTGAACATGAATTTTGAAGCAGGTAATAGATTGATGGAAATCAATGACTTAAATGTAGAATTCCCTTTCAAGATGTGAGTGCCAAGTCCGGATTGTATGGAATGAGTTGATGTCTAACACTATGTAGTAGTGTTGATCGTTATTGATTTGATTACCGCATAATCCAATTGACCAAGATGTAAAATTTGTTACCATGCTATCATTTGAGTGAAAAATTCTTGTATTTTCCATCTTGATTTTGCTTTTCGTTTCTGTTTTAGAGACTATGATGTAAGATATTTGAATTATTATTCTCGTACTGACTTGGTGAATGGGCAGTGTAACTAAACGATGCGAATCAGTTAACACCATGGCATCGTTTATTTGGTGGATAGTGGGCTTCTATTGGGTAGTTTTGGGTGGCGACATCCTTCTGCAAAGCGCTCCACGTTTATATTGGTATGCCTTTAACCAATCTTGTCATTTGACAAGCAACTTATTTGTCAGTTCTTGACATATTTGTAGCATTAGTAGCATGTATCGGCTTCAATCTGACGGAGACCAGAAATTTATGCACGAGATTTCTGCCTTCATTTACCAAGTTACTGAAAAATTGCAGTAGAGTAATTATCTGACTCTTATATAATTAATGTTCAATATCGTCTCCATGAATCAATTTTAGCTGCCACATATACAATATCGTTCCCTGTTTCTGGATCTGCGCCATAAATAAAGTTGATATTTTAATGTCTAGCCAAAAGAGGAGAAGTGGCAGAAGCCTTTACCGTTAGTTAACCATTCCGGATTTTCAATATGGTTGCTATGTTTTAGCTTTTCATGTCTTTTATTGTTTGACATGTATTATACTATGCTGTAATAGAGATCAACTTCAGGATTTATATCTCTGGTATCTGCAGGTTGGCTGTGGTTTTTCTGGCATTTGACGTGTTCTTTGCGATCTTTTGTGTTGTTTTGGCATGTTTGATTGGAATTGCTTTATGTTGCTGCTTGCCGTGCATCATTGCAATTCTTTATGCTGTTGCAGGGCAGGTATGAGAAAAGAAACTCAATAGTTATACCGACACGAAAATTTTAAACAAATTGGTCATAGCATGATGGCATCTTCATTTCTTGCTATTTGATTAGGAAGGTGCATCAGAAGCAGATCTTAGCATCCTTCCAAAATATAAGTATCAGATTATAAACAATGGTGAGAAGCCTTGTGTAGGGGCAGGAAAAATGATTCCCGTAGAAACAAGCAGTGGATATTTGGCAAATGAGCGCGTACTCTTACCCGAGGATGCAGTAAGTTGCGACTTTATCACAGAATTACTGTATTTTTTCACAATGATGTTGATCTATCACAAATATTGTTGCCCTATTCCCTTGAGTCTTATGTCATTGCTCGAGTTTTGCGCTTTTGTTTTGGATTTCCTTGGTGCCGATGTCTGTTGGGTTAATACATATTAGAAACAACCCGACTCCTTCAGTTGATTACCTCGGTATCATCGTCCTTTTTCTGTCTTCTTTGTAGGAATGCTGTATATGTCTAAGCTCATATGAAGATGGGGTGGACCTCCATGCTCTCCCATGCAACCACCATTTTCATTCAACGTGCATCGTGAAATGGCTGAAGATGAATGCAACATGCCCTCTCTGCAAGTACAATATTTTGAAGGGAATCGAAGAAGTATGAAAGGAAAAACAGAGACTCGAATCCGATTCAGTTGTTTATATACTTTATGCATATGTACAGTAGAGAACCAAATCATGAAGAGCAGCACCTCTGGTTAATATCTTATCCTTCCTTTTCATTTTCCATTTTAACTGCCCTTTTGGAGTTAGACTTTGATGCTTTCTTTAGCCTTTCCGAAGTTGTTCATCATTCTATTCATCAATGAATGGATTGATTTTAATGCTTCAAATGTTGTCTGTTGTACTTTGCTTCATTATTGGTAGAATGAAAATTTAATGGCTTAATCGTGTGTGTATATATATATATATATATAAACCTCTTCTTTTAATTAATTTATTTTATTAAATTAAAATTAGGATCAAATTAATAGAGTGTATAAGTAACGAGGACCAACTGTGTAATTATACATTTATTTTTTTTAACTGCCACGTCACCTTCCGTTAGCCCATTAACGGCCGGTGCTTTAATTGATCCAATTTCAATAGTTTGGGTGGTCAATTGAGTCGATTTTTTTATGCGGTCATTTTAATACATTTACCATAGTATGGTGGCCATTGGGTTAGTTTACCCTAATTTTTAATCAAATCGAATAGACCCGAACCGATTTTATCGAACCAAAATCAACCCGAACCGATTTTATCGAACTGAAATCAACCCGAACCAAAAACAACCCGAAATAAAGAAAATATATTAAAATAAATAGAGAAAGATAAGAGGTTAATTGTCGCACAACTCACCAAAAAACCAAATATTTAGGCTATATAAAGTCATATATAGGGTGAAAAAACTTGACTTGGCCTGAAAATCTGACTAAAATCGTTCGATCCCTTATTGACCTGATATTAACCCGACCCGAAATCAATTTACCTGATATTAATCGAACCGAAAGTCAACCGAAACAAAAATCAACTAATTTGACCCGATACCCGAACTAAAATCACCATAAACCTGAACTAAAATCAAACCGAATTTAAACCAAATATAACCAGACCCGAAATGATCCGAAACGAACGTTTCGTTTGCCACTACTTTATGAAAATTGAGAAATTAATGTCTTTAATTTATCAAAAATTGAACTTTTATGAGTTCATAATTCATCTAAGAATTTTTTTTGATATAACCTTATGTAGTTAATTTATTGGTTGACTAATCTAGATTAGATATTGCAGATGCCTATTATAAGGGTGACTCTTCTAACTCAATTGTTTCATTTATCACGCCAGAATTCGAACTTTTAACTTAAAGAATCTAATAATTCATCAGTTCATGAATTTAATACACTTTGTTAAGACAAAATCATCTTAATTTCTCTATCAAAATCCTTAATAACCATCACAAATTTATTAATTCCACTTGAATTTATCATTCAAAACGTTTAAGTGGATTAATCCATCAATTAAGACGAAGCGGATTAAGCTAATCTAAAAGGTAAGTACTATGGGTAAGAATCATGTGGAAAAAGTACCACCTTTTCTATCATTTTGAAAGTTTACCTTTTTGCCCACACCTTATCTAATTATGAGACGCTTGGCTTGTAAACGGTAATAGTTTAATACCAAGGACTAGAAGAGTAATTTGGTCATTTCATTTCAACCACGTCACTTCCGACACCCTTTATCCGTTTATCTAAACTTAAAACGACAGAATCCAAAACCCCAACAAAATGATTAAATTAATTAAATTTTTTAAAATTCAAAATAATATAAAAGAAAATTGAAAAATCCAAATAATAATCGTTTCTGGAAATTTTCACCAGATCTGAATTTTCCCTCGATTTCCATTTATGAATCCGAGAAAACAAACAGAAAACCCTAAAAGGACCAAAAAAAGTGAAAAAGGAAATTAGAAGAAAGCTATGTTCAGATTCGAGTTTGAAAAGATTAGGAAACGAATTTGAATTTATCGAAATAATTTTGTTCTTTTAATTTTCTGCTATGGCCGACGCTCTCTCCGTGATTCCCGCATCAGTTCTCCGTAATCTGTCCGACAAGCTGTACGAGAAGCGCAAGAATGCTGCTCTTGAGGTTTTCTTTTTGCGATTCAGTGGAATTTGATTTCTAGGTCTTTGTTTCCTGGTTTTCTTGCAATGATTGAATTGCTCAACTTTTTTCGTTGTGGTAACTGTGTAGATTGAAGGAATCGTGAAACAGCTGGCGTCGGCGGGAGATCATGATAAGATATCGGCGGTGATCAATTTGTTGGCCAAGGAATTTACCTACTCTTCTCAATCCAATCACCGTAAGGTTGGTGGATGATGGGTGATCTTGTGAATTTTTTAGAACTTTTACGAGTTTTTTTATCCATTTAATTTGAATTTTGGCTTAGTCTTGTTAAATTCCGGTGTTGTGTTTATGTAGGGAGGATTGATTGGTTTAGCTGCTGCCACTGTTGGGTTGAGTTCCGAAGCCGCCCAACATCTTGAGGTAAGCACTAGTTTGCCTTTAGTAGCTGTCTGTTAATATGTTTAAATCTTTTACAAACATGTTGAACAATCTTTACCATGGTATTGTAATTCAAGAGCCAAGAATTACCTCTCAAGTTTTTCAAAAAAGAAGAAAAGAAACAAGAATTATCTCACAAGGTTTAAAGACTTATGCTCTATGATTGTAATGTTTTAGGGTTGTTAATGGAGGTTCGGTGTTTGTTTGCTAACGAGAAAGCAATTATTAGTTATTACCTGAGATAAGCTATGGGTTTTTTCATTATCTCGTAATAAAATTAGTGATTAATTTGCTCTTGATGCAATCTGCCAGCAAATTGTGCCACCAGTGCTTAATTCTTTATCTGACCAAGATAGCAGAGTGCGTTATTATGCCTGTGAAGCTCTATATAACATTGCAAAGGTGAAAGAAGATTGGTTTTGCTATGTTTTTCTTGTAATTTCATGTTTTATTTACTAATAGCGGACATGATATGCTGTCTTCTTCTGTACAGGTTGTCCGAGGAGATTTTATCATATTTTTTAATCAGATATTTGATGCATTATGCAAGCTATCTGCTGATTCTGATCCCAATGTACAGAGTGCTGCTCACCTTTTAGATAGGCTTGTGAAGGTTAATAATTGCTCCCTCATCTAAATGTTGGAATCTAATTATGTGAAATATGGGAATTTATTGCCCTTCTATTTTTACTATGTGAAACAGGACATTGTTACTGAAAGTGACCAATTTAGGTATGCAATGTTCCCTTCCATTTTCACATCATGAATCTTGTTTTATTTAGATGTCTCGTTTGAACTTTCTGGGTTCTATCTTTATAATATCATGTGTATGATTGCTTTGCTTTCAGTATTGAAGAATTTATACCTTTACTAAGAGAGCGTATGAATGTCCTGAATCCCTATGTCCGCCAGTTTTTGGTTGGATGGATAACTGTACTGGATAGTGTCCCAGATATTGACATGTTGGGCTTCCTCCCTGATTTTCTTGATGGTAATAAAATCTCATGTCTTTTAAACCAATGTACTACTTCCCTATGAGAATTTATTTTATGAGAATTTATTTTAATTAATTAGTTCTTGACAACTCTCAGGTTTGTTTAATATGTTAAGTGATTCTAGTCGTGAAATACGGCAACAAGCTGATTCAGCCCTTTCAGAGTTCCTGCAAGAGATTAAAAACTCCCCAGTAAGATTTCTACTAACATGTTCTTTGACTGTTGGATTAACTCCGTGGACAATTGTCTTGAAGTTTCTTAGGCTAAGATTGTCTGTTTTACACATTCTTATGGGAATAACAGGATTGGTTACTTTTTTTTACTGAAAAGGGAGATGGATTTATCATATATCATTACAAAGTATTTCTCATAGAAAGAAATGTTTTGTTCATTTGTAATTTTCTGACTCGAACAGTGCTACTCTTGAAGTCTGTAGATTATGGTCGCATGACTGAGATACTGGTGCAAAGGGCAGCTTCTCCTGATGAATTCACTCGGTTAACAGCTATCACTTGGGTTAGTAGTGTTTGACTTTATGTTGCCATAGATGGGAGAATATTTTTATAGAAGAAAAGAGGAAAATAATCTTGATAATTGGTTCTTTCTTTCCCTTGTCAACTTATTTTTTCATACTATATTTTTTTCCTTGCTATTCTAAGATCACCTTCACATCACATCATAGAAATTTTATTTAATTTTCTCTTTGGACAGATAAATGAGTTTGTAAAACTAGGTGGAGATCAACTTGTTCCCTACTATGCTGACATACTGGGAGCCATTCTCCCCTGCATATCTGATAAAGAAGAGAAAATTAGAGTGGTAATTTTATTTCTTTTATAGTATCCTTAATGAATCATATATAACTTTTTTGCAATGTCTTTTAGAAACTCATTTGAGTTCTTTCCTTTACGTGTTTTATTTTAATATTTTTATATTAGGTTGCTCGTGAAACTAATGAGGAACTTCGTTCAATCAAGGCTGATCCAGCAGAGGGTTTTGATATTGGGGCCATTCTCTCCATTGCAAGGAGGTGTGGTTTTTGTTACTTAAGAAAAATGCTAGTTTTGAAATTTTACTAGTAGTCCGCGCTTCCATCAGCATAAATACCCTTCTGTATTTTGAAGGGCTACTGAAAAGTGCTTAAAACGGTGTCTTTGTTTTATTTACTCTTGAAATAATTTCATTTTACAGTTATTTTGTAGTAATTTCTATTTTCTTTGATTGATCAGGCAACTGGATAGTGAGTTGGAAGCCACTAGAATTGAAGCATTGCACTGGATATCAACCCTTTTAGACAGACATCGGGCTGAGGTGAGGAAGCAGTTATTTGTGATTTTCGTTTACATCTGGTTGTGTGTGTGTTTTCCGTACTTTGTTTTTTCAGTGATCTTACTTGACAAACACTTCTTTGAATTCCAAGTTTGTACTACTGTTTAAGCATTTAAACTACTTGCAATAAATCTCAAATCTCTTAAAATTACACATTGAAGGTGTCTGCTTTTCATGTTGTTGTTACTTTATATTTTTATCTTCCTTTTGAACAAGGAGTGTCTATCACTTTATGCATTGGTGCTTAAGATGTTTTTAGTCCAAGTAAAATTAACTGAAGACGGTGGCTACTAAATTACAGGTAGATGCTAAGTACAAAAGGTTTGAATTAAAGTTCCACCAGCCTTTTTTCCATTAATACAACTTGACTATATAATGGTCCACGATCAGATATTGATGGCTGCCAAAGTCAAACTGTCAAAGCTTGTTTACTTCCTTTGGTACATGGATATGCCTAACATCTTTGTCTCAATAGAATCCCTAATTGACCTTTCTTTGGATTATTATTAGCATTTTTTGTAGATGCACATCTGATGCCACATACCTGAAATCTTTTAATGTAGCAAACATACCACATTGCCTGCGTCAAGGCATGATAATTTCAACATAATTGAAATAAAAAGTGTACGACCTCGTAAAATTTGTAATTTGCATGGTATATTTATTTGCTGTTTCTGATGCTAGTGTTTCTCAAATATGCATGATGGTTAGTTCTTTTACCTGAATCAGGTCTTGTGTTTTCTAAATGACATATTTGACACTCTTTTGAAAGCTCTCTCCGACTCTTCTGATGAGGTATATTTCTGCTTCTGCTTATGTGTATATTTAAATGTTACATTAAGAGTTCTATTTTATTTTTTTGTTCTTGTTTCACATATTTGTATTACTATAATTACATCAGATAATTTTGTTACCTAGATTGAACTACTATTGAAAGTTCCTAGGCCCTAGCTAACTCAGTTGGCAATATCCTTAGTCTCTTCAAGAACCTAAAAAGAGTCTTGCCTTTGCTAGAGATTCTCCTACTCCCCATTCTGTCTTTGTAAACGATAGTATCTCGATGATCAAACCCATAGGAAGGTTTACAAATTTCTACAATTTAAACTTACTTCCTGAAAATGAGACTAATTGACTAATCAAAGCTTCGGTTGCCAAAGTTGTTATTTGATCGTCTTACTTGCTCACACAAAAGTAGATTACAAAAACATGAATGAAACTAGTTTCTACAATGATCTAAACAATTAACTAAATCAGACTGTAGACTTAACTTGGAAACTAGTATAGAAGTATGGTTGATTAGTGACTTGGATTTAATCATAATTGATTAACTTGGATAATCTTATTGTTGGAGAAACACATTGATGGCTCGCAAATTATAAGGTAACTAGAACTCTCTCAATATCCTAGGCTTCCTGGTAGAGGTTTCACATCCTAATCTGACCCTCCTAGGATAACTGAGCCTAAATTCTCACCGAATTCCCTTCACAGGACCCATTTTCTCATTCATATTAGTTAATCTTAGCTCTCTCATTATTAAAATTGGAGACAATCCACTTCTAAATTCTGTAAACCTGCTAACTCCCTAATTTGATGAAAAAGTTGCCTTGCTTAAAAACTGCAAAATTAACTGTTTTCCTACTTAAATCCTTCATGGTGCCACCGTGCATTTTGCTCTTCAATTTGATTCATTACAAGGCCCTTTTTCCTACAACGTAGGCTCGGATTAGAATTTTTTATAAACACAAATATGGCCTTAATTCAAAATCTAACAAAATAATATGAAGGCTGACTTTAAAAATGAAATCTAAACACTATCACAGAAAATGAGCAAAACCAACTAAAATAATCTGGATTTACCCAAGAACAAGCTAATAAGTCGAAAACAACCTGCTTTTGGATAGGAATCATATATGCTAATTTCTTATGCAATTTTGATGCTGCCATCAGGTTGTGCTCCTGGTTCTTGATATTCATGCGTGCATAGCACAAGACCCCCCACATTTCCGCCAGCTTGTTGTTTTTCTGGTGCATAATTTCCGGGTTGATCATTCTCTGCTGGAGAGGTAATTCTAGGTCTCTCAAGCACTTTTTTTTTTCTAAATGGTTTCGTTGTAAGTTTTGAATTATTTTGTTGAGTTGAGCCCTCATGCGGGCTATGTGGCCAACGTGCGTTCTAATTATGTACATGTGGCTCATCGCTTTCTTTTGCAAATCATTCTCCTTATTCCTAGGCGTGGTGCTTTGATAATCCGTAGACTTTGTGTTCTCTTGGATGCTGAACGGGTCTATCGTGAGCTATCCACCATACTAGAGGGAGAAGCAGACCTGGATTTTGCCTGCATTATGGTTCAGGTTCTGTCTTGTATTTAAGAATTCAAATAATGCAATAATGTTCTTCTGTTGAAATAATAAAATGAAGCAGCTCCTTAACATTATCAGAGTTGATATGTTTTTTTTATAATTGTTATCTTTAGGAGAATGGTATTCCATTGTGTCTGACTTTGAATCTTATCCTTTGTGTTTCAGGCTTTGAATTTGATTCTACTTACTTCGTCTGAGCTATCCGAGCTACGGGAACTTTTAAAGCAGTCACTTGGTAATGCTGCTGGAAAAGATTTATTTATTTCTTTGTATGCTTCATGGTGCCATTCATCCATGGCGACCATAAGTCTCTGTTTATTAGCACAGGTAAGAAATTATAAACCCCCTTAATGGCTAGCCAATCCCTCCCTCTATTTTCATGTAGTCGGTTGTGCTTGGACCCTCTGATTTCGTTGTTGTTAATCCAGTTTATTTGCTTGATAGACATATCAGCATGCAAGTGCCGTGATTCAGTCCTTGGTTGAGGAAGATATTAATGTCAAGTTCTTGGTTCAGCTTGATAAATTGATTCGCTTGCTGGAAACTCCCGTCTTCACTTATCTTAGATTGCAGGTGCCGAGATAAATGCTAACTGGGATCACTTGTCCTTTTAATATCTTTAACGTGCTTGAGTTGGTAGGAATTGTGATACTGTATATGTTCTCTCATCTAAATGCTATTTGCGGCTTGCTGCACATTTTACCAGGCCAAAATATATTAACTTTGGTGAATTCATTAGTTGTAATTGCAATTGTACTTTTATTATAAGTAATTTTTTCCTATTTTCCTCGTTCATCTTTTAAATTTAGAATGTCTGTCATGTAGCTGATCCTTTTTCTGATTTCCAGCTTCTTGAACCAGGAAGATATATATGGTTGCTGAAAGCATTGTATGGTCTTTTGATGTTGCTTCCACAGGTATGTCTGTGCTACTTTCTTTTCTTGGCACCCCTTCCCCAAGCCTAAAAGATGGATGTCATTGCAAACAACTTGACTCATCGAACAGGTCAAACAGTTGCTTATACTCCACCGTCGATACAGGGATATGATTGATTTGTTTTAAGGGGACATCTGTAGAGAGTTTCTTAGCGCCTGTCACAAACTGACGCTCACACACATGTACACGTTGTGCATTAGATTTTCATTGTTAAATTATATTGACCCTTTGATTGAACTACAGCAAAGTGCTGCATTCAAGATCTTGCGGACTCGTTTGAAAACTGTGCCATTATACTCCTTTAATGGTGATCGAATCAAACGGGCATCATCGGGCAACTCATACAACCATTATATCACGGAGGATGGTGATATAAGCCAAGATAATGGGAATTTACGAAATGAAATTAACTTTGCTTCAAGGCTGCAACAGTTTGAGCAAATGCAGCAACAGCACCGCATGCTTGAAAAATCAAAGGCACAATCACGAAAAAGTTCCACTCCTTCATCAAAGGTGTGTCAGCTGGTGGTTGATATGTTCACACCGTCTTTTATGGTTTTCCTAGACAAGAATCAAATTGTCATCTCTCCCCTTTCTCTATGCAGGAAGGGCCTGAAGCAGCAGCAGCAGAAGCATCCCAACGACCTTCAACATCATCTAGAAGAGGCCCGGGGTAGTTGCTAGTGCCTGCCTATTAATAGTTCAGGGTCATTTGTACGATGATCTCGTGATGGTTGTCGAGCCAGAGGTGAGATCCAAAGTATAGTATGTAAAATTGTATACCATGGTAGCTTCTTTCTATTAAACTCATGGAGGTGGAAAATGGTGCAAAATTGGGATCTTGGATATAAGCTGGGAGGGGACATTCCAGGCTATTCTTTTTGTTTTTTTCTCCTTTGTAAACAGGATATGTATACCCATGTGGTTCTGTTTTTTTTTTTTTAATTGAAATCCACATGGATCAGAAGGAGATGAAATGAATTTAGAGAATGCCCTTCTTCCTTCTTCCTTTTTTTGTGGTTCATATCTTGGCAATCTTTAGAAAACATGGGAGTTTCTAATTCATGTAGCCGTCTACAGTAGGACTGAGTCGAGTAAAAAAGTTGGCATGTCATATTTTACAATTCAAATTTTATTTTATTTTTTTTAATTCGAGTCGAGTTTTCGAGTTCTTATACAACTTAATTGTAATTGTTTATCATGTTATAGTACAATTTGATTTTAATTTAAACGACTTTCTCTAATTATATAAGATATGCATATATATTTCTTCATATCGGTATATATATTAGGAGAAATTGAGGGATTCGACTCGAGCTTAAAAATTAATCCACTAATTATTAAAAATTTTGAGTTATTCGAATTTCTATTTTACAATTTAAAATTTATTTTAAACTTTTTTGAGTAGAGTTTATAAAGTTTCGAGTCTGAGTCAAAAAATTCTATATTTTTGAACCGAGTCAGTTTTGCTCACCCTACTATACAATACTCACATGAACGTCACGGTCCACGTGTACTTTGATTGTACACATCAGAATTATAATCATCAATACGACCATGAGAAAGACTTGATCCCACTTGTAGTGAAGTGTTCGTTTGTGAGTAACTATCCGTATATGGATTTATACACTTTTAATTTCGTTCGTTAATTTTCATACATCTAACTATTAAAAAAATGTAAAAACTGTGTTAGTGAATCTCATTTCTCTGTATAAGGTGCTGGATCTACTTACAATAATCTGAAACTAAAATAATTTTATACATTTCCATAAAAATTAATATGATTTATGTTTGTTTAATCTTACAATAACATTGTTTTAGGTTTTATTGTTATTCTCATTGTTGTTTGGAAAATTATTCAAATGCACATTGTGTAGTCTCTTCTAATTTCACGGGACAGAAATTTAGTTTAGATTTTTAATTTGTAGGATTAAGTGTTTAAGTCAGAATTAGAGATTTAAATTTTATTTTTAAAAGAGTAAATATATGTATTTGTATAATTTATTTAAAGGATGAGTCTACCACGTGCGACGAACATCGATGAACACCACTAATGATGAACACCGATGAACATTATTAAATTAATTAATAAAGATTTAAAATTTCAATGACTCATCATACAATTAATAATTATTTTAAAAATTCAATTAAATTATTTTTTATATATATTAAAATTTTATTTTTTTAATAAGGGTAAACTATATATTTAGTACCTCACTTATTTTCGTATTTCTATTGAACCCTCATTATTTAAATATTATTTCAATTTGACCCTATTTTTTATAAAAAAAATAATTTAACCCTTAACCTAAAACCCTAAACTATTAAACCTTAAACCCTTAAACTCTTAAACGTATACCCTAAACCATATATCATTAAAAATAGTTTCACCATCATCGATTCAATTCAATTTAATGAATCGTTGAATTCTTCTAAAATATTTAATTAAATTATTTTTTTATATATATCAAAATTAATTAAACTCGAATCTCATGCCCTTTCCGGTGCTTGATTTCTTAAGGAGACGACGGTGGTACTGGAGGTGATGGTTGCTGGATTCTGATGGTCTCGTGGGGCTACAAATTGGCTCGGCATCAGGGTTAGACGGGATCGAGACGGTAGACATACTAGCAAATCTGCTGAAGGTGCTCCTCTGGTTTCTCGTCGTTTCATGGCAAATTTCTTTGTGTTTATCTCTTTGTTTCCCTTGGTATGGTGTTTCTTTTTAGAAGCATGGGCACTTATGAACCTCTGTTGCTGTCTTCTTTTTTTTTTTAAATTATTTTAAAACAATTTTACCATCATTCGAGTTTAATTAATTTTGATATATATAAAAGATAATTTAATTAAATTTTTTAGAAGAATTCAACGATTCATTGAATTGAATTGAATTGAATCGATGATGGTTAAATTATTTTCAATGGTTTAGGGTATATGTTTAAGAGTTTAACGGTTTAAGGTTTAATAGTTTAGGGTTTTAGGTTAAGGGTTAAATTATTTTTTATAAAGAATATAGTCAAATTGAAATAATATTTAAATAATGAGGGTTCAATAGAAATACAGAAATAAGTGAGGTACTAAATATATAGTTTACCTTTATTAAAAAATAAAATTTTAATATATATAAAAAATAATTTAATTGAATTTTTAAAATAATTATTAATTGTATGATGGGTCCTTGAAATTTTAAATCTTTATTAATTAATTTAATGGTGTTCATCGATGTTCATCATTAGTGGTGTTCATCAATGTTCGTCGCACGTTGTAGAATTTTCCTTTATTTAAATTTATTTTGATTTAAATCTTATCAAACTTGATGTAAATACTGATATAAAAATTCCCAGTATAATAGCTCATATCACTTTAAAAATCAAAATTCCCATCAAGGTAGTAAGATTTTACAAGTCAGTTAGAAGAAGGTTAATTATAAATAAAAATCAAATATGTGATAATCTTTTAATTGTTGTGAATAAAATAACAAGAACAACGAACACGTATAAAAGAATAAAGAAATGAGAAAAAGATGTAGATTTGTATTATTCTCAAATATAGACTTGTGTACAATGCCTTCAGTAAATCATTTATTTATAGGCATAAGAAGTACATAATACATTAAATTTTAATTAATGTAGATAATATTCTTAATGATAAAGTAAGTCAAATATCCTTGATAAAGTTCTTATAATGATAGACATTCACATAAATAAATATTCATAACACTCCCCTTGGATGTCTATGAAGATAATGTGCTTCGTTAAAACCTTACTAAGATAAAAGTTTAATGGGAAAAAAAATTTAGTGAAGGAAAAAGAGCACACACATCTTTGATACACATAACATGTTGCCTCATTAAAAACCTTACAAGAAAAATTCATTGGAACAAAATATCGGTCAAGAAAAAAAGAGTGCAACACGTATTTACTCCCCTCATAAAAACACCATAGAAGATTTTTGAATCTTTATAATTCAATCTGGAATACTATTTTAAAAGATTGTGAGGGATGAAACTTTGGAGTAATATGTTCTATGATGTATCAATCTTTCAATTGAGATATACATCTTGCATTATATCTACACAAGATAGCTTTGTATCATATCTTGTGAAAGTAAATCCACATATCTTTTGAATATGTTGGGTCAATGGTCTTAGCCAAAAGCATTTTTAGCTTACATCGTGCATAACAATTATTTCTACAAGATTTGAGGAGACATTGACGGATGTTTGAAGGTCTAAAAGTAATGATCTTTGTATATCCAGAGATTTTTCTTGACCAACTAATGTATGATGCTTTCAAACGAATTATTTATTTTTCTTTCGAAGATAAGTTTATTCACACCAAATAATCTTGCAATCATAAGGATACTCAATAAATATGTTTTATCCATATTGAATCTTCTTTAAGATTCTTTCAGTTGATGTTCATTCATTAAATGCATTGAACGCACTTTATGAGATTCCAATTTGAAGCTCTTTAGGAGTTTTAATGAAATTCAAATTATCATAATGGATCTTGATCTAAAACTCCTTTATAAAAATACATAAGAAAATTTTATCATTCTTACAATATTTCTTCAATTCAGAGCCGACCCTAAGGCAGGTCGAACCGATCGACCGCCTAGGGCCTCATTTTTCCTAACTTTTACTACCTTAAAATTATAATAGAAAAATGTCTTAAAATTTAATTATAATATTAGAGAGACCTCCATTTTGAGGCATAAATAACAAGTACAAGATCAATGGTTCATAACATCGTATTGGTAATAAAAAATAATTTTACTTCCTTAGAATGATCTTTTATCACTCTTGTCATCCTTATAACCTCACTATCGGTGGGTAGAAGTATTCTTAATATAACCATATTTTTTCATGTATATATTCATGGCCTCGACCACGACCACAACTTCTAATGTGGCTTTTATTCTTTCCATAATATAATCTCACATTCACTTCAGGGAATAGAGTAGAGCCATTGGGCCTTTAAAACTTTTTTTTCACGATATTGTGTTTGAGGACAACATTATTTGTCGTGAAAAGTAGAGTATGTTTTTATTAACATATCCTCATCATTGATACTTGGTCATATAACTTCAGTTGTGTAGTAATTTAGATCATATCGAAGTTATGTCACTAACTGAATAATGATTTACCATGTTTGCATTCACTTCAGGGAATGAAACAGATCCAATATTCACATGGAATAAACATCATGCTTGCATTCACTTCAGGGAATGCCTCCCATAAAACTTTTTTGGATCAAGACGATTTTTCGTAACTTGAACTTGGGAGAAGTCAGTAGCCGAGTTTTTCAACACATGAAAATTATTGCTTTCAAGCAAATATAGACTTTATAACAGTCTTCTTGTAGATTCATAATCACCATGATTTATTGCACTTTAGAATTGTAGTTTAAAGGGGAAAAAATAAAAATAGAGTTTACCGATAATAATTTTCCTCTCGAGGACGATGGAGACATAACAAATGACCAAGATAACTTCTCATAATCCCTTTATAACACGTCTCTTTCCAAGTCATTTAAATAAATATAAAACTCAAAACACGGTTAAAAATATCAACTTTTATTGATAGAATATCACAAAACAAATATTAATGTTTAATTATAAACTAAATAAATAGAGAACCAAACCTAGGAAATTCTGTAAGCACCTAGAATGATCTAAAGAACCAAGCTTACTTGGTAAGTGTTGCTAGGGATGTAAAAACAGGTCAACAGTTGGGTTTCAGGTCGGGCTCTGTCAGGTCGGGTCAAATCAGTTACAGGTTATTTCAGGTCATTTTTTGTTTTGACTCGATTCGGTTCGGGTTCGGGTTCATTTCGGGTCGGTTCATTTCAGGTCAGGCCAAAACGGTTAATTGACAGGTTGATTTCAGGTCGGTTTCGTTTCAGGTCGGGTTCGTTTCAGGTCGGGTTCGTTTCAGGTCGGGTTCTTTTCAGGTCGGGTTCTTTTCAGGTCGGTTTCGTTTCAGGTCGGGTTCATTTCAGGTCGGTTTCGTTTCAGGTCGGGTTCATTTCAGGTCGGGTTCCTTCAGGTTTAGGGTTTATTGTGTTATGTGTAGGGACTAGGGATTAGGATTTAACATACATAATATTAGTACATTATACGTACATATATATATAGGGATTATGGTTTAGTGCTTTAGTAGTTTAGATATTAGGGTTTAGGGGTGGGCGGTATGGTCTAAGGTTTAGGGATTAAGGATTAATGTTTAGGGTTCATAAATTGATACATACATGCTTACATGCATTGTATATATATATAGATGGATTATGGTTTTTATTTTTAGGGTTTAGGGTGTATGGTTTAGGGTTTAGGGTTTAGGGTTCATAAATTGATACATACATACTTACATGTATTATATATATATTGATGGATTAGGGTTTTTATTTTTAGGGTTTAAGGTTTAGGGTTTATAAATTGATACATACATACTTATGTGTATTATATATACATACATATATGGATTGAGGTTTTATTTTTAGGGTTTAGGGTTTTGGGATTATGGTTTAGGGTTCATAAATTGATACATACATACTTATTTGCATTATATATATACATACATATATAAATTTTCTAATATCCGCCGAATCTCCCGCTAAGCAAACCAAAACCACCGAATCTCCCGCGCCGAATCTCCCGCTAAGCAAACCAAAACTGCCGAATCTCCCGCTAAGCAAACCAAAACTTTGGCATTGACGTGTCGCTTCATTGCTTGCTTGGATTGCATTCATACGTAGTCTATATATTTAAACCCTAAAAACAAACATTATTAAGTTAATTATATCAAATAAACTAAAAATTTGTAAGTTTGCCTTATTCTATCCAAAGTTAAACACAAACATTATTGCTAAGTTAATTAAGTTAATTATAAAGATTTAAACAACATAATTTAATTAAGTCATTTAAGTTATTGTTAAAGTTATTTAAGTTTTTATATATTCACTGTGTTAATTATAAAAATTTAAACAACTTAACTTAATTAAGTCATTTAAATTATTCAGGTTTTTATAAAGTTATTTAATTTAAGTTAATTAAGTGTGTTAAGTTAATAAAAAAATTTAATCAACTTGTGTTAATTAAGTATAAAGATTTAATTTAATAATGTTTATTCATTTAACTTAAGTTAATTAAGTATAAAAAATTATCTTTCAAGTTATTTTAAAATTAAAGTTAAGTTAATTAAGTATAAAGATTTAATTTAATAATGTTTATTCATTCAACTTAAGTTAATTAAGTATAAAAATTTATCTCAAGTTATTTTAAAATAAAAGTTAAGTTAATTAGAAAGACAATTTGATTTAATAATGTTTATTCATTCAACTTAAAATGAATGCAAGTTAATTAAAGTTATTTTTAATCTTAAGTTAAATTAATTTAGCATTAATTTATTCATATTATTTATTGTTAACTTAAAAGATTATTTTTATTATTTTTAATTAAAATTATCTTTTAATTAAAGATAATTTATTACCACTTGATATTTATTCATTCAATTTATCTTTTAATTAAAGTTAAGTTAGTTAATTTATTAATACTTGACATTATTACTAAATTTAAAAACTACTTATTATTTTTAATTAATTTTAAAATTTTAAATTCATTAAATATAACTTCTTCAAATGTCAGATAATTATCATTATCAGCAAATCAAATAATAATATCAGTTCAGGTCAATATCAATTCAGGTCAATATCAGTTCAGGTCAAGAACAGTTCAGGTCAATAACAGTTCAGTTCAATATCAGGTCGGGTTCAAAACAGGTCGGGTTCAAAACAGGTCGGGTTCAAAACAGGTCGGGTCCAAACAGGTCGGGTTAAATCGGTTATCTGGCAGGTCAGTCTCGAGTTCGGGTTCGTTTCGGTCGGGTGCAGGTCGGGTTCGATTACTACAGTAACAGGTCAAATTCGGGTTCGGGTTCACTTCGGTCGGGTGCAGTTCGGGTTCGGTTTCTACAATAACAGGTCAAATTCAGGTTCGGGTTTGTTTCGGTCGGGTGCAGGTCGGGTTCGGGTCATTGAATTCTCGAGTCAAACCAGGTTTTGACTCGATCGGGTTTCAGGCAGGTTACCAGGTCGGGTCAGTTTTTCACACCCCTAAGTGTTGCCATTCCATGGCCTGGCTTGAAACTAATTTGCATTTATGGAGTTTATACCGTGGCGCAACGCGAGTTGTCATAAATTTTTGAGTAAACTACAATGAAGGTCACTTAATTATGAGTATGGTTACATTTGGGTCATCTAATTATTAAAAGTTATATTTAGATCACTCAATTATGAGTAAAGTTACATTTGAGTCACCCAATTATTAAATGTTACATTTGGATCACTCAATTATGGGTAAAGTTATGTTTGGGTCACTCTTCATATTTAAAAAATACATCAATTTAGTCATTTTTTTCTTCCAAATCACTTGTACATTCTCGTTAACATTAGAGTACTTCATTTGAAATCATTAATTAATCTAATACATAAATTGATATACTTTTTTTTTTAAATACGAAGGGTGACCCAAATATAACCTTACCCATAATTGAGTGATCTAAATGTAACCTTTAATAATTGGGTGACCCAAATGTAACCTTACCCATAATTAAATGACTCAAATGTAACTTTTAATAATTGAGTGACCTAACTGTAACCTTATCTATAATTGAGTGACCTCCGTTGTAGTTTACCCTAAATTTTTTTATCTCTGTTCTCTATTTTCTCACCTAATGAAGAGAAACACACATTACACCCTTTATGTAGTTTTCACCTTGATTCATTTGTCAATGTTTCTTGTTTTCTCTCATTAATTTGTAAGACATAATAAAACTACACGAGAATTAATGTTTTTCAAATATAATCAAACATATCTATGATTTTTTTAAAATTTAAAATTTAAAGCGAAAGACTATTAATAACTAAAAAAATAGAAAAAAAAATTATCTTTGGTTCAACGCAGAATCGAATTTTTTCGGTAATTTTTTTGGGATTTGAACGAAGAGCACCAAAATATTTTGAGCTAACTCGTGCTGATAACGCGTTGTGAATAAAATAACAAGAACAACGAACAAGAATAAAAGAACAAAGAGATGAGAGAAAGATGGAGATTTGTATTATTCTCAAATATAGACTTGTGTACAATGCCTTCGGTAAATCATCTACTTATAGGCATAAGAAGTAGGGTTGTAAAAACAAGTCAGAACCTGAAAACCTGCCTGAAACCTGCTCGAGTCAGAACCTGATTTGACCTGAGAATTTGATGACCCGAACCCGAACTGTAACTGACTGTTGCTGACCCGAACCCGAGTTGAACCTGTTACTATAGCAACCGAACCCGAGACCGACCTGGAAAATTACCTGATATTACCTGACTGAATCGACCCGAGATCCGATTTTACCCGACCTGTTTTGAACCCGATCTGTTTTGAACCCGACCTGTTATTAGACCCGACCTGTTTTGAACCCGACCTGTTTTGAACCCGACCTGTTTTAAACCCGACCTGTTATTAGACCCGACTTGTTTTGGACCCGACCTGTTTTTAACCCGACCTGTTTTGTACCTGAACTGATATTGACTTGGTTTGATAATTGATACTTAATAAGTAATAATGATATTTTTAATATATGATATGAAGTAATATTATGAACTATTATGAAAAAGTCTATATCTATAATTTGAATAGTTTAAAATGTTAAGTATCTAACAAAATGTATTATATATATAATTAAAAGATTTATTTTTAATAAATAAAAGATTTGTTTAATAAGTAATTAGTAAAAGTAAATATAAACTTGATAAATAAAAATATTTATTTTTAATAAATAAAAATCTAATATATACTAAAATACATAGTACATATATAATTTTTACTAAGGCATATATTTTACTATATATATTTTAAGTCATACTAATTTGATTTGATATTGTTTAATTTAACTTCTTTCTTAATATATAGACTAAGGCATACTAAAATACATAGATAGTATATATTTTTACAATTAATAATTTAAATCTTTCTCAATTAATTGATTAATTAGTATTGTTTATTTTAAGTCTGAAATTTTTTATAAAAATTTACAAAGATACATTACACCAAAATGTTTTAAGTTTGTAAAATATTTAAGTTTGAATTTTTTTAATTGATATTGTTTATTAAAAGGCATTCCTTGTTAGTTTTCTACAATTAGTACTTGGTGTTTGTTTCTTACAAAACAAATAAAAATGAAATGTAAAGTAAAATGTATAACTTTTTTTAAGAAAAGGGCCTCATTAAAAACCCCTCTAAACCTAAGTAGGGAAAAGAGTGCCCATAATAATATTAATGAAACTAAAAAAGTGTATAAGTTTACAAACATTGGAATCCATCACTTCAGACTTACAAATCCAGCAACAAAATTAAAAATTACAATCCAGCAACAACCACATTTTGCATCCAGCAACAAAAAAAACTAAGCATACCAACAACATCAAAATAACAGCAGCAACAGCAGGTAAATTGGAATCCTACAAAATGAAAACAAAGACTTACAACAAAAAAGAAACAATAAACATAAGTATAGAAAAATAGATCACAAACAGAATCCAAAACAAAAACAACTATCAAAGTCCATATACCTTAACCAGAAGGATCGCAATCTTACAAAAGTTCACACCCCATCCTACAAAAGCCTACACAAGGAATAAGAATCAGAAACAATATAATCCTGTAAGAAACAGATCGCTCAAACTCAGCATCGATGTTTAAAACTTCATACGATAAACATAACTTTAAGAAATATAATCCTGTAAGAAACAGAGACCATAACAATTCCGGGTGTTGGATATATATCTCAGATTAAGAGAAAATTCATTAAGGGTTTAGGGTTCATACATTGATAGGCACATAAATACATTTTAGTCTCAATATTAGGCACTAGAATGAACAAAATATCATCAAATGATTTATATCTAAAATATTGGAGTAAATTACAAAAATTAAAAAATAATAAGGGTAACTTTATGTAGAAAATAAAATTTTAGGAAATAAAATAAATAAAAATATCACCATATTAAAAATAATAAAATTTATAACTACATATATATATACACACACATATACATATAAGTATACATATATTATGATATATACATATACACGTATTGTTATAATTAATTAAACATATATATATATATATATACTAAAACACATATACATGTATGTATGTAAGTTTTAGTATGCATATATATATATATATACCTAAACATTACCCATAAACCTCAACCCTTAAATTTTATAATCACTAATAATTCGAGTACAAGCCTAATCCCCTAATCCTTAAACTAATCTCATAACCCCAAATAATTAAGTTGACACATTTACCCCTAAACCCCAAACATAAATATCTAAATCTTACAGACACTATTCACTAATAATTAGAGTGCAATCCTAATCACATAATCCCTAAACTAATCTCATAGCCCCAAACAATCAACTTGACACACTTACCCTTAAACCCTAAACATAAACCCATAAATCTAACAAACAAAATAAATTGAAACATAAAAGGACAAATCTAAATAATAAATTAAAACTAAATTATTAATTAGAGCCCAAATCACAAATGAATAAAAATATTAAACCTAATTACTTACCAAATCTTTATACGATGACCAAATCAAATTTAAAGTAAACCAAAAAACTTAATAATTAATTAATTTATGAAGCATGGCCTAATTAAATAAAATTTAAAGAAACTAAACCAAAAGTTAAGACTAAAAAAACAAATTAAAACCTAAAAAACCTAAACCCTAACCATCTAATTAAGGAAGGACCTAAAGAATAATTAACCCCTAAATAAAACAAAATCTCACATCCACTCTTTGATATTGGCGGCAAAAATCCCCTCCCCCCCCCGCCCCAAATTTGATCTGGCGCCAAATCCCCCCCCTTTTTTTGTTTGATATGGTGTCAACCCCCCTAATTTCCTATCAATAATAAAAATTTTCCCCCCATTAATTCAAAAAAAAACTTCCCCCTAAACTAAAAAAAAATTCTTTTATTATTTTAATAGTTATAATTAATTTTTTTACTAAAATATTTTTAAAATTTAATGATCACAATTAATTAATTGATTTAAATTTTAAATAATTTATTTTAAATTCATCCATCACAACTTATTAATTTAATAAAACTTTTAAATTTTGAATATTTTTAATAAAATAAATTTAAGTATGTTAATTCTTATTAAACTTCACAAATAATTTATATTGAACGAGTTAGTATTAAATTAATTTAATAAATTAATACTTTACATTTATCAACACTTTAAATTTATCAAATCATAGACTTCTTCAACTATATATCATGTAAATATCAAGTCAGATCAATATCAGTTCAGGTTAAAAATAGGTCGGGTTCAAAGCAGGTCGGGTCAATTAACAGGTCTTTTATTTCAAGTTGAGCTCTTTTTATTTTTATTTTTTTAATTTAGACTATTGTTTTTAACTTTTTAATATTGTAATATTTTTTATGTTAGTCTCTAAAACTTTTATTTAATTCTAAATTGATCCCTATTCATTATTTTTTATATTCACCCAATGTTTTTTATTTATAATTTGGTACATTTCTTCATTAGTTTTTTAACTTGGTGTTTTTCAATTATAGTCTCCAAAGCTTTATTTGTATTCTAAATTGACCTCTATTCATTTTTTTAAAAAATTAGCCCGATATTTTCTAATTTTAATATGATATTTTTGTTCATTATACTCCCTAAAACTTTATTTTTATTCCAAATTGACCACAATTCATTATTTTTAAAATGTTTCATTGTTTTAATTTGATATTTTTGTTCATTATAGTCCTTAATACTTTATTTTTATTCCAAATTGACCCTAATTCCTTTTTAGTATTTTATAATATTTTTTTTTATATTTGTTCATTATAGTCACTAAAATTTTGTTTTTATTTCAAATTGACACATATTCATTATTTTTCATTTGTCTGATGTTTTATACTTTTAATTTGTTTTTTTCATTATAATCCCCACAAGTTTATTTGTATTTCAAATTGACCCATATTCATTTGTTTTTCAAATGAATGCCCAATGTTTTATAATTTTAATATGATATTTCTGTTCATTCTAGTCCCCAAAATTTTATTTTTATTCCAATTTGACCCATATTCATTGTATTTTTACGTTTTCTAAATTTATTTTGATATTTTTGTTCATTATACTTCACATAACTTTATTTTTATTCCAAATTGACCCATTTTCATTATTTTTTAAATTACTTCAACCTGAAATGAACCCGACCTGAAGTCCACCCGAACCTGAAATGAACCCGACCTGAAATGAACTCGACCTGAAGTCTACCCGAACCTGAAATGAACCCGACCTGAAATGAACCCGACCTGAAGTCTACCCGAACCCGAAATGAACCCGACCTGAAATGAACCCGACCTGAAGTCTACCCGAACCCGAAATGAACCCGACCTGAAGTGTATCCGAACCCGAATTAACCTGTCAATTATCTGCTTCGGACCCGACCCGTTTTGACCCGACCTGGAATGGACCCGACCTGAAATGGACCCGCACCCGACCCGACTCGAGTCAAGACAGAAAAATGACCTGAAATGACCTGTATCCGATTTTACCCGACCTGACAATACCCGACCTGAAACCCATCCGATTACCTGTTTTTACAACCCTAATAAGAAGTACATAATGCATTAAACTCTAATTAATGTAGATAGTATTTCTAATGATAAAATAAATCAAATCTCCTTGATAAAATTCTTATCATGATAGACTTCCACATAGATAAATATTCATAACATTAATCAAATAATAAATTTAAAATTTTCTCAAAGTATATAAAAAAGAACTTATCTGAATCTCACAAATCTTTTCATTTAAACTTCAAATATAAAACTTAAATTCTTACCTCTAAAATCATAAATTATAAAAATCTAATCATCAATATTTAAAACATAAATCATAAACCCTAAATTATAAACCCTAAAATATAATCTAAACTACTAAAACCTAAAATTGACAACCTTATATTTTACACGACTTGTATATTAAAGTATTTTCTATAATTTAACCACGAACTTAGATAAGATGGTAATGGTCTCTTTTACTTGAATCAATGGTCAATGTTTGATCCCCGCCTTTTAGGGGCGTTCAAACGGTAGGTTAAAACAAATTAATTGACTGAACAAAATTTAGTTTGGTTACTTAATTGTTCGGTTGTTTAACGGTTAAAGATATTTTTCAAAAATCTTTTCGAAATTAATTGATTAATTAAAATTTTAATATATAATTAATATATTTTTAATTCTAAGACCAAATTTTAACAATGATCTATAATATTTAAAATTCAATATTTATATTTTAATTTCAATTTTATTTCCAGACAAAAAAAGAAAATCTTGGAACAATATATATATATATATTTAATTTATTGTTACTTAAATTATTATTTTGAATAAAACTAAAAAAATATTAAAAAAGATCGATTAATTCGAAAATCGACTGAATTAATCGAATTTAGTTTGATTCGGTTAATGGTTTAAACTTTTAAAAGTTAGGTTAATTTGGTTTGAATAATTAAGTTTAGTTATTAACTGAACCGACCATTTAAACACTAAAACCTGAGACATTATACATTAGACTTGTTGAGTGTATAAAAGTTCTATTATTTACACCCTTTTTAACCCATATTTCTGCTGCATTCAAGCATTATTCATTGCATTTAGATTAGTTTACAGCAAAACATCACAAATATATTAAAGGCACAAATTCTACTAAGAATGGTTGTTTTTGCAGGTATCCGCCGTAGCTGACGGTGAGGGCAGGCTCTGGGCAGAGAAGCAGAAGAGCTGAACTGGAAAAGCAGACAAAGAGGACGATGCTGCCACGATGCCGCCGTGACAGCAGAGGACGACAGCAGTTTTTGTGGAGAAAAATCAAAGTGGACCTCAACAGATAGAGAAAATTCAGCCCGTCTGTCGTGTGAAAACCTCATATTTTTCCGAGCCCCAGATCAAAAGATATGTCAAGCCCAAAGTTCAAGGAGAGAAAATCCCAAGAAACAATGAGGACGGCTGGAAAGTAGATTCCTTGAAGATTTAGTCTTTATTAGAATCATACTTTTAATTAAAGTTGTAATCCTTGTTAAATTAGAAAACTTGAGCCCAAAGCCTATATAAGGGCATGTATTTTAACCTAGGGCAGAGGCGATACCCAATACCCCATAACCGATAACCAAAAACCCCTAGCCGTTTTCCCGCCGCCGACTTGTTCTAAATCCTTCCTAGGGCCACGGGTTGATTTGTAAAGTAGTTGCAAGGGTTGCTTTTGTTTTAGGAATTTTCAGTTCAATAAAATAAACTTCAAGTTCTCTTATTTTGGTTATTAATATCTTGCAAGAGCATCGGGAGAGCATTGTGAGGTTATCTATTTACTTAGCATCGGGAGAGTTAAGTATACGAAAGAAATAAGAGCAAGTTCTCTAGTTTATAGTTGAACTATCTCGTGCCTAGGGATAGGGCGAGGTTAAGTGGCTAAAGAAGAATTCATACACATCGGTGTTCATCCTTCGATTCACGCCGGGAGGTATCATCAAGACGTGATCATCGACAGACTTGGACCTAGGGATAGGCCAAGGCAGATATGGGATTCTTGCCAAACTTGAAGTACGGAGTTGAGTGTTTGTTGTCGCGACAATCAACGGACTGCTGCCGCGACAGGTGCTGCCCGCGACAGGCGCGACGACAGAACTGGATTTCCTAAACTCTGCAATACCTGCACTACTGAGCAATTCAATACCAGCCCATTCTCTCTATCTTGATTACTTTACTTCTATTTTCCAGTACTCTTTATATTTCTCGTGACAACTTTCTCAAACATCTTTTTTACTTTCGTGCAGTGAATTAAGGTGAAGCTATTAGCCCAATCCCTGTGGAGACGATATCCGATACTTCGTATCACTTTACTACTTGCGTCGTGTATACTTGCACTACAATTGCGATCGACTATTTTACACGCAACAAGTTTTTGGCGCCGTTGCCGGGGATTGGCAATATAACTCTACCTTTTCTTTTACTGCACTTTTCGTTTTTATTTTTACTTTTCTTTTTATTTATCTGTTTTTCTTCTGTGCATTCAACTCTTGCTTTTCACAAGGTTTCTTGTTTATGCGCAGATCGAATAGAGGTAAAGATCCTGAGTATCAATTAGATCCGGAAATCGAACGATCATTCAATCTCAAGAAACAACTTCGTCACTTACTAGCCAGGAACGAGTACCTTGAAGAACAGCTAGAGAAGATGGCCTACAATGGAAACGACCCGCCTGTCGGCGACCCGCCCGCCGTTGCCGGCCGACGGTCCTGTCGTGACTACATGTTGAACGATTATGTAGAGCTGGAAACCACGCTGCCAGACATAGATGTTGACAACTTCGAGCTGAAACCTGTTATGTTTAGTATGATCAACAATGCCGGGCATTTTAGTGGTGCTGTTACAGAGGATGCTAGGGAGCATCTCAAAACGTTCCAGGAAATCTGTGGTTCGTTTAGACTGCCAGGAGTTAATCCGGAGATACTGAGGCTTCGGTTATTCCCCCATTCATTGAGGGACAGAGCAAAAACTTTGTGGAATAAACTCACACCGGGTTCAATTAGAACTTGGGCAGATTTATCTCGTGAATTTTTATCTCGTTTTAATCCTTCGCATTTATCTGAGCGATTACGTAATGAAATTGCTACTTTTCAACAGGAAGATGACGAGCCGATGCACGAAGCCTGGGACAGATTTACTACTCTTCTACGGAACTGCCCAATGCATGGATTCCCCGTCTGGAATCAGGTAACAAAGTTTTATAATGCTGCCAACTTACAAACTCGTATTTGAATTGATTCAGCAGCAAACAGACTATTATTGGATAAAGATCCAGACGAGGCAATGCAAGTTTTGAAAAATCTGGCTAAGAATGAGGAGCAGTTTCCGACAGCAAGAAGAGGAGGTAAACAGGTACTAGCTGTCAAGGACTATGAGGCCGACATCACGATGAAATCACAGGTAGCATTCCTTACTAAAGCAATGAAAAGGTTATTGAATGATGATACACAACATGGATTTGCTGTCGAGGAGGTATGTGACATCTGTGAGGGAAATCATAGTTCGGAGGAATGTCCAATACAATTAGAAGAGGGAAAGTATGTTGGAAATTACAACAAGCCGAATTACAACTCCAACAACTATAATCCCAACTGGAGAAAGGATCCCAAATTTTCTTGGAGCAATCCTAATAATGCCCTGAATCCCCAAGCACACAATCAGAATCAGGGAGGACCTAGATTGCTGACGCGACAGCAACTGCCGCCGCAGCAGCAACAGCAGCCACCAGCTGCCACGAGCAGTATACTGGAACAGACTCTGGCCACTTTCATGTCTCAGACAGGTACTTATATTGAGAATATGAATCAGTTTGTCAAGAAAATAGAGACGTTCATGGATAAAACAGAGATGCGGATGACAAATCATGAAGCTACTCTGAAATCTTTGGAGACACAAATGGGTCAGGTTTCCTAGCATATTAAGCCAAGGCAGACGTGAGGATTTCCTAGTAATACTAAAAATGCTAGGCAGCCCACACATGAGCAATGTAAGGCCATTACTACTAGGAGTGGGAAGAAACTACCAGGGCCGGAAAAGGAAGCTGAAACAGTAAAGGAACCAGCCTTGGATGGACCTGCCGAGGAAGCTGCCACGACAGGTAACAAACAGACTGCTGCCAATGAACATGTCACGACAGCAGAAGCGACAGAGGAGAAAAAGGATGAACCCAAACCTCCTCAGATTCGTATGCAGTGGGAAGGACGTATTGCTGATTATCGTCCCCCACCTCCTTTTCCTCAACAGATACAGCAAGCTAAGCAGGAATCTCAACTTAAAAAGATTTATGATATTTTTAAGCAGGTTCATATTAATATTCCGCTGTTAGATGCCGTTAGGGAGATGCCCGGTTACGCCAAGTTTCTCAAGGATGTCATGTCGAAGAAATCTAAACTTGGGGAATTTGAAACGGTAAAGATGACAGAAGGTTGCATGAGTATTCTTCATCGACAGCCACCCCAGAAAAAGAAGGATCCGGGGAGCTTCATCATACCTTGTGTAATCGGAGACAAATATGTGGGTAAGGCACTTTGTGATCTTGGTGCTAGTATTAATTTAATGCCAAAATCTGTTTTTCAGAAATTAGGTATTGGAAAGGCGCAGCCCACGACAGTAATTCTGTAGCTGGCAGACCGCTCTTACGTTCATCCAGAAGGAAAAATCGAAGATATTCTGGTAAGAGTGGATAAATTTATTTTTCCTGCTGACTTTCTTGTTTTAGATTGTGAAGCAGACGAAAACGCACCAATCATCCTTGGGCGACCCTTCTTAGCCACAGGAAGATCACTGATTGATGTAGAAAAAGGAGAACTCACCATGAGAGTGAACGACCAAGAGATTAAGTTGAATGTTCTCCAAGCTATGAAGCATGCTGATGCAGACGAGGAATGTAAGGTTATCACTGAAGTTGCCTTTGATCAACCCTGCATCAGGTCGGGCTGTCACGACGTCAAAATTGGTCACTGCCACGGCAGCCACCTACAGGGCTGTCACGACAGCACTGACGACAGCAACTCCTCTGACTCCGATACATCTGATACTGAAGATCAGGAGGAGGTAAACTGGATAGGCGATCGTCCAGGTAAGTTATTCGAACCTTTGAATTACACTTCGGATAACCATGCAATTCAAAAGCCATCTACTGTTGAACCACCTGCCTTAGAACTGAAGCCCCTGCCAGGGCAGCTAAAATATGCTTTTCTTGGTTTAAATGATACGTTGCCCGTAATCATTTCTTCTAAGCTGCCACAGGAACAGGAACGACAGCTAATCGGAATGTTGCGGCAGCACAAAAAGGTAATTGGATGGACGATAACGGATATTCAAGGCATTAGTCCGGCGTTATGCATGCACAAAATCCTTTTGGAAGAAGATCATAAGCTGACTATAGATGCCCAAAGGCGGCTAAACCATGCAATTAAAGAGGTGGTACGTAAAGAGATAATTAAATGGTTAGATGCTGGTATTATTTACGCCATCTCCGACAGCAAATGGGTGAGCCCGGTGCAATGCATTCCCAAGAAAGGAGGAATGACCGTGGTGACCAATGAAAACAATGAGTTAATCCCAACCAGGACTGTGACCGGTTGAAGGGTTTGTATGGACTATCGGAAGCTTAACAAAGCTACTCGAAAAGACCACTTTCCTTTACCCTTTATTGATCAAATGCTTGATAGATTAGCGGGTAAACCTTACTATTGTTTTCTTGATGGTTATTCAGGTTACAATCAAATAGCTATCGCACCGGAAGATCAAGAAAAGAAGACTTTCACATGCCCATACGGAACTTATGCTTTTAGGAGAATGCCATTCGGATTATGCAATGCACCCGCCACCTTCCAAAGGTGCATGATGGTCATATTCTCCGATAAGGTGGAGGACTTCCTTGAGATTTTCATGGATGATTTTTCAGTCTTTGGGGACGATTTTGAGAGCTGCCTAGGCAATCTACAAAAGGTACTTGAAAGATGTGAAAAAGCAAACATGGTCTTAAATTGGAAAAAATGCCACTTTATGGTGGATGAAGGGATAGTCCTTGGCCACAAGATTAGCTGCCGTGGGATAGAAGTCGACAGGGATAAAATAGAAGTAATCGAAAAGCTGCCGCCACCGACTACAGTCAAGGGTATTAGAAGTTTCTTGGGACATGCTGGTTTTTACAGGAGGTTCATTGCAAATTTTTCAAAAATCACCAAGCCCCTATGCCATCTTTTGGAGCAGAACCGACCCTTTGACTTTAATGATGAATGTACTGAGGCATTCAAGGTTCTGAAGGAAAAGCTGGTAACAGCCCCAATAGTACAGCCACCAGACTGGACACAGCCGTTTGAGATCATGTGTGATGCTAGTGACTATGTTGTCGGGGCAACACTTGGGCAGCGGAGAGACAAGTTATTTCATGTCATATACTATGCTAGCAAGACACTGAATGAAGCCCAAGTGAACTACACCACCACAGAAAAGGAGTTATTAGATGTGGTATTCTCCATTGACAAGTTTCGTTCTTACATACTTGGAACGAAGGTCATAGTGCACACAGACCATTCTGCCCTCAAGTATCTATTCGCTAAAAAGGATGCAAAGCCTCGATTGATAAGATGGATCCTGCTATTGCAAGAATTCGACCTTGAAATCAAGGACAAAAAAGGGACAGAAAATCAGGTGGCAGATCACTTGTCAAGATTGGAGAAGGGAAAGAGTCTACCAATAGATGAGACAAACATACTGGAGACCTTCCCAGACGAGCAGCTCTTTGCTGCCGCAATCACTACCGCGACAGCCATGGCGGCAGGTAAGTATTCTGAACTTCCTTGGTATGCAGATTTCGTTAATTTCTTAGTTAGCGGAATAATCCCATCTGATCTTAATTATCAGGCTATGAAGAGGTTCCAAAATGATGTTAAGCATTATTATTGGGACGAACCTCTTCTTTTCAAAGTCTGTGCAGATCAGGTTATAAGAAGATGTGTACCACAAGAAGAACAGAAAGATATATTACATCACTAACATGCTTCACAATATGGAGGTCACTTAGGAGGCAACAAAACTGCTGCCAAGGTGCTGCAGTCAGGGTTTTATTGGCCGTCACTGTACAAAGATGCACAAACATTCTACAAGAATTGTGACAGGTGCCAAAGGACAGGAAACATCTCAAGGTGAAACGAGATGCCACTGCAGAACATTCTAGAAGTCGAAATCTTCGACGTTTGGGGGATTGATTTTATGGGACCTTTTCCATCTTCATGTGGGAATCTATACATCCTCCTAGCAGTGGATTATGTCTCTAAGTGGGTTGAAGCTATCGCCACACAAAAGAATGATGCCAAGACAGTCCAAAGGTTTTTACACAAAAACATCTTTTCTAGGTTTGGCATCCCTAAGGCGATTATCAGTGATGAAGGGAGACATTTTGATAATAGGGTTATTGCTGCCGCCTTGAAGAAATATGGTGTCAAGCATAGGATTGCGACAACATATCATCCACAGACCAATGGACAAGCTGAGATATTCAATAGGGAAGTTAAGAACATTCTTGAAAAGATGGTCAAGCCAACTAGAAAAGATTGGTCTTTACTTATCAATGATGCGTTATGAGCATATAGGACAGCTTTCAAGACTCCATTGGGCATGTCTCCATATCGATTGATTTATGGAAAAACCTGTCATCTGCCTGTCGAGATAGAGCACAGAGCATACTGGGCAATCAAGGCAGTGAATATGGACTTGGATAGGGCATGACAGAAAAGGCTGTTAGATTTGAAGGAAATTGAAGAAATACGGACAATGGCCTACGACAATGCAAGAATCTACAAGGAGAAAACTAAGAAGTGGCATGACAGGAAGTTGCTGCCACGACAGTTCTGCCCAGGGCAGCTTGTATTGTTGTTCAATTCTAGACTGAAACTCTTCCCAGGGAAACTGAAATCTAGATGGTCTGGCCCATTCCAAGTCGTACAAGTTTTTCCCCATGGTGCCATCACAATCCAATCATTAAAAGACGGGCACCAATTCAAAGTCAACGGACAGCGCCTCAAGCATTATCAGGGGACTGAAGCCCCAGGAATACAGGAAGTGGTTACCTTAGGAGATGCCCCACAAGGCATCCCTAATTTAACCTAAATTTTATTTTTATTTATTTTTATTACTTATTATTTATTAGGAAAAAGGTTAATTTTATTCGAATAATATTTTTATGTTTACTGTTTTTAGGAAATAAAGGAGTCAAGAAGAACAAGAGAAGTGAACTCAGCCCACCATCCATCCATCATCCCAACAAAGCCCAATATTGAAGCATGTCGTTCCAGCTGCCGCGGCAGACACGGAAAAGACAGACTGTCACCAGACTGTCACGACAGATACGGAAACGTGTGACAGATGCGTAACAGACGCAGAAACGCGTGTCAGACGCGTCAGACACGCTAAAGCTCAACAGTCGCCCCGTTATTCACGTCTGCCGTTACAGTTTCAACGGGCAGCAACTTCTCTTCTATAAAACCCGTTTCATTTTCATTTTCTTTCACTTCTGCTTTTCTTACTTGCTCTCCCCCTTAGTTTTCATTTGCTTTCTTTTACTTTCAACAACCCTTGCAACTAACATGTCTTCCAGAAGAACCCGCCGCAGTGCTGCTTCAAACTCTTCACCGACAGCAACTCCTCCACCGTCCTTTGCAACCAGAGACATATGGGAAGAACGAGGCTTCATCTATGTACCAAGGGCAACGAATCTGGGCCTCAAGCCGTTCATCGTAAGGACGATTAGAGCTCTTTTATGGGAATCATTTGCGGAGCAACCAGCAGAGATGAACGAGACGCTGGTGAGGGAATTTTATGCTGCCATCGGCAGCAGGACGGTAACAACAGTGACTGTCCGAGGGACACAAGTGTAGTTCACAGCCGAGCGCATTAACTCTTTCTATGGCCTCTACTTCGGCCCCAACGATGATGCTCACCAGCAGTTCCTTGACACTCTAGATGATGCTGCCTATGACGCTGTCATGGCAGAAGTAACGGAAGAAGGGACCGAATGGAACACAAGCCGCAAAAATCCCCACACAGTGAAGAGGGGGCAGCTGCTGCCGGAGGCCAAACTGTGGAACGCCTTCATTAAGAAGAGGATTCTGCCGTCCTCACATCACACCATCGTGGACCAGCAGAGGTTAGCCCTAATACACTCCATTATCAATAAACGACCCATTAATGTGGGGAGTTACACACGGGAGAGTATTTTGGATTGCGCCCATAGATCGACGTCCCTCCTCTGCCTTCCCTACCTTATCACGTCACTCTACCGCTGCTCTGCCGTGCCGGAACCAGACACCGATCGAATAGTGAAAGGCCGGGGCTGGACAGACAAAAATATCATCAGCCTCATAGAGCTAACAGTAGCAACCCCCATTTCATCTTTCAACCCTGCTGACGTCCCAGCTGAATCATCAGAGCAGCCAAACCCTGAACCTGACGCCACAGCAGCTGCTCCGACAGACCCATCCAATCAAATCCTTGCTGCTATTCAAAGGATGGAGGACAGACAGTTGGGCCTCATGACGTTCATCAAGGACTTTGCCGAATCCACGGTAAATTTTATTCACAATAATTTAAATTTCCCTGATATTGTTTTCCCCACCTTCCCTGCCCACTACTTCACTGTCCCCACCCCTGCCCACACACCTACACCTGCTGCAACCCCACAAACACCATCTGCCGCCTCCACACCATCACCTGCCCCGACGGCAACCGGAAGCACCCATGTAGAAACATCCGCTCGAGGAACAAAGCGACCAGTGCCATCGGATGATCCTGAAGCCTTTGTCGATGGGTTTTCCTCCGCCTCGGTATGGGCAGCCAGTGAAGATGACACCCCTATTCAGCGGAATCCGTCAAAGGAAGTTACACCGGCAAAGAGGCAGAAAAGAATGGCAGTCAAGAAAACTCTGCCAACAGCCAGCGGCAGCAGTAGCAGCAGAGACAGTAGCAGCAGCAGCTCTGACATTCAGGTTGTACAGCAACCAAGAACCAGAATCCGCCGCCAAATCCGCCTCAGCAGCAGCAGTGAAGACATCGCTTAAAAATTTAAGTTTCTTATTTTCCTATTGCTGTCTGCTATTTATATATTTTTTCTGATGTACTGCCTTCATTTATTTTGCTTTTTATTTTGTCATTTGCATTGAGGGCAATGCAACCCTCGAGTTTGGGGGTGGCAACCCTCCATATTAATGGAGTCTGAGTACATCTTAGTTAATTGTTGTGTCTTTTACTTAGTTTATTTTTGTCACAAAAAATGAAAATATTGAAAATTTTGGCTGAAAACTGTAAACTGAAATTACCTGTCGTGACAGCTCTGTCGTGGTAGCAACTTTAGGATAGTTTTAGGAGAAGTTTAGAGCCTTTCTATAGTTCTGAAAACTTAAACACCATTGTGACTGTTATACTGCTTAGACTTCTTTTAGCCAAACTAGAATAGGAAGCTTAACATTTGAAAAGCCCCTAGAGGTGCCTAACACTGGCTCTAGGAAAGAAGTTTAGCAAAAGAGACTCAACAGCCCTAGAGGTGCCCGAAACCGGCTCTAGGAAGTTAGCTAGAGGTGCCCAAAACCGGCTCTAGTGAAACTTTAGCTTAAAAAAAATCAAGTCAAAACAGGAAATCAAAGGAGCATAAAAAGTACCTTCAAAAGATAAACTTTGGCATAAAAATTCGAGTTAAGAGTTGAATATTCTAGTGAAACTAAGAGAGTCTTGGCATATAACTATTCACAAGCATGCACACACTGCACAAGGACTATAGTGAGATTCCGGACAGATCCTAAATTATCCGACAGGGCGCTGCCGTCACAGGGAAGGAACGACGAGCAAGGGAAAGTTCACTGTTTGAAAGCCAAAACAAAAATATTTCATTTTTCTTTTAGGTCTTAGTTGCTTGAGGGCAAGCAAAAACTTGAGTTTGGGGGTGTGTTGAGTGTGTAAAAGTTCTATTATTTACACCCTTTTTAACCCATATTTCTGCTGCATTCAAGCATTATTCATTGCATTTAGATTAGTTTACAGCAAAACATCACAAATATATTAAAGGCACAAATTCTACTAAGAATGGCTGTTTTTGCAGGTATCCGCCGTAGTTGACGGTGAGGGCAGGCTCTGGGCAGAGAAGCAGAAGAGCTGAACTGGACAAGCAGACAAAGAGGACGATGCTGCCACGATGCCGCCGTGACAGCAGAGGACGACAACAGTTTTTGTGGAGAAAAATCAAAGTGGACCTCAACAGATAGAGAAAATTCAGCCCGTCTGTCGTGTGAAAACCTCATATTTTTCCGAGCCCCAGATCAAAAGATATGTCAAGCCCAAAGTTCAAGGAGAGAAAATCCCAAGAAACAAGGAGGACGGCTGGAAAGTAGATTCCATGAAGATTTAGTCTTTATTAGAATCATACTTTTAATTAAAGTTGTAATCCTTGTTAAATTAGAAAACTTGGGCCCAGAGGCTATATAAGGGCATGTATTTTAACCTAGGGCAGAGGCGATACCCAATACCCCATAACCGATAACCAAAAACCCCTAGCCGTTTTCCCGCCGCCGACATGTTCTAAATCCTTCCTAGGGCCACGGGTTGATTTGTAAAGTAGTTGCAAGGGTTGCTTTTGTTTTAGGAATTTTCAGTTCAATAAAATAAACTTCATGTTCTCTTATTTTGGTTATTAATATCTTGCAAGAGCATCGGGAAAGCATTGTGAGGTTATCTATTTACTTAGCATCGGGAGAGTTAAGTATACGAAAGAAATAAGAGCAAGTTCTCTAGTTTATAGTTGAACTATCTCGTGCCTAGGGATAGGGCGAGGTTAAGTGGCTAAAGAAGAATTCATACACATCGGTGTTCATCCTTCGATTCACGCCGGGAGGTATCATCAAGACGTGATCATCGACAGACTTGGACCTAGGGATAGGCCAAGGCAGATATGGGATTCTTGCCAAACTTGAAGTACGGAGTTGAGTGTTTGCTGCCGCGACAATCAACGGACTGCTGCCGCGACAGGTGCTGCCCGCGACAGGCGCGACGATAGAACTGGATTTCCTAAACTCTGCAATACCTGCACTACTGAGCAATTAAATACCAGCCCATTCTCTCTATCTTGATTACTTTACTTCTATTTTCCAGTACTCTTTATATTTCTCGTGACAACTTTCTCAAACATCTTCTTTACTTTCGTGCAGTGAATTAAGGTGAAGCTATTAGCCCAATCCCTGTGGAGACGATATCCGATACTTCGTATCACTTTACTACTTGCGTCGTGTATACTTGCACTACAATTGCGATAGACTATTTTACACGCAACAAGACTCGCTCTGGCCTCCGGTAGATACGGGAATAAAAAATATATCTGTCCACAATTCAAATATAGCATTTGAAAAAACAAATAGGTAAAAAAGAGGAAATTCAACAAGCCAACAACATGGTTCCAAGTTGTATTTTCTCCACAAATTTTGTAATGCAATCACCGCCTAAACTCTCTCCATCCAGAAACACAGCTTTTCCTTTCCTCTATATATAGCAACCAATCATTCATTGTTTCCAAAAACAAAAAACAAAATCCCAATTTCCCACTTCATTATACCATTCAATTTCCCCTTCTTTTTTCTTGATCTTGAGTTTCCAAGCTAATGGGATTTGGGTCGATTTTCAATCGGAAAAAGAAGCGAACTTCCACGAATTCAGCTGCTACCTCACCCCATGTTCAATCAAAGGAATCCTTGTGCATTCAATCCCCAATGCGGTCTTCCTTTGGAAATTTCACCCAAACCCAACTCCGAGAAATCGAAGAAGTCTTCAAGAAGTTCGACGTCAACGGCGACGGCAAGATCTCGGCGTCGGAGCTCGGCTCCATCTTGAAATCACTCGGCCAACGCCCCTCCGACGAGGAACTCGACAACATGATCAGGGAATTCGACGCCGACGGCGACGGGTTCATCGATTTCCACGAGTTCATCGAGCTGAACACCAAAGGGGTCGACTACGAAGAGGTTTTGGAGAACCTGAAGGACGCTTTCTCGCCTCTCGGTGTATGATATCGACGGCGACGGTTCGATTTCCGCCGAGGAACTCCACGAGGTGCTCCAAAGCCTCGGGGACGAGTGTTCGATCGCCGAGTGTAGGAAGATGATAAGCGGAGTCGACAATGACGGGAACGGGATGATCGATTTCGAGGAGTTTAAGGTAATGATGATGGCTGGGGCCACTTTTGGTTCCATTGAATCTAACAAGAGAGACGTTGCTGTCTGAATCAATTCATGATTGTTTGGTTAATTGGTTAGCACCACCGCCGCCGCCGACAGGTTTCTTTCTTTTTAATTCCCTATTACGGTCATTTGGAAATTGTGTATATTTTGAACTCTTTTCTATGGAATTTAATGGTTATTTTTGCAGTATATATGTGCTTAAAATACGACAATATACTGTAAATCAATATGTATACGATACTAACGTATAATAATGTCAAACTCTATATTGAGCATTATTCAATGTAAATTGTTAGTAGTATATTAAATTTTAAATACGATTATAATACGTGAAATTACGTATATTAAAACATGATATGCAAATTGCTGCATTATTGGTTTGGTAGATCCAAATTGAGATTTGAAAACATGGTCACATTCATTTTGCCCAGAAATTATCGCTGTGTTTATACATAAGATTCGAACATTATAAGAGGTCAAATTACTATCACTCCTACAATAATCATAAATTAATGTAAAATTAATTGAACTTACATATTATAAATGGATTATAATCCAATAATTTTATGTTTCTTTTTATAAAAGCTATTTACTATGATTTTTATAATTTGCATCTATTAAACTTTTAACATTAAATAGTGTCATCAAATTAAAATAAGTGAACTCGAGTTATCATTACAAAAATTTTGTTTGTCACACTAACTTGTATTATCATCTCAACTCATTTTATTTTATTCACAATATTAGGATTAAAACTCATGACGTTTTTAAAGAATTTAATATTTTATCACATTAAACTAATTGGTTACTTACTAATCAAAGATGATTCTCGTTAATCAATGAGCTTAATTGATTATTTAATATAACTCTAGGCCTCAATTAATACAGAATGATCACTCTTAGAATGGTCAATTTTTTATTTAATTATTTAGTTAAAAGAAGAAAAGATCAACACAACTTGGAAGGGAAAATTACACAAATATTATACCTAATTTTTTCCCTACAAATATGACACAAGCTAGATTATTTTTATAAATATTATATTTGTTACAATGAAGATGATAAGAATACTCATCGACTTTGAACAATATCGCCCATGTAACAACCATCCATGGAAGTCATTGCAAGAAGTTAAAGGCGGTATACATTACGTTTATAAACAATAACTTCTATTTATGGATGACTGTTACGTAGACGACACTATTCAAAATCAGTTAGTATTCTTATCATCTTCACTGTAACAAATATAATATTTATAAAAATAATCTAGCTTGAAATCCTAACACATAACCACAAGGCCAAAATGGGGCCATCCCAACCACAACCCAAATGAAAGAAAACAGAAGAATGCCGAAGACGATTACAACATGAGCGCATAGTGGCTATAATTCATCTCAACCATGGTGAAGACCAAAAATTTAAATAGTGGTTCGTAATTATTAATAGTATCTATTATTTAGTAGTTTTGACACTATTCGAAACCGCGATATTTTATCTTTTGAAAAATTTACAACCGCAACAATATTTATTATGTCAACAATTGCGATGAACACAACGTCAAAAAATCAGAGTAACCAACTCTAGTGAAAAAAGCCGGCAACATTTGTGCAGCAACCGATACAAAGACCGGCGGCGCAGTGGGATTGGCTTAATGAAAGAGGAAGAGATCAATTGGTCTTATGGAATTGTAATCAAGGATGCTGCAAGTGTAACAATCAAATTTGAGTGCTAATCTTATTGGGTGCCCATTTTTGTAGCTTCCTAATAGGTACTCATACGAGGTCCAGACTTGATAGAAGTTAGTTCGATTTGATTTTTAATCTTGCTCGAAGTATTCGTATTCGATATTTATATCTTGATCATATTCGAACATAATGTAGAAGGGGTGCTATAAGAGTTGTGCCATCAAACGACATGGAATCAGTGCCGTGACCACCACTGATTATAGTTTTCACCAGACATTCTTACGAAGAGGGATGAAGGAGACCTACTTGTCGTATGGAAACTACACTTTGCCGCTTCTTTCGCACCTTTTCTGGTTTTTTGTACTCCATGTTGGTATCACCCCCCTACACCCATACAAAATTTATATATTATCACGACTTGAAAGAGAGGACATTAATTACAAATAAAAAAAAAGTCTCGAAACATAAAAATGGTTGTATTGTACATCTTATTAAATATGTTTGTGGGGGCTAATTTAATTTTTTAAAATATATATTTAAATTGAAATTTTTAAATAAAAATCAAAAGGTTTTATTTACAAATTTACAAAAAATTTGGAGTCTGACTAAAATTTTTGAAATTTTGAGAGACATAGCGAGAAATTTTAAAAATAATACGAGGGAATTAATTAAAGAATATAAGGAGATTTTTATTTATTTAGATTTTAATTTTTAATTTATTTAAACTTTATCCTCTATTTTCTATAGTTAATTATATTTATCTTTAGTCTTGATTCACGACTCTGTGACTGCAAACTGTGATCCATAAACAAAGGGAGCTCAGCTGGTTTCAGTGTTCAAACCAGACAAGAACAGCTTCTTTTAAGTTATTAAGAGAGGAAGAAAGGAAGAGATCGAAAGAGAAAGTGTTTTCCTCCATAAACATATTTCATATTTGAGGATATCTACAACAGATAGACCAAAGTTCCAGAAAACAAAACAAACAATCTAACCCTAAAAACCTGTCCCTCGCCATGAAAGCAAACTGTTTGTATTAATTCCCAACAGAGATGGGTCTCTCAGCTAATCCCAGAGGCGAACGAGACCTCTGCCTCGTGATCTCCCGAAGCACTGGCCTCATATCAGCTTGCTGTAGCGATGGGTGCTTGCTCTTCTCAAACTCTCGCCTTATCTTCATCACTTGGCTGTGAATCGGCACACCTTTAATATATCCATCTTCGTCTCTTTCAGCTGCTTTGCTGTTGAAGATGATGTTTTCATGGCTGCTGCTGATCTTGTTTTGCTCCATGTTTTCTTTGGCAGATTGCAAATGGCTTCACGCCTAAGGCCTTGTCTACCTGTATTTTTGTTTCGGAGGGTTTATACATCTGGGTGGGATATATTATACCTGAAAATGACATGATTTCTTCATGAATAGCGAGGAAAAGGAAGCTTGTTGGGCAAAGCCTATGTAATTGCCTTCTCTTTCTAATTATTTTTGGACCGAATACCGTGGAAGAGATTTAATATACTCCCTCCGTCCCATTATTTGTGTCATATGTTGACTTTTCACGGAATTTTAGGAAGAAAAAAGTTTATATGAGATGTGTGGTGTAAAATAATTTGAATAACAAGTTTCCCTTAAAAAGTTAACTTTTATTTTTGTTGCGAAACTAAAAAAGGACAAAAAAGTAAATATATTTTATAAAAGTTGTTGAGTTTTTCAAAGTGACACTTTGACTGAGACAATTTTAAAACACAAATGTGACACAAATAGTGGGACGGAGGGAGTATAAATAAGCGTTTAAATTATAATTTTTAATTTTAGGTGTCTAAATTATTTGTTGATAAAAATATATGTTTAATGTTTCATTTCGTTAATTTAGTTATATGGTCGTTTAACTATCGTTAAATAAAAAATACTAATTTTTTTATATTATTTTTTAACATATTTTTTTTTAAAAAACCATAACTTTCTTAAAATTTATAAAATAACCCCAAATTAAAAATCCTAACACCCAAATCTCAAATTCAGCCACTGTCGTCGCTGATCGCCATGTCACTTCCCACCACTCTCGTCAAAAGACCCACACAATCATTTACCTCATCCCTCTGTCATCTAAAAAAAGGACATCCCAATCAAACACCAAATGCGAAATCATTTGAACGATAAGCGACGGAAAACGACCGTAACAACGACGAACAACATGCGGTCGTGCGAAAAAAAGAGGGGACTTCATTCCGACAATGAAGACGATCGTAACAACGGTTGATTTGGGATTTGGATTAGAATTTTTGAAATTTAGGGTCTTTTTGTGAAATATGGTAAAGTTGGTGTTTTTTTTAGAAAAGTTTTAAAATTTTTAAATAAAAAATTATTTAAAAGAAATTTAAAAAATAAAACTTTCCACGTGTCACATTTTGATGGCTAACGAACCTTTTTTAACCGTAACGACCAGACACTTAAAAGTAATAAAATCAAACGTTAGACATTTAAAAAAAAATAGTTTGAGCACCTAAAGTTAAACAAATGTATAGTTTAAGCACTTATTTTTATATTAAGCATAAGAGATTTTATTTTTTATTTACCATATCAATATTCGAATCACTAACTTTACTCAAGTAACCTAATACTTAATCTCATTACACCAGCTAATTTTGATACACTTGTAGTGAAGTTTTTAATTTATTTATTTTAATTGTGAACTTTATCTCTCTATTTTATAAAAATCGAAAATAGAAGTTTATTAGAGCTCGATAATTTTACGCGACTCGTTAAAAAACCTCCCTAAATCTAGGTGGAGGAAACAGAGTGCGACGTAAAATTACAGGATATCAAATACATATTCTCTTGGCCCTTTTAACACTATATCGACCATCCAAGACGCAGAGATCCCAGGAACCCCGAACATCTACGTCAAGCTCCGATGAAACTCGTAAGCAAATGGCACCCTTCAGTTACCATTGTCACCACTGCTGACTTTAAACCATACCCTCAGAGACCAACAACAAATCAGATTTACGATTAATCCCACTTTTAGCTAGCTTATCAGCAGCCGTATTACCCTCTCTTGGAATTACAAGAAACTCACACGCATTGTCCTCCAGGGTGGCAAGACACAACTGAATCAGAGGCTTAAATACCGAAGGTGATTTGTTTGGGAAGCGCAACCACTCGATAACCGAAGCACAATCACTCTCAACGATTAACTTCTCTTGCTTATACCACCTTGACTGTCTAAACTGCTTCAGGGCTTCCAAAACAGCTCTAAATTCTGCAGTTAAAGCATCCGTGCAACCTATGGACATGGAGAAAATTATTAGGGACTTCGATTGATTGTCGGACAAAATGCCCCCAATCCCCGCTGGTCTGAAACCCCTTTTCGCTGCACCATCAGTATTAAACTTGACGGAGCCCTGATCCGAGGGCCTCCAACACCCGGAAGCAAGTGCTACTTTCCCCAGTTTGCAGCAGCTCAAACACTCGGGGGAGGATAGAACATCCGAGATAGACCACCATGAATCCGACCATTTACTTTTACCCCACCAACAAAGTTTTATCATCATCGAATCATATACCACATTTTCGTCGAACTTCGCCTTCTTGAATACAATGTCATTTCTATGCCTTCATATCGACCACACCATGCTAAAAAAACTAAGAGACCAAATTTGATTATTTACCAATCCCCTTGGCATAAAGTCCCACTGCAATATCAACTCTTTTAAGTTGGATGGCATTGACACACTAATCTCCCAAACTTTCCACCATCGACACCAGATAAGCTATATGGCCTTGCATTAGAAAAACAAGTGTGACACCGTCTCCTCCTCTACACCGCAGATGGGACAATAGGCTTCCTCCACGCCTATACATCTCATCTTAACCAATTCATGTTTTACTGGAATTCTTTCAAGAACTAGCTTCCAAACAAACAATTCAACACTAGGAGGAGCTAAATTACACCACACCAATTTCCACCATGGTTGTATAGCTTCCATTTTCCTCGGGTACACTAACAGGAACGAACTTGAAGAAAACATCTCATCCGATGATGCAGCCCATCTTACACTATCTTTAACTCCCGGCAACGGCTTACAAACTGAAATCGTGTCCATGAACCCTCTCCACTGTTTGACCTCCCAATCAAACATTCTCCTTCGGAATTCAAAATTCCAATTCCACCTGCCATTCACCACATCTCCAAATTCCGCGATTGAACCGTCTTTCTTCAATGCCAACAAAAAAATCCTAGGGAAGCAAATTTTGAGAGCACCCACACCTAACCAATCATCGGACCAAAACTGGATGAAACTGCCGTCACCCAAGCAGAACCTGATGTTATTTTGAAAAATGGAGTTGCTGCCAATGCTGAATTTTATGACATTTTTCCAGACCCAAGACATCCTGTTCGCAGGGGTGTTACCTGGCAGTAGTGCATTACTGCCGGGACCATAAAGTGCAGCCACGATTCTCCTCCACAACTTATCGCCTTCTGTCCCAAAACGCCACAACCATTTACATCTCAATGCTTCGCTTCTGATTTTGAAATCAATTAGCCCGATTCCTCACCCCTCCTTCGACAAGCATAGACTGTTCCAACTAACCCAATGGATAGATTTATGAACCATCGAACCCCATAGAAATTTTGCAATGACCGCTGCTAATTTCTTGCTAATCAAAGCTGGCAATGGGAAAATGGACATGTAATACACGGGAACATTGGACAACACAGACTTTATTAGCGTGACTCGACCTCCGAAAGACAAAAGCTTTGATTTCCAACCCGAGAGCTTGGATTTCACTACCTCCACAACCGGATTCCAGATCGTAACAGAGTTTCTATGTTGACCAAGTGGAAGACCCAGATACATACTAGGGAATTTGTCACTTTTGCAGTGAATCCAACTGGCCCAAGTGTTAACGATATCTTAAATTGATGCCCAACAGCTTGGATTTGCCTAAATTCAACTTGAGTCCAGATACTAACTCGAATCCTCTCAACAACCGAACCATATTTCTTACAGACAATTCACTCGCTTCACAAAACAGGATTATATCATCAGCGTACTACACATGAGAAATCTCCAACTCAGTAGCCCCAACCTTTAGGCCACTAATGAATCCCTTTGCCGAAGTATTTCTGAGTAGCGCGCTTAACCCTTCCGCGACTATATTAAAGAGGAGAGGGGAAAATGGGCATCCCTGTCTAAGGCCTCGGGAGATAGCAAAATACCTGGATGGCGAACCATTAACCAATATTGAAATCCTCGCAGTGCTCACACACCACCTAATCCACCAGCACCATTGCTCTCCAAATCCCAACTTATTCATTAAATAAAGCAAAAAATCCCAGCTTACCGAATCGTAAGCTTTCTCAAAATCAGCCTTGAATACTACGCCTTTTAATCCCCGGCTTCTAACATTCTCAATGACCTCATTGGAAATAAGGAAACAATCTAATATTTGTTTACCAGCGCAGAAGGCAAACTGCGACTCCCTAATAATCTCGTTAATTATTGTTTTCAATATGCGCGAAAGAACCTTTGCAAATAGTTTGTAAATACATCCGACAAGGCTGATCGGACGATAATCAGAGATATGAGTTGGTTCTTGCACTTTCGGAGTTAAGACAATGAACGGTTGATTTAGCGCATGATCCACCTCTTTATTTTCTGTCATATCTTGAAAAAATTCACAGACTTTGGCGCGTAACTCTGGCCAAAATTTCTTCATAAAACTAATGTTAAACCCATCCGGGCCAGGAGCTCTCGAGCCATCCATCGAGTCTAACGCATCTTTGATTTCTGACATTGAAAAACTCTGCTCTAGCATAGAAGCAGACCCGCTGTCCAACTTTCTCAAATCACAATCCAACCGGGCAACTTTCAAAGGTTTGAGCTTCGAATTATATTTTAACTCAAAGTGCTTTTTAACACCTTTCTTCATGCTCTTGGGATCACTGTAAATCTTATTTTCAATCTTCAGTTTGGTCATCGAATTGGCCCTTCTTCTATTGGAAGCAACCAAATGAAAAAACCTCGAGTTTCTGTCTCCGTACGCGAGCCACCGGAGTCTCAACTTCTGGAGCCATTCTCCTTCAGCCTGTTTATTATGCTGCCACAATTTAATTCGAATCTTTTTAATCTCCCTTTGGTTCTTAGAGACATCATTACCTCGTGCAATTTCCTCTTCAAGTTCTGACTGTTTCCTTTCTAACCTAGCCACTTCCGAGCCTTCACTAGATTTCAGATTCTTTACCCAAACAATCGACTGTTTTTTGCAATTCTTCAACACATGGGCGATATCTGATAGTTGCTACGAATTTGTTGAGTGTGTAAAAGTTCTATTATTTACACACTTTTTAACCCATATTTCTGCTGCATTCAAGCATTATTCATTGCACTTAGGTCAGTTTACAGCAAAACATCACAAATATATTAAAGGCACAGATTCTACTAAAAATGGTTGTTTTTACAGGTATCCGCCATAGCTGACGGAGAAGGCAGGCGCTGGGCAGAGAAGCAGAAGAGCTGAACTGGACAAGCAGACAAAGAGGACGATGCTGCCATGGTGCCGCCGTGACAGCAGTTTTGTGGAGAGAAAAAGCAAAGTGGACCTCGACAGATAGAGAAAATTCAGCCCGTCTGTCGTGTGAAAACCTCATATTTTTCCGAGCCCCAGAACAAAAGATATGTCAAGCCCAAAGTTCAAGGAGAGAAAATCCCAAGAAACAAGGAGGACGGCTGGAAAGTAGATTCCTTGAAGATTTAGTCTTTATTAGAATCATACTTTTAATTAAAGTTGTAATCCTTGTTAACTTAGAATACTTGAGCCCAAAGCTTATATAAGGGCATGTATTTTAACCTAGGAGATATCTCATAACCCATAGCCGATTACCCCATAACCGACAACCAAAAACTCCTCCGCCGTTTACCCGCCGTCGATATGTTCTAAAACCTCCCTAGGGCCACAGGTTGATTTGTAAAATAGTTGCAAGGGTTGCTTTTGTTTTAGGAATTTTCAGTTTAATAAAATAAACTTCAAGTTCTCTTATTTTGGTTATTAATATCTTGCAAGAGCATCGGGAGAGCATTGTGAGGTTATCTATTTACTTAGCATCGGGAGAGTTAAGTATACGAAAGAAATAAGAGCGAGTTCTCTAGTTTATAGTTGAACTATCTCGTGCCTAGGGATAGGGCGAGGTTAAGTGGCTAAAGAAGAATTCATACACATCGGTGTTCATCCTTCGATTCACGCCGGGAGGTATCATCAAGACGTGATCATCGACAGACTTGGACCTAGGGATAGGCCAAGGCAGATCTGGGATTCTTGCCAAACTTGAAGTACTGAGTTGGTGTGTTTGCTGCCGCGACGATCAATGGACTGCTGCCGCGACAGGTGCTGCCGCGATAGGCGCGAAGACAGAACTGGATTTCCTAAGCATTGCAATACCTGCACTACTGAGCAATTCAATACCAGCCCATTCTCTCTATCTTGATATCTCTACTCTTTTATTTACGTTTTCTTTATTATTTTCGTGACAACTCTCAAATATTTCCTTTACTTTCGTGCAGTAAACTAAGGTGAAGCTATTAGCCCAATCCCTGTGGAGACGATATCCGATACTTCGTATCACTTTACTACTTGCGTCGTGTACACTTGCACTACCATTGCGATAGACTATTTTACACGCAACAAGTTTTGGCGCCGCTGCCGGGGATTGGCAACATAACTCTACCTTTTCTTTTACTGCACTTTTCGTTTTTGTTTTTATTTTTATTTTCTTTTTCTGTTTTTCGTTGGTGCTTTCAACTCTTGCTTTTCACGAGGTTTTCTTGTTTATGCGCAGATCTAAAAGAGGTGAAGATCCTGAGTATCCATTAGATCCGGAAATTGAATGTTCCTTCAATCTCAAGAAACAAATTCGTCACCTTTTAGCCAGGAACGAGTACCTGGAAGAACAGCTAGAGAAGATGGCCCACGTTGAAAACGACCCGCCTGTCGGCGACCCGCCCGCCGCCGCCGGACGACGGTCCTGTCGTGACTACATGTTAAACGATCATGTAGAGCTGGAGACCACACTGCCGGATATTGATGTTGATAACTTCGAGCTTAAACCTGTTATGTTCAGTATGATCAACAATGACGGGCAGTTTAGTGGTGCTGTTACAGAGGATGCTAGGGAGCATCTCAAAACGTTCCAGGAGATCTGTGGTTCGTTTAGACTACCAGGAGTTAATCCGGAGATATTGAGGCTTCGACTATTCCCCCATTCCTTGAGGGACAGAGCTAAAACTTGGTGGAATAAACTTACGCCGGGTTCAATTAGAACTTGGGCAGATTTATCTCGTGAATTTTTATCTCGGTTTAAGCCTTCACATTTATCTGAGCGATTACGTAATAAAATTGCTACTTTTCAACAGGAAGATGACGAGCCAATGCACGAGGCCTGGGACAGATTTACTACTCTTCTACGGAACTGCCCAATGCATGGATTCCCCGTCTGGAATCAGGTAACTAAGTTCTATAACGCTGCCAACCTACAAACTCGTATTCGAATTGATTCAGCAGCAAATGGACTATTATTGGATAAAGATCCAGACGAGGCAATGCAAGTTTTGAAAAATCTGGCTAAGAATGAGGAGCAGTTTCCGACAGCAAGAAGAGGGGGTAAACGGGTACTAGCTGTCAAGGATCATGAGGCCGACAACACGTTGAAATCACAGGTGGCATACCTTACTAAGGCAATGAAAAAACTCTTGAACGAGGATGCACAACAGGGATTTGCTGTCGAGGAGGTATGTGACATTTGTGAGGGAAATCATAGTTCGGAGGAATGTCCAATACAGTTAGAAGAGGGAAAGTATGTTGGAAATTACAACAAGCCGAATTACAACTCCAACAACTATAATCCCAACTGGAGAAAGGATCCCAAATTTTCTTGGAGCAATCCTAATAATGCACTGAATCCCCAAGCACACAATCAGAATCAGGGAGGACCTAGATTGCTGACGCGACAGCAACAACAGCAGCCACCAGCTGCCACGAGCAGTATATTGGAACAGACTCTGGCTACTTTTATGTCTCAGACAGGTACTTATATTGAGAATATGAATCAGTTTGTCAAGAAAACAGAGACGTTCATGGATAAAACAGAGATGCGGATGACGAATCATAAAGCTACTCTGAAATCTTTGGAGACACAAATGGGTCAGGTTTCCCAACATATTAAGCCGAGGCAGACTGGAGGATTTCCTAGTAATACTGAAAATGCTAGGCAGCCCACACATGAGCAATGTAAGGCCATTACTACTAGGAGTGGGAAGAAACTACCAGGGCCGGAAAAGGAAGCTGGAACAACAAAGGAACCAGTCTTGAATGGACCTGCCGACGAAGCTACCCCGACAAGTAACAAACAGACTGCTGCCGATGAGCCTGTCACGACAGCAGAAGTGACAGAGGAGAAAATTGATGAACCCAAACCTCCTCAGATTCGTATGCAGTGGGAAGGACGTATTGCTGATTATCGTCCCCCACCTTCTTTTCCTCAACGGTTACAGCAAGCTAAGCAAGAATCTCAGCTCAAAAAGATTTATGATATTTTTAAGCAGGTTCATATTAATATTCCTCTGTTAGATGCCGTTAGGGAGATGCCTGGTTACGCCAAATTTCTAAAGGATGTCATGTCAAAGAAATATAAACTTGGGGAATTTGAAACGGTAAGGATGGCAGATGGTTGCATGAGTATTCTTCATCGGTAGCCACCCCAGAAAAAGAAGGATCCGGGGAGCTTCATCATACCTTGTGTAATCGGAGACAAATACGTGGGTAAGGCACTTTGTGATCTTGGTGCTAGTATTAATTTAATGCCAAAATCTGTTTTTAGAAATTAGGTATTGGAAAGGCGCGACCCACGACAGTAATTCTGCAGCTTGCAGACCGCTCTTACGTTCATCCAGAAGGAAAAATTGAAGATATTCTGGTAAGAGTGGATAAATTTATATTTCCTGCTGACTTTCTTGTTTTAGATTGTGAAGCAGACGAAAACGCACCAATCATCCTTGGGCGACCCTTCTTAGCCACGGGAAGATCACTGATTGATGTGGAGAAAGGAGAACTCACCATGCGAGTGAACGATCAAGAAATTAAGTTGAATGTTCTCCAAGCTATGAAGCATGCTGATGCGGACGAGGAATGCAAGGCTATCACTGAAGTTACCCTTGATCAACCCTGCATCAGGTCGGGCTGTCACGACATAAAAATCGGGCACTGCCGCGACAGCCACCTACAGGGCTGTCACGACAGCACTGACGACAGCACCTCCTCTGAATCCGATACATCTGATACTGAAGATCAGGAGGAGGTAAACTGGATAGGCGATCGTCCAGGTAAGTTATTCGAACCTTTAAATTATATTTCGGATAACCATGCAATCCAAAAGCCATCTACTATTGAGCCACCTGCCTTAGAATTAAAGCCCCTGCCAGGGCAGCTAAAATATGCTTTTCTTGGTTCAAATGATATGTTGCCCGTAATCATCTCTTCTAAGCTGCCACAGGAACAGGAACGACAGCTAGTAGGCATGCTGCGATAGCACAAAAAGGCAATTGGATGGACGATCGCTGACATTCAAGGCATCAGTCCAGCGTTATGCATGCACAAAATCCTTTTAGAGGAAGATCATAAGCCGACTATAGATGCCCAAAGGCGGCTAAACCATGCGATGAAAGAGGTGGTCCGTAAAGAGATAATCAAATGGTTAGATGCTGGTATTATTTACGCCATCTCTGACATCAAATGGGTGAGCCCGGTGCAATGCGTTCCCAAGAAAGGAGGAATGACCGTGGTGACCAATGAAAACAACGAGTTAATCCCAACCAGGACTGTGACCGGTTGGAGGGTTTGCATGGACTATCGGAAGCTTAACAAAGCTACCCGAAAAGACCACTTTCCTTTACCCTTTATTGATCAAATGCTTGATAGATTAGCGGGTAAACCTTACTATTGTTTTCTTGATGGTTATTCAGGTTATAATCAAATTGCTATCGCACCGGAGGATCAAGAAAAAACGACCTTCACATGCCCCTATGGAACGTATGCTTTTAGGAGAATGCCGTTTGGATTATGCAATGCACCCACCACCTTCCAAAGGTGCATGATGGCTATATTCTCCGATATGGTGGAGGACTTCCTTGAGATATTTATGGATGATTTTTCAGTCTTTGGAGACGATTTTGAGAGCTGCCTCGGTAATCTACAAAAGGTACTTGAAAGATGTGAAAAAGCAAACCTCATATTGAATTGGGAAAAATGCCACTTTATGGTGGATGTAGGGATAGTCCTTGGCCACAAGATTAGCTGCCGTGGGATAGAAGTCGACAGGGCCAAAATAGAAGTGATCGAGAAGCTGCCGCCGCCGACCACAGTCAAGGGTATTAGAAGTTTCTTGGGACATGCTGGTTTTTATAGGAGATTCATTGCAAATTTCTCAAAAATCACCAAGCCCCTATGCCATCTTTTGGAGCAGAACCGACCCTTTGACTTTAATGATGAATGTACTGAAGCATTCAAGGTTCTGAAGGAAAAACTGGTAACAGCCCCAATAGTACAGCCACCAGACTGGACACAGCCATTTGAGATCATGTGTGATGCTAGTGACTATGCTGTCGGGGCAGCACTTGGGCAGCGGAGAGACAAATTGTTTCATGTCATCTACTATGCCAGCAAGACACTGAATGAAGCCCAAGTGAACTACACCACCACAGAAAAGGAGTTATTAGTTGTGGTATTCTCCATTGACAAGTTTCGTTCTTATATACTTGGAACGAAGGTAATAGTGCACACAGACCATTCTGCCCTGAAGTATTTGTTCGCAAAGAAGGATGCAAAGCCTAGATTGATACGGTGGATCCTGCTATTGCAAGAGTTCGACCTTGAAATCAAAGACAAAAAAGGGACAGAAAATCAGGTGGCAGATCACTTGTCAAGATTGGAGAAGGGACAGAGTCTGCCAATAGATGAGACAAACATATTGGAGACCTTCCCAGATGAGCAGCTCTTTGCTGCCGCAATCACTGCCGCAACAGCTATGGCGGCAGGTAAGTCTTCTGAACTTCCCTGGTATGCTGATTTCGTTAATTTTATAGTTAGCAGAATACTTCCTTCTGATCTTAATTATCAAGCCAGGAAGAGGTTCCAAAATGATGTTAGGCATTATTATTGGGACGAACCTCTTCTTTTCAAACTATGTGCAGATCAAGTTATAAGGAGGTGTGTACCACAAGAAGAGCAAGAAGACATCCTCCATCACTGCCATGCTTCACAATATGGAGGTCACTTAGGAGGCAACAAAACTGCTGCCAAGGTGCTGCAGTCAGGATTCTACTGGCCGACACTGTATAAAGATGCACAGTACTTCTACAAGAACTGTGCCAGGTGCCAGCGGACAGGTAACATCTCGAGGAGAAACGAGATGCCACTGCAGAACATTCTAGAAGTCGAGATCTTCGACGTTTGGGGGATTGATTTTATGGGACCTTTTCCATCTTCATGTGGAAATCTATACATCCTCCTAGTAGTGGATTATGTCTCTAAGTGGGTTGAAGCTATCGCTACACAAAGGAATGATGCCAAGACAGTCCAAAAATTTCTACACAAAAACATCTTTTCTAGGTTCGGCATCCCTAAGGCGATAATCAGTGATGAAGGGAGACATTTTGACAATAGGGTTATTGCTGCCGCCTTGAAGAAATATGGTGTCAAGCATCGGATCGTGACAGCATACCACCCACAGACCAATGGACAAGCTGAAATATCCAATAGGGAAGTTAAGAACATTCTTGAGAAGATGGTTAAGCCAACTAGGAAAGATTGGTCTTTACTTCTAAATGATGCATTATGGGCATATAGGACAGCATTCAAGACTCCATTGGGCATGTCTCCATACCGATTGATTTATGGGAAAACCTGTCATCTTCCTGTCGAGATAGAGCACAGGGCATACTGGGCAATCAAGGCAGTGAATATGGACTTGGACAAGGCAGGCCAGAAAAGGCTGTTAGATCTGAACGAGATTGACGAAATAAGAACAATGGCCTACGACAATGCAAGAATTTACAAGGAGAAAACTAAGAAGTGGCATGATAGGAAGTTGCTGCCACGACAGTTCTGCCCAGGGCAGCTTGTATTGTTGTTCAATTCTAGACTGAAACTCTTCCCAGGGAAGCTAAAATCTAGATGGTCTGGCCCATTCCAAGTCGTACAAGTTTTTCCCCATGGTGCCATCACAATCCGATCATTAAAAGACGGGCACCAATTCAAAGTCAACGGACAGCGCCTCAAGCATTATCAGGGGACTGAAGCCCCAGGAATACAGGAAGTGGTTACCTTAGGAGATGCCCCACAAGGCATCCCTAAGTTAACCTAAATTTTAATTTTATTTATTTCTATTATTTATTATTTATTAGGAAATTAGGTTTATTTTATTCGAATAATGTTTTTATGTTTTCTGTTTTTAGGAAATAAAGGAGTCAAGAAGAATAGGAGAAGTGACCCAAGCCCACCACCCATCTATCAGCCCAACAAAGCCCAATATTGAAGCCTGTCGTTCCAGCTGCCGCCGCAGACACGGATAAGACAGGCTGTCATCAGACTGTCACGGCAGACGCAGAAACGTGTGACAGACGCGTAACAGACGCATAAAAGCGTGTCAGACGCGTCAGACACGCTAAAGCTCAACAGTCGCTCCGTTATTCACGCCTGCCGTTACAGCATTAAACGGGCAACAACTCTTCCTCTATAAAACCCTGTTTCATTTTCATTTTCCTCACTTCTGCTTATTCTTACTTGCTCTCCCCTTAGTTTTTCTCTGTTTTCTTTACTTTCAAACAAACCCTTGCAACTAACATGTCTTCCAGAAGAACCCGCCGCAGTGCTGCCTCAGCCTCTTCGCCAGCAGCACCCACCCCGCAGTCCTTCGCAACTAAGGATCTATGGGAAGAACGAGGTTTCATTTACACTCCAAGGGCAGTGAATATGGGTCTCAAACCTTTCATCGCAAGGACGATCATGGCCCTTATGTGGGAACAATTTGCAGAGCAACCAGCAGAAATGAATGAAACGCTGGTGAAGGAATTCTATGCTGCCATCGACAGCAGGACGGCAACAACAGTGACTGTCCGAGGGACAGAAGTGCCATTCGCAGCAGAACGCATCAACAATTTTTATGGCCTCTACTTCGGCCCCAACAACGATGCCCACCAGCAGTTCCTGGACACCCTCGACACTGCGGCCTTCGATGCTGTCATGGCAGAAGTGACAGAAGAAGGAACTGAATGGAACACGAGCAAGAAAAATCCCAACACCGTAAGAAGGGGGCAGCTGCTTCCAGAAGCCAAATTATGGAACGCTTTCATCAAGAAGCGGATTCTGCCGTCCTCCCATCATACCACAGTGGACCAGCAGAGGCTAGCCCTAATCCACTCAATCATGAACAACCGGCCCATAAATGTGGGACGCTACATGAGGGAGAGTATCTTGGACTGCACGCACAGATCAACAGCCCTCCTCTGCCTGCCATTCCTGATTACATCTCTCTGCCGCTGCTCTGCCGTACCAGAAGCCACCACCGATCGACTAGTGAAGGGACGGGGCTGGACAGACAAGAATATTATCAGCCTCATGGATCTGACAGTAGCAACCCCCATCTCTTCCGTCAACCCTAATGCTGCCCCAGCAGAATCATCTGAGGAGCCCAACACTGAACCTGCCGCAGCAGCTGCTCCGACAGACACATCCACTCAAATCCTTGCTGCCATTCAGAGGGTGGAAGACAGACAGCTGGGTCTGATGACATTCATCAGGGATTTTGCCAACTCCACGGTACATTTCATTAACCATACTTTAAATTATCCCGAGGTTGTCTTTCCCACCTTCCCCGCCCACTATTTCACCGTCCCCACCCCCGCCCACACACCTACACCTGCTGCCACACCTCATACACAATTTGCTGCCTCCACCCCATCACCTGCCCCGACGGCATCCGGCAGCCCTCAGGCCGACACATCCGCCCGAGGGACGAAGCGACCACCCTCGGATGACATTGATGCCTTCGTCGCTGGTTTTTCTTCTTCCTCTGTCTGGGCTGAAAGCGAGGCAGAACCCTCTATTCGGAGGAACCTGGAGAAATAATTCACGCCTGTCAAGAGGCAGAAAAAGATGGCCAACAAAAAGCTTATGGCAAAGGCCAGCACCACCACCAGCAGCAGCAGCAGCTGGGATAGCGGCAACAGCTCCGACATTCAGGTTGTACAGCAACCCACCCAGCCTGCCCAGAGAACCAGAATCCGCCGCCAAATCCGCCTCAGCAGCAGCAGTGAAGACAACGCTTAAAAATTTAAGTTTCTTATTTTCTTATTACTGCCTGCCATTTATATATATTTTGTGATGTACTGCCTTCATTTATTTTGCTTTTTATTTTGTCATTTGCATTGAGGGCAATGCAACCCTTGAGTTTGGGGGTGGCAACCCTCCATATTAATGGAGTCTGAGCACATCTTAGTTAATTGTTGTGTCTTTTATTTTAGTTTATCTTCTCTTAAAAAAATCAGAAAAGACTAAAAATTTTGGCTGAAAACTGTGAATTGAACTTACCTGTCGTGACAGCTCTGTCGTGGCAGAAACTTTAGGATAGTTTTAGGAGAAGTTTAAAGCCTTTCTATAGTTCTGAAAACTTAAACACCATTGTGACTGTTAGACTGCCTAGATTTCTTTTAGCCAAACTAGAATAGGAAGCTTAGCACTTGAATAGCCCCTAGAGGTGCCTAACACTGGCTCTAGGAAAAAAGTTTAGCAAAAGAGACTCAATAGCCCTAGAGGTGCCCGAAACCGGCTCTAGGAAGTTAGCTAGAGGTGCCCGAAACCGGCTCTAGTGAAACTTTAGCTTAAAAAAATAAAAAAATCAAGTCAAAACAGAAAATCAAAGAAGTATGAAAATGTGCCTTCAAAAAGATAAACTTTGGCATAAAAATTCGAGTTAAGAGTTGAATATTCTAGTGAAACTAAGAGAGTCTTGGCATATAACTGTTCACAAGCATGCACACACTGCACGAGAACTATAGTGAGATTCCGGACAGATCCTAAATTATCCGACAGGTTGCTGCCGTCACAGGGAACGAACGACGGGTAAGGGAAAGTCCACTGTTTGAAAGCCAAAACAAAAATATTTCATTTTTCTTTTAGGTCTTAGTTGCTTGAGGGCAAGCAAAAACTTGAGTTTGGTGGTGTGTTGAGTGTGTAAAAGTTCTATTATTTACACCCTTTTTAACCCATATTTCTGCTGCACTCAAGCATTATTCATTGCATTTAGGTCAGTTTACAGCAAAACATCACAAATATATTAAAGGCACAGATTCTACTAAAAACGGTTGTTTTTACAGGTATCCGCCATAGCTGACGGAGAAGGCAGGCGCTGGGCAGAGAAGCAGAAGAGCTGAACTGGACAAGCAGGCAAAGAGGACGATGCTGCCATGGTGCCGCCATGACAGCATGGTGACAGCAGTTTTGTGGAGAGAAAAAGCAAAGTGGACCTCGACAGATAGAGAAAATTCAGCCCGTCTGTCGTGTGAAAACCTCATATTTTTCCGAGCCCCAGATCAAAAGATATGTCAAGCCCAAAGTTCAAGGAGAGAAAATCCCAAGAAACAAGGAGGACGGTTGGAAAGTAGATTCCTTGAAGATTAAGTCTTTATTAGAATCATACTTTTAATTAAAGTTGTAATCCTTGTTAACTTAGAATACTTGAGCCCAAAGCTTATATAAGGGCATGTATTTTAACCTAGGAGATATCTCATAACCCATAGCCGATTACCCCATAATCGACAACCAAAAACCCCTCCACCGTTTACCCGCCGTCGATATGTTCTAAACCCCCCTAGGGCCACAGGTTGATTTGTAAAATAGTTGCAAGGGTTGCTTTTGTTTTAGGAATTTTCAGTTCAATAAAATAAACTTCAAGTTTTCTTATTTTGGTTATTAATATCTTGCAAGAGCATCGGGAGAGCATTGTGAGGTTATCTATTTACTTAGCATCGGGAGAGTTAAGTATACGAAAGAAATAAGAGCGAGTTCTTTAGTTTATAGTTGAACTATCTCGTGCCTAGGGATAGGGCGAGGTTAAGTGGCTAAAGAAGAATTCATACACATCGGTGTTCATCCTTCGATTCACGCCGGGAGGTATCATCAAGACGTGATCATCGACAGATTTGGACCTAGGGATAGGCCAAGGCAGATCTGGGATTCTTGCCAAACTTGAAGTACTGAGTTGGTGTGTTTGCTGCCGCGACGATCAACAGACTGCTGCCGCGACAGGTGCTGCCGTGACAGGCGCGACGACAAAACTGGATTTCCTAAGCATTGCAATACCTGCACTACTGAGCAATTCAATACCAGCCCATTCTCTCTATCTTGATATCTCTACTCTTTTATTTACGTTTTCTTTATTATTTTCGTGACAACTCTCAAATATTTCCTTTACTTTCGTGCAGTAAACTAAGGTGAAGCTATTAGCCCAATCCCTATGGAGACGATATCCGATACTTCGTATCACTTTACTACTTGCGTCGTGTACACTTGCACTACCATTGCGATAGACTATTTTACACGCAACAGAATTACAGACACATTTTATAAGCTCATTGTATTCCTTGTGATTTGTCCAATAATAAAAAAAATCGGAATGGTTTTGGACCCCCATCGAAGCACTGATACAGTAGAGCAATTGGGTTATGGTCTGAAATATTCTTTGGAAGACGTTGTTGAATCAAGTCAGGCCAACACTCAAGACATTCCGGGGATAACAAAAAGCGATCCAATCTACTCTGGGATGGCAAATTTTTTAAACTAGACCATTTAAATCGCCCTCCCGATAGAGGGAGATCGATCAGGGCTAAAGAATCGATAAAATTCGAGAAAACTGCCATTTCCTCTTTCGATGAACTATTCCCTGTTCTTTCGTTTACACTCCTTACCATATTGAAATCCCCTCCAAGTAATGCTGGACTTTTATGAATCGCCAACACTGCCTCAAGATTCCTCAGTAGCTCCTTTCGAACGACCCCGTCATTAGGAGCATAAATATTCACTAGCACACACTGTAATCTTCTACCTTGAATCTTCAACTCCCCCTTCAGTAGGATATAGTTCGAATGGATAATAGAAAGCTCACAATCAAACAGATTTGGGTCCCAAGCCGAAATAAGACCGTCGGCTGCCCCCGAGGATGGAGAGAAACTATACTCCGTCAAACTAGTTTTGCCAAAAACTCGTTTCACTACTTTATCATCCACAACCTGTAATTTGGATTCCTGAAGAAACACGACCGCCGCTTTGTGTGTTGCGAGACACCTACGAACCACAACTTTCTTCTCCGCCCTACCCAACCCTCAAACATTCCAAGATAAAATCAGACAACTATACATCGCACTTAAACAAAAGCATGACATTCACACGACACTGTCAAACCCCTTACTGGCTCTTCGCCAATCTCTCCAGATTCTCCAATCTTTCACAAACTTCTTCCACACTGGCGTCGAAGAACAGACCGGCCCGTTGCGCACCTTTAGGCACCGCTTTGCTTCACTATCCTCCTACTTCACCGAGCCAATCTCCGGACGATCCGCCCGCTCCTGGGGCTTCAAGGACAATCTCTCCATCTCAATCGATACAGTAAATGTCCCTAGGGTTGGCTTCTCTTGAGATCGACCTTTAGCCGCCAGTAAAAAGCTTGAAGTTCGTGTGCTCAGCCCAGGGGAAAACGGCCAGGATCTACGGGTTAACCTAGGTTTTATCGAAAACAACCCAGTGACATCATCAATAATTGGCCCAGAATTATCGCTAGATCCAGATGTCGTATTAGACAACTCCTGAGCTGTAACTGGGACCTCAAAAAGGTTGACCTGGGCCTCGGGCCTACCAATAAGAGCCATCTCATTTCCATCCACATTGTGCCCTTTTGGATTCTGACTCATCAATTGAGAATCGTCGACAACCTCCTTAATGATAGGACAATCATTCCCCAAGTTCCTGGAAAACTGAGCTGCGGGAACATCATTAATTTGGGTTTCCTCAACTTCGAGGCGACGCTCATTGGCTTCCTCCACCGGAAGGCCACCATCCTCTGATTCCAACAGCTTACCTCCGTCCAACCAACACCGATCATCCGAAAATTCAGCTGTCGTCATCTTCACCTAAAAACACTCCCCATTAACATTGAAACGGGCTAAATGAGGGATGTCTGTAAAAGATCCTACTCCTACTAGGACACGAGCAACATTGAAGTTCTTTCGGTTTAAAGTCTCCTCGTCCACCTTAATCACCTTACCCCAGTTGCTAGCAATCGCGATAAACACTTGTTTAAACCAAGCATACACAGGGATTCCTTCGATAGATACCCAGAGTTTAAGCTTTTGGTTCGCAGTGAAGCTTGCTAACGTGTCTATATCATCAAACCACGAATTCATCAAAGATTCCTTAAGATCCCTGAAAATAGGGACCTGTTCAGCCTCATGTAGTTGAATAATGGCATAAAAACCGGACCACAACCCACCCTAACTCTGAATCCTTTCGACTCGAGTGCCTGCTGTACGAACTCCGCGTCATATATACCTTTGATTTGTCCTACGAAACATCTTTTGAGCCAAACCTTATCATGCTCAGTGATGTCCACTGATATGAAGGTAACATTTGACTGAGCGCCTTCTGGTGTCACGACTTCAGCATTCATTCCACTAACCGGACGGCCGCAACATATCGGGATTTCTTGAACATTGGAAGGTTTTGCTAAGAGCACGTCTTTGTAAGTTCTATTCTTTGTCACCGTTCATCCAAACCTACCAGAACCAGGGCGAGCAGGGACTTGTGTAACGTTCCTCTTTCGGGGAACCTTAGCGGCCCTTGGCCTTTCCACCGCCATTGACACTGAGATCAGTTGGCCATCCATCTTCCTCCCATTACCTTTCTGGATAGCCTTCCTTGCCTGACCGCTAGTTTCAAAACTAACGAAAGCGAAAGTCGTCTTGTTAAAGGTTCTTCTCCCGCTGTTGTAAGCTATATAAACCCTAATGACTTTTCTGTAACCTGAGAACGCCTCCCTAAGAGCAGATATGTGTATTCTTTTACTAACATTCTGCATGAAGACTTTCGTTTCCGAAACCGATTCTCCTCTGAATACACCGCCGTTATTCTCCCGCGCCTGACCACCGTTCTTCTCCCACTCCTGACCGAGCTCTAATAAACTTCTATTTTCAAAAAAAATTTATAAAAATAAAAAAGTTTGTTCCTCTATTTTAACTTATCATAGTTTGGTTATGGTACTTTACAAAAACTGAAAAGTTTGTTCCTCTAATTGAGTAGTATCATTAAATTTCACTATTAAATCATTGATTCGAAAATAAATAATTCAAACAATTCTGTGTAACAATTTAACAAAATTCAGCGGTTCAAAATTTCATGTTTAGCACTAATTAAATTAACTTGTTAGTTTTGTGAGAATCAAATTTTAATAAATTAATAAAAATTAACTAACTTCTCAATTTCCATTAGGTAAAGGAATGGAATTCCTACTTAGACCAATTTGTTTCAAAGACTTGCCAAATATATAAGATAAGAAAGGATTATACATATTAGATTAGAATTTAGATTATATTAAATTTTAGCTCTTAAGATTAATTACACAAGCTAATTTAGATTCGAATTTAGTCATGTTAAACGTTACCTATTGATTGCGATATTTTTCTTATACAAACTTTAACACCCATGCATCATATTGTCAATTTTATAATTCAAATTTTTTATTTAAATTTGGGGATGAATTTATACTTACAACTAAATTGTAAAATAGTTTCTGAATTACATTTAAAATATCATATCTATTTTTTATTAAGTTTAAATATACATTTGGTACCTAAATTAGACATTTTCTCCCAACTTGGTAGCTAAAGAATTTTTCTCCCAAATTAGTTGTAACGCCCCGATTTTGGGCCTAGGAGTCTTTGAGGTTGACTCGAGGTTCGTAGGAGCTAGACTAGAGATCCGAGTTTTTGAGAGCGGTTAAGGGAAAATGTGTTCAGGGAAAAATTCCTAAAATCTTCTAAAAATATGTATAAAGGTTTGGTAAAGTCAATTTTGGAAAATGGCCTTTGGGAGATTGAGATTTCAGTTTAGTGACTATTTTGTAAAAATGTAAAATCTATTTTTAAGGACTGTTTTGAAAGAGGGACAAAGTTTAGAATCTTTAGGGAGCTTATATATATTTAATGGACCTTTTCCTTTAATTGACCATTTTAAAAGGAGTTTTATTAAAAAGGAATTAAAATGAGATTTTATTAAAAGAGATTTAATCATCTAAAATCTATTTTTGACGTAACTTCCTTTTTCTCTTATTTTTCCATCAGCCAAACACTTCTTTTTCTCTCAAACTTCTATAGATTCTCATCTTCTTACTTCACTTTGATTTACAAATGATTTTCTTGATGATTCTTCCATTCAACTCAAAGGATTCTTGAAGATTTCTCATCTAATCTTGTCAATTGAAGGAATAGGTAAGAGTTAGAGGTAAATTCCGTTCAACTCCTCTAATCAATGTTCTTTAATGAAATTCTCAAGTCTTTGGCTCTCTAATTGTGTTTAATAACAAGGTTTTATAATCTATTTGATGAAAATGGGTAAATCAAGCTTTGAAAGATGATTTTTTAAGATTTTCGTAATGGTACTGTTTTGATTGATCTGAGATTGATTTTAATCATGATTTGGATGTTAAATGATGTTGAAATAAAGGTTTTATAATAGTAATCTCGAAATGAGTTGGATCTCTCATTGTTAGATTGTTAGATTTGGGTTTTTGTGGAGATAATGTGGTTCTGGTGTTGCTGGAGGTATAAGGATGAAATTATATTATTTTTGGATGTTAATTGATGATTAAAATTTGATGGAAGTGTTATGTTTTGACTGAGTTGAGTTTGTAGAGTAATTAGAGGTGTTTTCGGTTGTTTCGGATAGGCGCTTTAGTGTTTTTGGGCAAAGCTGCGAGGTAGCTTTGATTGCTGGTGGTTGTAATGCATTGAGATGAATTAATCCTATGTTTTTGTGTGGTATAAACAATGGAGAACGTATCAGAACCAATTGATGAAGTTCCGGGGGCTCCGGAAGCTTGATTACGCTTCGACAAAGCGAGCGTGGCGTTATCGGTGAGTGGAATTGGTTTTAAAAGCCTTACAAAGACTTGAAAGCAAGGTTTGGGTGTTTAGGTTGAGTTTGAAACACTAACCTAAGCCCGAAAGTAAATTTGAGATGTTTCGCTCTCGTTTCTCGATTTTTATCACATTGGTTTTATGATCATGCTCATGTTTTGAAGATAGAATTACACTTACTATTTTATGCATGTTTTGAGAAATGATATGATGATTTACATGATCCCATGAGATAAATTTGTTATTTCAAAGAGATAGAACTTATTGAGAAAATGTTATGCATTGTTTATGCTTTTGAAATGGGATGAGAATGGTTTATATTGATGCATTGAAAAACAGTAGGTAATGATGTTTAAAATGAGTATATTAGCATGAGATGACATTATTGTTACCGAATATAATTGGTCGACCAATAGGATGAGAAGTGCACTATAATATACAAAATTTCATACGTGCTCTTTGGTTCGGGCAATGGGGGTAGTGTCATCCCGTTCCAAAGTGAGAGTGTGGTGATGAGAGATTCCACCAAGGTAGGTCTTGATGAATTCATCAAGCTTTGTGGCGATGAGAGATGCCGCAATGAGAGTTCGGTGATATGAGATTCTACCTGGGTAGGACTTGACGATGTGAGATTCTGTCAAGCTATCCGCATATTCGAGTAATGTTGCTAAAATGCCAATATATGATATTCAAATGTACCTTGTTTATAAATGATTTTATGAAATGAGGTTGCATATGAGATTATGTTTTGAGATATTGACACGCATCGTTTTTGCGTCAAAATAATTCCTTCTTCTCAAATAATAAATTAAGGAATTTAAGCGTAGTAAAAGAGAAGTAAGGGTCGATCCCACAGAGACTAAGAAAACTTCCAGATTTATGTTTGATCAATCGATGAGCCAAGAAGAGGGTTGAATAATATTTAAGTAAAGGAGGGTTTGTGGATAAAAATAAGAAAAAAAATAAAGGGATTATAAAGAAGATTAGGAATAAATAAGTTTGATATGAATAATGTTAGCCTCAGGCTCTCGCTTTGACTCAATTCCCTCAGATCATCTGAAAATGGTTTATACTTCAGGATTCACGTCGGTTACTTGCCTACAAGGATCAATCCTTGAGACTTGTTTTTTTTCTCTCCGGTAAATCGATAATCTAAAATCAATTTTTAGATTCCAGTTTTCTGGTTAGATTAACCGCGGCTATCGCTGTTAAAAATAAACAATTTTAAAGTTCTAGAAAAATCCGACTCGAATTGTGTTGTGTGAATAACAACGGTTCCGATATCAATTTTCTCTTAGTAATCAATTTACTAAGTGTATTCCCAGGAAGTCGAATGTGCTTCAATAGCCGATCCTTCCTCCCACATATTTAACCAAAAACAACATCCTGACCAAAGTCATTCTTTAGTTTTGAAATCGTTTTGATTTTGAAATTAAGCTTAGAAAACTGAGAGAGATTCCCGAAATTGTTTAAGTGTTTTTCAATCCTTACGTTGTAATTGAGTCATGTCTTCAGCCCTTGGCTGATAAAAAAACTAAAATTTTATTAAAGTAAAATTTCCTAAGAACAAAAAACTAAGAGATATCAGATCTGCCCTTTGAAGCTTACCCCAAGGGGTTATTTATAGCTTCTAAAACCCTAAAAGTTAGAAGATAAATTTTAAGAATTGTTTAAAATACAAGAGATAATTGAATTTAAATCCTAAACATAATTCGTAAATTATTTAAATTAAATACAAGAGAAAAATCTCAAGTTTGAATTTAAATTATGGCCGATAAGTCATCTAAAACGCGGCTGATAAGCTATCACCAGACGCTAATGTGGCGTCTTCTAGAAGTTGCTGACGTGGCGTCCAATCAGATTTTCATGCCCAGATTCATGCCCACTAATCTAGTCATGAATTCAGAAAAATTCAGAATCCAGCCACTTTTAGCACAATTTCTGGAATCTAATGTTCTGCATAGAAAATAAGGGAAAACGCCCAAATTAGCTACCTAAACCGACAAATAAGGAGTAATTAACAACAAGAATATAACTATTTAAATCACTCATTAAATTCCCACTCACTTATTTAATGCTTGTCCTCAAGCATTTCTCAATTATCATGCTAGAAACCTTAAGTTGCCAACTCCAATTTAATAAAATTTCAAAGATTTCTTAAGTAAACTAAATCAAGTAAATGCTGAAATTCAAAGATCAATCAAGCAAGACATAATTAATTAAGTGTAAATCTACCAAGGTATTTTAATCGTCTACCAATTTTAAAGAATACAAGACTTAGCGCCTCACATTGATTCACTCATTTTGCTCAAGTGTTTTGGGTGAAAGAATCGCTCAAGCATAAACTAATCGACTCATTACCATAGGCTTGTAACTAGATCTAATCTCCATTACTTAATATGAAAATGATGCAAAAATCAAGAGGACTTTAAAATGGGTTGTAACGGGGTTAAGGTTCGGGTAGGATAAATGCCGAAAACGAGGTTAAAAATTCAAGAAAAAGAAAAAGATTATCCCAGAGAATTATTTGAAGGGAAAAAGGAAAACAAGAAATCAAACGATATTATTTTTTCATTCGAACTGTTTCTCTTTTTTTTCTTCTTTTTTTTCGAAGCAAACTTTTTCTACTTTTTTCATTTTTCGATTTTTTTCATTTTCACTATCCGAACAGTATATTCGAATCGAACAACATATTCGAACTGCACTGCACAGTTCTGTAATTTTTCTGCACTGTTCGAACCAAACCGCACTAATTTATTTTTTGCACAATATTTTTTCTGCACTGCACTATTTTGTTCGATTCGAATATGATCTTTTTCTTCTTTTCTCGCTTCAGAATAACCTTAACTTTGTCCTGAAAAGGGTGACAAAAAGAGTGAAAAACAAAAAATTAGTTAGGGTTAAATGATGTGGTAAACAAAGAAAATGACAAGGCTCAAAAATGATTCACTAAAGGAAAAATAAATAAATTGGAGGGCATTTTGTTGGGAAGAGAAATTGGTTTAATCATAATGCCTCTATCATATTAAATCATCATAATCAAAATGTATAGTCTCAACAAGTATCGAGTTACAAGTTCTAGAATGCAATCGATTAATTCGGCACACTCAATTCAAACAAAGAGCAAGAATAAAAGATATGCTCATTAAGCTAAAAAATCACATGAAATGTTTATTGAACTAAGTCATGCATCCAATTCAATCAACAAATTCATGAAATTACGAAGAAAAAATTATATCAATTAGTTCTAAATTCAACAAGAACGAGATTCAATTCACAAAGAAACACAAAAGAATTAAATCAAACAAAAGATTGGCAACGAAGATTATCAACAATTCTAACCAAGAAATAGCTCAATTTCAATCACAAAGCATAAGCAAGAGTTAATTCGATTCCACCCCCTTACTTAAGTTATTTTGTCCCAAAATGTATATCAAGTTTAAAGTAAAAGAGAGGGAAAATGAATACTTCCCGTTTGCAGAAGAGCATGTTTCGGTAGTGGGCTCCGAGACTGGTGTAGGGGCGGTGGCGGTTGTGCTCGCGATGGCCGGTTGCGCGATGAACCAGCAACGTTGGTTATTCTCTCCGATCGAGAAGATCGGCCACCCGATCGAATGGGAGCTAGTGCAGGTTGGTGTGGAGAACAGAAGGTGTGATGTTGCGATCGTCGGGTTTAATTTGGGAAGTTTATCGGAGGTGAAGAAGGTCTGCGGAGGAGCTGGTTATTGCGGTAGTAGGCAGTTGGACGAGTGATGGTGAAAAACGGCTGTTGGTATAAGGGAACAAGGTTTGTTTTTGTATAATTTGTATCGGTCAAAGGATGTGAGGTCCAAAAGAATAGTAATTTTTAAAGAGATTTGTTTGGTTTAAAACTGAAAAGGAAAAAGAGTTGACCGGTGGAGGATTAGAAATAAGGGAAAAATTGTATCATAAAAAGGTAGGGTTCACGGTGGAAGTTTAAAGTATGGGAAAAGGTAAAGAATAAAGATAAGGGTGTTTGTTTTTAAATGTTGGTCAAAGGATAAGTGTGTGGGCCCCACACAATTTGAAAAAGAAATGAGTTTAGTCACAAATGACCGAGTCTAATAGGGGTATTGGGTTACGCTAACACGCGCCTGCAATGTGTGCTTTGCTAACGTGCACCAGTTATTTGATCTATGCGTGTGATGTTCCCCGGGACTGTGCAATTCAAAATACTTGGGTACCTATAAATTCAAAGAAAATAAATAAATTTGAGGCGAAAATAAATAAAATAAAATTGAAAACGTATAGAAATTAAGCAAACGAAAACTAAAATAAAATGGGTTGTCTCCCATTAAGCGCTTTATTTAACGTCGTTTAGCTTGACAACTTGGTCATAGATCAAAACAAACTTTAATCAGTAACTTTACCGAAGTCTCCGACAACGACGCCAATTTGACAAGCGTCGTGAACTATTAAATAAAATTCCTTAAACTCAATTAAAGAAATAATTTAAGTAGAATAGTGAGAGTAAGGGTTGATCCGCAGGGACTAAGGAGTTCCCAATATCTATTTGATTTTGATGATTATCAAACAATCTACAAGTAACAAAAGGGGTTTAAGCGAAATAATTCGAGAAGATTAAAATAAATAAAGCGAAAGAAATAATTGAAATAGATTATGATAAAAGTTAGCCTCCAGCTTTGCTTCGCCTCGACTTGTCTCAATCACTGAAAGGGATATTGCTTCGAGTTCTTGCCGGTTACAGTCTATAAGGCCCAACCCTTGTAACTTGCTTCTCTACGGTAAACTAAATCCCAGGGCCAATCCTTGAAATCTAGTTTTTGTTTGATTAGCTTCGTCAATCAATGCTAATGCAAATTCTTCGTTTAGTGCTGGAAAAATTCGTGCTCGGATGGATTATCTCGACGAGAATTGTATCCGATCTTGATTCCCCTTAGTGGACCGCCACTAAATTTGTTCTTAGGGAGTTGAATCTGCTACAAGCTTAATCTTGTCCCCAACGGTGGATCAAAACCACATCAACCCGATGCGCACTTTCGGAATGAAGTAATCGTGATGCCTAAAGGAAAAGTCGATTGACAATTCAATTTTACTGAAAATCAAGAAAGAAATCAAAGATTTTAAAGAATTTTGTCTATTCTCACGAGGTAAATCGGGTTTAGCTTAGCTTTTGGCTAAAGGAGAATTTAGCTAAGCATAGCTTGCGAAGAAACCATACTTAACTTTTTTTTAACAAAGGGAAAGTAAAGAAAATTAAAAATGGAGAGAAAGGAAATTTATAAAACTCTCAAGTAAAAATGAGAACAAGAGCAAATGATGATTTGAGTTTCACCCTAAATGTGTATTTATAGCATCCTAAAACCCTTAAATAACTTTAAAATGATAAGAGATAATTCCTAAAATATTTAAAATACAAAAGTTAATTCTTAAAAGATAAGAAATAAATCTTAAAATGTTTAAATTTAAAAACAAAAGATAATCCCCAAATTTTAATCCAAACGTGAGATAGAGATTTCTGGATGAGTATCGAAACATGCCTTCATATTTTGGCTTGGCGTATCGAAACACGAGCACCTATTTTGATACGGGTCTATTCGAGGTGCTTACTGGAATCTTGTGTTTCGGTACGGGCAAGGGGTGTTTCGGTACACCGCCAGTTATGTTAGTTTAAAGGGTATCTTTGAAGTTCTGATTCTTTACGTTTTGGTTCCTGAATATTGTGGATTCAATTATATGAACATGGATGATTGTTTTGAACTGAGTTTTGACAGAGATGCATGTAATATAATTAATTAAAGGTTGGTAATGTAAAAAGTGAAAAAGTCTCTATGTTTTGGTAAAATTACAAAATGGCCCTTAAAATGTTTTTACATGAAATTGAGTCCCTAATCGATGTCTGATTGAGTTGCAAATTGTTCCGCTAAGAAGTTTATCACATAGGGTATTTAAGAGCATATAGAAAAGATAAAATGTAAAAAATAGGGTCGCTTATTGAGGTAAACTTCCCAATTTACTTCAATATTCCCCGTATGACCTGTTCGTTTCGCTCTTTCGCCCAGACCGAGTCGAGGGGATTACATTAGTACTTGAACTAGGAACTTTCTCCCAAGTCGATATCTAAAGAATTTTTGCTCCCAAATTGATACTTGAACTAGGCACCTTCTCCCAAGTCGGTACCTAAAGAATTTTTTCTCCCAAGTTGGTACTTGACCTAGACACCTTCTCTCAAATTGGTATCAAAACTTATACATTCTATCAATTTGGTCTTAATTCGAAACAAATCAATAAATTTAACCCTCTATATTTAAAGATCCTATCAAATTACTTTTTGTTATTCTTATAAATTGTCCGTTCTTCTCCCAGAAATGTTATATTAGTTTCATGGTATAATAAAATTTTAACACTAAATTGTTGTTTTTATCGTAGAACGTAGTTATCCAACTATTACTTTCATCCGATAGACTCGCTTGGTTTGACATTATCGTAAGAAATGACTAAATTGATGTAATTTTTAAACATGAAAAGTTAAATTTATTATATTTTTTAATTAGGATCAAATTGATAAAATGTACATGTTTTGGGACTAAAACTATTAATAAAGTATCAAGATAGTGAATGAAATTAAATTTCGGGTACCAACTTGAGAGCAAAAATTCTTTAGGTACCAACTTGGAGAAAATGTCTTGTTCAAATACCAACTTGAGAGCAAAATTCTTTAGCTGGGGACGGATGCAGGATTTAATGTCAATGGGTGCGAACCGTTAGGGAGTTATATTAAAAATTTAGGGGGTGCAAAATTAAATTTTTTTAGAGGTTACGAACTTAGATCATCGATGAAAATACATACATTATATGAGAATGTAAAAATTTTAGGGGGTGCAACTGCCCCTCCAATACCCTCAATTTATCCCGGTGAGAGGGCAATAATATGTAAAATGAAGCAAATGACAATCCTGGTAGGCATGTTGGCCAATGTATCATAGTTAGGTTAATGTATTATAAAACCATAAGGTAACTTGCTTGCATAAAAATATTAAATGAATATGGTAATTAAAATGTACCAAAAGATTAGGCAAACCATATGCGACAATTTTCAAGCTAAACACATGTCATATTACCTACCTTCAAAATTAAGCCAAAATCTCATCACGAGCCTTAATTGATTCCCAATCTATGGACAACCCTATGGTAATGCTTAATTTCATTTTCTAATTTTAAATTAAAGGTTGTTATATAAATTGGTTCCACAATTTCCATCTTAGTCATTGAATTAATTTGGACAACGCCCGAATTTTCCCATATTTAAAGTCGCGACAAAGTAATTCGTAATAAATAATATTCGAATGAGTCTAGAGTAAACGTCATGTATCGCTAATCATATGCACTGATAGGGATGGTTATCGAGCGAGTCGATTGCGAGTTGAATAGTGCTCGACTCATGCTCGTTAAAAAATCTCGTTGCTCGACTCAACTAGTTGCTCGTTAAGCTCAATAAATTTTTGCTCGACTCGTGCTCGTTAAAAAATCTCGTTGCTCAACTCGACTCGTTGCTCATTAAGTTCGCCAAATTTTTTACCTCATATTTTTAAAATATAAGTAAAATCTAGTGATACTATTAGAGCTTAATATAAACATACAAATTCAGAAGAAAAAAAAACGTGAGAACTAAGGAGATAAATAAATGAACTTATCATGACTGAGTTAGAGATGAAGTCGATATTCGAGTGTGAGACTCTTTTTAGTTTCTCAACAATCTTCGATAAACAAAAAAAGATAGAAGGCCTTAGGGATTTCGGAGTTTTAACTTTCAATCGTATTTTTTATTTGAGAATTGTAGACTTTTTCCCTTTTATACATGAAGCAGTAATAAAATAAAAAGGAAAGGCTTTAATAAAAAAAAGGAAAGACCAATTATTATAACTTATTTTTTTATTAATACAAATTAACATATTGAACTATCGAGAATTACAAAATATTTTGGAAATTTAAAATCAAATATTTTATGCGTAAATTACCTAGTAACTCACTGAACTTTTCTAGAGTTTTTAACTAGCATTTGAACTTCTTGAAACATAATTTTTTTAAGATAGACGTCAAACTATCATAATTTTTTTTTTATAAAAAAAACAAGTTGCTCACGAACTTATCGAGTCGAGTTGGGCTTTGCTCGACTCGACTCGTTAAGATCTCGAGTCGAGCTCGAATTCGAGTCGAGTCAACTCGAGTCGAGCATTAAACAAGTTTTGACCGAGTCGAGCTGTTGCGAGCGACTCAACTCAATAAGTACCCTTATGCACTGATATGTACCACTAACTATTTTAATAACTTTTAAAATCGTAAGGACCTAAAATTTTATTATTCTATTTTGAGAATAAAATATATTAAAACACTTTTCACACTTTTCAGATTTTTTTAAATTAAAAGTTAACTTAAGAATTTTTTTTGAATAAAAATCTATTATTTTTAATTAAAAATCACGCTTTAGAAAAGGTGACAAAAATTTATTTTTTTACACATTTTATTGTAAAAAAATAATCACGATTTAAGTTCCGATGATTTCAAAAGTTATTAAATAATTAATAGTGCATATCAGTACATATGATTAATGATACATATCGGTATATGGCGTTTACTCTAGAATTTTTCATAGTGTTTAAAGTATTTCATATAGATCTTCTAGATAAGCGTTGGGAGGTTTGAATGGTGTTGGTTAACCGTGAAAGTAATAAGGTGGTGGAGGCACTAGCTCATCGCGTTGAAACTTTTATTTGGTTTCTATGAGTAACAGAATGCCAACTAAGATTGGGTTCTTTAATTTCTTTGTAACTAATCCAGCTAGGATCAGTTTTAGTTAACCGTCTAAGTTGAGGCTATATATTGTAATTTAACCTTTTTTTATTTTCCAAGTCAGATTAATAAAATTTACACTCTTCTTTTATTCTTTCTATTTTCTCTCTCTCGACTTTCCTTCTTCTTCTTCATTCTTTTCCCAAATCGACAGAACCCTAAATTCTAACATGGTATCAGAAGACAACGATTCGCGTTCCTCAGAATCTAATTGAGTTTACAAGACGGATGATCTAACCGATGAACTTTATATTCATCCTAATGAGAACCCAGCACTCGTTCTCACATCCAGTCTTCTTCTTGGAAACAACTATCATAGTTGGGCGAGATCCATGACGATGTCACTGATATCGAAAAATAAGTTTAGCTTTGTCAATGGATCCATCAAAGATCCTGGTGTTGATGATTCTCGGTATCACGCATGGATGAAGTGCAATAATCTCGTTCTTTCTTGGCTACAACATGCGATTCATCCCGACATCGTGCAGAGTATAATCTGGATCGATACGGCTTACGAGCTTTGGAAGGATCTGTTTGATCGTTTTAATTCCGGTGATCTTTTTCGTCTCTCCGATCTGCAACAAGAATTTTATGGTCTACAACAAGGTAGCCTTTCTGTCACTGCTTATCATACTCAGCTTAAAATCATATGGGATGAAATTTGCAATATTCGTCCTCTTTCATCTTGTTCTTGTCTTCTTTACAGTATAGAAAGCAAGATTTTGCTTTGCGTTTCCTTAGGGGATTGAGTGATGATTTCTCTGTTCAAAAATCACAAATTTTAATGATGTCAAATCTTCATTCGATTAATAAAATTTTTGCCCTTATTGTTCAACATGAAAGAACCATTACTCCAATTCGAAATGTGAGTCTAGGGCATGAGTCAAATGTCTTTCTTGTAGATAGACCGAGTAATGGGAAATATGGGGATAGAGCTGATAATTGATATTCCTCTGTTAGGAAGTTTTCTAATTATGGTCAAAAACGTCCTGTTTGTACCCACTGTGGTCTCTTTGGTCATACTATGGATAAGTGTTACAGGAAACATGGGTTTCCTCCGGGTTATAAAAATCGATCTCAAATGGGAAAAGCAAATCATGCTGGTTTTGTTAATGATGTTAATGTCAATGAAATTGTCAAAGAACCTGTTCAATCTGTTTCTTTTACAAAAGAACAGTATGATAGTTTGTTGAGACTTATAAATGAGCAACAAGGTTCTCATGGTTTTGGATCTGCTTAAACTACTATTGCTTCTCATGGTTCTGGTCAATCCAAAGTGAATATGCTTGCTTCACATTTTGATTTCACACCACCTGCTGCTTCAGGTAATTCTTTTATCACTGATTCATCTAATAAAGTTTCTTTTTCATCTGATTATGTTGAGCCAGTTATTAATAAATCACATGATGCTATTTCTTTTAGTAATATTTTTAGTCTTTCATCTAATTTACATAATTTTGATAGTCCCTGGATCATTGACTCAGGTGCAACTGATCACATAACTAGTTCTTTAAATTCTTTCATTTCTTTCAAGAAGGTTTCAAATAAATTTGTAAAATTGCCTAATGATAATATGGTTCAAGTTCTTCATACTGGTACTGTTCAGATAACACAGGATTTACAGTTACATGATGTTTTTCATATTCCTTCATTTCATTTTAATCTTATTTCGGTTTCTCAACTTGTTAAACATGATATTTCTTTGATTTTCACATATGATATGTGTTTTTTATAGAACAACAAGCTGAAGCAGAGGATTGGTTCAGCTAGGATTCTAGATGGCTTATATCAGCTTGAGGTTCCTATTTCAAACTTCAGTTCTAATAAGATTGTTTGTTCCGTTTCAAATTCTTTTTTGTCTAATCTCTGGTATCTTAGACTAGGTCATCCCTCTAGTCAGAGGATGAAGCATTTTATGTCTTTGAATTTTGAGATTCCTTCTATTTTCTGTTCTTTGTGTGATGTTTGTCACATGGCAAAGCATAAGAGATTGCCTTTTCCTCATAGTACTACTAATACTGTTTTTACTTTTGATCTTGTACATGTTGATGTTTGGGGTCCTTTCCCAATAAAAAGCACTTATGGTCATTCCTATTTTCTGACTATCGTGGATGATAATAGTAGATTTACTTGGGTTTATTCTATGGCTGCTAAATCTGAAGTTAGAAGTCTTTTAATTGATTTTTATCAAATGGTTAAAACACAATTTAATAAGAAGATTAAGTCTATTAGGTCTGATAATGCTAAGGAGTTTGACATGAAAGATTTCTATGTTTCTAAAGGGATCATTCATCAACTTTCTTGTGTTTATACTCCACAACAGAATAGTCTAGTTGAAAGAAAATATCAACATTTGCTTACTATTGCCAGAGCTTTGAGAATCCAAGCTAATCTGCCTCTTCATTTTTGGGTTGATTGTGTTTTGCATGCAACATACCTCATTAATATCACACCTACACCAATTTTGAATAATAAAACCACTTTTGAAATTCTTTATGAAAAACAACCCAAACTAAAACATTTAAGAGTTTTTGGTTGTTTGACATATGCCTCTGTTTTACCTAAGTCTGAAACTAAGTTACATTCTAGGGCTGAGAGGTGTATTTTTTTTAAGTTTTCCTAAAAACATTAAGGGTTACAGATTGTTCAATCTTGAGACTCATACTGTCTTAGTCTCTAGAAATGTCGTTTTTTCTGAAGAAATTTTTCCTTTTCATTCCAAATTTTCTTCAAATAAGCTTGATCCTGTTTTTCCTAAATATGAGAACACTGTTTTAATGGATGATTTCTTAAAGAAAAAATCTTCAATAAAGAATATTTCTTCTAAATCAATTTTTGAACATATTGCTGAACCTGGTTTTACAGATATTAATAATAATAGCCAAGTTAATGTTCATCCTTTTAATAACAATGATCATATGTCTAATGCTGATCAAAATTTGATATCTTCTGCTGATCAGAGTTTGATCTCCTCTACTAATCAAAATTTACTGATTTCTAAAGATAATATTGATTTGGTTTCTGATGTTGAAATTCCTAAGTCTGCTCCTCCTGTTTCTTCTGATGATCAACAATCTAATGTTTCTATAAGACCTGTCAGACACAAGCAGCTTCCACAGAGACTTAAGGATTATGATGTTAACCTGCCAAAATCTTGCACTACTCCCCATACTATTGTTCAGGTGCTTTCTTACCAGAACTTTTCTTCCCAGCATTTATCTTATGTTAATAATGCTGAAATCTTGTCTGAACCAAAGTCTTTTAAACATGATGTTTTATATGACTGTTGAAAAAAAGCTATGGATGAGGAAATACATGCTTTAGAAAAGAATAATACCTGGACTCTAGTACCTCTTCCCCCTGGTAAAAAGACAATAGGATGTAAATGGGTATATAAAACAAAACTCAAATCAGATGGTACCCTTGAGAGATACAAGGCTAGGTTAGTTGCTAAGGGGTATACTCAACAATTGGGAGTTAATTTTATTGATACTTTTAGCCCTGTTGTAAAAATGACAACTGTTAGAACTCTTTTGACTATTTCTGCTACTAATAATTGGTTTTTACAGTAATTGGATATAAATAATGCTTTTCTTCATGGTTATTTACAAGAAGAAGTTTATATGGACTTACCTCCTGGATTTGGCACTAATAATTCTAATCTTGTATGCAAATTAAATAGAAGTATGTATGGTCTAAAACAAGCTAGTAGGAAATGGAATAAGAGACTTACCTCTGTTTTACTTCAACAAGGTTTTAAGCAAGTTGTTTCTGACACATCTTTGTTTACTAAAGGTGAAGGAGATTCTTTCATTGCTCTCCTTGTATATGTAAATGATATTGTATTAGCCAGTCCTAGTATGCAAGAAATTTCTTTTATTAAAGACTTTCTTCATGAAACTTTTCAAATTAAAAATCTAGGAAAATTAAAATTTTTCTTAGGCCTTAGAAGTTGCTCGTTCATCCAAAGGGATTAATCTCTGCCAACGAAAATATACCTTAGATTTATTAAAGGATTCTGGTTTTCTAGGATCAAAGCCTGCCTCTACTCCCATTGCAAACATTAAAAGGCTATCTAAAACAGAGGGCACATTGTTAACTGATATCACTTCTTATAGACAATTGATAGGTAAACTTCTTTATCTAACTACAACAAGGCCAGATATAACCTTTGATGTACACCAATTATCCCAATTTATCTCTGCACCAACTGATGTTCATTTAATGGTTGTTCATAGAATTCTCAGATATTTGAAGGGTAGTCCTGGACAGGGTTTGTTCTTTCCTTCTAATAATACTCTGCAACTTAATGTTTTTACTGACTCGGATTGAGCTTCTTGTCCTGATTCCAGGAGATCTACAACTGATTTTTGTGTGTTTCTTGGTTATTCCTTAATCTCCTGGAAATCAAAGAAACAACAGAATGTGTCTAGATCTTCAAGTGAAGCAGAATATAGAGCTCTTGCTGCTGCTTCTTGTGAAATCCAGTGGCTTGTTTTCTTACTTAAAGATTTCCATATTCCTTTTTGTTCTGTACATTTATTTTATGATAATTTGTCTGCCATCAAACTTGCAGAGAATCATGTTTAGCATGAAAGGACTAAGCACGTTGAAATTGATTGTCATTTGGTTCGTGAAAAGATCCAGAATGGGCTCATTACTCTTCTTCCTGTTTCAAGCTCGAACCAACTTGCAGACTGTTTCACCAAAGCTTTACCAATTTCTGTTTTTTTACAATTTATTTTCAAGTTGAGCATTCAGAATTTGTATGCTCCAACTTGAGGGGGGTGCTAACAGAATGCCAACTAAGATTGGGTTCTTTATTTTCTTTGTAACTAATCCAGCTAGGATCAGTTTTAGTTAATCGTCTAAGTTGAGGCTATATATTGTAATTTAACCCTTTTTATTTTCCCAAGTCAGATTAATAGAATTTACACTCTTCTTTTATTCTTTCTATTTTCTCTCTCTCGACTTTCCTTCTTCTTCTTCATTCTTTTCCCAAATCGACAGAACTCTAGATTCTAACAATGAGTTTATTGAACCACCGGATATAATTTCGAACTTAGTTTCTTTTGACTACCTATGATAGTTTTATTGTAGTTTATCTTCTGTCGAGGTTGTCCTCTCTGTTTTGTTAAGTATTGCCTAAGAAAGTATTATTTTTAATTCATTTATGATCAGAAATGTTTTTTAACGAGGTCTGCGTAATACTTCTCCCTTAATAATAAAAAAGTATTTCATAATTTTAATGAATATACTTCAAATAAATTATCCAAAACAGAAAACGATATATGTACAACACCATTCCAACATTATTTTTATACATTCAAAAAATAGAAATAACGTTAATTTTATCGGGTTATGAAAAACTCTCAACTCTAAAGAAAAATAGAACCAATTCAATGGCCGAGGGCCAACCCACTTTAGCTGTTCCAGATGGGCTTTCCTTCACAAGTCACAATTAGAGCAAATGAAAAACACACAATTTTCTCCCTCTTATTATTTGAAAAAGTATTCAATACATGTGTAATCTAAACAATTTTTTTATTTAATCATCAGTATTTGAATTATTAATCAAATAATTTAGATCGAATTTTGTAGGAGTCAAAATGAGGACGATCTTTCCAAATCAAATTTCTTCATTTACAATGTCAGAATTTGAACTTTGACCTTGTTTAAGGATTATGAATTTACTTTAAGGTTTGGAGCTTGTTTAGTCTCTAGGATTTATGGTTTAGGGTTAATCTTTTTAAATAGTAAATATATAAATTTGTGTATTTTTTACACAACATGTGTATAAAAAAGTTACTCTTATTTTTTTAGTTTTTATTATTCGGTCTTAAAGTATTTATGGTAAGTGATTAGTCATTGTTACTAGCTATGAATACTTTGATTTCAAATTAAAAAAAAAAATTATCAAATAAAGTCTTAAATTATAATTATATATATTTCGACCGAATATTAATTCAGTTGACATCTTTTAAAAATCATGAATTTAAATATATTTTTTAGATAAAGTATATGTCTATTTTATAGTCCATGTTCGGGATTCATAGCTCTATCTTCTAACAAAGTCGTCTTTAAGGTTTAAAGTTGAGTTTCCTCCTTGAAAGAGCGATATGCCTTGCCATTGTACCTAACCTTTGTTGGTATGAATTTGAATACAATTAAATGTAATTATTTATGATTTAAAGTTTATAAGTACACATAAAGATATTGAATATATATCGCGGTTTTGAAATCAATTGGTCTTTCTAGAATTTGCCAAATTGCTGGAATTTAAATATAGTTATATTTTTATGACTAAAGGGAAATATAGTTATTTTTCGTTTGACATTAAGGTGAACTCTTTCTGGAATGTCAACCTCCCTCGGTTAGTATTTTTCATTTTACAACAAAACTAATTAGCCCTTTGATTTATTACTAAAATTGACTAAAATGTTTGAATTTCGAGCACCATTATCCGGATGATAATGAAAGGTTTTATAAAGAAATTAATCGAACAGTAAATTGGGGGTATTATAAATAAAATAAATTGAATTAAAAAATTATCTTATAATAAAATTGTACAATATTTAATTCGAATTAACCGATCAATAAACTAAATATTAATTATTATAAAATAAATCTAAAAATATATAGAGGCAAAATTCCAGAAAAGCTTTTAATTTCCGTACCCAAATTCCAGAATATATAGGGTGGGAATAAAAGTCGGACATTTTTACATATCCATTTTCGCAACCATTTTTTCCCTTTAACAGTATGTGAACGGTTACTTAATTTCTAGAAAGTTTAGAAGATCCTTGTCCACCAATTAAATTCAATTTCTTACTTTCATGGTATATCATTTATGTACAAAAATGTTTTCTTAAAGGTAAATATTACACGATTTTATATATGAGAATCGTGCAATACAAGACAAAAACACGAACCTCGTTAAAAAACTTCCCTAAACTTAAATAAAGGAAAAAGAATACACCATGTCCATGCCATTACAATATCAAACCTTGACGAATCCAAAAATACGAAAAAACTGAACCCAAATACACATTATAAACAAGCACGGTCATATGGTATCAAAATCAAATCCCTTAGAAGTCCAAATCCGAACAAGTTTTTTCTCTCAACCACCACAGGCGGACATAGTTATTTGATTTACGTTTGGGACAATTCCAAAACACTTTTAACATTCAGCGATCGACTTTTTGTGTCCTTCAATCTGTTTAACTGTGAAACGCTAGTTAGAAAACCCAAAGTGAAAAATTGGGTTATCTTCTCCCCAGCGTCTCGACCCTTTTTTTCGTTCACAATTCTCAAACTCCGTTGAAATCTTGCTCGTTTTTTTATCTCGGTTGTGTGGAGACCCCCTCCCGAGAGGCTTCTTCAGTTTTCTCTAGTTTTCGGTCTGGTGAAAGGTAATGGAAGGCAAAGAGCGGCTGCGAGGTGGAGGTTCGGTCTCTCTGTTCGGTGGCGGAGTTCGTGTCCTGGTAGTTTTCAGGGCTTCAGAAAGTCTCAGGTTAGCCCCGATGCCATCTTCTCCTGCGAGTCTCATGCTATTCGTCATAGGCTCTCTTCGTTGTGCTGTTGGAGCTCCGTTGTTTCCACTGGGAACCATGGCATCAGTGTAAAGCTTTGATCGTTGCTTTGCTCCATCGAGGCGATGAAGTTATGTAGGCTTGCTGTGAGAAAGATGCTTGTTTTCCAGAAGAGAGGAAACAATGACTGGGGGTTTGAACTGTTTCATACTGAAGGTCAAGGTCCCTTTGCTGAGATGGACACCGTAGAAGCCATGGAGGGAGATGTTTTTTTTCTTTATGTTGACTTTTGTCAAACTCTTGGTACGAGATTTCCAGTTGCTTTTTTAAACCAAGGGAAAGGAAAATTTGGTTCAACGTTGACACCCGAATTCCATGGGATTGTGTCATTTTTTTCCCAAAAATCCCCTATGTTTCCTCGTATGAAGCATTTATTTTCTTGGAGCTGTCTTTTGTTTCTTTCGATAAGGTGTGAGCTTTTGAATTTCAAAGATTCTATTTCTTGGGTTTTGAACAGTTGGCTTCCAAGCTAGCAAAAGACAAAAGTTTTGCTACTTGTAATCGAGGCATGGAAAATGTGAACACAAGCTCTGACCAGTACCTGGTTTTGATTTTTCATGTTGAAAATGGTGATATCAAGTTTTGTTTTTTGGCAGCGGATGATCACGTCGATGATAATCCGCAATCCGAATGAAGGTTGTTGCTCCTACTATCGTTGTTTGTTGGAAGGTTTTGGCGATGATAGTGTATGTTTCTCCTTTCCTAAGGATCATCCCATCTCCTTTTGTTTTGGAAAAGGTGACTTGTGATCCTTGGTTTTATTCACGTATATGTGTCTCTTCATGCTTTGTTCTTTCTCCTGCGGTTAAGGGTACTTTGATAAGTGCCCAAAAGTCCTATATTTTTACCCTCCAAAATGGAAATTATCACTCAACCTACACCCATTTGAGCTACATTGTGGCCCTTCATGCATTGATTTCATCATGTATGCCTTTGAAATTTATATGCTATTTATTCTATGAAAAAGGTATTGTTTGATGCATGTTTGGCACTTTTGCAAATTTGCACGCTGCCAGGGCAGGAGATGTCGTAACGGAAATAAAGAAAAAGAAAGGATGAGGCAGACCAGCAAGTAACAGACCCTGATCGAGCAAAGCCACAACTGACAACTTCTACTAAGGGAAGCTGATTTATGAAGAATGAAGCCTTGCGGAGTAGATCCAGCTCCAAACCAATGCCGAGGCAGCAAAATGCCATGTCGCGACAGTGTACTACTCAACCTGCCGGAGGGCAAAACAGGCAAAGTGGTAGTCGATTTGTAGAGCTTTAAATGCCAGATTTTTCTAAACACTTTACGTGGCAGTTGAAGCTCAAGAAAATGACGAAAACATGGGAGGAAGGATAAATTTGGACTTTTGGCCAAAAGTAGATAATGCATTAAATTAAAGAGATTCATCTCTTTAATAAAGTTAAGTCCAAGTCCAACTTAACTTCCTCTCCAAGAAATATTTTTGCCTACACCTTCCCCTATATAAAGGAGGCTTGCCGCCATCATCAAAACAATCAGAAAAGTGGAGAAAAGAGACGGAGAGAGCTTATGATTATTTTGAGTTTTCTTTCCATTCTTATGTTCTAATTTTCCTTAGGGTTAGGATTAGTTTGTTTAGTAGTTGTGTGAAGACTATTGTGTTTATTTAAGTTCTTAATGCAATAAAGTTAAGGTTTGCTTATTCTCGGCTTTAATCATTCTTGCATACTTATTGGGAGAGAGTATTGTGAGTTTATCTATTTGTTCAATATCGAGAGAGTTGAACTCACGAAACGAATAAGCACGGTTTTCATCCCACGTGATGTTAACTAACTCGGCCTAAGGATAGGTTAAGAGTTTTAGCGGCTAAAGAAGTGTTAGAATAGTTGGTGTTTGTCTTTGGTTCAGGTCGGGAGGTATCATCGAATTTCAGCCATCAACCAGTGTTCCGAGCTTAGGGATAAGGAGGAACCATCCAAGGACGCTTTGTCGAACCTTAACAGCATCTGCCCAAGAGCAAGGGATTGCTGCGGTAAGGACTCAACTATTGCGGCCGCGGCAGGGACTTAGTTTACAGCCATGGCAGTTTTGTGTTGTTGCATTCAAGACGGAGACAAGTCAATAGGATTCCACACTACGACACATTCTAATTCGGCCCATTATCTCATCTTGATTTCTCTTTACTTTATTTTTTGGCTTATTTTAGTTCTAGTATTTTTAGATTACTCCAAACCCAATAATTAATCTGTGTTTTTACTTTATTTGTTTTACAGTGCGAGGAAGTAGGATCGAAAGGCTAGCACAATCCCTGTGGAGACGATACTCGATATACTTATCATTATATCACTTGAGACGTGTACACTTGCACTATTACGAGGCACTTTTAGTCGAGCATCAAGTTTTTGGCGCCGTTGCTGGGGATTGGCAATACGACTTTCGATTTTATTTTCTTGCACTCTTTATTTATCTGTTTTTCGAGCACTACTAAACTTGGGTTTTGCATTGGTGTATGACCAGGGCGAACCCGAAGTATCCACTCTACGACCTTGATCAAGAAATTGATTGAAGTTTTCGGCAGAGACTCAGGCAACAACTGCGAAAAAAGATGGCACACGTAGTTGGCGGCAACAATGCCAACAACAACCAGAATACCAATAGGCAACAACATGCCGACGAGCAGCTAGTTGCCGACGGGCAGCAGAATATCCCTGTAGGAGATGGAAAAAATCTCCGAATTCAATTCACATTAGTACGAAACTTAACTGTTCGAAACTACCTTGAAGATGATCTGAACGAACAAAATCCGGGAGTTGTCACACCGGATATTGAAGCCGCCCATTTTGAACTGAAGCTCGTGATGTTCAACATGATCAATGCTATAGGGCAATTTGGCAGGTCGGCAACTAAAGATGCCAGACATCACCTCAAATCCTTCCTGCAGATTTGTAATTCGTTTAAAATACAGGGAGTACATGAGGATATTTTGAGATTAAAATTGTTCCCCTATTCACTAAGGGATAGGGCAAAAACCTGGCTCAACAGTATTCTAGCAGGATCAATTGGATCCTGGAGTGATTTATGTCGTGATTTCTTAGCACGTTTTAATCCTACAAATTTAACTGATAAATTACATAACGAAATCATTTCTTTTCGACGGGCTGACGACGAATCCATGCACGAGGCTTGGGAGCGATACAAAGAGTTGTTACACAAATGCCCCTTGCATGGATTCCCATTGTGGACATAGGTGACCAAGTTCTATAACGTTGTCAACACAGCAACTAGGATGATGTTTGATGCCTTGGCAAACGGCATACTCCTAGACAAAGAACCTGAGGAAGCAATGGATATTCTAAACAGGACGGCCAAGAACAACTATCAGTTCCCAACGACCAGACGGGGAGGAATTCGACGCCAACCCACAATAAACGAAATAGGGTCCTCAGACTCAATATCATCTCAATTTGCCACCTTGACAAAGTTGGTCATGAACATGCAATCGCAAAACAATCACCAGAAGTTCAAGGTAATGGATTTATTTTGTGAAAACTGTGGAGTTAACCATGTTTCTTCTGAATGCCTGCAGCGGGATACCAACAAAACATGCCTTGGTAGAACATACCGCAGCAACAACCCATGTCGCCACAATAGCCAATGCAATCTAGTTCTTTAGAAGACACTCTTTATGATTTTATGACTCAAACTAGTGCATATATGACTAACACTGACAAGTTCATAAAAAAAAACTAAAAATTTTATGGACAAGACTGAGATGAGGCTGCAGAACAACGAGGCAACATTGTAATCCCTGGAAACACAAGTGGGGCAGATCGCACAGATTCTGAACACTAGGCCAGCATGAGGTTTTCCCAATGACACTGAAGCCGCTAAGAGGACATTGTATGAACAGTGCAAAGTCATAACCACCAGGAGTGGTATCCAACTTAAGGGGCCTTAGAACAAGCAACAAGCAAAGGAGAAACCAAAGGAGTCAACTGTCACAGCACAATCCAAAGACAACGAGGTCGCGGAAGCAACCAAGAACAATACTGCGGCGGTAGAACCTATGGTAGCACCCATGATAGAACCCAGAGACGGTATACCAACTCCACCATTCCCACAAAGGCTAAAACAACAAAAGCAAGAGTACTAGTTTAAGAAGTTCTTGGACATCCTAAAATAGGTACACATTAATCTACCTTTGGTGGAGACAATCAAGGAGATCCCAAACTGTGCCAAATTCCTCAAAGGCATCGTGTCAAAGCGGAAAAGAATTGGGGAATTTGAAACGGTGGCCGTAACATAGGAATGCATGGCCGCACTACATAACCGAGCTCCACCTAAGCTAAAGGATCCCGGAAGCTTTCTCATACCATGCGTAATAGGGAATCATTATGAGGGGAGGGCACTCTGTGACCTAGGAGCAAGCACAAACATCATGCCTAAATCAGTCTTCCAAAAATTGGGGATTGGGACGGCCATACCTACAACTATAATGCTACAGCTTGGTGATGGATCCCATGTGTAACCTGAAGGGAAAATTGAGGATGTACTGGTAAAAGTGAATAAATTTATTTTCCCTACTGATTTTCTCATTTAGATTGCGATGCAGATGAAAAAGCTCCACTCATTCTGGGACGGCCATTCCTTGCCACCGGGAGGACGATAATCGATGTTGAAAAGGGAGAGCTAACAATGAGAATCAACGACGAGCATGTGAAACTCCACGTACTAAACACAAGGAAATGTGATGTGAATTTAGGAAAATGTCAAGCAATCCAGGCCACAAGGAAACCAAGTCTCAACAAAGAACCAACATGTTTCGCCTAGAAGCTGCACAATGACGCGGCAAACACATAGGACCCCCTGCCAAGACAACTGTCGCGACACTCTAACGAGAGATCCTAGACACAAGCTGCTACCCCATTCGGGATCACATATCATGCGGGATAAGGAAGAATACACTCTAGGAGATGCATCCACATGCACTCCTTTAGTGCAATTATTTTTTCCCTCTATATTTTTTTTTTTAGTTTCAATTATCTTTAATTTTTTTTTTTAGGAATAAGATTTTATTTTATTGTCTATTTTTAGGATGAAGATCAAGAAAGGAAGAGGAGATGAACAAACCGCTAGGAGAAAGAATCGTTAGCTATCGCGACATTTATAGCCCAATGAGCCACAAGAGCCGCAACGGCTAGTTTTTAACGGGTAGAAAACGACTAGAAATGGTCGCGGTCAAAATTTGCGCTCCAACGGCGTTATGTGCCGGAACTCTATATAAAAGCTACTATTCTCCATTATTCTTCACTTTATCACTCTCTTCTACTGCCTTAATTCTCCGAATTATATTTCTCTCTTATGCTCTTAATACTCTCAGTACTTTCAGATGACAATCCGAGGCGAAACCTCCAGCACTGCCGCAGCCAAAACTTATACTCGTTTCGCACCACCGGGAGACGAACATCGATTCCAAAAATACTTCATCTCCCGATAGGTGTGGAAGGAACAAGGACTTCATGCCTTAAACAAACCAAATTACGGCATCGACCATTACTTATTCAACAAGATCAACCAGCAAACATGGCACATATTCTGCCTCCAACCTGCTCGGGCCAACATCATAGTGGTCCGAGAGTTCTACGCCCACAAGCCCAATATCGATACACTTTTCGTGCACGTGAGGGGGGAGGCCATCCGGGTTGATGCCGACGCAATTAATCAGTTCTACGGCCTGCACATCGAACGAGACGAACATGCAGACGTCTTGGAGGTGTTCACGGAGGAAGATTACCAGCATCAATGAAAAATTATGAGATGTTGGCACGACATGGGAGGCCGGGGAACACAGAGGATCGGTCTAACGGCGGAACCTAAGACCCGAAGCAAAGCTATGGAACAAATTCATCCGCCACCGCCTCATGCCGATTTCACACAACACTGCCATCGATCGGCCCAAGCTTGCTCTAATTCACTCGATTATGCATAACCGTAAAATTAATGTTGGTAATATTATTTTCCAGGAAATTTACAAGTGCGCAAAGAAGGATAATGGACCTCTCTACTTTCCATCGCTCATCACCGGCCTTTGCACGGAGAATGAGGTCCCCATCGATGAGGCTGATGAATTCACGTCGTAACGAAAAGGATGAGATCAGGAGGCCTACCATAACAAATGTTTATAGCGTACACGAGGGACCTTCATGCCTCAATGATCCAGCTGATCCAGAAGAGGTTCCCAGACCAGACGGTCCCGTTTCCACCCTTCCCTATCGTCTTTACTAATACACTCGCCCCTAAGCATCGAGAAGAAGCAACTCATGCCGTCGCCACAGACCCAGCAACACAAATACCCACTGTCGTGGCCTCTGACACTCCATCTACCGTGGCACGCAAAGCCAAGAACAAGGCTCCCTTGGACACACCTACCGGATCTCCATATCGCGCTGCCTCCAGTTGGTCTGACGCTGATCATTCTGTCAACCAGGTCTTTGAGTCACTAAAACGCAAGGCAGCAATCGAGGATGAAATTTGCCCAAACTCCAAAGACGAGGAGATTACTGCCCATGCAACAAAGCCCACCCCACCATCACGCATCCAGCCACCCCGTGAATCTAAACGAGTCAAGCACGTAGCATCCAAATCGAAGAGGCTGATATTGCAGAGCAATAGTGACGAGGAAGATGAACCTTCCAAATCACCATCCATCTAAATTCCTCTTCTTTATGTAGCTTGTTTTTAATGCCCTTATATTTTTTGTGTGCTAATTTTTCCTATCTTAATGTATGCAATGTAAGCATTGAGTGCAATGCTTGGTTCGAGTTTGGGGGTGTAGGTTCAACTGCCACAGCAAGGCCATGTCATGACATTCTAATATAATTGTTATGCGGTTCTGTTTCTTACTTGTCCAAAAAAATTACTACACAATTGCCTTAGCTGAATAAAGCTCATGCCTCGACAATGCTCTTTATTAATTGCCTTAGTTTAATTTAATTGAATTTTCTATCTTGGCCTCGACAATGCTCTTTATTAATTGCCTTAGTTTAAATTATGATCATAAGTAAACATTTCTCATAACTTATGATCATACTATGAGATTAAAACTTTAAAACACCTTTGTGACTTGTATGATTTAAGGAGTTCTAGTACACTTAGGGTATAGAGTTGCTTAGAAAGAAAATTTTGGGTAAAAAGTTAGAGGTGCCTAACACTGGCTCTAGCTTAAGGAAGCCCTAGAGGTGCCCGAAACCGGCTCTAGGCTAATCACTAGAGGTGCCCGAAACTGGCTCTTGTAGGTTAGAATGCTTATAAAAAAAGAAAGAGAAAAGAGAAGAAAAGAAAATACTCAAGTTAAGTAGTTTAATGCTTAAGTGTTTACTTATAACCCGGATAATCATCTTGTTCACAATACATGCACACACTCACAAATCTTATAGTTTGATTCCAGGGAATTCCTAAGGCATCCAAAGACTTAAGGGACGAGCGTTCTTTGCTATGGTTTGGAGAGAAGAAGGAAAAGTAAGACCAAGGAGACGGATTATAAAAGTTAAGGTTTGGCAATTGATGGTTTTCATTGCTTGAGGACAAGCAATAGTTCGAGTTTGGGGGTGTGATAAGTGCCCAAAAGTCCTATACTTTCACCCTCTAAAATGGCAACTATCACTCAACCTACACTCATTTGAGCTACATTATGGCCCTTCATACACTGATTTCATCATTTATGCCTTTGATCTTTATATGATGTTTATTATATGAAAAATGTACTATTTGATGCATGTCTGGCACTTTTGCAGATTTGCACGCTGCCATGGCAGGAGATGTCGTGACGGCAATAAATAAAAAAGAAGGATAAGGCAGAATCAGCTAGTAACAGACCTTGATCGAGCCAAGCCACAACTGACAGCTTCTACCGAGGGAAGCTGATTTATGAAGAATGAAGCCTTGCGGAGCAGATACAGCTCCAACCCAATGTCGCGGCAGTGTACTACTCAACCTACTGGAGGGCAAAACAAGCAAAATGGTAGTCAATTTGTAGGGCATTAAATGCAGGATTTTTATAAACACTTTGCGTGGTAGTTGGAGCTCAAGAAATGGACGAAAACATGGAAGGAAGGATAAAGTTGGAATTTTGGCCAAAAGTAGATAATGTATTAAATTAAAGAGATTCACCTCTTTAATAAAGTTAAGTCCAAGTCCAACTTAACTTCCTCTCCAAGAAGAATTTTTGCCTACACCTTCCCCTATATAAAGGAGGCTTGTCGCCATCATCAAAACAATCAGAAAAGTGGAGAAGAGAGACGGAGAGAGCTTAGGATTATTTTGAGTTTTCTTTCCATTTATTATGTTCTAATTTTCCTTAGGGTTAGGATTAGTTTGTTTAGTAGTTGTGTGAAGAATATTGTATTTGTTTAAGTTCTTAATGCAATAAAGTTAAGGTTTGCTTATTCTTAGCTTTAATCATTCTTGCATACTTATCGGGAGAGAGTATTGTGAGGTTATCTATTTGTTTAATATCGGAAGAGTTGAACTCACAAAACGAATAAGCACAGTTTTCATCCCACGTGATGTTAACTAACGCGGCCTAGGGATAGGTTAAGAGTTTCAGCGGCTAAAAGAAGTGTTAGAATAGTTGGTGTTTGTCTTTGGTTCACGCCGAGAGGTATCATCGAATTTCAGCCATCAACCAGTGTTCCGAGCTTAGGGATAAGAAGGAACCATCCAAGGACGCTTTGTCGAACCTTAACAGCATCTGCCTAAGAGCAAGGGATTGCCGCGACAGGGACTCAACCATTGCGGCCGCGGCAGGGACTTAGGTTACTGCCACGACAGTTTTGTGTTGTTGCATTTAAGACAGAGACAAGTCAATAGGATTCCACACTACGACGCATTCTAATCTGGTCCATTATATCATCTTGATTTTTCTTTACTTTATTTTCTGGCTTATTTTGGTTCTAGTATTTTTAGATTACTTTAAACCCAACAATTAATCTGTGTTTTTTACTTTATTTGTTTTACAGTGCAAGGAAGTAGGATCAAAAGGCTAGCCAAATCCCTGTGGAGACGATACTCGATATACTTATCATTATATTACTTGAGACGTGTACACTTGCACTATTGCGGGGCACTTTTACGCGAGCATCATACTCGTCTCATATTTGTGGTCAACCCCAACCTTGTGCTCTCTCATGCTCACAATCTGGCCCCCTCAACATTTCTGATGACAAGATCTTTTACTTACATGAGAAAAGAAGCCTGTCTCCGGATTGAGCTCTCGCAAAAGTGTCACCTAATCGAGTCATCGATTGATTCATGTGCTTGAGTTTCCTCTTTGTTTTCACTGATTGTTAGTTGTTTTCCTTTTCTTTGGTTGTTATGTTTTGTTAAGTTTGCTTTTGGCACCCTTTTTTGGGTGGTTTGCTTGTTGCCTGGATGGCTGGCTCGTTTGCTCGGAGTCCTCGAGTTGTGATTCTTGTTCTCCTTTGAATTAATGATTTCTCTTTTATGATAAAAAAATAAAATCAAATCCCTTATTACATGAAAGAACCCCACGACACCACTTGAAAGAGTGCAGTGTCATCCTCCAAATGCATTATCAATTCCAGCCAAGGAAGCACACATAGGAACAACAAAATAGAGTACTGCAACACAGTTAATTTACAACCAATAAAAGCACAGTACCGTTTCAGGATTCACACTCGATCAATCTCACATCATCTTAACACCGTATGCACCGGGCACTAACATCTACTACCAACACTATACAGACTCCCACAGATTTTACTTGATCAAACTCAAAGCACTATCCTAGAGAGCAACATAAAACGAAGATACTTTTGAGTCTCAAGGCTCACCCGAACCAATACAAAGAAGAGAAACCACTCCACCATCGTCAACTTGACTAGTGAGTAAGCAAAGCACTACCTACCCTTGAACTAAGCTAAACTGCCCATTATAAGCTAATGTTGTCACAAACCTTTAAGAGACTTTCCTTTCTATTTATTTCAGATTTAGCTAGCTTATCAACCACGATGTTGGACTCCCTTCCAACCAGCGAAAATTTTCAATTACAAGATTTTCTTAAGTCCAAGCATGACTCCACCCAATCTCTAAACACGTGGGGCGAGGCACTAAGTTGGATAATCTAAGAAACTACATTACTGCAGTCTGATTCAATCACTAGACAAGCTTCATTCACCTATTTTGACCTAACGAATAATGAAAAGGCCTTCTTGATAGAAAGCAATTCGGCTAAAGCGAGATCCGCAACCCCAATAGGTTTTGAGAACTCAATGAGGGTTTCACACATGAAGTTTTTGAGTGACCCCCTATACCAGCAGGCCCAAAGCTCTATGAAATCGCACCATTGGTGTTAAATTTCACTACACCACACAAGGGGGCGGCCAAGCATCTCCTTCAATTTGTTTATTAACCATTTTTGGCAATGACCACAATGTGGGATTTGCCATAAACTTGCTTATTGACAGATGCGACTCAGGCCATTTAGCCCAAAACCACCACCAAATTCTCAACAATATTAACTCAAAGGGTTGGTTTTCATCTAGAGACTTACCTTGAAAAGCTGCCTCGTTCCTGTATAGGCAGGTGGACCAGATTATTGCAAAGAATGCCAGATTTCATAGAGGATAAATCCTCATAAAGGGACAACTAGTTAGCCAACATAAGAAAAAAAGACTTTAAATTCACAAGGAATACTAAATGGGCAAGACCTGAACAAACATGTTTCCACGGGCCCTTCTTTTCACGGTTACCAACACCAACCAATAGACTCAATTCCTTCGATGAGTAGCAACCGGATGATGATTTCACCCATCTAAAGTTGTTTGAAGGAAAGACCCCTAATCTAAATTCATTAAGTGTCCCCCATAAATGCCTCCTACACCTCTAATCCCTAGTCAAAGAGGAGCCAGTGAAAAGGTACCTCCCAACGCCACTCAGAACCCTCCCAATAGCTGAAGTCTGCTATTTTCCCAACCTTATTAACTGCAAGGGCGAAGATTCTTGGGAACATATCCCTAAGACATGAATTTTTCACCTATTTTGCTGTCTATAAACCAAATATTTACCATCCCCTACCTGCAATTGGATGTTACAAATAAAAGGGATCATTATGTGCATTCGAGGGGTACAAGGGACTAACAATATCCCTCCAAACACAAGATATGTTTTAGCTAGAGACATTTGATGGGAGTATAGTAGTATCCCCTCGCTCATATTTGGCATTCACTACTCTTTGTCAAAGGCAGTCTCCCTTCGAAACATAACGCCACAACCTTTTATAGAGGAGTGCCCTATTTTTCACCTTGAAATCAACCAACCCTAAACCACCATATTGCTTGGGCAAACACAAGACTTCCCAACATACCCACTGAATTTTCCTCCCCTCCAAAGATCCCCATATAAATCTGGAAATGATTCTATTAAGGTCCAAAGAAATTGATGCTTGCATTTTAAACAATGATAGGAAGAAAATAAGGAGATTCGCCAAAACAGATTTAGCTAATGTAACTCCCCCGAAGTACAAAAATTTTGCTTTCCAAAGACTCAAATTCTTTTGGACCTTCTCCACCAAAGGTTTCTATAATGCATGGGAGTTTTTGGGGCATCCCAGTGGCAAACCCAAGTATACCGAGGGCAGTTTCCCCGCCATACACTGAAGGGCCTCGGCCCATGATTCCACCAGAGATTCCTCGATGTTAATTCCAAACACCGTTGATTTCTTCATGTTCAATTTCATCCTTGAAGCGAGTTTGAAACATCTTAGAATTCTCTTAATATTGCGGACTTGAGAAACATCATTGCCACAGAAGTCTATAGGATCATCTGTAAATTGAAGGTGCGAGATCCTAAAATTCTCCATATCACCTCTAATACCTTCAAACAAGCCCAGTCTTGACGCTTATGTAAGTATAACACTCAACTTTTTTGTCACAATATTAAAAAGGAGAGGGGAAAGGAGGAACCCTGCCACAATCCCCTTTTGATTGAAAATATGTTCGTTGGAGAACCGTTTACAAGTACAAAGATAGAAGCTGGTGAGATACAGGATCACATCCAACCTCGTCACTTTTCGCCAAACCCTATTTTCTTTAGCATGAGATCAAGAAATGCCCAATCAACAGTGTCATAAGCCATCCTAAAATCAGCTTTAAAAACAATCTCAACTTCACCAAATTTTTTTGCATTGTCTACTACTTCGTTGGCAACAAGAGCGCAATCCAAAATTTGTCTTCCTAATTGTCTCACCAATTATCTCACTAATGAGTTGGGACAAACGATTAGCCAACAACTTTGACAATAGTTTGTACACTCCTCCAACCAAACTTATTGGCCGAAAGTGGGATTCCACTTTCGGGATTAATGAAATGAATGAGTGATTGAAATTATAATCCCACTACCTACCTTCCCAAAAGTTTAATTTTTTTTCTTCATAATATCAACTTTTAGGCACGGCCAATACTTTTTTGAAGAAACCAAGATTGAAATCGTTGGGTCCCGACGCTTTGTTATCATTTGCAAATTTCATAGTACACCATACTTTTTCTTCCTTAAAATCGTATTCCAACCATTGGCAGGCAGCGATGTCGAGAGTCCGAAAGGTGCACTCTAGGTCAACTAGATTAAGAGTGGGAGAGTCGTTATAAACTTTAAAAAATGGCCCTCGATCTTTTCGCAGATATTCGCAGTGTCTTCAACAAGTTCTCCGCCCACCCGGAGCTTACGGATCTAAGTTGAAAGCCTTATAGCTGACGTCATTGCTTAGAAGAATCTTGTGTTTCTGTCCCCTTCGATAACCCATTTGACTCTCGATTTTTGTCGTCATTCCCTCTTTTTTTTCATAACAA